>CM038142.1:241051845-241696378 GCA_021437245.1 Aegilops speltoides
CTTCATCCTCTTCGCCATGAAGATCTCGGTGATATCCCGAGTATGCATCAAGGAATGAAAGCAGATCACATCCCCGCCGTGGAATCGACAATCTGGTCAATGTGCGGCAAGGGAAATGGATCCTGGGACAAGCTTTATTAACATCGGTGAAGTCAATACAAAGCCTCCATTTCCGCTTGCTTTGCGCCACGACTCATCGGATTGGCTAACCACGCTGGATGGAGTACTCCTCGGACCAAGCCTCCGCCGCTTCCAATTTCTTGATCTCTCTGCAATGAACTCTTGTTGCTCTCCGCTTGCTTCCCGACTCGCTTGACGGGCCGCGTGAGGGCGAGCGGCAAGGTGGTGCTCAATTACTTTCCGAACACCGGGATATCGATGGTTGCCATGCAAACACATCGACATTCGCCTGCAGAAACCAACGAGCGCCGCTTCCTATTTAGGATCAAGCGTGGCACCGATGGTGAAGGTACCACCAGTGACGCCCTCCTTAAGCCACTTTCTTGGTCTCTGGTGAAGCTGTCTTTGCCTTCTTGCACTTGCCGGTGGAGCTCGATGGTGCATCCTCGACGGTAGCGCAGCACTCCGAAGAGGTGCGCTTGCCGGAGTGGGCATCAGAGCTACTCTTGCCGGACTTGGTCTTCTTCTTCTTCCCCCCGAGGGCTTCAGCGGCAAGTGGTTTGCGTTCTGCTGCGGCTGCTGCTTCCCGGTAGGTCTTATCGGTACAAATAAGTGCATCTTTCTTGTCACCATGGACAGAAATAACACTTATCGGACCAGGCATCTTGAGCACATTGTATGCGTAGTGGGAGGCTGCCATGAACTTGGCGAGCGCTGGACGGCCGAGTATCCCATTGTAGGGCAATGGGAAATCAGCAACATCAAATGTGACTCTCTCTGTCCTGAAGTTCAGCTCGCTGCCAAAAGTTACTGGCAGTGTGATCTTCCCCTTCGGCTTGCTCCTTCCCGGGTTGATTCCTTGAAAGGTACTAGTTTCTTCGAGTTCGCTGTCGGGGATCTGGAGCTTGTTGAGCACCGCAGAAGAGATCAGATTTAGGCCGGCCCCGCCGTCAACCAACATCTTTGTGACCTTGAGGTTGCGGATGGTTGGCGAAACCAACATCGGCAAGCACCCGACCGCAGTGATGCGATCAGGGTGATCCTCAACATCAAAGACGATGGGCGTGCTGGACCACTTCAGGGGCTTGCGCGATTCGACTGATGGTTCTGCTGCATTCACCTCCCACACCCACTGTTTGAGTTGACGGTGCGAGGTGTGCAGAGAAGCACCGCCGTCAACGCACAAAACCTCCGTCGCCTTCTGAAACTCTTGGTCGTCGGTCTCATCCTCATCCATCTCATCGTCCTCATCTTCTTCTTCGTCCTTGTCGCGGCCACGGGGAGGTCTATCTCCTTGCCGCTGCTTGGCTTTGCCGCGGCGCCCTCCCCGGGCGGGAAGCTTCTTGCCGGATCCTCTGCCACCTTCCCAGGCCTTCTCCTTGTCGCGACGCTCATACTCAGCTTTCTGTAGCTCTGCCATCTGCTCAACCTTCTTGCATGCTTGGAGGTCATGGCCCTTGGTGCGATGGATCTTGCAAGATCGCTTGTCGGAGCCGCCCCGCTTGTCGGCGCCACCACAGCCTCGCCGAGTCGCCAGCTTTGGCCTTATCGGAGCCGCCTCCGCCTTCGCGGACTGCTCAACAACTAGCACATCCTTAGCCTTTCTTTTCGTTATTCCGCCTCGGTTCCTCTTTGCGGAGGGGCGTCCTCACTATCATATCCTTCGCTCCTACATTCTCTCCGGAGTTTCCTCTTCAAAGACGCACACTTGTCGGCCGAGCATATAGCTCACGACATCTTCGATCTTGCACATCGCCATCTCCTCCCTCATCCTGCGATTCGCGACGTTCGATGGAACGCGCCGATAACCGCGGCAGGTGGGCGTCAGGATGTTCGCTGCACTGGTGAATCTCTGTATGTACTTGCGCAGGGATTCTCCTTCCTTCTGGGCAAGCAAGTGAAGATCGCTTTCCTGGCCATGGGGCTTGTGGCCGCCTGTGAATGCGCTGACAAACTAATGGCACACGTCCGCCCACGAAGAAATGGAGCTGTCCGGCAAGTGCATGAGCCAAGATCTGACATTGGGCTTGAGCACCAGCGGGAAGTAGTTGGCGAGGATCTTCTCATCGCGCCCCCCCGGCAGCCTGCACCGCGATGGTGTAGACGCTGAGGAACTCGACGGATGTATCCTGCCATCGCACTTCTCGCACGCGTCGCTTGAAGTTCTTGGTGCTGGGCCACTAGACTTGCCGCAGCTCACGAGTGAACACAGGGCAACCTACCGCGTACGGCAAGTCGCCTGGTTCCCCTGGCGCATGCATATCGACAGCGGGCCCAGCGCGATGGTCAGATTGACGTCGCGCTTCTCTCCTGCGCTCGATGCGAGTACGAGCGTCTTCATGTCGTCGTTCTTGGAGAACGTGGCGTTGATCGCGGCGAGCTCGCGGGTCTGACGACGCGGTGGAGTTGGTGTCGAGGTTGGCCCGGCGAGTCGGCGATCTTGGCCTTCGGGGCGGGGAGTGCACGGTAGTGGCACCCCCAGTGGTCTTGTGGGCGTCGGCTTGTGCCTAAGCGCCTTGCCGGGGCTTCGATGTGCTCGTTTGCCGGGGCTTGTCGGCGTTGGCGAAGCCGACGAGTCTTTGAATGGTCATCCTCCAGTCGTCGATTTTGTCTGGCGCTGGAGGGTAATCTAGAAGCAACTGGGCTCGGGCCAGTGCTTCCTCTGGAGTCTTGGGCGGCGGTGGCGAGCGACGCGAGGTGCGGGACATGCTCGGACTCCCAACTGGGTCGGAAGGAGCAGTACCTCGTCCAGGCGACCGCACCTCGCTCGTGCCAGCATGCTGGCGTGCACGCCGGTCTTGAACGTCTCGTGATCCGCCGGCTTGGCCTTGTTCCAACGCAAGCACGGTGCTAGGGGCACCGTGGGATTGTCGATCTTGCACCTCCTGAGAGGGGTGCGGTGGATATCCAGACGCTGATGCTTGCGGGGCCTTGTCCTTGGACCTAGTGACGATGCGAGTCCCACCGCCGGCGCCCGCTCCTCCGCCGGCATCCACCCCACCGCCCGTTTGCTCCGGTGGCGATAGGACAGTTGCAGACGGAGCGGCTACTTCCGAAGCCTTCTTCTTCGGTGGCATGTCGATGGAGATGTTGATGTAGCGCGCATAGACGCCGGATCGACGCGACGACCTCGGCTTCCCCGGGCGCGCCAAAGATGTCGTGGCTTTCTGGGGGCACGAGCACCTATGGGGCAGGGGGGGCCCTTCTGGTCCGGCAAGGGAGCGGAGGGCACGCGCAGAGCGGATCGAGGCGAGGGCGCGCGGGGGAGATTTTACCCAGCTTCGGAGCTCTCCGGAGAGATAATACTCCTACTACTGCTTGTCTGATTGTATTGAGTTCTTGCTCGAAAGCGTGGGTATGCCGTGGTTTCGAATGGGTCGAGACGAACCTGGAGCTCCCCGAAAAACCCCTTCTACGTGCGCACGGGCCTCCTTTTTATAGTCAAAAGGGGCCACCGACAGGTGGCAACGCAGAGAGAGGGGTAGAAAGGTAAAAACGCGGGTTGGTACAACCACTATCTACAGTGTCCCCTACCTAACTCTGACGGCAGGGGACAAGAGCATTTAATGCCCGTCCGGTCGTTCCAACAGTGCAGGAAACGACCGTTAGGAGCGCCACCGATCGCCACGATGGCCTCCTATTCACCTTCGCTTGCCACCACGCACTGCTAGGCTGCACAGCCACCCTCCACGTGCACCAGGAATGATCCTGTGGCGACACGTCGTCGGGTGAGCTGGAGCGTGGGTGCAGAGTGGTGGCTTCGCCGCGGCAAGCGCCTAGCCGCGGTCCCTGTCTTGTCGCACCCGCAAGCTTGCCGCTCGTCGGGTCTTGCCGGGACGCGCGGTGCGCCGCGGCAAGTCTTCTAAAGCGCCTTGGTTGGCCTTCCCGGCAAGCTCCTCTTGCCGGGGCCTTGTCCTTCCCGGCAAGCTCCTCTTGCCGGGGCCTTTTCTTCTAAGTGAACACTTTGTTCTTGAATGGTAGTAGATGAGAATGATGGAGGGCCTTGGCGGACGCCCGGCAAGCCTTGCCGCAGGACGCTGCGACTGCCCGTGCACAAGTTCGGTGTACTAAGGTACCCCTACTTTAGTACACCGACAGAAAGATGGGCGACGGCTTCTGCTTGCTGCCCCTAGGAGCGGTAATATAGAACCACTCCTGTTGCCACAAACCGAGCTCCTCCGGGAAAGAGCCCTCGGGCCATGGAGCATCGGCCCTTCTGCTTACAACCGCCCGACCGCACTTTGCTTGATGCCCCTCGATCATCTTCGGCTCCACGTTGAAGGTCTTGAGCCACAAACCGAAGTGGGGAGTAGTGCGGAGGAAGGCTTCGCAGACGACGATGAATGATGAGATGTGGAGGATGGACTCCGGAGCCAGGTCATGGACTTCCAACCCGTAGTAAAACATGAGCCCTCTCCAAAAAGGATCCATCGGGAAGCCTAAACCCCGACGGAGGTGAGACACAAACACGACGCTCTTGCTGGGCTCGGGAGTAGGAATAACTTGCCCTTTGACGGGCAACCTGTGCGAAATCTCGCAGGTCAGGTACCTGGCTTCTCTTAGCTTTAGCACGTCCTCTTCCGTGATGGAGTAGGGCATCCACCAGCCCTGTAGGCCGGAGCCGGACATTGTTCTAGTTCCGAAGCGCTCGAATCTGGGGCTCTGGGTGTTGGAACTCGGGGCGAGGGGTGGATTCGATTGAGGATTGAAGAAAAGAAACGAGCCTTGGTCTCATTATAAAGAGGGAGAATACCAAGAGCCATCCCCGTGACCGTTTAGGACTCACCTTCGATAGAGGAGGCGTGGCAACGAGCGCGGTTGGGTTACCCACGCCATTGATGGGAATCCGGAATAAGGGAACACGATCTCTGCTCGACAAGACGTGCCAAGGAAACCGCTTAAACGCTACCGAGGTGGTATAATAAAAGCGATTCAAGTAAAGGCTTGGCATCTGGCGTGATGTCATGCCACGAAATCGCCGCCAGATTGAACTTGTGTACATATTATTCTCTACTGATGGAATGTGGAATTTATTTTGCAGAGCCGGACACTATCCCGGTGTTCACAATCTTCTATGAATTATTCGGAGGAGGAACCCGCCTTGCAATGCCGAATAATATGCGCGTCGGACTCATCATCATTGAAGCCTGGTTCAGGGGCTACTGAGGGAGTCCTGGACTAGGGGTGTCCGGATAGCCGGACTATCATCGTCGGCCGGACTCCAAGACTATGAAGATACAAGATTGATGACTTCGTCCCGTGTCCAGATGGGACTTTCCTTGGCGTGGAAGGCAAGCTTGGCGATACGGATATGTAGATCTCCTACCATTGTAACCGACTCTGTGTAACCCTAGCCCTCTCCGGTGCCTATATAAACCGGAGGGTTTTAGTCCGTAGGACAAACATCCATTACAACAATCATACCATAGGCTAGCTTCTAGGGTTTAGCCTCCTTGATCTCGTGGTAGATCCACTCTTGTACTACCCATATCATCAATATCAATCAAGCAGGAGTAGGGTTTTACCTCCATCGAGAGGGCCCGAACCTGGGTAGAAACATCGTGTCCCTTGTCTCTTGTTACCATCCGCCTAGACGCACAGTTCGGGACCCCCTACCCGAGATCCGTCGGTTTTCACACCGACACCTGTCGTGCAAGCCACGTGTCACGGCGTGGCTGTACACGCCTCGGGGGCTCTCCTCAGAGGGAGCCCCCTTCCATGCACCAGTGGAAGCACCATGCTCCGCGCTGGTCGTCAACACTGCCGAGGAGCGGCTATGCCCGTGCGATTGCGGAAGCGCTATGCTCCGCGCTGGTGATAAACAACTGGGGGTGGCCTCATGGCCGCATTAACCTCAGGGAGCCTCCGGGCTCAGTGACTAGCCTCACCACGCTGCTCTCCCTCGGGAAGGTAGCGCGAGGGGGCTGGGCATGGGGGATATGCTCAGGTCACGCCTGGTGTACCCCACCTCGCCAGGCCTCACGGGCCTGGTCTTCGCGCACCCCTCCCAAGTGAGAGCCGGGCGAGGAAATGGTAGGCTGGTCTGTTCGTACGTCAAGGGGGACTCCTGAGCATCGCCTCTCAGGAACCTAACTGGTCACGTAGCCTCTCACCTCTTGGGCTCGTCCTGGTGATTCGGATAACTCTACGACGATTGAGGCATGCGCGGGGCCGGGCCCTGCTAATGCAGAACGCCAACACCTGGTTGTCACCCTTCTTTTTCAAGCCGTTCGCATGTCAAGGGGGACTCCTGAGCATCGCGTCTCAGGAACCTAACTGGTCACGTAGCCTCTCACCTCTTGGGCTCGTCCTGGTGATCCGGAGGACTCAACGATGGCTGAGGCATGCACGGGGCCGGGCCCTGCTGACGCAGAATACCAAGGCTTGCCCTTGGACCTTTTCCTAAGTTGTTCCCACGTCAAGGAGGACTCCTGAGCATCGCGACTCAGGAGCCTAACTGGTCACGTAGCCCCTCACCTCTTGGGCTCGTCCTGGTGATTCGGACGACCCAATGATGGCTGAGGTATGCGTGGGGAACAACAAAGCAAACGGAAAAGCTTAAGGAGCATAATCTAGTTATTACAAGATATATTGTTCCAAACAGATAGTTTTAAAATGCCTACCCAAGGCATGTCGCATGATGCAGGATAAATAAGGAAAAGCAGAATCGCCTGGCCACCTCTTCAGACTTGGGCGTCACCACCGCCCTCCAGCAGAGCCATATCGTTAGGCGTGTCGCTCGTCTCACCGGCTTCAGTCGGAGGACCAACGACCATGAACTGGCTCAGCATGGCGTCCACGAAGCTCTTCACGGCTGCAGTAGAAGCACCTTGGGAGTCGGCGTCCACTGGAGTAAGGAAGGAGGAGAGGTTGAAGCTGGCATCCTGGATATAAAGCTGGCTGAAGACGCACGTCAGAGCCGAGGAAGAAAGCAAGCGCGCCTTGCTTTCCACCAAGGATGCAAATCCGTCGACAGCGTCTTCGAGCACCGCCACAACTTCAGGAAGCAGTGCAACAGGGCCCTCACTCGGGGTTGTCACCACCGCCTTCCTCGATGGATCATCCCCAAAGAGCGCCTTCTAGGCCTTGTGGAAGCGTGCCTCGAGGGAGGAAAGGGTGTCGCACTCCATGGTAGCCACCTTCTTGGCCTCGGCCAGGGCCGATTGGGCTGCTTCCGCCTCCTCCTTTAGCTTCGTCAGGCGGTCGCGCTCTCCAGCCTGCCCTCTTCACCTCGGTGTCCTGGTTGGCGACGGCAGCTTCCTGGGCCTTCAGCTTCTCCTCACGCTCTTGGAGCTAGCTGGCCTAGGCGGCTTGCTGGTCCTGGAGAGCCTTCAGATCATCCTTCGCCACGCGGCAACGGTTCTCAGCTTCTGTGGCCTCCTACCGCGCCAGGTCACGCGCCATGGCGACCACCCCAAGTGCCTTCTGGGCCTCCTCTGCAGAGCCCCAGGCCGTGCGGATAGACGCATCAGCCCTGAGCCAACTAGAGATCAGCCCCAGGCGTCCTTGCACCGAACGACGATCCGGGCACGGAAGTTCACCCTGGAGGAGGTCCAGTGCCGCCCTTGCCTCTTCCAGGGTCCCGGAGGGAGCGGGAGCACCATGACTCGGCCACGCGCTGGGCAAGGGAGGAGACGCCCTCGGCGCCAAGCCGTAGGAAGCCTCAACCTCAGGAAGGACTGGGGGCTCCAGAGGCTGGTTGTCCTCAGTAGCCGCGGCAAGGATAGGTGCTAGAGTCAGGCTTGCTGAGGGCACCGGCACCCCCTGAGGACGGGCACCCACGTCCTCCCGAGCTGGCGTCGTCCCTGGGGCTGTGGGGGCAGTAGCTTTCTTCTTCACCAGGGCCGCGGAGGTCGCTCCATCGCTTGCGGACGCGGTGACCTCCATACCCTCCTTTTGCTTCTTCGACGGCTGCTGCCAAACAACAGATGAAGACGCTCAGTACCACCACAAGAACCAACAAGCAAGGTCGAGGGAGAAACTTACTAATCAACAAAGGCATAGCTCCTCTTCATGCTCAGCAGCGGGGCACTGGGGTGGAGCAACTAGTGCCGAGCTCTTGGGAGTAGAAGGGATTGTGGTTGGCGCCGCCCGGGACGGCGTTGGCGAAGGTGGGCTGTTGCCGAAGGGATCAGCACGGACCTGCTTTTCTTCATGACCGCTCGCTTGGGCTTCTTCGAGGAGGCCACCCCAGACCTCGTGGTGACTCCTGGAGGGTGCGACACCGCCACCACCGGGGGCTCGTTGTCATTATCATCAGGAAGGTCGCGCGGGAGCTCACTCCACTCCGGGGCAGAGGATTCTTCCACAACCCCATCTTCGGTGGCCTCGGAGGATTGGCCGTCGGAGGACAGGTGCACCATGTTAGTAGGCGGCAAGGATAACCCCAGTCGCACGAACCCGAGCTCGTCGAAGATAGGCATGGCCACGACAACCTCCTCGGCATCATCATGGCAGTACAGCGGAAGCCACTCCTCCATAGGGTCGCTCGGGTCCTTCCCCGTCAGGTAGGGCAGCACCTTGTTCAGCTCCTCCTCGGGAAGGGGATCTGGAGCAAGAGGAAGAAGGAGCAATGAAAGCCTGGCAGCAGGCGGCACCCATTTTTGTCAGACAAGAGCAGTTGCCGAGGCAGCATGGGGAAACGGAGTCGCCCACGTCCAATCAATCGCCATGCGTCATCAAGGCCGCCTGCGGTTAGGGCCCGCGGCGCTC
The DNA here is from genome assembly GCA_021437245.1 of Aegilops speltoides. NCBI lineage: Eukaryota > Viridiplantae > Streptophyta > Magnoliopsida > Poales > Poaceae > Aegilops > Aegilops speltoides. The sequence goes on from CM038142.1 coordinate 241,060,678, forward strand.
TGCACTTGCCCTTTGGCTTCGCCTAGAAGCCCAGTCCGAGTGCGCCTTGGGCCCAGGGGTTACTGTCGGCGTCCTGGACTTGGGGGTATCTGTCAGATATCGGGTTCTGGCAAAACCCTTGAGGTTCAAACATTGGGGTGTGCACGAAGGTTTCCCCCTACCGAATCTCGCTCTCAGCCTCGCCGCAATCCCTAAGCTTGCTCGATGAACTCACAACACAAGAGACACAAGATTTATACAGGTTCATGCCACCGTTGTGGTGTAATACCCTACTCCTGTGTGGTGGTGAATGCCACTTGGGCTGATGATCAACAGTACAAGGGACGAACAGCCTCCCGAGGAGAGGTGTTCTTGTGCTTGGTGGGTGGTTTGTTCAGGGAGGAGTAGATCTCCCTTGCTACTGTGGTGGAGTGTCCTATTTCTAGAGGCCCTGGTCCTCTCCCCAAATATTGAGCGGGAAGGGATTCCACAATGGCCAATTTGAAAGCGGATAGCTAGTACAAGCTATCCTGACTAAAGGTGGTCTTCGCCTATCAAAGGCGCTGGTGGTGACGCCGTCTTGGGCTCCATGGTCACCTCCGTCCTGCCGTCCTGCTGGTCTTGGTCTTGTTGCACCGATATGGAAACCTTTGCCTGATGCCTCGGTACTCCACGCCTGCGCTTGCCCCGTTAGCACCAAAGGGGAAACGAGGACACTGCATGCGCTGGCGCCCGCCTGGCGCCCGCCTGGCCTTGGTCGTCATTGCTTGCATCACGGGAACCTCACGAGGTACCCCTTGCCATGATCTCTCTGCCTCTTTCGCGAGCCTTCCTGGTGAGGTCGCTCCTGAGGAGGCATTGTGTCGTCCGCCCCGCAAGGCTTGTCCCCTAGCGAGGGTCTTGAGTGTTGGTTGTCGAAGACGGGCCGTGCTGGGCCACTAGTGGAGCCACGCCGTAGGCCGCTGGTAGGCAAGTCTGGGGACCCCCGTTCCCAGGACGCCGACAGTATCCACTCCTGCCTGCCTGCGGCCCACCGTATGACTCCATCGACGGCCTGGTACAGCCCAGCTTCAACACCAACACTGCAAGACCCTCGCGAGGGGCCAAGCCTCGGAAGGCAGACGACGCCAAGACCCCCGAAGGAGTTGGCCTCCTCAGGAGGGCTCCTGAGGGGCGGAGAGTTCTATGCAACTACCTCATGAGGCTCAGCTGACGTGAGCCATGACGACCAAGGCCAGGCGGGTGCAGAGCGTTCCTCTTCGGTGCAAGGGATGCAAGCCATAGGCGCAGGGTTCCGAGGAATCAGCCAAAGGTTTCCATTCTAGTGCAACAAGACCTAGACCGCGAGGACGGCAGGACGGGGGCACTCACCGAGCCCACCGCAGCGTCATGACCGGAGGCTTTTCACAGGCGAAGACTACTTTTGTCAGGATAGACTGTAATACCTGTCCCCTTTCAAATCCCACCGTTGTGGAATCCCTTCCCGCTCATATTTGGGAAGAGGACCAAGGCCACTATATATAGGACTAGCCACCACCATAGAAGGGGACGGAGAGAGGATGGAAATCAGAACAAGTAGAACACCACACCAGCTCATGAACACCTCACCTCCCGAGGCTTGTTCATCCATTCTACTAGTTCATGCATGGCCCCTCGAGGCGATCCACCATACCACACTGGATTAGGGTATTACACCACAACGGTGGCCGGAACTAGTATAAATCTCTGTGTCTTTGTGTCTCTTTGAGCTCGACATGCTATGCTAGGAGGATCGCGAGTAGGCAGGCTGGGCAGGTTGAGATCTCCGCAGGTACCCCAGAGTTTGAACCTCTCAAGGGTTGCCGGATTCCTAAATCCGACAACTTTTACTAAATTCAGAAACAAATGTCAGAATTTGAAAAGAGAAAGAAATAGGAAAAGAACAGAGACTCACCTGGAACTTACCTGGCGCCCACCAAAGCCCACCTGGCCAGCCCAGTTGTCCAGCTCAGCCCACCAGGGGCAAGGTTGTCTTCAACCTTGCGCCAATACGACGCCAAGCGTGTGCTCGCTGCAAGTGCGCTCTCCGAGTGCCACCTCCTGCCTCTCTGTCTGTCTCCCCATCGCCCTGAGGATGCCACGCAACTCCTCCCCCCTGGTCACCTCTCACTTTCCCCTCTCTCCCTGGACGTCCTCCCCTCCTCTATCTCTCGGCCCAAGCGTGACCGAGAACCGCCATCGCTGCCGCTTGTCGCAGTCGTAGCCAGTACCGTCGTTCCGCCCCATCAGAGTGACCAAAGGCTTCGCATCGATGCCCTCGCCCTCTCCATCGAGCTACACTTCACCGGGAGGCCTCGTCCGCCTTCACTGCCGTCTTCTTCAAACTCGGGCATCCGAGATGCCGCCGCTGATTCGTCTGCCCCAGGTCATTCACGAGCAAGCCGAGCCCCTCATCGTGTTCACTGTGAGCTCCTCCATCGACCACCCCTCTTCCCCGGCCTCTCCACGCTCCCTAGCCGCGGCTCCACCTCCGACCGAAGCTCTGCTCCGCCATGGCCGCAGCCCGCGCGCTCCCTATGCCCCGCTCGTTGCCCCCGTGCAACAGGTGTGCTCCAGAGCACCTCCCCTCATCGCTGCCTTGCCAGATCCCTCGCTCGTGAGCTCTAGCCGCAACGCCGCACCTCGCCGTGCCCCGCCGCCGCTAAAGCTTGTCGCCGACCACTTTTCGGCCACCACAGCACCACCCATCACCACCACTAGAAGCGTCACAACGCCAGGAACCGTAGAGACCTCCCGCGCACCAAACCGTCACCGGAGTAGCGATTTCGGCGTGCCTCCGCCGTCAGTTGAGGTCGCCGGCGGCTAGTCCACGGCCGCGCTGACGTGGCTGGCTTAATTGTAACTTCCCAATTTTCAATTTGGATGTTATACATAGATCATCATATGCATGTCATATTTACTTTTGCATTTGGTTGAGATCCAAAAATCTTAAGCAACTCATGGATGCATGGAGAGAGTTGGAGGTGTCATAAAATTCATATTTGAATTTATTTCAACTTTGAAGAAAGGATCAATTTGGTTTTATAATTTTTCTCTCCAATTATTTCCAATATTAAAATAAATGAGAGAAGATAATATGACTTCTTCAAATTCAGAGAATAATTGGAGAAAGAATTTTAAAATCAAATTATGATTTTCTGGTATTTTATTTGCTATTTTATTTGAATTAGAAAAATATGCATATTTCAAAATTGCATTTTTAGGCCAGAAAAATGTTCACTTTGTTCTAAATATTTATTTAGATGGCGAAAATTGATTTTGGCATTTTAGTACTTTTTTTATATTTTATTAGGATTTTTCTATTCGGGTGAATTTTTTTTAAAAAAAAACTTCCCCGGACCGAACTGGGCCAAAGCCGAGCTGCTCGTTCGGCCATCGCCTCAAGCCAAGCCGTGCATTGGCGGACTCCGCTGAGAGTCCGACACGGACTCCGCCATCGCTTGCCCTCCCAAAGCAAGCCCCCGAAACCCTCAAGCCACCCCGCCACCACAGCACCACCGCCGCCGCCATAAGCCGCCGTATCTCCGCCACCCGCGCCGCGCCGCCACCGCCCCACGCCGCCGCCGAAAGCCACCGCCTGTGCCGGATCTCGCCGGAAACCGCCTTCGTTGACCCGTCGGTTTTTTCGGTTAAACCCCGTTTTTTTAAAGTTTTTCCAGTTTATTTTCTTAGATCAGTTTTCGTCGGTTTATTTATTTAGCGGACGTTCGTCCGTTCGTTTGTTTTAACGAACGTTGTTCGCTGGTTAGGTTCAGACAGCGAACGTTTGTTCGTTAGTCTTTTTCTTTTTACTTTATTTTCACCAGGGACCTATCTGCGATTATTTTTATCGTGATTCAGCCCCTGATCTTTAAACTAGTATAACTTTTTACTCATTTATCCAAATTAGATGAAAGCAACGCCAAAATCTTTGTCTCGAAGCCCTATTTTTAGTTAACCAACTTGAACATGATTTCGATACTGTAAAATTTGACTTTAGTCCAGATTAGTAAACGATCTTGTTTCGTTCATATTTTGAGTTTCGTTGCTCCGTTTGAGTTGAATATATTTTTGCAAACCATAGCTAATCACATCTACCTACTGTTAAGATCTAATTCACATGTTAATAATGCTGATAGGTTTTGACTCTTGCTAGTTTAAGCCATTGCTTGTTTCATGTTTGATTTTGATCTTTTCTCGAGTTTTCTCGTGTTTCGTTTGAGTGATTGCTTATGAATGCTATTGTTTGCCTATGCTAGATTACCGGGAATGCAAAGCTTGTTACTACGAGTCTCTAGAGGTTGCAGCAAGGCAAGTTACACTTTGACCATACTCTTTTATACCCAGATTTTACTATGCATTAGTTCTGCCCCACAAATACTTGCATTGGTAGGATTCGGAACATGTGGTTTTCGTTGTAGTGTTTGAGGTAGGAACCTAATACCTTTTGATCACCCCGGAAATATACGTTATGCCTATTATTGCTTACCCATGCTCGTAGACGGGGATTGGGTCGTGATTCACACATGGAAATTTGAGAGTTATTTTAATTGGATAACATTAAGGTGGCAACTTTAATACACATCTGGGTGGATTGGTTGAGGCACCTGGAGTACCTAGCGTTTTCTATTTTGGAAATCCCGGAGTACCCGTGTGATTATCCTATGGAATGCCACCCACGCTCAAAGGGATCATAAGATTATTCATGCTAGAAACTTCCGTGTGCAGCCACAAGCCGTTATGGGCACTAGCATAGTTGAGTAACTTGTGTGAGCTCTTGAAGAGGTAGACTAGTAGATGTAGAGGGTTGTAGGTGGTACTGTCTACCCGGACTGGAGAGTTAATGCTTCAGAAAGGCTATGCTCGATCATCCGATCATGGATGCGGTGGAGTCTTGTGGGGAAACGTGCGCAAACCTCTGCAGAGTGTATAAACTAATCATGATTAGCCGTGTCCCCGGTTATGGACATCTTGAGTATCTAGTACTTGAATCTACTGATGTGATCTCATCACGTTACTCTAACTAATTATGATGATGGGTTAGTGATGATATTTTTAATTGGGATGAGTTGGAGGAACCTTCTCAAATAATGGGCAGCATGGGAGTAGTTAAATAAGTTTATTCCTTTGTTGTAGGAAAAAACTAGCTTTATGCAAAACCATGAAACTTACAGCCTCCACCAGCCAAATATTGCATGTAGATGTAGTTCTTGCATTGTCATTGCTTTACAGTGTAACTATGCTAGCATATCCCATGTGCTGACCTGTTTCGGGCTGCAACATCTTATGTTGCAGACTACTCAGATGACGAATAAGGTGCGATAGGTCCTTGTTTTGCACTCAGCTATGCCATTGCAGTTGATGGACTCATTTACCCTCGAAGCCTTCCACTTTTATCTAGTTTAGATGGCCTCCAGCCATGATTTATTAATGCAGTAATGCTCTTTATGAGGACTCGATGTAATAAGTGTGTGATTGAAACTCTGTTATAATTCCTCGAGTACTGTGCGTGTCAGCATTACCGATCCAGGGATGACACTGATGCACAGAGACTTGACCATTTGAGGTCTGGTCGCTACAAGATGGTATCAGAGCACACGCTGACTGTAGGACGCGACCACTGGAATGAGCCACCGGATTTCTCTTCTCTACTCATTTCTAATTCTCCTCTCTTTCTACTCTATAGATGGCGGATCCCAGGAACAATTTCACTCAGCCGGATGACGACACCCCTTTCAGAAAGCACTTGAAGGAAGTCACTAAGTATCTCAACATCGGATTACCAAGCTTCACGGGGATTTTCTTTACATCTGTACCGGAAGAGGAGCGCTGGAAGATCATAGTCTGGATACCTGGGAGGACCTTTGCGCCAACAACGAAGCCTATTGATTTCTACCTGGATGCACCAAGCTGGAGTATTGGAAAGTGTATGGCTGCACATACCACCTTTCGACGCATATGTGAGGTGTATCACAAGGAGCTGGAGAATACCGTCTACTAGATATGTGACCGCCGAGATGACAAATGGGAGATGATTCGTACCATGAGGGATGGATCAATTGCAGCTTACATTCAAGAGATGGGAGATCATATTCGTCGACAGGAGAATCAACAAATTATCCACATGAAGAGGATCAAGAAACTGTTGAGGAGGAACAACAAGCTAGAAGAGGAGATCAAGTCTACACGCGATGGATACGAGGAGGAGATTGCTATATTGGTGGAAAAGAATGACAACCTGACAAGGAAGCTAGGAGTATTCATGGGAGACCCCGCGCCAAAGAAGGACAACCAGCCAGGAGACTACATCATCCTTGACGACACCGATTCTGACCCTGATAGCGATGATGACTACGTAGATGAAGCTGGAGCAGATATTATGGAGTCTTCTTCTGATGAAAATTTCTACACGACCACCATTGTAATTAGTAGTATTTTCCCTCCAAGTAGCACTAGTAGAAAAAGGGCTGCTAGTGCCACACCTATTTTCGCTACTAATGGCGCACTACAGGTGCGCCACTAGCACCACGCTATTACATTTTTTTCAGAATTTTTTTTTGTTTTTTTTTTCAAAAAATTTCAATTTTTTTTCGTTTTATTCTTAATCTCAGGTCACTATGTCTTAATCTCGGGTCAAATCGCACTCCATGGTCAAACTTCCCAAAAGGTCACCCATCCTCACACTACTCCAGCCCAAGCACGCTTAACTTTAGAGTTCTGTCCAATCCCAGCAACAACTCACTTCACAGGCACTTGTTGATATATCTAGAATATCAATCCTATTATACCTTGTTGATGTCTAGGACTTTGTTCATGTTCATGACTATGATGAAATTTTGAAAAATATTATAAACTTCCCGGTCATATTACGTATCATTTTTTGAAAAAAAATTCAAAAAAAATTCAAAACCATTTTTTTTCTGTTACTAGTGGCGCACCACATCCACGGTGCGCCACTAGTAAGTTTGAAATTTTTTGAATTTTTTTGCCTCTAGATCTTAAAGTCCCGTAACTTTTTTTGTTAGGTTTTTGCGGATTTCGAAAATGTTTAATGGGGTTACCCCCGTTAAATTCAGATGTAACTTTTCGAGTAGATGATTTTTCATATAAAAAACTTTTTAATCCGAGTTCGTATGCAAAAGTTATGCCCATTTTACAAATTTCCAGAGATATTTTGCAAATAAAGCGAAATTCATATTTGTAAATTTTCCCACCAACTAGACCACATATCACATGGGAAACTTATTTTCTTTTATTTTTTTGACATTTTTATCATTTTCTTTTATTTTTTTTAAAATTCAAAAGGCGGTCCAGGGGGGTGCATTCGGTGGAATTTTTGGGCCAAGTTAGTAATGGTGCACCGTGGGAGTGGTGCGTCATTACTAGTTGAACCGCCTTAGTAATGGCGCATCACTCCCACAGTGCGCCATTACTAGTTTTGAAAAAAAATTGAAAAATTTTAAAAAAAAATACTAGTGGCGCACCGTGGATGTGGTGCGCCATTACTAGTTTAAAAAAAATAAAAAAAAATTGAATTTTTTTTTTACTAATGGTGCACCGTGGATGTGGTGCGCCATTACTAGTTTAACTAGTAATGGCGCACTATCCCCTGGTGCGCCATTAGTAGTTTTGAAAAAAATAAAAAAATTGTTACTAATGGCGCACTAGGGATGTGGTGCGCCATTAGTATTTGGACACTAATGGCGCACCAACACATGGTGCGCCATTAGTATATAGTAGTGGCGCACCACATGTCTGGTGCACCATTAGTGTCCATTTCATCTATAGCCCTTTCCCTAGTAGTGTAGTTGCAATGATCAAGTTAGTAGTGATAGATTAGACCTCTTCTGTATGACTTGTGTGCTATTGGTTGAAGTGAAATTGATTGTGTTTGTCTCATGAGCATTATGGGAGTGAATCTCTCTTAGACCCCTTTTGTATTCTGTTTTCTCACCTCTTTTAAACTCATCAGATGCCTCTGAGATGTGACAATGGATTTGCGTTCCCACCGGAGTTCACTCAGTTGATCCAGCAGCAGAATAGCCCGATGCAACTTTTAGTCCAGAATCAGAACCAAGGCAACAACAACAACAACCCACCACCACCGCCGCCTATTGACCACCTAGCCCGTTTCTTAAGGTTGAATCCGTCGGTGTTCTCTAGTAGCACCGAGCCGGTTGTTACATATGATTGGCTCCGTGAGATTGGAAGAGAGCTGACCACTGTAGAATGCACAGATGCGGAGAGAGTGTGTTTTGCCGCACATTAGCTTGATGGACCCGCAGCATCATGGTGTGAGAATTTCATATCCACTTACCCCATTGACACTGTTACATGGGATCAGTTTCAGTAGGCTTTCCGCACAACCCATGTTTCAGCTGGAGCTATGAGCATGAAGAAGCGCGAGTTTCGCAACTTGCGCCAAGGAGAACGCACAGTGGGCCAGTATGTGGATGAGTTTAGTAAGTTAGCATGCTATGCCCCTGATGACGTAGCTACAGATGCCGCTAAGCAGGAGAAGTTTCTGGAAGGACTGAATGATGAGCTGAGCATGCAGTTGATGGTGGCAACATTCAACAACTACCAGGAGTTGGTAGACAAGGCTCTTATGATTGAAGGCAAGCAGAAATAGATTGATAATCGCAAGAGGAAGTATGGACTGAGGAGAGTGAAGCTAATTTTCAGGAGTTAAAGAAACATTTGGTTACGGCCCAAGTGCGGATTCTTCTAGATCAATAAAAGGATTATCAAGTGTATTGCGACACTTCACGTCGAGAACTTGGAGCAGTGCTTACGCAGGAAGGAAGAGTTGTTTCATATACCTCACGATAGCTTAAACCTGATGAGTTGGATTATGCTACGCATGATTTGGAGTTAGCAGCCGTAGTGCATGCGCTGAAGACATGGAGACATTTCCTCGGAAATCATTGTAAGGTATACACGGATCATAAGAGTTTCAAATATATATTCACACATAAGGAGTTGAACCTCAAGCAAAGGAGATGGTTGGAGCTCATTAAGGATTATGATATGAAACTGCACTATCATCCCGGAAAGGCCAATGTAGTAGCAGATGCATTGAGTCGCAAGAGTTATGTTAATATGCTCATGACCGGAGGATTACCGAAGGAGTTAGCAGAAGATCTTCGCGAGCTATGTTGGAAATAGTCTCGAGAGGTTATGTAGCAGCATTGGAATTTCAGTTCACTTTGATGGTTAAGATCAGAGAAGCCCAAAAGACTGACAAGGAGATTGCCGAGGTAAAGGAAAGGATGAGCAAAGGAAAGGCTAAAGGATTTCGTGAGGATGAGCACGACACCTTATGGTTTGAGGATCGCGTATATGTGCCTAACGACCCCGAGATCAGGAAATTGATTCTGCAGGAGGCCCATGATTCACCGTATACAATTCACCCAGGAAACACTAAGATGTATCTGGATTTGAAGGAGAGTTTCTGGTGGACAGGAATGAAGAAGAATATTGCCGAGTATGTAGCAGTATGTGATGTATGTCAGAGAGTTAAGGCAGAGCATTAGAAGCCAGCTAGATTGCTACAGCCATTGCCGATACCCGAATGGAAGTGGGATAAGCTTGGCATGGATTTTATCACTGGATTGCCCAGGACTCGTTCAGGCTATGACTCTATCTGGGTTGTAGTCAACCGTTTGACGAAAGTAGCTCATTTCATCCTGGTGAAGACCACCTATACGAGTGCTAAGTTGGAAAAGATATACATGACCAGGATCGTGTGTCCGCATGGAGTTCCAAGGACCATTGTATAGGATAGAGGAACCGAGTTTACCTCAAAGTTTTGGAATCAGTTGCATGAGACTTTGGGTACTAGGCTAGAGTTCAGTACATCCTTTCATCCACAGACAGATGGACAGACCAAGAGAGCCAATCAGATTCTGGAGGACATGTTGAGAGCTTGTGCGCTAGAATATGGATCTAGTTGGGACGACAATTTGCCATATGCAGAGTTCTCTTATAACAACAGTTATCAAGCCAGTTTGAAGATGTCCCCTTTCGAAGCTTTGTATGGAACGAGGTGCAGGACACCGTTATTGTGGGATGAAGTTGGAGATCGATAGTTGTTCGGACCAGATCTAATCAAAGACTCTGAAGAGAAGGTTAAGTTGATTGACGATGGACTCAAGGTAGATCAGTCCATGCAGAAGAGTTATGCAGATTCTAAACGCAATGAGACAGTTTACAAAGTCGGGGACAGAGTTTATCTTCTTGTGTCCCCACTTCGAGGAGTAAAAGCGTTTTGGAGTTAAGGGAAAGCTAGCACCACGTTTTGTGGGACCATACCGAGTTTTGGAACATATGGGAGAAGTTGCATACAAGCTGGAATTGCCAGAAGGATTGTCAGGAGTTCACGATGTGTTTCACGTTTCCCAGTTGAAGAAGTGCCACACGGAGATGGCCGATATTCCTCTAAGAGATACAGTGCCACAGGAATCGATTCAGTTAGACAATGATTTGACTTATGAGGAGAAGCCAGTCAAGATTCTCGAGTTTTCTAGCCAAGTTACTCGCAGCAAGGTTATCAAGTTTTGCAAAGTTCAGTAGAGCCACCATACCGAGGAGGAAGCCGCCTCGGAGCGAAAGGAAGACCTTCATAGAGACCACCCAATCCTTTTTGCTGACCAACCCGAATCACGAGGGCGAGATTCATCTTAAGGGGGGTAGGTTTGTAACATCCCAATTTTCAGTTTGGATGTTATACATAGATCGTCATATGCGTGTCATATTTATTTTTGCATTTGGTTGAGATCCTAGAAATCTTAAGAAACTAAAAGACCAACGGAGAGAGTTGGAGGTTTCATAAAATTCATATTTAAATTTATATCAAATTTGAAGAAAGGATCAATTTGGTTTTATAATTTTTCTCTCCAATTATTTCCAATATTAAAATAAATGAGAGAAGATAATATGACTTCTTCAAATTCAGAGAATTATTGGAGAAAGAATTTTAATATCCAATTATGATTTTTTGGTATTTTATTTGCTATTTTATTTGAATTAGAAAATTATGCATTTTTCAAAATTGCATTTTTAGCCCAAAAATGTTCACTTTGTTCTAAATATTTTATTTAGACGGTGAAAATTGTTTTTGGCATTTTTAGAATTTTTTATATTTTATTAGGATTTTTCTATTCGGGCGAATTTTTTTTTAAAAAAAAACTTCCCCTGACCGAACTGGGTCGAAGCCCAGCCGGCCCGTTCGCGCCACCACCCCCACGCCGCGCCGCTGTGCCGCCGGCGGATTCCGCCTGGAGTCCAACTCAGACTCCCGCCGCCGCATGCCCCTCCCGCAAGCAAGCCGCTGCCCCCCTTTATAAACGCCGCCCTTGCCCCCACCCCGGCCTCAAGCCTTCCACCACCTCGCCCACAACAACATTGCCGCCACCACCACCACAAGACGCCCGGCAGCAGCTCCGCCGCCTACGCTACTACCTGCAGCGCCACCGCCCCGCGCCGTCGCCGAATGCCGCCGCCCATGCCGGATCTCGCTAGAAACCGCCGCCGTTGACCGTTCGTTTTTTTTGGTTAATCCCCATTTTTTTAGTTTTACGGTTTATTTTCTTAGATCGGTTTTTGTCAATTTATTTATTTAGTGGACGTTCGTTCGTTCGTTCGTTTTAATGAACGTTGTTCGTCGGTTAGGTTCAGTCAGCGAATGTTCGTTCGTTAGTCATTTTCTTTTCATTTTATTTTCGCCAGGGACCTATCTGCGATTATTTTTATCGCGATTCAGCCCCTAATCTTTAAACTAGTATAACTTTTTACTCATTTATTCAAATTATGTGAAACCAACGCCAAAATCTTCGTCTCGAAGCCCTATTTCCAGTTAGCCAAATTGAACATGATTTTGGTACTGTAATATTTGACTTTATTCCAGATTAGTAAATGATCTTGTTTCGTTTGTATTTTGAGTTTCGTTGCTCCGTTTGAGTTGAATCTTTTTGAGAACCGTAGCTAATCACATGTACCTATTGTTAAGATCTAATTCACATGTTAATAATGCTGTTAAGTTTTCACTCTTGTTAGTTTATGCCATTGCTTGTTTCGTGTTCGATTTGGATCTTTTCTTGAGTTTTGTCATGTTTCTTTTGAGTGATTGCTTATGAATGCTATTGTTTGACTATGCTCGATTACCCGGAGTGCGAAGCTTGTTACTACGAGTCTCTAGAGTTTACAGATTATCAGCAAGGCAAGTTACACTTTGATCATACCCTTTTATACCCAGTTTTTACTATGCATTAGTTCTGCCCCACATATACTTGCATTGGTAGGAGCTGGAACATGTGTTTTTGGTTGTCGTGTTTGAGGTAGGAACCTAATACCTTTTTATCACCCTCGGAATATACGTTATGCTTATTATTGCTTAGCCATGCTCATAGATGGGGATTGGATCGTGATTCACACATGGAAGTTTGAGAGTTATTTTAATTGGATAACATTAAGGTGGCAACTTTAATACACATCTGGGTGGATTGGTTGAGGCACCTGGAGTACCCAGTGTTGTCTATTTTGGAAATCCTGGAGTACCCGTGTGATTATCCTATGGAATGCCACCCAGGCTCAAAGGGATCATAAGATTATTCATGCTAGGATCTTCCGTGTGCAGCCACAAGCCATTATGGGCTCTGGTATAGTTGAGTAACTTGCGTGAGCTCTTTAAGAGGTAGACTAGCAGATGTAGAGGGTTGTAGGTGGTACTATCTACCCGGAGTAGAGAGTTAATGCTTCAGAAAGGCTATGTCTCGATCATCCAATCATGGATGCGGTCGAGTCTTGTGGGGAAAAGTGCCCAAACCACTACAGAGTGTAAACTAATCATGATTAGTCGTGTCCCCGGTTATGGACATCTTGAGTATCTAGTACTTGAATCTACTGATGTGATCTCATCATGTTACTCCAATTAATTATGATGATGGGTTAATGATGATACTTTTAATTGGGATTTGATTTGGAGGAACCTTCTCAAATAATGGGCAACATGGGAGGAGTTAAATAAATTTATTCCTTTGTCGTAGGGAAAAACTAGCTTTATGCAAAACCATGAAACTTACAGCCTCCACCAGCCAAATATTGCATGTAGATGTAGTTCTTGCATTATCATTGCTTTACAGTGTAACTATGCCAGCATATTCCATGTGCTGCCCATTTCGGGCTGCAACGTCTTATGTTGCAGACTAGTCAGACGATGAATAAGGTGCGATAGGTCGTTATTTTCCACTCATCTATGCCATTGGAGTTGATGGACTCATTTACCCTCGAAGCCTTCCGTTGTTATCTAGTTTAGATGGCCTCCAGCCATGATTTATTTATGTAATGTTACTCTTTATGAGGACTCGATGTAGTAAGTGTGTGATTGAAACTCTGTTATAATTCCTCGAGTATTGTGAGTGTCAGCATTACCGATCCAGGGATGACACTGATGCACAGAGACTTGACCGTTTGAGGTCTGGTCGCTACATTAATTAACCACTAATCACCGCCCCGTGCCACTGACAACCCGACCCCACGGCCTAGCTAACTGGCTAACTAACCTAGATTAAGTTTAACCTAATTCGACTGGACCCACGAGTCAGTTTTGACCACCCTGACATGGTCGTTGACCAGGCCCACCTGTCTGTGACCCTAAACATCACTGGGTCACTGACCAGTGGACCCCACCGGCCAGATTTGACCCGGGGAAGCCCTGTTGACCTTGTTGACATCACCCTGACGCACTGCTAATGCAATAAGTGATTTTCAGGATTAAAAATAATCCAGGAAATTCCAAAAAATAGCTAAAACTTCTTAAATTCATATAAATTCAACGGTAACTCCAAATGAAATAAGTTATATATGAAAAATGATAAAAAAATCCAATCTATCCATCTGTACAATTTTCATGCATGTTGGAACAATTTATAGTTGCAGAATTGGACAAAACAAATAAAGGCCATTTGAATATCCAGATATGGAGTTTGAATTTGAATCTTGGATTCAAACCAACTTCATTTAACCTGTTTCTAGTTGCATTAGCTCAAATCATAGCATAATGACATGTCATGATCATGCATCATATTGTGCATTGAATTGACTGTGTTTCTTCTTTGTTTGCCGGTGTTTTCCCCCTCTCATAAGACATGTTCCGGCGATGAGTTCGATGACATTGATGAAGAGATATACTATCTCCAGAAGTGCCAGGCAAGCAAAAACCCCTTGTTCATTACGATACAATCCCACTCTCTCAGCCCTGCTCTCTTTTACTGCATTAGGACAACAACGATTCATCTGTTACATGCTGCGGTAGTTGAACCCCTTTCCTCTGCATGACCTATCATTGCCACAGTAAATAGATGAAACCCACTAGCATGAGTAGGATTTGTCTGAGCCCTGATGTGCCTACTCATTCATGCTTGTTTGTCATGCCTGCTACTGCTTAGTGTTGAGTCAGGTCTGATTCATTGGGAATGAATTGGAATGGTGATGAACATGTCCTACTATGTGTGAGCTGGGTGTGTGAACATGATTTGGTAAAGGTAGCGGTGAGAGGCCATGTAGGAGTAGATGGTGGGTTGTCTCATTGAAACCGTCCTCAGGAACTGAGTTCTGTGTCAATGATCCAAGACAGTTACTACCACACATTGGGTTCCGGTAACTTGACGCCTCTAGACTTATTAATCAACTCGATCTATGTCTAGGAGTTGCATCTAGTTTGTAGTGTTTGTAGGTTGTATTAGTAGTCTACCAAGTGGCACCCAGTACAGGTGGGCTTGGGTCGGACTAGGCACCGTGGCCGGGTATGCCAAGCATCGCCCGTTGGTTGGGCTTGGAACCCAGTACACATCATTTGGGGCCGTGAGTGAGACCCGTGCCGGATCTCCTTGCGGATGGAACCCGAATAGGCGATAAACCTGGACTAGAGTCTTGTGTGGTTAGTCAGGTCATGGCCGACACCCTCGCCAGGCTTCCGCTTGAAGGTTGTCGAGATACATGACGTGTACATGGTGGTAAGTTGCAAGAGCGTGTGTGAAGAAGTACACCCCTGTAGGGTTAACATTATGTATTCGGATAGCCGCGTCCACGGTAAAGGACTACTGAGTTGCTTATACAGTTCATAGACAAGTGAAAGTGGATACTCTGAAATATGCAAGATAAGTGTGAGTGCTATGGATTGCGTTCTCATAGGGAGACGAGAGCGGATCCATAGTGGTGTATTGATATGGTGAATATGTGGACTCATGTGCGCCACCTCAAAAGAGTTACTTGCAGTCGTAGTTCAGGATAGCGACCTAGTCAAATCTGTCTTGCTGCAGTTAAACCCCCACCATCGCTTTGTTGATAATGATGTATATGTAGTTAGTTCTGTAAGTCTTGCTGGGTACAATTGTACTCATGTTTGCCTATTTTATGTTTTTGCAGAGAGACTTCAGTCTCACTAGTAGCGCATGGACTTCGACGTTTAGCTTGTTACCTCAGCTACGATCTTGTGCCCGCAGGATCTTGTAGATACTCATGCTTCTCAGCCCTTTTCATTTATAGATGTCTGTACTCAGACATGTTAAGCTTTCGCATGTGCTTCTGGTTTGTATGCTCTGAATTTTGGGTCATGAGACCCATGATTGTAATACTTGGCTCCTCGGAGCCTAATGAATAAATACTTGAGTTGTAGAGTCATGTTGTGATGCCATGTTGTATTTGCGAGCATATTGTGTGTATGATTATTGAAATGCTTGGTATGTGTGGGATCCGACAACCTAGTTGTTTATTCTTGGTAGCCTCTCTTACCGGGAAATGTCTCCTATTGCTTCCATTGAGCCATGGTAGCTTGCTAATACTCCATAACACTTAGGCTGGCCGGCATGTGTCCTTCTTCATTCCTATGTCTGTCCCTTCGGGGAAATGTCACGCGTTGTTCCTTTAAGTCCCTGTAGCCTGCTATGACTTGGGTTCATACGTTGTTGATCGACACGTTCATTGCTGGGTCATGTATGCCTGTCCCCGTAAGTTAGCGCCACCTTGGGTTTACGATTAGTCATGTCGGCCCGGGTTCTTGTCATATGGATGCTAGCGCACTATCATATACGTGAGCCAAAAGGCGCAAACGGTCCTGGGCCAGGTAAGGTGCCACCCGTGGGAATACCGTGCGTGAGGCCACAAAGTGATATGATGTGTTACATGCTAGATCGGTGTGACTTAGGATCGGGGTCCTGATAGTCTTGGTATCAGAGCCTGACTACCTGTGGGATTACCAAACCAAACTAGTCGAAGTCGAGTCAAAAAATTCTTTAGTTATATAAGGGAATTGATTGTGGATGGGAAAGCAAGGCTCTTTTTTCTCCTTATACCTTATGCCTTCTGATCTGAGTCATCTTATCTTCCTACGGGGTTAAGGAACTAGGCTTTCTCTTCTTTCTATCAGGATCATGTGTTACTAATCCGTAGACTTATAAGACTGGTGAATTCAAGCCTCAGTTCAGTTCCTACTAGTTCAGTATGTTGACAGTTGGTCTCGAAACCTTGATATTGTGATGATCGAGTGGTTATGCCACCATTTTTGCAAGATGTTCCAAATCTTATTGAGCATTATTGTTATGCTGTCCGAGTCGTCCCAGGTTTCTAAATAATCTGATGCATATGCAAATCCCTTCCTCCCATTCCCGATGTTCCTTAGCACCAGTTTAACCACACTAATTGATGAGTTGAGGTATTCTATTGCCTCGACATATATGTTGGAGCTATTATTATGACCCTAGGTATCTTAGAGTATCACCTAGTAATCTGGCCATGTTCCCTATTCCCAGAGTGATGATTCTGGCAGTCATTCTCGAAAGTATCCCGTGATGCCATTTAGTTAGTAGGCATTCTATGTCTGGGTTTTTGAACCCAAGATTCACTCTACTCATTGATGTTGGTAGTATTTGCTAGCTCCTTTAGGTCATTAGTAGCCTTTGCGATATCTCTTGAGGTCTGTGGTATTTCCTTCTTCCAAATACCATGAACTACTTATGGCAAAAGTTCTGGAACCAAAAGATCACAATAAGAGTGCTCTCGATGAGTTCCCCATTCTATATTATGACTCTGCCAGTCCTACCTCTCTGCATGGATTATCCGGAAGAAACCTGTTGAACTTGGTTCGACATACTAATCTGTGCATCCACAACTCAGAAAGTTATATGTTCCTTGAGTTGTCCCTCTTTAGTTGTTTTCTAACCTCCGTCTATCAATTGATAGTCAGGAATAGTTGTGCATTGATTTCATCGATGCCTTTTACTTTTGAGGTATGTCAATCCATTCTGTTTCAGAATGAGTAGGAGAAGCAAACTCTAGTACCTCATCCATTTCCAGGATTGGGTCAAAGTAGTTGTGCTTCGCAGATCAAATGCCAATCAAGCTTTTGTTCTGTTCTACCCTGGAGTATTACCGTCTTATGTCAAGAATGTCATGGGAATTGCACACCCTGTTATGAATTCTTGGTACAGTGATACTTCTTGCCATCATTATTCATTCCCCGGTCCCCTTGTTGTTGTAACGAGAATATCGACAACTGAACTGTGATGCGTGAAATCAATACTCCTAGCAACCATGTTGTTTAGTGGTTAATGGACGATAATCTCATTCTTAGTGTGCTGGTTATGGAATCATCATTCTATGATTGATCGTGCTACCTATTCTATTTTCCTGGTGCACTCTTCGATCGATGAGTTAGGATTATTTCAAATCCTCGCTCTTTTGATCATATCATCTTGCCTTGAAAAGCAAGATTGTCCTTGAGCTTATAACATATCAGTGGTTCGTGATATTCCGGATATCTTCCCGGAAGTATCACCAGGTTGTCCCCTGACCGTTATGTTGAGCTCGTGATCAAGTTGGTTTCTTGTAAACCACCCTTCTCCAAGCATATGTGTTGGATACCCTAAACTAGTTGGCTAAGCTAAACAACAACTTGGAGAGTTGGAAGATGGAAGCTTGCCCGACTTAGTTCATCATTAAGGGATATCTTTGTGTGTGTGTGTGTGTGTGTGTGTTGAAGAAATATGATATCTTCACCGATTGGTCCTCGTGATCAGTCATTGGATCTATTGTCTTATCAAAACTTTGATTAGAGTATGGGCTATCCTCAAACCAAATCAGAACCAACGATGTTTGTAATGTTGCCTTACACGTGGTTGATCCCTCGAGCATACACCATTATATCTTTAGGTCTGACCAATGCTATCACTTGTTCACATAATTATGGAATTCCATCTTGATGGAAATTTTGATGATTGTTGTTGAGCCATCAGCAACAATTTTATCTTCTCCATGATTCGTGTTGAACATCGAGATAGTGTTGGAAACTTTTATAAGCATTATCTTCAGGTCCCGTTCATGAAGCATATGTTAGATGAGATAAGTGACCTCCTCTAATTCGCGTGCACTTGGTGTAAGTTGCCGCCGTGGATCCAAGAAAGATTGCTTTTGCTTCCTTTGGAATCGTCCCAAGTTGGTCATGCATGTGGAAAGTATATTGTGGTTTGGTAGATTAATTACCTCCACTCCATATGTATTCCGTAGCACACCAAGCCACTGATTGATTTGTTCAGGGAGAAGAATTTCCTTCTTAAGAGCTAACCCGGACTTATGTAAGGACTTCGATATCCTCGATGGTGGTTCCTCACCTGAATTTCGGTAGTATTTTATTATAAGACTCCTGTGTGGTCATGCTTGTTTAGGACAATGTGTTCACATGTGCATAGCAAAACCAGCTCATGTTTTGGAGCTTGCTATCGTAGTTCATTCCCCGAGGATCTTGCAACACCATCTCGTTGATTTGAGTTGCAAACTTTCATTTACTTTCTAGACTTGATGAGTCTGGAATATTCGGACACCAACGAGATCTGAATCTTAGGCAATTATGATGGCTGGAACATTCCCAAGAACTATAATATTGGTCTCTCTGTAACCGGTTAAGTGGATGTCGTGGCCAACACACCCAGCCGGAAGACCGAATTTTGCAGTATCTTGATTGAGGTAGTTGGCCACCTCCCCATAAGAATTACTTAGGGTTTACTCCAGTAGTTGTTCCTTATGGATTCCTACGCTCCGGAATGTCCAACCTTTTACTTGATGTTCTAGATATCAAACCATATCTGTAAATGTATTACACTAGCACATCAAGAATAACTGTCAGAGTAAATGACCACAGGTAGCCTAACTAGCTCCCCTGGCTATTCAAATAATATCGGGCCGACTGAGCCCTCAAATATCCAAGACATAGGGCCGCCTTCTCTTGGCCGACTGTCCCACTAGCCAGCTCTTGGATAGCATCAAGGCTCTAAGAGCTCTCTCGAAGGGGGCCGACTCCTAGCAGCCGGCCACCAAAGTGGCCGACTCCTAGAAGGCAGCCTGGCTCACACCCTCAAAGTTTGCACCCACATAACAGCGATAAGACGGGGCGTGGCTACAGTGAAGCCTGCCACCCCCGGAATCTCGGAGCAAGCCTGGCTACAGTGCGCCATAAGGGGTGGCCATTCCTCGTCCGGCTCGGCATTATTGCCACGTTGACCATGACATCACCCATGACAGGCTGTCAGTACGGCCCGCAGGCGGCGGGCCCCTCCTGCCAGAGAGATACCAGAAGGCGGCCGAGCTTGACCCGTCGGCCTGGGGGAGGCCGGCTCCCAGCAGTCGGCGAGCCCCCACCCGGGAAGTTTGTGCACCATTAAGCAGAAAAGATGGGGTAAGGCTACAGAGAAAGCCTGCCAGGCGGCGGCACTGTAGCCATGCTTACCATGACAAAGCCATCATCACGAAGAGCAAGGCCACAGTAACCAGCAGCCGACAAGACCCCTAGGAGATGGGCCCAGCCTGTCGGCCAAGAGGCCAGCAGCCGGCGGGACCCACCAGTCGGCGGGCCCTAGTGATGTCTACTACACAACCTTCTTCTTGTAGACGTTGTTGGGCCTCCAAGTGCAGAGCTTTGTAGCATAGTAGCAAATTTCCCTCAAGTGGATGACCTAAGTTTTATCAATCCGTTGGAGGCGTGGGATGAAGATGGTCTCTCTCAAACAACCCTGCAACCAAATAACAAAGAGTCTCTTGTGTCCCCAACACACCCAATACAATGGTAAATTGTATAGGTGCACTAGTTCGGCGAAGAGATGGTGATACAAGTGCAATATGGATGGTAGATATAGGTTTTTGTAATCTGAAAATATAAAAACAACAAGGTAACTAATGATAAAAGTGAGCGTAAACAGTATTGCAATGGTAGGAAACAAGGCCTAGGGTCCATACTTTCACTAGTGCAAGTTCTCTCAACAATAATAACATAATTGGATCATATAACTATCCCTCAACATGCAATAGAGTCACTCCAAAGACACTAATAGCGGAGAAAAAACGAAGAGATTATGGTAGGGTACGAAACCACCTCAAAGTTATCCTTCCTGTTCTATCTATTCAATAGTCCGTAGTAAAATAACATGAAGCTATTCTTTCCGTTCAATCTATCATATAGTTCATACTAAAATAACACCTTAAGACACAAATCAACCAAAACCCTAATGTCACCTAGATACTACATTGTCACCTCAAGTATCCATGGGCATGATTATACGATATGCATCACACAATCTCAGATTCATCTATTCAACCAACACAAAGTACTTCAAAGAGTGCCCCCAAGTTTCTACCGGAGAGTCAAGACGAAAACATGTGCCAACCCCTATGCATAGATTCATGGGCGGAACCCGCAAATTGATCACCAAAACATACATCAAGTGGATCACGTGATATCCCATTGTCACCACAGATAAGCACGGCAAGACATATATCAAGTGTTCTCAAATCCTTGAAGACTCAATCCAATAAGATAACTTCAAAGGGAAAACTCAATCCATTACAAGAGAGTAGAGGGGGAGAAACATCATAAAATCCAACTATAATAGCAAAGCTCGCGATACATCAAGATCATGCCATAGAGAGAACACGAGAGAGAGAGAGAGATAGATAGAGAGAGAGAGAGAGAGAGAGAGAGATCAAACACATAGCTACTGGTACATACCCTCAGCCCCGAGGGTGAACTACTCCCTCCTCGTCATGGAGAGCATCGGGATGATGAAGATGGCCACCGGTGAGGGATTCCCCCTCCGGCAGGTTGCCGGAACGGGCTCCCGAGATGTTTTTGGTGGCTACAAAGGCTTGCGGTGGCGGAACTCCCGATGTATCTTCGTATTTGATGGTTTTAGGGTATATGGGAATATATAGGTGAAAGAAGTCGGTCGGGGGAGCCTCAAGGGGCCCATGAAACATGGGGCGCGCCAGGGGGTGGGCGCGCCCTCCTATCTCCTGGCCTCCTCGAAGCTTCCCTGGCTTGTACTCCAAGTCTCCCGGATCATGTTCATTCCAAAAATCACGCTCCAAAAGGTTTCATTCCGTTTGGACTCTGTTTGATACTCCTTTTCTTCGAAATACTGAAACAGGCAATAAAACAACAATATGGGCTGGGCCTCCGGTTAATAGGTTAGTCCCAAAAGTAATATAAAAGTGTACAATAAATCCCGCAAACATTCAAAACAGATAATAAAATAGCATGAATGCTTCATAAATTATAGATACATTGGAGACGTATTAGCATCCCCAAGCTTAATTCCTGCTCTTCCTCGAGTAGGTAAATGATAAAAGAAAGAATTTATGAAGTGTGAATGCTAGCAGGTGCACAAGTTTGATCAATAATAATTTCAATCACCTTTTCTAGCATGATTATATGTCATAACAGTAGTTCATCTCATAAAACTTCTCAAGATCATGTAACAAGCAATTCACATGTTAAAACATAGATCATAAATTTTCTTGAAAACTAGCAAACTTTATTCCCAGTCATAAACAATTGCAACTCATCTTATTTTCAGGAAGGGTCTATGTCAGATCTTTGATTTAGCAAACTTCACGTACTCAACTATCATATTGTGTTCCACAATTGCTGACACTCACGCAATACTAATGGTTATGGAGTTTTAATCGGACACTGAGAAAGATAGGGCCTTATAGTGTTGCCTCCCAAAATATTCACCTTTGGGTGATGTCAACAATAATAGTTCATGCTAACTTACATCCAATTGGATATATATATCAGGATCTTTCCAACACGAGGTGCTTGCCAAAGGATAAAATGAAAAAGGGAAAGGTGAAGATCACCTTGACTCTTGCATAAAGTAAAAGACATAAAGTAAAAGATAGGCCCTTCGCAGAGGGAAGCAGAGGTCGTCATGCGCTTTTATGGTTGGATGGACAAAATCTTAATGTGAAAGAACGTCACTTTATATTGCCACTTGTATATGGACCTTTATTATGCAGTCCATCACTTTTATTGCTTCCATAACAAGATCGTATAAAGCTTATTTTCTTCACACTAATAGATCATACATATTTAGAGAGCAATTTTTATTGCTTGCACCGATGACAACTTACTTGAAAGATCTTACTCAATCCATAGGTAGGTATGGTGGACTCTCATGGCAAAACTGGGTTTAAGGATATTTGGAAGCACAAGTAGTATCTCTACTTGGTGCAAGGAATTAGGCTAGCATGAGGGGCAAAGGCAAGCTCAACATGTTTGAATGATCCATGACAATATACTTTAACTGAGATGTGAGAAAACATAACCCATTACATTGTCTTCCTTGTCCAACATCAACTCTTTATCATTTCATACTTAATGAGTGCTCACAATTATAAAAGATGTCTAAGATAGTATATTTATATGTGAAATCTCTCTTCCTTCAACATTCTTTCATGAATTGTTCAAGTGACCAATACAATGCTTGCTAACCTTCAATAAATTTACAACCTCTACTTCTTAGATGTGAAGTCATTACTGCCCATGGGATAAGCAAATGAGACATATATAATTTTAGATTTATGACCTTCAACTCATTCAACCATTTACTCGTAGGATATAAGTGAAGCACACGAGTAAATGACAAACTACTCCAACAAGATATAAGTGAAGATCAATGAGTAGCTAAATAATTATGTAACTATGTGAAGACTCCCTATCATTTAAGAATTTCAGATCTTGGTATTGTATTCAAACAGCAAGCAAAACAAAATAAAATGAACTTGCAAGGATAGTGCAACTCATGTGATGAAGCAAAAACTTAGGCTCAACCGATACTAACCGATAGTTGTTGAAGAAGAAAGGTGGGATGCCTACCGGGGCATCCCCAAGCTTAGATGCTTGAGACTTCTTGGAATATTATCTTGGGGTGCCTTGGGCATCCCCAAGCTTGAACTTTTGTGTCTCCTTAATCCCTCTCATATCATGGTTTCTCTATTTCTTAAAAGCTTCATCCACAACAAACTCAACAGGAACTCATGAGATAGGTTAGTATAAATCCAATGCAAAACCTTATCATTTTCTACTATAACAAATCACTAAAATTATTATTCAATGTTGCATACTAAATGTCTCTGCATATTTAATACTCCTATCCTCAAATAGAATCATTAAACAAGCAAACATATGCAAACAATGCAAACATAACAGCAATGTGCCAAAACAGTATAGTCTGTAAAGAATGCAAGAGTATCAATACTTCCATAACTCCAAAAATTATGAGAAACATACTACGTAGTAGAAGATTTATCAGAGCTCATTATGCAAAAAAATTCTACATTATATCATGCTCTGACTTTTCTAGGGAATTTTTGCAACAGTGGTAAACTTTCTGTTTTCAAACAACAACATGTATACCAGCAAAATAAGCATGGTAAAGGCTATCCTTGACTTTATTGAAAATAAAGATGCAAAACATTATTCTAAATAACAGCAAGAAAATACTAACAAAATAAAATGACGCTCCAAGCAAAACACATATCATGTGGTGAATAAAAATATAGCTCCAAGTAAAGTTACCGATGAACGAAGACAAAAGAGGGGATGCCATACAGGGCATCCCCAAGCTTAGGCTCTTGGTTGTCCTTGAATATTACCTTGGGGTGCGTTGGGAATCCCCAAGATTAGGCTCTTGTCGCTCTTTATTCCATAGTCTATCGAATCTTTACCCAAAACTTGAAAACATCACAACACAAAACTCAACAGAAAACTCGTAAGCTCCATTAGTATAAAAAACCACCACTTAGGTACTGTAATGAACTCATTATAAATTCATATTTGTGTAATATCTACTGTATTTCAACTTATCTATGGTTGTACCCTCCGATACTACTCATAGATTCATCAAAATAAGCAAGCAACACATACAAAACAGAATCTGTCAAAAACAGAACAGTCTGTAGTAATCTGTATCAAACGTATACTTATGGAACTCCAAAAATCCTACAAAATTAGGAAGTCCCAAGAAATTTGTGTACCAATACAGAACAAAAAGAATCATATCAAAAGAATTTTTCAGTGAATTAGAAAAATAATTTACTGGGTGCAAAAGTTTCTGATTTTCAGCAGGATCAACACAACTATCACCATAAGCTATCCTAAAGGTCTTACTTGGCACTTTATTGAAACAAAAGCTATAAAACATGATTACTACAATAGGATAATCATGTGGACACACAAAAACAGTAATGGTAAATATTGGGTTGTCTCCCAACAAGCACTTTTTTAATGCCTTTCTAGCTAGGCATGATGATGACAATGATGCTCACATAAAAGATAAGAATTGAAACATAACGGGAGCATCATGAAGCATATGACTAGCACATTTAAGTCTAACCCACTTCCTATGCATAGGGATTTCGTGAGCAAACAACTTATGGGAACAATAATCAACTAGCATAGGAAGGTAAAAAAGCATAGCTTCAAGATTTTCAACACACAGAGGGGAAACTTGATATTATTGCAATTCCTACAAGCATAAATTCCTCCCTCATAATAATTTTCAGTAGCATTATGAATGAATTCAACAATATAACCAGCACCTAAAGCATTCTTTTCATGATCTACAAGCATAGAAAATTAACCACTCTCCACATAAGCACAATTCTTCTCATTCGGAAAAGTGGGAGTATCATAAGAGACTTGAATACTATAAACTGTTTCCACATTAAAAGAGTAATGTTCAGAAAAAGGGTAATCATAATCATGAAAAGTTTTATAAATATAATCATCACTACTTTTTGTAGCGTAAGTTTCATCACAATTGTCATCATAAGTAGCAACTTCATTCTCATCATAATCGATTGAAACCTCTTCCAAAATAGTGGAATAATCACTAAATAAAGTTGACACTCTTCCAAATCCACTTTCATATTCATCACAATAAAATTCAACATCTTCCAAAATAGTGGGATCACTACTTCCTAAAGTTGACACTCTTCCAAACCCACTTTCATCAATATAATCATCATAAATAGGAGGCATGCTTTCATCATAATAAATATTCTCATCAAAACTTGGGGGACTAAAAATATCATCTTTATCAAACATAGCTTCCCGAAGCTTGTGGCTTTGCATATCATTAGCATCATGGATATTCAAGGAATTCATACTAACAACATTGCAATCATGCTCATCATACAAAGATCTAGTACCAAACATTTTAATGCATTCTTCTTCTAGCAATTGAGCACAATTTTCCTTACCATCGTTCTCACGAAAGATATTAAAAAGATGAAGCGTATGAGGCAAACTCAATTCCATTATTTTTTTTGTGAAGTTTTCTTTTATAGACTAAACTAGTGATAAAACAAGAAACAAAAAGATTCGATTGCAAGATCTAAAGATATACCTTCAAGCACTCACCTCCCCGGCAACAGCGCCAGAAAAGAGCTTAGTTGACGGGGTGTGAGTGCCACTTACCTAGCCTCCCCGGCAATGGCGCCAGAAAAGATCTTGATGTCTACTAAACAACCTTCTTCTTATAGACGTTGTTGGGCCTCCAAGTGCAGAGGTTTGTAGGATAGTAGCAAATTTCCTCAAGTGGATGACCTAAGGTTTATCAATCCATGGGAGGCGTAGGATGAAGATGGTCTCTCTCAAACAACCCTGCAACCAAATAACAAAGAGTCTCTTGTGTCCCCAACACACCCAATACAATGGTAAATTGTATAGGTGCCCTAGTTCGGCGAATAGATGGTGATACAAGTGCAATATGGATGGTAGATATAGGTTTTTGTAATCTGAAAATATAAAAACAGCAAGGTAACTAATGATAAAAGTGAGCGTAAACGGTATTGCAATGGTAGGAAACAAGGCCTATGGTCCATACTTTCGCTAGTGCAAGTTCTCTCAAAAATAATAACATAATTGGATCATATAACTATCCCTCAACATGCAACAGAGTCACTCCAAAGACACTAATAGCAGAGAAAAAACAAAGAGATTATGGTAGGGTACGAAACCACCTCAAAGTTATCCTTTCTGTTCTATCTATTCAAGAGTCCGTACTAAAATAACATGAAGCTATTCTTTCCGTTAAATCTATCATAGAGTTCATACTATAATAACACCTTAAGACACAAATCAACCAAAACCCTAATGTCACCTACATACTCCATTGTCACCTCAACTATCCATGGGCATGATTATACGATATGCATCACACAATCTCAGATTCATCTATTCAACCAACACAAAGTACTTCAAAGAGTGCCCCAAAGTTTCTACCGGAGAGTCAAGATGAAAACATGTGCCAACCCCTATGCATAGGTTCATGGGCGGAACCCGCAAATTGATCACCAAAACATACATCAAGTGGATCATGTGATATCCCATTGTCACCACAGATAAGCACGACAAGACATATATCAAGTGTTCTCAAATCCTTAAAGACTCAATCCGATAAGATAATTTCAAAGGGAAAACTCAATCCATTACAAGAGAGTAGAGGGGGAGAAACATCATAAAATCCAACTATAATAGCAAAGCTCGCGATACATCAAGATCATGCCATAGAGAGAACATGAGAGAGAGAGAGAGAGAGATCAAACACATAGCTATTGGTACATACCCTCAGCCCCGAGGGTGAACTACTCCCTCCTCATCATGGAGAGCGCCGGGATGATGAAGATGGCCACTGGTGAGGGATTCCCCCTCTGGCAGGGTGCTGGAACGGGCTCCCGAGAGGTTTTTGGTGGCTAAAGAGGCTTGCGGTGGCGGAACTCCCGATCTATCTTCGTATTCGATGGTTTTAGGGTATATGGAAATATATAGGTTTAAGAAGTCGGTCGGGGGAGCTTCGAGGGGCCCACGAGACAAGGGGGCGCGCCTCCTATCTCCTGGCCTCCTTGAAGTTTCCCTGGCTTGTACTCCAAGTCTCATGGATCATGTTCGTTCAAAAAATCACGCTCCCGAAGGTTTCATTCCGTTTGGACTCCGTTTGATATTCCTTTTCTTCGAAATACTGAAACAGGCAATAAAACAGCAATATGGGCTGGGCCTCCGGTTAATAGATTAGTCCCAAAAGTAATATAAAAGTGTGTAATAAAGCCCATAAACATTCAAAATAGATAATAAAATAGCATGAATGCTTCATAAATTATAGATACGTTGGAGACGTATCACCCAGCGGCCGGGGGAGAAGCCAGCGACTATAGACACTGACGGCCTGTACCCACATCCAGCCGGATTACCATTGTACCCCTGGGGGGTAGACCTATATAAACCCCCTAGGGCACCCATGCAAAGGGTTGATCTCTTAGAGTTTTACGCACCACATAGAGAGAAGAGGAGAGCTAGCCTTGCCCTTCTTCTTCCTCTAGCTAAACAGCTCAAGGAGCCTCTTGTAGCTACTTGTTTTTATCTAGTGATCATGCGGAGACCCCGCAGAGCAGGACTAGGGGTGTTATCTCCTAGGAGAGCCCCGAACCTGGGTAAGATTCTCCAGCGTGCATGTATTCGCCTTATCCCGTTTCCAGGCACCGGCAATGTCTTATGGCTCCCACAATGATAAGCCACCCGTTGGCATATGTCGCACCTACCACCCGACATTTGGCGCCCACCATGGGGCCAGGTGCACCGTCGTCCGGAGACCTGCTCTGGACGGGAACCATCTTCCTCCCCAGCGAGCGTAGCTAGCCCGGCACGCCCGATGGCGCTTGCCCCGACGTACTGCATGGCGTCGACGACGCCTGTGGAGTGAGCTACCTCGCCGATCTTCTCGGCGAGGTCTGCCTCTCCGACGAGCCCGCGCCAGGCGCGGGTGCAACCAGCTCCAAGAGCTGCCTCGTCGACTTCCTTGGCAATCTTGACATCGCCAAGGAGCGCACCTCCGACCTGGAGTCAATCGGCTCCACCGACCCGATGCTTCTCGACTCCGACACGGCATCGCTTGACGCCTTCCCCACCAACATGGTGGTCATCGACGACCCTTTTCCTTGAGCCGACAGCAGCAGCAGCACCGTCACTGAGGTGCTAGTCATCAGTCACAGCGCTGCCTCCGGTGGAAACGTCCACGACACCTTGCAGACGGCGCTACATGACTTGTCCGCCCCCATCCCGGCCGACGCTGACGCCGATACACTGGAGGCCCACCGCCTTGCCCTCATCGAGAACGGCAAGAAGATAGCCTCCATGAGACGCCTCACCGAAGCTTACCAGCGCGGGCCGCCTATGGCACGCCGCCTGCTGGCGGACCCAGCTGGATTGGTGCTATCGAGAAGCGCGGCACGGCCATCGCCAGCATGCTGGGTGCTGTCCACCCAGTCTACACCACGCCACTCGAGAACCTGCATGCCGCCCAGGAGACTGTGGACGAGCTGGACTGGCTGGAGGGCGACGAGCTTCACTGCATGACCAGACGCGTCCAGCAGCTGATCAACACGGCCAAAGAGCGGCACGAAGCTGGCGCCCGCGCTGAAAGTCCTCCCACACGCCGAGAGCATGGCATGACATCCTGGACGCCGACTGCAGGTGGCGCCCGCGAGCGAAAACACAAGTAGCCGACTGCTAGCCACAGTCGGACTCGCCTCACCATCGAGCGTGACGTAGAAGGCCGCCCCCGAGCCATGGAGCGACCAGGCAACCCGCCTCCTCCTCCACCTCGCGGGGAGAGATATCCCACCCCGCCGCCTGTCACGCACCCGACGCTCAGCGGCCGACTGGGCCGCCGCGAAGGAATCGGCAGGAATGATGCCCGCCATCGGATCGACCGCCTGGCGCGATCCCTGGTGCTGGAAGAAGAAGACGATGTCGGCCTGAAGGAAATATGCCCTAGAGGCAATAATAAAGTTATTATTTATTTCCTTATTTCATGATAAATGTTTATTATTCATGCTAGAATTGTATTAACCGGAAACATAATACGTGAATACATAGACAAACATAGTGTCACTAGTATGCCTCTACTTGACTAGCTCGTTAATCAAAGATGATTAAGTTTCCTAACCATAGACATGAGTTGTCATTTGATTAACGGGATCACATCATTAGGAGAATGATATGATTGACATGACCCATTCCGTTAGCTTAGCACTTGATCGTTTAGTATGTTGCTATTGCTTTCTTCATGACTTATACATGTTTCTATGACTATGAGATTATGCAACTCCCGTTTACCGGAGGAACATTTTGTGTGCTACCAAACGTCACAATGTAACCGGGTGATTATAAAGGAGCTCTAAAGGTGTCTCCAAAGGTACATGTTGAGTTGGCGTATTTCGAGATTAGGATTTGTCACTCCGATTGTCGGAGAGGTATCTCTGGGCCCTCTCGGTAATGCACATCACTATAAGCCTTGCAAGCAATGTGGCTAATGAGTTAGTTGCGGGATGATGCATTACGTAACGAGTAAAGAGACTTGCCGGTAACGAGATTGAACTAGGTATTGAGATACCGACGATCGAATCTTGGGCAAGTAACATACCGATGACAAAGGGAACAACATATGTTGTTATGCGGTTTTACCGATAAAGATCTTCGTAGAATATGTAGGAGCCAATATGAGCATCTAGGTTCCGCTATTGGTAATTGACCGAGAATAGCTCTAGGTCATGTCTACATAGTTCTTGAACCCGTAGGGTCCGCACGCTTAAGGTTTCGATGACAGTTATATTATGTGTTTATGAGTTTTGATGTACCGAAGGAGTTCGGAGTCCCAGATGAGATCGGGGACATGACGAGGAGTCTCGAAATGGTCGAGACGTAAAGATCGATATATTGGACGACTATATTCGGAGTTTGGAAAAGGTTCCGAGTGATTCGGGTATTTTTCGGAGTACCGGAGAGTTACGGGAATTCGCCGGGGAGTATATGGGCCTTATTGGGCCATACGGGAATAAAGGAGAGAGGCCAAAAGGAAGGAGGCTTGCGCCCCCCCCCCTTTGGTCCAATTTGGACAAGGAGCGCAGCCCCCCTTTCCTTCTTCCTCTCCCCCTCTTTCCCCTTCTCCTACTCCAACAAGGAAGGAGGGAGTCCTACTCCCAGTGGCGCGCCCCTCCTAGGCCGGCCGCCCCCCCCCTTGCTCCTTTATATACGGGGGCAGGGGGGCACTCCTTGGGACACAAGTTGATCTTCGTGATCGTTCCTTAGCCGTGTGCGGTGCCCCCCTCCACCATATTCCACCTCGGTCATATCGTTGCAGTGCTTCGGCGAGGCCCTGCGTCGGTAGAGCATCATCATCGTCACCACGCCGTCGTGCTGACGGAACTCATCCCCGACACTTTGCTGGATCGGAGTCCAGGGATCTTCATCGAGCTGAACGTGTGCTGAATTCGGAGGTGCGTACGTTCGGTACTTGGATCGGTCGGATCGTGAAGACGTACGACTACATCAACCGCGTTGTCATAACGCTTCCGCTTTCGGTCTATGAGGGTACGTGGACAACACTCTCCCCTCTCGTTGCTATGCATCACCATGATCTATCGTGTGCGTAGGAATTTTTTTGAAATTACTACGTTCCCAAACAGTGGTATCAGAGCCAGGTTTTATTTGTAGATGTCATATGCACGAGTAGAACACAAGTGAGTTGTGGGCGATACAAGTCATACTGCTTACCAGCATGTCATACTTTGGTTCGGCGGTATTGTGAGATGAAGCGGCCCGGACCGACATTACGCATACGCTTACGCGAGACTGGTTTCACCGTTACGAGCACTCATGCTTAACGGTGACTGGCGGGTATCTGTCTCTCCCACTTTAGTTGAACCGAGTGTGGCTACGCCCGGTCCTTGCGAAGGTTAAAACAGCACTAACTTGACGAACTATCGTTGTGGTTTTGATGCGTAGGTAAGAACGGTTCTTGCTAAGCCCGTAGCAGCCACGTAAAATTTGCAACAACAAAGTAGAGGACGTCTAACTTGTTTTTGCAGGGCATGTTGTGATGTGATATGGTCAAGACGTGATGCTATATTTTATTGTATGAGATGATCATGTTTTGTAACCGAAGTTATCGGCAACTGGCAGGAGCCATATGGTTGTCGCTTTATTGTATGAAATGCAAACGCCATTGCTTTACTTTATCACTAAGCGGTAGCGATAGTCGTAGAAGCAATAGATGGCGTAACGACAACGATGCTACTATGGAGATCAAGGTGTCGCGCCGGTGACGATGGTGATCACGACGGTGCTTCGGAGATGGAGATCACAAGCACAAGTTGATGATGGCCATATCATATCACTTATATTGATTGCATGTGATGTTTATCCTTTATGCATCTTATCTTGCTTTGATTGACGGTAGCATTTTTAAATGATCTCTCACTAAAAATTATCAAGAAGTGTTCTCCCTGAGTATGCACCGTTGCGAAAGTTCTTCATACTGAGACACCACGTGATGATCGGGTGTGATAGGCTCTACGTTCAAATACAACGGGTGCAAAACAGTTGCACACGCGGAATACTCAGGTTAAACTTGATGAGCCTAGCATAAAACAGATATGGCCTCGGTACACGAAGACCGAAAGGTCGAACGTGAATTATATAGTAGATATGATCAACACAGTGATGTTCACCATGGAAACTACTCAATCTCACATGATGATCGGACATGGTTTAGTTGATTTGGATCACGTGATCACTTAGATGACTAGAGAGATGTCTGTCTAAGTGGGAGTTCTTAAGTAATATGATTAATTGAACTTAAATTTATCATGAACCTAGACCTGGTAATATTTTGCAAATTATGTTGTAGATCAATAGCTTGCGTTGTTGCTTTCATATGTTTATTTTGATTTGTTCCTAGAGAAAATTGTGTTGAAAAATGTTAGTAGCAATGATGCGGATTGGATCCGTGATCTGAGGTTTATCCTCATTGCTGCACAAAAGAATTATATCCTTAATGCACCGCTAGGTGACAGACCTATTGCATGAGCAGATGCAGACGTTATGAACGTTTGGCTAGCTCAATATGATGACTACTTGATAGTTTAGTGCACCATGCTTAACGACTTAGAATCGGGACTTCAAAGACGTTTTGAACGTCATGGACCATATGAGATGTTCCAGGAATTGAATTTAAATATTTCAAGCAAATACACGAGTTGAGACATATGAAGTCTCCAACAAGTTCTATAGCTAAAAGATGGAGGAGAATCGCTCAACTAGTGAGCATGTGCTCAGATTGTCTGGGTACTTCAATCGCTTGAATCAAATGGGAGTTAATCTTCCAGATATGATAGTGGTTGACAAAATTTTCTAGTCACCATCACTAAGTTACTAGAACTTCGTGATGAACTATAGTATGCAAGGGATGACAAAAACGATTCCCGAGCTCTTCGTGATGTTGAAATCGACGAAGGTAGAAATCAAGAAAGAGCATCAAGTATTGATTGACAAGACCGCTAGTTTCAAGAGAAGGGCAAAGGGAAAGAAAGGGAACTTCAAGTGGAAAGACAAGCAAGTTGTCACTCCTGCGAAGAAGCCCAAAGCTGGACCATAGCCTGAAACTGAGTGCTTACACTGCAAAGGAAATGGTCACTGGAAGCGGAAATGCCCTAAATATTTGGTGGATAAGAAGGATGGCAAATTAAACAACGGTATATTTGATATATAGGTTATTGATGTGTGCCTTACTATTGTTTATAGTAGCCCCTGAGTATTTGATACTTGTTCGGTTGCTAAGATTAGTAACTCGAAATAGGAGTTACAGAATAAACAAAGACTAGTTGAAGGGCAAGTGACGATGAGTGTTGGAAGTAGTTCCAAGATTGATATGATCATCATCGCATACTCCCTATACTTTCGGGATTAGTGTTAAACCTAAATAAATTTTATTTGTCGTTTGCGTTGAGCATGAATATGATTTGATCATGTTTATTGCAATACGTTTATTCATTTAAAGTCAGAGAATAATTGTTGTTCTATTTAAATGAATAAAACCTTCAATGGTCATACACCGAATGAAAATAGTTTGTTGGATCTCGATCATAGTGATACACATATTCATAATATTGATGCCAAAAGATGCAAAGTTAATAATGATAGTGCAACTTATTTGTGGCTCTGCCGTTTGGGTCATATAAGTGTAAAGCGCATGAAGAAACTCCATAAAGATGGATTTTCGGAATCACTTGGTTATGAATCATTCGATGCTAGCGAACCGTGCCTTTTGGGCAAGATGACTAAAACTCCGTTCTCCGGAACAATGGAACAAGCTACTGACTTATTGGAAATAATACATACCGATGTATGCGATCCAATGAGTGTTGATGCTTGTGGCAAGTATCGTTATTTTATAACCTTCACAAGATGATTTGAGCAGATATGGGTATATCTACTTGATGAAACATAAGTCTGAAATAGTTGAAAGGTTCAAAGAATTTCAGAGTGAAGTGGAAAAATCATCGTAACAAGAAAATAAAGTTTCTGCGATCTGATCGCGGAGACGAATATTTGAGTTACGAGTTTGGTCTTCAATTAAAACAATGTGGAATAGTTTCACAGCTCACGCCACCTGGAACACCACAACGTTATGGTGTGTCCGAACATCGTAACCGCACTTTATTGGATATGGTGCGATCTATGATGTCTCTTACTGATTTACCACTACTGTTTTTGGGTTATGCATTAGAGACAGCTGCATTCACGTTAAATAGGGCAACATCAAAATCCGTTGAGACGACGCCTCATGAACTGTGGTTTGGCAAGAAACCAAAGTTGTCGTTTCTTAAAGTTTGGGGCTGCGATGCTTATGTGAACAAACTTCAACCAGATAAGATCGAACCCAAATCGGAGAAATGTGTCTTCATAGGATACCCAAAAGAAACTGTTGGGTACACCTTCGACCACAGATCTGAGGGCAAGATTTTTGTTGCTAAATTCGGATCCTTTCTAGAGAAGGAGTTTCTCTCGAAAGAAGTGAGTGGGAGGAAAGTAGAACTTGATGAGGTAATCATACTGCTCCCTTATTGGAAAGTAGTTCATCACAAGAACCGGTTCCTGTGACAACTACACCAATTAGTGAGGAAGCTAATGATATTGATCATGAAACTTCAGATCAAGTTTCTACTGAACCTCGTAGGTCTACCAGAGTTAGATCCGTGGTACGGCAATCCTATTCTGGAAGTCATGTTACTTGACCATGACGAACCTACGAACTATGAGGAAGCGATGATGAGCCCAGATTCCGCAAAATGGCTTGAGGCCATGAAATCTGAGATGGGATCCATGTATGAGAACAAAGTGTGGACTTTGGTGGAGTTGCCCGATGATCGGCAAGCCGTGTTGTATAAATGGATCTTCAAGAGGAAGACAGATGCTGATAGTAGTGTTACTATCTACAAAGCTAGACTTGTCAAAAAAAGGTTTTTGACAAAGTTCAAGGTGTTGAACACAATAAGATTTTCTCACTCGTATCGATGCTTAAAAGTCTGTCCGAATCATGTTAGCAATCGCCACATTTTATGAAATTTGGCAAATGGATGTCAAAACTACATTCCTTAATGGATTTACTAAAGAGGAGTTGTATATGATACAACCAGAAGGTTATGTCAATCCTAAAGGTGCTAACAAAATGTGCAAGCTCCAGCGATCCATCTATGGACTGGTGCAAGCATCTCAGAGTTGGAATATACGCTTTGATAAGTTGATCAAAGCATATAGTTTTATACAGACTTGCGGTGAAGCCTGTATTTACAATAAAGTGAGTGGAGACTTTGCCGCCTTTCGATAAATATATGTGAGTAACATATTGTTGATCAGAAATGATGTAGAATTTTTCTAGAAAGCATAAAGGAGTATTTGAAAGGAGTTCTTTAAAAGAAAGACCTCAGTAAAGCTACTTACATATTGAGCATCAAGATCTATTGAGATAGATCAAGACGCTTGATAAGATTTTCAATGAGTACATACCTTGTCAAGATTTTGAAATAGTTCAAAATGGAACAGTCAAAGAAAGAGTTCTTGCCTGTGTTGCAAACGTGTGAAATTGAGTAAGACATAAATCCCGACCACGGCAGAAAATAGAAAAGAGAATGAAAGTCATTCCCTATGCCTCAGTCATAGGTTCTATAAAGAATGCTATGTACCAGACCTATTGTATACCTTGCACTGAATTTGGCAAGGGAGTACAATAGTGATCTAGGAGTAGATCCTTGGACATTGGTCAAGAATATCCTTAGTAAGGACTAAGGAAATATTTCTCGATTATGGAGGTGATAAAAGAGCCCGTCGTAAAGAGTTACATCGGTGCAAGCTTTTACACCGATCCAGATGACTCTAAGTCTCAATCTGGATACATATTGAAAGTGGGAGCAACTAGCTAGAGTAGCTCCGTGCAGAGCATTGTAGTCATAGAATATTTGCAAAATATATACGGCTCTGAATGTGACAGACCCGTTGACTAAGCTTCTCTCACGAACAAAACATGATCACACCTTAGTACTCTTTGGGTGTTAATCACATAGCGATGTGAACTAGATTATTAACTCTAGTAAACCTTTTGGGTATTGGTCACATGATGATGTGAACTATGGGTGTTAAACACATGCAGATGTGAATATTGGTGTTAAATCACATGGCGATGTGAACTAGATTATTGACTCTAGTGCAAGTGGGAGACTGAAGGAAACATGCCCTAGAGGCAATAATAAAGTTATTATTATTTCCTTATTTCATGATAAATGTTTATTATTCACGCTAGAATTTTATTAACCGGAAACATAATACATGTGTGAATACATAGACAAACATAGTGTCACTAGTATGCCTCTACTTGACTAGCTCGTTAATCAAAGATGGTTAAGTTTCCTAACCATAGACATGAGTTGTCATTTGATTAACTGGATCAAATCATTAGGAGAATGATATGATTGACTTGACCCATTCCGTTAGCTTAGCACTTGATCGTTTAGTATGTTGCTATTGCTTTCATCATGACTTATACATGTTCCTATGACTATGAGATTATGCAACTCCCGTTTACCGGAGGAACACTTTGTGTGCTACCAAACATCACAACGTAACTGGGTGATTATAAAGGAGCTCTACAGGTGTCTCCAAAGGTACATGTTGAGTTGGCGTATTTCGAGAATAGGATTTGTCACTCCGATTGTCGGGGAGGTATCTCTGGGCCCTCTCGGTAATGCACATCACTATAAGCCTTGCAAGCAATGTGGCTAATGGGTTAGTTGTGGGATGATGCATTACGTAACAAGTAAAGAGACTTGCCGGTAACGAGATTGAACTCGGTATTGAGATACCGACGATCGAATCTCGGGCAAGTAACATACCGATGACAAAGGGAACAATGTATGTTGTTATGCGGTTTGACCGATAAAGATCTTTGTAGAATATGTAGGAGCCAATATGAGCATCCAGGTTCCGCTATTGGTTATTGACCGAGAATAGTTCTAGGTCATATCTACATAGTTCTCGAACCCGTAGGGTCCGCACGCTTAAGGTTTCGACGACACTTATATTATGAGTTTATGAGTTTTGATGTACCGAAGGAGTTCGGAGCCCCGGATGAGATCGGGGACATGACGAGGAGTCTCGAAATGGCCGAGACGTATAGATAGATATATTGGACGACTATATTCGGAGTAAGGAAAGGTTCCGAGTGATTCGGGTATTTTTCGGAGTACCGGAGAGTTACGGGAATTCGCCGGGGAGTATATGGGCCTTATTGGGCCATACGGGAATAAAGGAGAGAGGCCAAAAGGAAGGAGGCCTGCGCCACCCCTCTGGTCCGAATTGGACAAGGGGCGCAGCCCCCCTTTCCTTCTTCCTCTCCCCCTCTTTCCCCTTCTCCTACTCCAACAAGGAAGGAGGAAGTCCTACTCCCGGTGGGAGTAGGACTCCCCTTGGCGCGCCCCTCCTAGGCCGGCCACCCCCTCCCCTTGCTCCTTTATATACGGGGGCAGGGGGGCACTCCATGGGACACAAGTTGATCTTCGTGATCGTTCCTTAGCCGTGTGCGGTACCCCCTCCACCATATTCCACCTCGGTCATATCGTTGCGGTGCTTAGGCGAAGCCCTGCGTCGGTAGAGCATTATCATCGTCACCACGCCGTCGTGCTGACGGATCTCATCCCCGACACTTTGCTGGATCAGAGTCCGGGGATCGTCATCGAGCTGAACATGTGCTGAACTCGGAGGTGTCGTATGTTTGGTACTTGGATCGGTCGGATCGTGAAGACATACGACTACATCAACCGCGTTGTCATAACGCTTCCGCTTTCGGTCTACGAGGGTACGTGGACAATACTCTCCCCTCTCGTTGCTATGCATCACCATGATCTTGCGTGTGCGTAGGAATCTTTTTGAAATTACTATGTTCCCAAACACGGCCCGCCCTGTTTCAGCCCCCGCATCCGCGACGGGCCCTTCCCCAAAGGTTTCTCGCTCCCAAGAGACACGCCAAAATACAACGGCTCGGTGAAGCTGGAAGACTGGTTGATAGAATACTCCACTGCAGTCAGCATAGCAAACGGCAACAGACGCGTTGGCGTGAAGTACGTCCCTCTCATGCTTCAAGGCATGGCACGCACCTGGCTGAACAGACTCAAGCCCTACAGCGTCAACAACTGGCTAGATTTCATGGAAGTCTTCATTCGCAACTTCATCAACACGTACAAGTCCAAGCCACGTCAGCTCTCCCTTTGTGTCCAAGGCCCGACCGAGTCCAGCCGCGACTACCTGACGGGCTGGCCCGAGCTCCGCAACTCCTGCGACGGGGTGCGCGAGGTGCAAGCAGTAGAGTACTTCACTGCCAGGTGCCGAGAGGGCATCCTCCTCAAGCAGCGAGTTCTTTGCGACGAGCCAGCTACACTCGACGAACTGCTGATCATAGCAGACAAGTATACCATGGCCGACTCCTCGATGAAGACCGAGCTCCGAGTGGATGCCTCTAGAAAGGTGCTTCCTCCGGCTCCAAAGACGCCGGCTGGCGACTCCAATCGACGCCCACATCAGAACAACAACAAGCGCAATGCTCCTATGCTGCCTTCCACCAGTCGGCAGATGACCACGGTCGAAGACGAGCAGCCCGAAGGGCAGCCTATGCCCAAGCGTCCGAAAAGCAGCAGGCCGGCTTGGCAGCCGGCTTTCTCCTACGAGCAAACCCCTGATGCCCCCTGCAAGTTCCAAAGTGGAGCGAAGCTGTCCAGCCACACAACCCGGAAATGTCATTGGCTCACACGGATCTCCAAGGGCGAAGGACTGTTGCCCCCTCCGCCTGCCGGCCAGCCGCCTCCGGCTCCTCAGTAGCCGGCCGCTTGCCCAGTAGTTGGAGCCATTCACGACGAGTTCCCTGACGAGCATGCAGCCTATGTCATCTTCACGAGCCAAGTTGAGGACAGACGCGCCGGTACCGACAGCACCAAGAAGTCAATGAAGTCGCCTCCAAAGATCCAGAGTTTATGCATTGGTTTGAAAAGCCTATCAGCTGGAGCCGGGCTGATCACCCAGAGGTGATGCCGTCTCCAGGCTCTTATGCGTTGGTGTTGGATGCCACCTTCGCAACAGAAAGGCGAGCTGCTCATTTCTCCTGAGTTTTGATTGATGGTGGGAGCAGCATCAACATCCTGTACCGTGACACCATGGAGAAGCTGAACATCAAGACGAAGCAACTTTTGCCCAGTCAGACCGTATTCCACGGCATTGTACCCGGCCTGTCATGCTCACCAATCGGAAAAATCAAGATAGATATCCTATTCGGAGATAAGGATCACTTCCGCCGTGAAGCAGTCTAGTTAGAAGTGGTGGGTCTGGAGAGCCCTTACCACGCATTACTTGGATGACCTGCCCTGGCCAAGTTCATGGTTGTGCCCCACTACGCTTACCTCAAGATGAAGATGCCGAGCCCCAAGGTCATCATCACCATAGTCAGAGACTACAAGAAATCCTATGCTTGTGCTGCAGCTAGCAGTCGGCTGGCCAAGTCCCTCGTGATTGCTGCTGAGAAGAAGATCCTTGACCGGGTTGTGGCCATGGCTGGCAAGCAGCCAGACCTATCGCCTGACCCAAAGGAGTTGGAAGCTCAGGACTCCTTCCAGCCGGCCAAGGAAACAAAGAAGATACCTCTGGACCCAGAGCATCCAGAGAGGTTTGCTGTGCTAGGAGCAAACCTGGACAGCAAATAGAAAAGCGAGCTCGTCGATTTCCTCCGTGAGAATCGGGATATCTTTGCATGGTCCCCCAAGGACATGCCGGGTGTTCCGACGGATTTCGCCGAGCACGAGCTACATGTCTGAGCATATGCAAAACCAGTCAAGCAGCCCCTCCGCCAACTGTCGGAGGAGAAGAGAAGAATTGTCGGTGAAGAGATAGCCCGGCTTCTGGCACCCAGCTTCATTATGGAGGTGTTCTTTCCAGAATGGCTTGCCAACCCAGTTCTTGTATTGAAGAAGAACAAGAAATGGCGCATGTGTATAGATTATACCAGCCTCAACAAAGCTTGCCCCAGGGATCTGTTTGCCTTGCCACAGATTGACCAAGTGATAGACTCCACAGCCGGATGCGAGTTGTTGAGTTTCTTGGATGCCTACTCAGGTTACCATCAGATCAAGTTGGATCCAGCCGACCGCCTGAAGACCGCCTTCATCAAACCATTCAGAGCTTTCTGCTACCTGACTATGACATTCGGCTTGAGAAATGCCGGTGCTACTTTTCAGTGTTGCATGCAGAAATGCCTCCTCAAGCAACTCGGCAGAAATACCCACGTCCGCCTAGACGATATTGTGGTGAAGACGGAGAAGCGCGGCACCCTGATGGAAGATCTCAAAGAAACATTTGACAACTTGCGCCGATTTCAGATCAAGCTCAACCCTGAGAAATGCGTGTTTGGAGTACCAGCCGGCCAGCTCCTAGGCTTCCTGGTCTCTGAACGCGGCATCGAGTGCAACCCAGTGAAGATCAAGGCCATAGAAAGGATGGAGATTCCCACCTGGCTTCGAGATGTCCAAAAGTTCACCGGGTGTCTGGCTTCCCTTAACCGCTTCATCAGTCGGCTAGGGGAGAAGGCTCTCCTCCTGTATCAGCTCATGAGGAAATCCACTCATTTCGAGTGGAACGACCAGGCGGACGAAGCTTTTCACAAGTTGAAGAAGGTGTTGACCATGCCGCCTGTCTTGGCGGCACCGACTGAGAAAGAGCCCACGCTCCTTTACATTGCTGCAACTAGCCGGTGGTCAAGATCACATCGTGGTTCAGCCTTCGAAAAAAAGCGAGCTCACTGGTCCAGAGGCCGGTTGTCGCGCCGATGGGTGGCGCGGCACCTATGGGGCAGGGCCCCTTCGTGTGTTGGCACGGGCGGAGGCTGCGCGGAGAGCAGATCGAGGCGATGCACGCGGGGGATTTTTACCCAGCTTCGGGCCGCGATGGTCGCGTAAAACCCTACTGCTGCATTGTGTTGTATTTGATCTTGCTCAAGAATGCGAGCAAAACGGTGGAGTGGTGTGTGAAATCCTCGCGAGAGTAGCTAGTCGCGGAACCCTCTCGCGAGAATAGCGAATGGTTGGAACCCCCTCTACGTTGTGCATGGGCCTCCTTTTATAGGGCAAGGGGTCACCGACAGGTGTCAACGTGAGGTAGAGGGTAAAACGTAAAGAGGTGGTAGTTGGAGCAGTGAACAAGCAGGTGCAGCTAAATGCTTTCTACCTACTTTTGACAGAGGGGGACAAGGGCATTAAATGCCCGTCGCCGTCGCCCAAAAGCTCCCGCCTTGCGTCTTCTTTAGCCACGGCGCGGCCACCACCGTGGAGTGCCACCGCATTCTTCATGCAGCAGACACCACCCGCCACGCGTCTCTCGGAGAAGGCCGGAGGCGACGCGTGGGCAAATGAGCTGGAGGCGGCACGAGATAGCTCTCCCGGCAAGCACCTTGCCGGGCCTTGATCTTGCCGGGCCCGGGTTTGTCGGGCTCTGTGACTTGCCGCCTCGGGTCCTCGCCCGGGCGCTGCCAGGCGCCGAGGCGTGCTTCTCCGTGATGTGATCTTCGGTCCTTCCATGAGCTCCTCTCGCCGGGATCTGCAGGAGTAATGCAGCCATGAGCACTGGAATGGCCTTCCGGCAAGCTCCTCTTGCCGGGTCTTGAGTTTCTATCTTATATACTTTGTTCTTGAACGGCTTGGTGTGGAGTGGAGATGGTCTCCGCAAGCGTTTGATGGATCTGTTGC
Source organism: Aegilops speltoides (assembly GCA_021437245.1). Classification (NCBI taxonomy): domain Eukaryota; kingdom Viridiplantae; phylum Streptophyta; class Magnoliopsida; order Poales; family Poaceae; genus Aegilops; species Aegilops speltoides. Next base: position 241,102,174 of record CM038142.1, read on the forward strand.
GGGAGTCGGGGCTGCCCGTGCACAAGTTGGGGTACCGAGGTACCCCTACCTTAGTACACCGACAGAGCCCCGGCCTGGGCCATACACGGTGCCGAGCGCTGTTGGGCGTGCCCAAGACAATCTGCACGGCACGCGAAGCCTCTGGCGCGTCGAATCATTGCCAGCATCTGTCGTCTCCTCCTCCCGCAACGGCACGCGCGTTGATTGCGGCGTCGTGGGAGGAGTGGGCGGCGATGCAGCCTTTAAGGCACCCACCCGTGATCGTGGCGCAGAGCGGGTCGCTTCACTGTCGCTCCGGCTCGCTTTTTTGCCACGCGCCCTCATGCATGGGGGTCGTGGGCGGCGAAGGTGGGAGACCGAGCCCACGGGCGGAGAGGGCGAGTCGGCCCGCCTCCTCGGCCTCCTCGCTTCCTCGATTGGTTGAGCGGGCGGTTGAGTCCCCACCCCGCCCTTTAAATAGGGCGGAAGGGGTGCTGCACGCCATACTCACCCATTTCTTCTTTCGCCGTCTTACGTTCTTCTTGCCGCCATGGAAGGAGGGAATCCTGGCTCCTCGGCGGTGGCGGCGCTGGTTGCTTCTAGGCAGCGCACCTCCTCATCTCGCTCCCGTGGCGGTGGAGCCGCCACGAGAGGGAGAGGAGGGGCGTGGCATGTCGTGGCCGAGGGCGTGGCCGAGGCGGTCGAGGAGAGGCGGTCGTGGTGAGGAGCCTCCCGTCTCCTCCGGCGTCTCGACCACGGCGCGGTCCACACCTGAGATGACCCCCGGAGTTCTTCATCAAGCTTCACGGGCGCCTCGTCGTCGCGCCGGTTGCCGGCCCGTCATGGACGCAATGGGGCCGGATCCGCCCGACGTGATGGAGCTACGCATGAGGGGCTGCGGGATCAGCGGCACTTCGGGTGAGTGTCGTGTCCCCATCCCCCGCGTGATGTTCTTCGACCGAGGGTGGAAGACCTTCGCCGGATCCATAGCTTGACGGGGGGTTCACCCTCCATTTCAAGTTATTGGATGGTGACCTCCTCGCCGTCAAGGTCTTCGGCGACTATGGAACCCGGGTGCGCTGCTGTGTGGACAGCTCCTCGGATAGCGAAGGCTCCTCCTCGAGCGAAAGTGACGAGGAGGAGAGCGACAGCGGCGACGAGGGGGATGGCGGGCCCGACTAGGCGTCGGACACCGCTGCCTCGTGCGCCACCGGCAACCCCTTCTTCTGGGTCGCCGGGCTCCTGAACTCCCCGGGGCCGTCTTCTTGGGGTCTTCTGGCGCCCGTGGCTCTCTGTGGCCTTCAGGGACTTGTCGCCGGCTCCCGGGCATGCGTTCCCCATGCCCGTCACCTCGCGCAGCTCCTGCGGCACGGCGGCGTCACCGCCACGCCTCCCAGCGCCTTCGCCCTTCCCGACAAGCTCTTCTTGCCGGGTCTTCTCCCGCAAGCCTATCTTGCCGGGAGCTCCTGACCTACCTCCTGAACTCCCTGACAGAGAAACAGAGAGGATCACGGGCACCTTATCTTTTCAGATTGTAAGCCCTCGGGCATTTAGCTGCATTTAAGAACTTGTAATCCTCTCTATCATGTTTTTCATCCTCCATGGACTTGTACTGAATTGGATGTTTTTAATGAAAAGAGGGGAAAGCTTGCCGGATCGAGTCTTTTACTTGACTACGTGCCTTGTGTGTTCTTACGCTATCGGGAGCTTGCCGGGCGAACACGCTTAGCGATCATGGACAGCCCGCTGGTGGTGTCACTCCCAAGCAAGCAACCTTGTCGGGCGATTATGACGCCTATCTTGCTGAAAGCGTGCTCGGAAGCAAGATAGAGGTGCAGCGGCACACTTGGGTTTGTTGAGCGGACTCGAAACAAACCAAGCACGCAATCGGTCACGACTCGGTTCCTCCACGCACGGTTTTACAAGACACGATCGCTCAAAGACGCAGATCCCGCATCTCCCGGTCCATGAGAGGATGCATGATGAGGATGAAAACTTATCTGAAATCGCAGCCCCGGCGACACTAGCTCGCGGAGACGAATCTCGATGCTCGCAGCCCCAGCGAGGCTGGCTCGCCAAGAAAAACCTTGGCATCCGCAGCCCGGCGACCACGACTCGCCGGGCCCCGGTGCTGGTGCGATCTTTTGTTCCTTCTTGTCGCTGCAATTTTAGCCATGGAAATAGCTGAGGTAGATATGCAATTGCTCAACGACATGTATGTGTATGTGTATATAAATCTTGGCTAAGCAATGCGATGCCGGGCTTTGTCCTTCAGATGTTTGTACTCTCGCTCTTGGGGAGCTTGCGGGCGGACACGCTTAGTGACCGCGGACAGCCCGCTGGTGGCGTCGCCTCCGACAAGCAACCTTGTCGGGCGATTCGGACGCTTAACTTGCTGGCGTGGCTCGGAAGCAAGATAAGGGTGCTGCAGCACACTTGTGTTTGTTGAGCGGACTCGGAAACAAAACAAGCACGCGAATCGGGCCACGACTTGGCTCCTCTTGCGCCCAAGTCTCTCAGACGGACGACGCTTTCACGGCATGCCTCGCCACGTTATACCCTCGCCCTACACCCTTGGTGTGCTTTCACCCTCACGCTTCTAGGTAACTTGCGGTGCTCAACACGCTTGCTCGAGTGCGGAACGCCGGCCAGCCCGCTTTGGTGTCGCCTCCGGCAAGCAACCTTGCCGCGTCGGCGCGACGCGACTTAACTTGCTGAGCAGGCTCGAACGAACGCGAGGCCGGTTGGTCGCGCTTACTCTTAACTCGCTGGCGTGTTCGGCGAAGTAAGGGTGCGACCATCCGCAAGCGTGCTCCTCCAGCGCCTGAGTTTCGCGCACAAAGGACGAATCGCGAGGGGTATAACATATAAAAGTATGAAATTAAAGAGTGCTCGCACGAAGGCTCGAGCGACTTAGCTTTTCTTTTTCTTTGCGCCGCTGGTGGAGCTCAACGGTGTGTCCATGGCGGTGGCGCGGCGCTCCGGGAGGCGCGCTTGCCGGGCGGGCACCAAAGCTGTCCTCACTGGCTTACCGCGCCCGAGGAGGTACGCTTGTCGGGTGGAGCACCGAGCCGCCCTTGCGGACTTAGAGCTCAATAGCACGCCTCGACGACATCGTAACGCCCAAGGATAGGCGCTGTCGGGGCGAGGGGAGCGGGAGCGGCGGTGCGAGGGGCGGATACACTCGGGTCCCTAATAATGTTAGGGGAGCAGATCTGCCTCGACCTCTTCGCTTTGCTCATGCATGGACAGCAGTCCAGGCGCCCCGCGAACCCCACGTTGCTCTTGTCCCACCGTGGCGGATACCACCTTCTCGCGGTATGGCGCCGCTGGGCGCTATATGCCGAGTGGACACGGATCTACGGGGCCGAGCGCGGTCCTCCGTCCTGCCCTGATCCGGTGGCACCGCGCGCCCTCGCCGGTGTCCACCCTTCCATCGGCGTCTCCCCGCCGCTGGCTCCGGTGGCGGCGGGAAGGCGGAGATGGGTCTGCGACCAAGCTCTCGTCTTGAGGCCATGACGCGATTGTCGGCGAAGCTGCCGACGGCCGGAGAGGTTGATGAAGAGTCTTGGCGCGAACGCCGGATCGTTCGCACAACCTCGACGCTTCTACCGCGCGCCCGAGATGTCGCGCCGATGGGTGGCGCGGCACCTATGGGGCCGGGCCCTTCGTGTGTTGATGCACGGGCGGAGGCTGCGCGAGAGCAGATCGAGGCGATGCACGCGAAGTTTTACCCAGCCGGCCGCGATGGTCGCGTAAAACCCTACTGCTGCATTGTGTTGTATTTGATCTTGCTCAAGAATGCGAGCAAAACGGTGGAGTGGTGTGTGAAATCCTCGCGAGAGTAGCTAGTCGCGGAACCCTCTCGCGAGAATAGCGAATGGTTGGAACCCCCTCTACGTTGTGCATGGGCCTCCTTTTATAGGGCAAGGGGTCACCGACAGGTGTCAACGTGAGGTAGAGGGGTAAAAACGTAAAAGAGGTGGTAGTTGGAACAAAGGGAACAAAGTGCAGCTACTGATGCTTTCTACCTACTTTTGACAGAGGGGACAAGGGCATTAAATGCCCGTCGCCGTCGCCTCTAAAAGCTCCCGCCCTTGCGTCTTCTTTTCGCCACGGCGGCGGCCACCACCGTGGAGTGCCACCGCATTCTTCATGCAGCACAGCCACCCGCCACGCTGTCTCGGAGAAGGCCGGAGGCGACGCGTGGGCAAATGAGCTGAGTCGGCACGTAGCATAGCTCTCCCGGCAAGCACCTTGCCGGGCCTTGATCTTGCCGGGCCGGGGTTTGTCGGCTCTGTGACTTGCCGCCCCGGGTCCTCGCCGGGCCTTGCTGGGCGCCGAGGCGTGCCTTCTGTGATGTGATCTTCTGGTCCTTCCGGCGAGCTCCTCTCGCCGGGGATCTGCAGGAGTAATGCAGCCATGAGCCTGGAATGGCCTTCCCGGCAAGCTCCTCTTGCCGGGGTCTTGAGTTTCTATCTTATATACTTTGTTCTTGAACGGCTTGGTGTGGAGTGGAGATGGTCTCCGGCAAGCGTTTGATGGATCTGGTTGCGGGGAGCTGGGGCTGCCCGTGCACAAGTTGGGGTACTGAGGTACCCCTACCTTAGTACACCGACACCAGTGTATTACTAGAGCGAAGTACTGTCAACCTCAAAGCAGAATTACCCCCACTACGAGAATATGTGCTATGGCGTGTACTTTGCCGCCAAGAAGTTCAAGCCCTACTTTCAAGAGCACCCCATCACGGCCGTTTGCACTGCCCCGCTAGCCGAGATCATAGGCAGCCGGATGCATCTGGCCGGGTGGCCAAGTGGGCCATTGCGCTGGCTCCTTACACCATCTTCTACCAGCCTCGCACCGCCATCATGTCCCAAGTGCGGGCCGACTTCCTTGTCGATCGGGCCAAAACCGACTGCCACCAAAGACCGACTCCACTCATTGGCGGATGCACTTTGACGGATCCAAGATGCGCACCGGCTTGGGAGACGGCATTGTCCTCACCTCTCCCAAGGGTGACAAGCTCAGATACAAGTTGCAAATTCAATTTGCCGCCTCCACCAATGTGGCTGAGTACGAGGCGCTCATACATGGGCTCTGGCTGGCCAAAGAACTCGGCATCCGCCGGATCCTGTGCTATGGCGACTCGGACTTCGTGATCCAACAATTACCTGGCGATTGGGACTCCAAGGACGCAAACATGGCGAGCTACTGCTTCCTTGTTCAGCAACTCAATGGATACTTTGAAGGGTGCGAGTTTCTCCACGTGCCACGGGCCGACAACGAGCAAGCAGATGCCCTGGCACGAATCGGCTCCACCCGGCAAGCTATACCAACCGGCGTCTCCTCCAACGCCTCCTCAAGCCGTCTGTCAAGCCGTCTCCAGAATCAGACTCCATCTTCATGCCGCCTAACCCTGATGTAGTCGTATCCGACTTGGGGAACCCAGCAGGCAGATCGGAGACTTTGACAGGCGGCTCGGGGACTATTGTAGTCGCACCCGGCTCGGGGACTTCAGAACCCGGCCCGGGGACTACAGCAGGTGGCCCGGGGACCACGATGACACACCAGGCGGTGGCCGACTCCAACTCTTCACCACCCAACCCAACCGCCCTGGTCGCAGTAGCCGTGTTGGCAATAGAAAAAGTCGCGGCTCCATCATGGGCCCAGCCCATCCTCAACTTTCTGGTAAACAGAGAGCTGCCGACTGACGAGATCTCGGCAAGACAGGGTTCAACGACGAGCTGGAGCATACACAATAGTGAACAGAGAACTCGTTAGGCACAGTGTCACTAGAGTCTTCCAGCGCTGTGTCGAGCCAGAGAACGGCATTGTAATCCTCAAGGACATCCACCAAGGTGAGTGTGGCCACCACGCGGCCCAAAGATCACTCGTCGCCAAAGCTTTCCGCCATGGGTTCTTCTGTCCGACTGCTTTGGAATATGCCAAAGAATTAGTCAAACACTGTAAAGGGTGCCAACTTTTCAGCTCCAAGCAGCACCTGCCGGCTTCTGCTCTCAATACCATCCCCCTCACCTGGCCTTTTGCCGTCTGGGGGCTGGATATGGTGTGCCCATTCAAGACGGCATGCGGCGGCATGACACACCTACTTGTTGCCGTAGACAAGTTCACCAAGTGGATTGAAGCGAAGCCAATCAAAAAGTTGAATGGGCCAACTATCGTGATATTCATTGCAGACATCACCACCCGGTATGGCATACACAACATCATCACCGACAATGACACGGATTTTGTGAAAGGAGCATTGGCACGTTTCTACACGACATAGGGCATCCGACTGGACTTAGCGTTCGTTGCCCATCCACAGTCAAACGGCCTAGTTGAGCGAGCAAATAGCCTCATCCTGTCCGACATCAAGCCCTGACTGGTTGAGCCATTGGAGCGCTCGGCCGGCTGCTGGCTCGAGGAGCGGCTGGCCATCCTCTAGAGCTTGCGTACCACCCCAAACAAGTCAACCGGCTTCACTCCTTTCTTCCTTGTATGTGATGTGGAGGCTGTCATCCCAACTGACATCGAGTTTGACTTACCTCGAGTCACCATGTATACGGAAGCGAAGGCAAAGGAAGCACGAGAAGATGGCATTGACCTGCTGGAAGACGGCCGGCTGTTAGCACTCAGCCGGCCCGCCATCTACCAGCAGGGTTTGCACCGTTACCACAACCGGAAGGTCAAGCCAAGATCCTTCCAAGAGGGCGATCTTGTGCTCCGGTTGATCCAGCGAGTAGTCGGCTAGCACAAGCTCTCGTCCCCTAGGGACGGCCCATTCGTCATCAACAAGGCCTTGGGCAACGACTCCTAATACCTGATCGACGCACAGAAGCCCAATGCACGCAAGAGAGATGATTCCGGCAAGGAGTTAGAACGACCATGGAACGCCAATCTCCTTCGAAGATTTTCAGTTAAATGCAGTATGTACCACATAATCTTTTGTATTAAGTACAAGATATCGGGCACCCCGAGGAGCACTCGGGGACTACCCTCTTTTATCTATATGATGAGTATCATGCCTATGAATGTGTCACTACATTTGTTCTTACGTCTCGCACCGGTTCACCCCGCTTGGCCGGGGACTTGCCGCCTTGAATTATGTTAAGTACCACCTGCAGTCAGACAAGTAGTGTGCCGGCACCTAAGCCCTCTCTTGCCAAAAGTCGCAGCTCGCAGAATCAACTGTTCGATTGGAAAGAGTTAAAGGCAGGAAAAGATGTCCACACAAAAAATGGCTAAGGACCAATGGGCTTACATAACACAAGCCGGCTCCCCACCCTGCCAACCGACTATTAAGCAGCCGGCTGGCCGGCCTCCCACTCACCTTGCTACAATCTAAGAAACCTAAAGTAATTGCCCTCCCACATGGCCAAGTACTTTCCCAGCCACTGACTGAAGAGCAGCTGTCCGGCTGGGAAGGCGGCGACCAAGGTAGGGCGGCAAAGGAAACAGCCAAAAAGATGAAAAGCAAACACAGTCAGAAGTCAAACGCATGCAATATTATATTTACACAAAAGGCCTTCGAGGGCCGGCATTCAACTTACTCTGAATGCACCCCTAGTGGGTGGAACTGCGCGAATTTAACAAATATTGTTCAAAGACTAACGAACAGGGAGGCAAAGATAAAGATGGCGGCTCAGGCCAAGGGTTCAACGGGTGAGCTGGGCAGGTGAGGGAGTCCTGGACTAGGGGGTGTCCGGACAGCCGGACTACCATCGTCCGCCGGACTCCAAGACTACGAAGATACAAGATTGAAGACTCCGTCCCGTGTCCGGATGGGACTTTCCTTGGCGTGGAAGGCAAGCTTGGCAATACGGATATGTAGATCTCCTACCATTGTAACCGAGTCCTGTAACCCTAGCCCTCTCCTGTCTATATAAACCGGAGGCTTTAGTCCGTGGGACATAACATCCATTACAACAATCATACCATAGGCTAGCTTCTAGGGTTTAGCCTCCTTGATCTCGTGGTAGATCCACTCTGGGAATACACATCATCAATATTAATCAAGCGGGGCGTAGGGTTTTACCTCCATCAAGAGGGCCCAACACAGGTAAAACATCGTGTCCCTCGTCTCCTGTTACCATCCGCCTAGGCGCACAGTTCGGGACCCCCTACCCGAGATCCGCCGGTTTTGACACCGACATTGGTGCTTTCATTGAGAGTTCCTCTGTGCCGTCACCGATAGGCTTGATGGCTTCTTCAATCGACAACAACGCTGTCCAGGGCGAGACTTTTCTTCCCGGACAGATCCTCGTATTTCGCGGCTTCGTACTGCGGGCCAATTCGCTTGGCCACATGGAGCAGATCGAAAGCTGCGCCCCTGGCCATCAGGTCAGGTTCGGAAGCCTAAACTTCACGGCCGACATCCGCGGGGACTTGATCTTTGACGGACTCGAGCCGCAGCCGAGCGTGCCGCGCTGTCACGATGGGCATGATCTAGCTTTGCCGCCGGACAGCGCCTTGGTGGCCGCACACGAATCCGCTTCGGCCCTTAGTCCGGAGCCGATCGCGCAGATCGAGGATCGGTGGCTGGACACCGCCTCGGGGGCTGCAACTTCCACGGCGATGGAGCCGAACACTGACCTTGTCCCCTATAAAGCTCGTGACTCCGAGGTGCCGGACTCCCTGCCGGACTCCGAACCTCCTGCGCCCACCTTGTCGAATCGATTGGGCGCCCGATCATGGAGTTCACCGCTGCGGACATCTTTCAGCACTCGCCCTTTGGCGACATCCTAAATTCGCTAAAGCATCTCTCGCTATCCGGAGAGCCCTGGCCGGATTATGGCCGGTGAGGGAGTCCTGGACTAGGGGGTGTCGGGACAGCCAGACTATCATTATCCGCTGGACTCCAAGACTACGAAGATACAAGATTGAAGACTCCGTCCCGTGTCCGGATGGACTTTCCTTGGCGTGGAAGGCAAGCTTGGCAATACGGATGTGTAGATCTCCTACCATTGTAACCGACTCTGTGTAACCCTTGCCTCCTCCGGTGTCTATATAAACCGGAGGGCTTTAGTCCGTAGGACAACATACATTACAACAATCATACCATAGGCTAGCTTCTAGGGTTTAGACTCCTTGATCTCGTGGTAGATCTACTCTTGTACTACCCATATCATCAATATTAATCAAGCAGGACGTAGGGTTTTACCTCCATCGAGAGGGCCCAACACAGGTAAAAACATCGTGTCCCTCGTCTCCTGTTACCATCCGCCTAGACGCACAGTTCGGGACCCCCTACCCGAGATCCGCCGGTTTTGACACCGACATTAGTGCTTTCACTGAGAGTTCCTCTGTGTCGTCACCGATAGTGCGGATGCCTCCACCCGTCTTCAAATACGGTGTTTTCGCCGAAGGGGCCTTGGCCACCGGCCAAACTATCCGGCTTGGTGGTTTTCTTATGACCGCTGTCCGCCGCTTCGACAATGACTTCGCAAGTCGTCGAAGCGATCTTCGCGTCAGCCCTAAAGTCTGTCGAGCAGTTGGACCCAATAGAGCTCTCAAATGCATTAACGAGCTCTTGGATCGCATCGCCGCCACAGGAGTCGCTTCGGACTACAAACAGATTGGGCTTAAAACCGATCCGAGAGATTAACTCTCCCGTGGCCACCCACCACATCACGGTGGTAGAAGAGCAACACGGCAACTCTCGCCTATGTTGAAAACAATTCATGTCCGGATTCCCGAACCCTCCACGCCGGATTCCCGCGGAGGGACGGATTTCGATCGAGCATTGAACTTAAAATCATGGATCGCTCGACTTCTGGATTGTGTCCAGCAAACCAAGCTTCAATTTGGAAACCCTCGGCCTTTGAGCCCCAAGATGGGCAGGGATCCGGATTTTAGTCCACCCACCCGCCCAGACATATGCGATCTATCTCTAATACGGCAAGAGCCTTCAGAAACAGTACATCATTACTGGGCCAGATTCCTCCTTGTTATGGACAGGATAAAGGACTGCCGAGAGAAAAACGCAATCTCAATCTTCTGCCATAACTGCACGGACAAGGGAATCCTAAATGCCATTGATCGTCGCAGATTACGCTTCACCGATCAAGGCCCATAGTACAAAAGTATTGTGCGATGGAGTTTCCGAAAACTCAAAATCAATTTTGGGATAATCCGCCCCAAACCCATCCATGATAAAAGGGCGCCACACTCAGCCCCGTAGCAAAAAACGAAAAACAGAAACCCAATAAGGGAAACGGAACCGTACTGGAGGGATGGCTCAATGGACCCTGTAAACTTCATAGGGCAAAGGGAGCCGTCCCAACACATAGCCTTCGAGCATGTTGGATATTACGGCAGGTGGCCAAAAGTGGTGAGGAACTTCTAGCTCCGGGAAACCACTCCAACAATACCAGCACGGTATGAACAGTCTTCGAGACCTTCGCATTAAACAATATGCGAAAGCGAACAATCCGCGGACTCGACGAAGTCTACCAAGTAGCAACAAAGAATCCATGGAGGACACAAATATTACCTTCAACGCCAAATGACGAGCCTAAATTCGAACAACCAGAGCACCAACCTGACGGTACTTAGTCCCATAGTGGACGGCTTTGATCGACAAAAGTCCTCATGGATGGCGGCAAGGACTAAACCTCATTTACGAGGAAACTCTGCGAAAAATGGAAATCGATTGAGCCAGATTGAGCGAAGCAAGACAACCTTTAGAGGAATAATCCCTAGCCGAAGCGCTGCACAGACCGAAAAATCACACTCGATGTGGTGTTCGCTCTCCCGACAATTACAGATGCGAAGAAGTCACGCCTGTGGCCTCGCTCAAGAGCGGGTATCACGCCATATTAGGGCGAGAGGCATTCACAATTTTTCAAGCAAAGACCTCATTACGGGTACATGAAGCTCAAAATGCCTCGGGCCAAGCGGAATAATCACTCGCTAGTGATTCGGACATAGCACTCCACGCTGAAAACAAGACAGCCGCACTAGCCCTCGAGGCACTATCCGTCAGAAGTGGCGGCAGAAGAACTCACCGCGCTGCGCTCTACGGTGAACAGGGACGATGTGATACTCGATAAAAGATCCAAGTCCACCTCCTTCAAACCAACAGATGAAATAATAAAATTCCAGGTCCATCCAACGGACCCAACAAAGACGGCCTCCATCGGGGCACAATTGAACCCCGGTAGACGCCGATCGCGAATTCCTTCGGGAAAATTGGGATATCTTCGCTTGGCATCCTTCAGACATGCCCGGAATCCCACGCAGGTTGGCAGAACACAGCCTAAACATCGTAAAAGGATTTAAGCTAGTCAAACAGGCTCTTCGGCGATTTTCCGAACCCAAAAGACAGGCAATGGGAGAAGAGCTAGACAAACTATTGGAAGCCGGATTCATTAGAGATATCAAACATCCGGACTGGCTAGCAAATCTGGTGATGGTACCAAAGAAGGATAAATCCTGGTGCCTCTGTGTCGATTTTAAAGACCTCAGTAAGGCTTGCCCAAAGGATCCCTTCCCTCTCCCCCGCATCGATCAAATTATCGATGCCACAAACGAGGCACGATTCGCTGTGCTTCCCGGACGATACTCGCTATCATCAAATCAAGATGGCGTATGCACTCGCCGCAACGGCATTCATCACTCCATATGGACCATTCGCTTCAACACGATGCCCTTCGGACTTAAAAATGCCGGCGCAACATATCAGCGCATGATTCAAACATCTCTGGCCACCCAGATCGGCAAAACAGTCGAGGCATACGTAGACGACATAGTCGTCAAAACAAAACACGTCGAAACTCTAGTAGACGATTTGAGGCTCACATATGACATCAAGTTGAATCCGGAAAAATGTGTTTTCGGCGTACCAGCCGGAAAGCTGCTGGGCTTCATTGTATCCGGTAGAGGAATTGAAGCAAATCCGGCTAAAATCCGAGCTCTGTCACAGTTGGATATTCCAAAGGACCTCAAACAAATACAAAAATTAACAGGATGCGTGGCAGCCTTAAGCTGCTTTATCTCCGCCTAGGAGAAAAGGTGTTGCCCTTTATCGCTTCCTCAAAGCATCAACACTTTGAGTGGACGGATGTCGACACCGCCGGACTCGAAGAAATAAAGGCCATACCGGCAACAAATCCGGTCTTGCTGCGCCCACTCGGGCGAACCAATGTTGTTATACATCGCAGCAACACATCAAGTTGTAAGTCGCGTCCTCGTCGTCGAACGAGCGATGTAAGGGCATAAATTCTCTTCAAAACCCAGTGTATTATGTATCCACCGTGTTAACCCCTGCAAATCCGCTACCCGCACTATCGTAAGATAGCATATGCGGTGTTCATGACGTCCCGGAAACACCGGCACTACTTTCAAGAGTGTTCGATAACAGTGGCCTCTGAAGTACCACTCAACGACATTATAAATAACCGCGACGCAACGGGCAGGATTTCAAAATGGGCCATTGAGCTCTTACCATTCGACATAACTTACAAATCTCGACGAGCTATAAAGTCACAAGTTTTGGCTGACTTCGTCGCCGAATGGACTGAAGCCGAACTCCCTAAAGAGTACGGCGCATACTCCAATTGGACTATGCATTTTGACGGCTCCAAAATGTTGGCCGGACTGGGGGCTGGCATCGTACTGACGTCCCCAACAGGAGATACAGTCCAGTGTGTACTTCAAATAATGTACACGGACTCCAACAATGCAGCCGAATACGAGGCCCTGTTACATGGTCTCCGGATGGCGGTCTCCATGGGCATTCAACGCCTAGAGGTGCGCGGGGATTCAAACCTTGCAATATCCCAAATAAACGGAGACTTTGACGCCAAGGATCCGAAAATGGCAGCATATCGCAACGCTGTCCTAAAAATGTCAGCTCGGTTTGAAGGACTTGAATTCCATCACATAGCCCGAGATAATAACCAAGCGGCCGACGTCCTGGCACACATCGGTGCAAAACGTGATGCTGTCCCTCCAAATATCTTCCTAGAACGGCTCTTTAAGCCATCCGTACTATGGGAAGAGGAGCCCGATAGCGAAAAACCGGAAAAAACCGCATCAATCGATGACTCAGCAGACGACATAACACCTTCAGCCCACGTTATAATGGCGAGATTCGCCGTGGGATGTAACCTTTCCTAGCCTACTTGCTTAGGCAGAACTTCCAAGACCAAAACGAGGCCCATTTGCATAGTCCGGCGATCAAAAGCCTACAAGGTCCATGAGGGAGAACTTTACAAGAAAAGTACAACCGGAGTCCTTTAGAGGTGTATCTCCGAAGAAGAAGGGCGAAACCTCCTGGCTGAAATTCATGCTGGACTAGGCGGACACCACGCAGCAGCCCGGGCCCTTGTAGGAAAGGCATTCCGTCACAGATTTTATTGGCCGACGGCTCGGGCAAGACGCTACAGACTTGGTCCAGCGATCGTTGGTTGTCGACTCTTTGCTAATCGAGCCATATGCCACCCACCGCCTCAAAACTATACCCATTACCCGCCGTCATGGGTCCGGGGCTTGACATGGTTGGACCCCTTAAAGGGGGAACCCACAAGCAAAGGTACCTATTGGTCATGGTGGATAAATTCACCAAATGGATAGAGGCCAAATCGGTCAAAACGGCAGAGTCCGGACTAGTGATAGACTTTATATCCGGGTGGTACACCGCTACGGAGTCCCCACAAAGATCATCACCGACAACGGCACGAACTTCACAGCCGACGAGGTTAAGTCATGGTGCAAAAATATGGGCATCAAGCTCGACTACGCTCATCTATCACCCTCAAACCAACGGTCAAGTGGAAAGAGCAAATGGTATAATAATGAGCGCATTAAACCCGCACTAGTGAGGTCACTTACTAAATCCGACACACAATGGGTCGAGGAGCTCGACCCATACTGGGGCTGCGGACAACGCCTAACCGTACTACCGGATTCACACCATTTTTATGGTATACGGCGCAGAGGCGCTTGCCTCAGGACATTATTCATGACTCACCTCGAAAGCGCATGTATGAGGAAAGAGAGGCCGAGCTTGATCGGCAGGACAGCTTGGACACATTGGAGGAAGAACGTGACGCCGCCAAGGCTCGCTCCGCATTTTATCGCCAGCAGGCCAAGATATCAAAGCAGAGAAGTACGGGCCAAGACTTACAACGTTGGTGAACTAGTTCTACGCCTGCCGGACAAGAAAAAGGACAAGCTCAAGCCCAAATAGGAGGGCCCCTTCATTATCGATCAAGTCCTGACCGGCGGAGCATACCGTCTACGAAATCCGTCGGATAACCGACTCGAGCCGAACCCATGGAACGCAGCCCGCCTCCGATTTATTCTATGCCTAGCGCCGGACTAAGAGTCCGTCCCCTTCCCCCGTCCAAACTTTTATACTTCGGCTGTCTTTTGTTTCTCTTTTTATCCTTTTTATTTAAAAGCCCTTACGGGCCTATTTTCGCATTTTTTGCATATGCATGATGTGCCATCCGCACTCATTATTCCTGGGGGCTTATTTTACAGAAGCTCAATTATACGGGTTTCATACCCAGCACATGTGTCAAGCTTCCACATGTACCTTTTACTCGCCATTATATGCATCGATATGACTTAAGTTTTGGCCAAGCTGGGTTGCCTGGCTCCTGTGCTTACCCCTACGTTCCCGAATGTTCGGCTAGGAGGTAAAGGGAGCAACTCTGCGATTGTTACTGCCGGGTCAGTCGGATGTGTACCTCAGACTGGGTGAAGCCGAAAGCTAGCGTTCTTAAGGGAATATTCGGTCGGTGATTTAAAAGATGACTTTTTACCTATTTATCTATCTGCCCCCAGATGTTTTACTGCTTTCTTTGCAGTCCGGACATGCACCTTAGGGCATGCCTCCCAGGGAAAGGAACCCTTAACGGAACTATTCTCCCTGGAAGATGTTTCTTACTAACCATGTAATATAACATAACTAGTTGGGCACTTGTCTGATAAAGCACTAATGACCCCTACGCCTGGTCTCCATGCATACCACGGTTGTTTCTCAACCAAAGAGGTATTCGGACACACTCCGGACTATAGGGTCCCGAGGTTGAAGCGAAAAGGTCGGCAAAGACAAACGATCTACAATCCAGCTAGAAGGCATTTCACATGTCAATTTAAAGGATAACATACATTGTCAAATTTACTGATTGTATTCCTCCTCAATCCCGTCTAACAGGCTGTCTAGTTTACAGTCCCGTTGGGAAAATTTAGCAGCCAACTCTACCTGGCTGTACACTAAACTCACGGGGATCTCCTTCCCATCGGGCCCCACCGGTCCAACTTCAGCCATATGGTTGGGATCCGCCCTTTTGTACCGCGTCTTCACCATGGCCCAAGCCTCCCTGGCACCTTGACGGCAAGCCGAAATCTTCCACAAACAGAAGCGCTGCCGCACTCCCTGCAGCTTCTCCGCAAGCTCCCCGAGGCCTTCGGGTAGGGTGAGGGCTGGCCATAAAGCCTGAATGACGCCGCTCATTGCCCGCCGAACTCGTTCGAGCAGCTGCAACAGTTCGGGAAGTTGATCACCCGTTGATATGGGCATCTCCTCTGCAGGACGACCCGTGAGTATACCTACAAGAGAAATCATGTCAAAATACTTCCTCACCGAACTCTTCTTTTCAAAAGAGTCCGCTCAAGCACTTACTATAAATGCCGCGACGAAGCCGCTGATTCTCCTTAACGGAGCCGGACAGCTCGCCCGAGCGCCTTTCAGCTCTTCTCCGAGCTTGGCGCTGGCATCCTGGAGCTTGTTCCTTTCTTTGCTGAGCCCTATTCAAGACACTCTCGCTGACCTTTAGTCATGCGCACCAATGCTTGCCTGTCCGGATCTTGTCCGGCGGTACCTGCAATGACATTATTAGACCTGCGCGCACGCCGCACAGTGCTTATATTTATTAATAGAAATGTGTTACCAGGAGGGGTCTTTGCATCTCCTCCTGCGGCAGCAAGTGCGGCCTCTAGTTGGGCCTTGCAATCTTGCAACTCCCGAGACAGCTGGGAGTTCTTCTCGGTAAGAGCCTGCGTTTCCAAATGATCCTTAAATTAGTTAGCATAACTACTTTAAGTCTCGGGGGCTACTGGTATATATAACCATTAAAATTCCTTACCCGTATGTCTTTCATATACTGCTCCGTGGCTCTGGTAAAACCATCTTGAGCGGCACGGAGATGCGCGTCCCCTGCTTTAAAGGCATCCAATGCCTCCGGGGAAAAGCACGCTTCACGAAATACTGTCCGGCGGCGCCTATGGTTCATGGCACTCTCCACCTCACACTTGGTGGCGGACAGTCTGTCGGTGTCCTCCGTTGGAGAAGGATCCGGCCCGCGTTTTGCGCTTGCCTCCCCCTCCAGGCCGGGCGCTGGAGCCTGGCCGGTGTAGGTTAGATCGGCAACTTCTGCGCCCGCAGTCCGGCGGGCGCTTTTTCTCCTACAAAGATTATGAGCACTCAGGCGTTTCCTCGGAACGTTGCTCTGAAAAAACAAATACGAGCTATACCTTTGCGGCGACTTTTCCGCCCTTTTTCCCTTTTCCGCTTTCTGGTCCAGACCGGCCTCTGTTGGTCAACCGCCCGTGGCTCGGCTTCCTGCCATAAAGGCGCTTCCTGCAAAATACCATCATTCGCGAAGGTCAGAAATAGGCAGGGAAGAGATAATGGTGTCCGGACTTCGGTCGCGGTCACCTGGGAAGCCGGACTTAGTCCGGGGTAGTCCGCTGTAATGGCGACCAATGCATTGTCTATGCTGAGCTGGTGAAACACCCCGTCGATCAGCTCCACCTCGATGTCCGGGTCCTCTTCAGAGGCCGGATCCAGGGATCTTTCTGGATCCTCGGGTTGCGGAGCAGGACTCACCATGTCCTCCACAGTCCGGCGTAGATCCTGCGCCGAAGACATAATGTGAGAAACTTAAGCTTTGAAAGCACGGGTTGAGCCCTTCAAGGTGTTCAACTTACCCATCCCCTAGGGTTGGTCATGGAAAACCCATTCAAAGGGTTCGGCCGAAGGAAGTCCTCCTTCTCCCCCTTGTACAGGCTGGACAGGATCTCCACCAGATCCTCGGTCCAATCCGCCCTTTGCGCCATGCGGGTGGCATCGCCCTCCCGCTGAAATCCCACATGGGGTGGCCTCAGATTGCAATGGTTGTACCCCCGCTTGATGCATGTCGCCATAACTCCGATCATGGTCAAGCGAGAATGGGCCAATAATCTTATTCGCCCATCAAGTAATGGACACTCTTGTCTTCCTCCAATCAGGGGGCTCATGGGCGCCACCGAGGCGCTTCCTCAAGGAGCAGCACTAAACTCCGGAGGCCGATCCGGATCGGGTGCAGTAGCGGGCGTCTCCTATATAAAACTACTCTAAGGGCCAGTCTTCGGACGCCTTCTTGGGAGTACCGAATGGGTATCCGGTCACGGCGATGCGCCATATCTCGGCGCCGCCCACTTGATATATGGACCCCTCGTGAGAACGGGGTACAAGGCAAAACAGCCTCTTCCACAATGCGAAATGGGGCTCGATGCCCAGGAATAGCTCACAAAGAGCTACGTAGCCCGCGATATGCAGGACAGAGGCGGGCGTAAGGTGGTGGAGCTGGAGTCCGTAGAACCCCAGGAGCCCGCGGAGGAACGGATGTATTGGGAATCCGAGTCCCCTTATCAGATAGGGGATGAAGCATACTCGCTCCCCCTTATTGGGGCTTGGAGTATCGTCCGCCTGCCTCCCACCTTGATAAGTAACCAGTCCGGCCCGGACTGGGACCATGAAGGCCGGAGGGAGAAATCCCCCCGTTTGGAGCTTTACTAGCTCGTTAGGCGAAAATGAGCACCTCCTCCAATTCCCTGCCGTGGGCTGGGAGCGCGTGAAGAAGAGCCGTGTCGACGATCCATGGTGGAATGGATTTTAGGTCAAAGGTGCTTCATGTGATATTCGCGGGAGGAAGACGGTGCGCTTTGGATCTGGATTCTTGCCTCTTTTATAGGCGGACGACTCGCATTTACTAGGGGTGGAATGTAAAAACGCCTGCTTTTCGCATTCGTGCGGCACGCGTGGAAGAGAGCCATTATTTGGCGTGAAGCCGAGAACACATTATTCAAGATGAAGCCGACACTTTTCGCAGTACATGGAATTTGAAGGGAGAACCCGCCTTGCAACGCCGAAGACTATAAACGCGCTGGACTTATCGTCATTGAAGCCTGGTTCGGGGGCTACTGAGGGAGCCTGGACTAGGGGGTGTCCGGACAGCCGGACTATCATTATCCGCCAGACTCCAAGACTACGAAGATACAAGATTGAAGACTCCGTCCCATGTCCGAATGGACTTTCCTTGGCGTGGAAGGCAAGCTTGGCAATACGGATATGTAGATCTCCTACCATTGTAACCGACTCTGTGTAACCCTAGTCTCCTCCGGTGTCTATATAAACCGGAGGGCTTTAGTCCGTAGGACAACATACATTACAACAATCATACCATAGGCTAGCTTCTAGGGTTTAGCCTCCTTGATCTCGTGGTAGATCTACTCTTGTACTACCCATATCATCAATATTAATCAAGCAGGACGTAGGGTTTTACCTCCATCGAGAGGGCCCGAACTTGGGTAAAAACATCGTGTCCCTCGTCTCCTATTACCATCCGCCTAGACGCACAGTTCGGGACCCCCTACCCGAGATCCGCCGGTTTTGACACTGACAGCCGGGATGGTTGGGATACGGACGACGAAGAAATTCAGAGCCCACCCACCACCCACTTTGTATCCACTGTCGATGATCTAACCGACATGCTAGACTATAACTCCGAAGACATCGACGGTATGGACGACGATGCCGGAGACGATCAAGAACCAGCGCCTACAGGGCACTGGAAGACCACCTCGTCATATGACATATACATGGTGGACACCCCAATAGATGGGGACGGCGAAGAAGCAGCGGAGGCAGATTTCCTAAAGAAACAGCCCAAGCGCCGACGTCAGCGGCGCCGTTCTAAATCCCGCCACAGCAAGAATGGATATTCCGGCACAGGAGATAATAACACCCCTGCATAAAGGTCGAAGACAATCCCTCCAAAAGATTCAGCGCAGGAGGATGCGTAGCAAGCCCTCGCGAGAGAGCGGCAAACGAAGAGGTCGAGGATGATAATTACGCACCTCCTCCAAAGACGAGGCAAGCCTCTCAACGACGATTTAAATGCGTGCGGAGGATCCCGTCCGAACAAGCGCGCTTCAAACACAGGCTTATCGCCACGGAAATAGCCTAAAGAAAAAGCAGCAGCAGCTTCAAGCTGATCAAGACCTGCCGGCCGATCGATGGACCGAGGTCCTCGCGTCAAGAGTATGAACTCAACGTCCCTCCAAGAGCTACCCAAAACGCAAGTTGCTCCCCGATTAGAGGAGGAAGCATACATACCTTCATCACCAGCGCATAATACGGCCGACCGACCACCCCGTGGTTGCGACAGAGAGGCATCCAGGCCCTCCACCAAGACCGTACCCCGGCATCGCTCCAAAAGTACGAAGCCAAGTGGGAATGCGCCGGACTTGTGAGATGTATTGGAGGAGAAAGCAAGGCAATCCAGATCCATCTACGGATCACGTGGGCGCCCCACGACCCACGACGAATATCGTCGCGCCGGATACAACAACCCCGGTTGGGCCGAACACAGCAGACAATGCTCACTCGAGCTACGTCGTGATATTGCTCAATATAGAGGCGCCGCACACCCGCTATGCTTCACTGATGAAGTAATGGATCATCAAATCCCCGAAGGGTTTAAATACGTAAACATTGAATCCTACGATGGCACAATAGACCCCGTGGTTTGGATTGAAGATTATCTCCTTCACATCCATATGGCCCGCGGCGATGATCTCCACGCCATCAAATATCTCCCACTCAAGCTTAAAGGACCAGCTCGGCATTGGCTTAACAGCTTGCCCGCAGAGTCAATTGGGTGCTGGGAAGACCTGGAAGCCGCATTCCTCGACAACTTCCAGGGCACATATGTGCGACCACCAGACGCCGATGACCTAAGCCACATAATTCAGCAGCCAGACGAATCGGCCAGACAGTTCTGGACGCGGTTATTAACAAAGAAAAATCAAATCATCGACTATCCGGATGCAGAGGCCCTCGCAGCCTTCAAACATAACATCCGCGACGAGTGGCTAGCATGGCACCTAGGACAGGAAAAGCCGAAATCCATGGCAGCCCTCACATCATTAATGACCCGCTTCTGTGCGGGAGAGGATAGCTGGCTAGCTCGCAGCAACAACCTCAGTAAAAATTCTGGCAGTCCGGATACTAAGGACCACAATGGCAGGTCGCGTCGAAGCAAAAATAAACTCCGCATTAACGGCGACGACAAGGAGGATACGGCAGTCAACGCCGGATTCCACGGCTCTAAACCCGGTCAGCGGAAGAAGCCATTCAAAAGAACCACTCCGGGTCCGTCCAATTTGGACCGAATACTCGACCGCTTATGCCAGATACATGGCACCCCCGAAAAGCCAGCTAATCACACCAACAGAGACTGTTGGGTATTCAAGCAGGCAGGCAAGTTAATTGCCGAAAACAATGACAAGGGGCTGCATAGCGATGATGAGGAAGAGACCCGACCGCCGAACAGTAGAGGACAGAAGGGTTTCCCCCCACAAGTACAGACGGTAAACATGATATACGCAACCCATATACCCAAGAGGGAGCAGAAGCGTGCACTAAGGGACGTATACGCGATGGAGCCAGTCGCCCCGAAGTTCAATCCATGGTCTTCTTGCCCGATCACTTTCGATCGAAGAGACCATCCGACCAGTATCCGCCATGGCAGATTTGCCGCATTGGTTTTAGACCCAATCGTCGATGGATTTCACCTCACGAGAGTCCTGATGGACGGCGGCAGTAGCCAGAACCTGCTTTATCAGGATATAGCGCGCAAGATGGGCATACAACCCTCAAGGATTAAACCTACAAAAACGACCTTCAAAGGCATCATACCAGGTGTTGAGGCCAATTGTACAGGCTCAGTAACCCTGGATGTGGTCTTCGGATCCCCGGACAATTTCTGGAGCGAGGAGTTAATCTTCGACATAGTCCCATTCCGCAGCGGCTATCACGCGCTGCTCGAACGAACCGCGTTTGCAAAGTTCAACGCGGTGCCGCATTATGCATACCTCAAGCTCAAGATGCCAGGCCCTCGTTGAGTCATCACGGTCAACGGAAATACAGAATGCTCCCTCTGAACGGAGGAACATACAGCGGCTCTCGCGGCAGAAGTACAGAGCAGCCTTCTAAGGCAATTTTTGAGTCCGGCCGCTAAACGGCCGGACACGGCCAAACGTGCCTGGAGCAACATCAACCAAGACCACCTGGCACACTCCGAGCACGCGTAGCAATGCGGCCCCAACCCCAGCCCTTGCATAATTGCAAGACCAACCCTCCGCGTACATCACTACGCTCTGGAGATACCATGGGCCTAGGGGGAGGGGCACGACAACAATAGACCTAGAGTGCGGCTCGACCACACCAGGGGCTCACAAGTGTGTCACTCTTTTTCACTATTATTTTCCTTCTTTGTATACATCGGACTCCGTTCACCAGAGGCCCTGTCCGGCGGCGAACCCGCCGAACTCACGATGCAACAGCCAGGGAGGGAAAAAGGCTGCGACAAACACTCAGGTGGTCTCCATTACGAGCATTAAATTCGATTATATACACCAGTCCGCAGCCCACCCCTGGAGGGGGACATGTTTATTTAGTCCAATCCCTTGCTTACCGCACTATTTGTATCCTTCCGCACTTATAGCAGAATTCCTTGAATAAATAATGCAGCACTTTTTGCCTATAATTGCATTACTTTACGTATATGTCCACTAATGACATCTTGCACACGTATATTTTGGTACGGCCGAATAAACTAGGGGCTTATGTTCCCCGCATTATGGTGTGATAAGTCCGAACACTTTCACAAGTGCGGCACCCCGAACTTATAGCATTATATGAATCGGCTCTGAATCATGTCTTGGGTCAATAGTTGGGTTTGCCCGGCTCCCACGTTTTGGTGCCTTACGTTCCATCCTGTCGGATAAGGTGGCACTGGGAGAACCACTGCGATTGCGCCCCTATTGAGCTGGGCGAGCGCCTCAGTGGAGAAAGCTAAAACTGACTGGCATGATAAGGCGAGAGACCGGTCGCTGTTCGAGAGGTCTTTTCGGGTCCCTAAAGACTTATGCCGCTTGAGCGAAATGTACGGATGATGTCCGACGAAGGCGTGGATAGCGCCCCGAATTCGGTCTTCCGAATACTAGGGGCTTCGCCGAAATTTAAAATTATAGAATTCTATGGCTAAGTGAGAGTGTTCAAGCATTATAAGTCTGGTTGCCTTGTTCGTTGTGTTGAGCGCCTCCCTAGATGGACCCAAAAATGGGAACAAGAGTGCTCAAGTTTATCCCAACACCCCAAAGACTAGTGGCATGGGGGCTGAAGCCGACGACTTGCCATCTCTCAGATTTTATAAACGGCCGCACAGAAGGTAATATTTTAAATTAAACAAGTGTTGCTTAGCGCATATGAACAAAGTTTTCAGCGCACAGGATAATACATAGCGAGTTTACTCAAGAATTACATCCCTGGGGCACTCATCCGCAATATTGCGGGCACCCTTCAGGACAGTCTTATAGTACATTTCGGCGACGATACTCCTTGCCGGGCGGCGGTCGATAAAAGCTCTCCGCATCCAGCCTGCCCGATGCACCTTCACGCGGGCAAGGGCCCGACGAGCACCTTCAATACAGGCGGAGCGCTTGATGACCTCCACCCAGGGGCACGCATCCACCAGCCGCTGCACGAGGCCGAAGTAGCTCCCAGGCATGGCCTGTCTAGGCCACAGCCGGACTATGAGGCCCTTCATGGCCTCCTCAGCCGCCTTGTGGAGCTCGACCAGCTACTTCAGCTGGTCGCTAGGGGGCACCGGATGGCCGGCCTCAGCGTACTAAGACCAGAAGACCTTCTCCGTTGAGCTCCCCTCCTCACCACGGTAGAACGCGGCGGCATCGGATACACTGCGCAGCAGATCTGCAAACGCCCCTGGAGAGCTCCGAATTCGGGGTAAGTGTCAGGTAGTTTACATTAACATGCTTGCTTTGCATGAAAAATGCCTTACCCGCCGCTATCTTCTTCACATCTTCAACCTCCTGAAGGGCCTTACGGGCCTCGGCCTTGGCGGACTTAGGCTTTTCGAGGCAGGCGAGCTCGGACTCTCGAGTTTTGAGTCGCGCTCCAAACTCTCATGCTTCTCCATGAGAGCCTGGAGCTCTTGCCGCACCTCCGCCACCCGTGCCTCCTCCTTCTCTCGCTCTGCCCGTTCCACGGCCGCATTGCGTTCGGCCGCAGACACAGCCTCCTTCAGGGTTGCCACCTCATTTGTGGCCCCTGCAGTACCCATGTTATCCTTGTTATTCTCTTATTGCAACCTAAATCCTTTTCTGTAAGGTAACTATTCAAAGTGGTGTTACTCACCTTCTTTGTCCTCGAGCTACTTCTTGGCACGGCCGAGCTCTTGCTCGGACCGCTCGAGATCCTGCTTCAATGCACCGACCTCCATGATCGGTCTGGCGAGAGGTCAAGAGCGCAACCTGCAAACCCATATTGACACATTTTTAGCAACCTGCGTATATCTTTTCAGATCCTCGGTCCGGCTTTTCTTTCTCGAACACCGAACCGAGCATCGAAACTCTTGTCTATCGCGTATTACACTACATAATTTTAACTTCTTACCACAAAGCTTTGTTAGAAGGCTGCTGCGAGCTTCGTCGGCCCGCTCTTGGCGAAGCCGAACCTTGAATCACCGCACTCATGATAGTGCGGTGTTCTTCCTCGATAAGCGCCTTTGGCGCCTCCAACAAGTTGTCCGGGCGCCTCCGGTTGGGCGGAGGCCGCGGTGTCACGCAGTCTTGCCCTTCTTGCGAAGGGCCGCCTGCGGACTCGGAACCACTGCGAGTTCGGCGCGAAGTCGGCGCAAAGTCCGGAGGCTGCCTTGCGGCGCCTCGAGCCTCCTCTGATGGGTCCCTTCCGGGATCCCGCCTCGGCGTCCTCGGCGGCGTGAGGGGTGGAGGCGATCGGAATGAATTCCACATCCGGCGCAGCCAACGACCCGCCGGCAAGCGAGGAGATCATCGTCGGCGGACTGCGAGGCGGTATGCGGCATTAGAAGGACACTATGTGGCACATAAGTGCAGATCATTCAGGATCCGGATACTTACGATCTCGCCTGAGGCCTGGCCCTTGAGGGCCACTTTTCATCGCCAACGTTGGTGTTGGCGGATCTGTCCGGGGAATAGTTCTTCCCCTCTTGGACCCTTCGGCCTCCCCTGTTGGGAGGCCTTCCTCTTCTCTCCCCTCCTGCGGGAGAGTCTTCTTCCTCCTCCTCATCTTGAGGGAGGAATCCGCCTTGGAGTCGTCGGACACTTGAAAGGAACTCTTCGAGTACCGTGGCCACCTTCTTGGCCTTCTTCTCCGGCACCACGTGCGGTGCGGAACCAAAGAGCCCTGCTAGACGGGCATCCACTTTGGTCTTCGGCATGGGAGCCGGGCAGATGAGCTGCTTGGCCTTCTTCATCCATTCTGTCAAAGGAAAAGGGAGATTGAAACCGCTTAGAATCAATCTATTAACAATAAGTGTCCCGTAAAGGGTAGAATCACTTACCTCGTCGGTGGGCGCTGCGAGTGAAATCCGCGATCTTCCGTCGCGGATCGGGGCTTCGCGCCCTTAAACAGCACCCTCTAGGCGCCTTGGTACGTCGTGTCGAAGAGCCCGCTTAACGCCTGGTGCTGTTCTGGATCGAACTCCCACAGATTGAATGCCCGTTCTTGGCATGGGAGAATCCGGCGGACGAGCATGACTTGGACCACGTTAACCAGCCTAAGCTTCTTATTCACCACTTCGGATCGAGCTTGGATTCCCGTCAGCTCCTTCGAATTACCCCACAGCAAGCCCTTCTCTTTCCAGGAGGTGAGCTGCGTAGGGATACCAGATCTGAACTCGGGGGCCGCCGCCCACGTAGGGTCGCGTGGCTCGGTGATATAGAACCACCCCGACTGCCAACCCTTGACGGATTCCACGAAGGCCCCTTCGAACCAAAGGACGTTGGGCATCTTGCCCAACATGGTGCCTCCGCACTCCGCTTGAGTTCCCTTCACTACCTTCGGCTTGACATTGAAGGTCTTGAGCCACAAGCCGAAGTGGGGCTGGATGCAGAGGAAGGCCTCGCACACGACGATAAACACCGAGATGTTGAGGATGAAGTTCGGCGCCAGATCATGGAAATCTAGGCCATAGTAGAACATGAGCCCCCGGACAAAGGGGTGAAGTGGAAAGCCCTGTCTGCGGAGGAAGTGGGGGAGGAAAACGGCCCTCTCATGGGGCCTGGGGGTGGGGATGAGCTGCCCCTCGTCGGGCAGCCGGTGCGCAACGTCGCCGGAAAGGTATCCGGCGCTGCGCAGCTTTGTGATGTGCTCCTCCTTAACGGTGGAGGCCAACCATTTACCTCCCGCTCCGAACATGGTCGGAGAAGGTCGAGGCGAGATGCGCGAACTTGGGCGCTGGAGCTCGAATGCGCGGAGATGGATAAGCAAAGGAGGAAGAAGGCGTAGGTGAAAAGGTGAATCCTTATCCCTTATATATAGGCGGACGAAGACTATGCGTCCCCACTAGCCTGGTAAAACTCGCTTATGTCCCAAGCGCCACCATCAATGGCGCGGTTGGGTTACCCACGTTCGTATTGATGAGAATCCGGGAATAAGGGGAACACAATCTCTGCTTCAACAAGACGTGCCAAGGAAACCGCTTCGCTAAACGCGCTGAGGTGGTATAATAAAAAACGATTCAAGTAAAGGCTTGGTAGTGGTGTGACGTCATGCCGCAAAATACGTCAGCAGATTGAACTTGTGTATATATTATTCTCTCTACAGTGGAACGTGGAATTTATTTTGCAGAGCCGGGCACTATCCTGGTGTTCACAATCTTCTCTGGATTATTCAAAGGAGGAGCCCGCCTTGCAATGCCGAACATTATGCGCGCCGGACTCATTATCATTGAAGCCAGGTTCAGGGGCTACTGAGGGAGTCCTGGACTAGGGGGTGTCCGGACAGCCGGACTATCATCGTCCGCCGGACTCCAAGACTACGAAGATACAAGATTGAAGACTCCGTCCCATGTCCGGATGGGACTTTCTTGGCGTGGAAGGCAAGCTTGGCAATACGGATATGTAGATCTCCTACCATTGTAACCGACTCTGTGTAACCCTAGCCCTGTCTGGTGTCTATATAAACTGGAGGGCTTTAGTCCGTAGGACATAACATCCATTACAACAATCATACCATAGGCTAGCTTCTAGGGTTTAGCCTCCTTGATCTCGTGGTAGATCCACTCTTGTAATACACATCATCAATATTAATCAAGCAGGACGTAGGGTTTTACCTCCATCAAGAGGGCCCGAACCTGGGTAAAACATCGTGTCCTTCGTCTCCTGTTACCATCCGCCTAGACGCACAGTTCGGGACCCCCTACCCGAGATCCGCCGGTTTTGACACCGACAGCAGGTCTGTGCGGACGGCGGTGCTGGCTGGAGGAGTGGCCGACTGGCGAGTCTCAGTTGGCCATCACCAGTGGCAGGTGGCATGTTCACACACGCCTCATTGCTGGAGGCACGGTCAGGCTGAGGCTGGTCGGCTGCTCCACCATTCGGCGCGGTGTCTTCACCATCCTCTTCCTCCTCCTCTTCAACCTCGTCGCTGGAGTCGATCTCCTCCGCCGAGTCTTCACCATCCGCCAGGTTCAGCCCAAACCACTCCTCTGGCAGAGCGGGTCGTCGTCGTTCAGCTCGAGGATGAAGACGCTGGTGTCGGTATACTCGGTGATCGCCGAGGCGCGCTGGATGATAGCCGGCCGCACCGCCTCCAACTCCTCATTGGCCTATTGCCGAAACGTGGCCAGCTGGGTCAAGTCCAGCCCGGGATACCACGCTCGGACGAACTCCAGTGCCCGCCTGGAGCCTGCCCGGGCTACAGAGGCCTTCCAAGCCTCGAAGCGTCCAACTACCACCTCCAGCCAGTCGGCAGTCCGACTGGGGGTGCGGGGAATCACTTCGCTAGGCCAGAGGGGGGACAACACTTGGGCTCCAATACGCTGAAGGCGATCGAGCATGCGGTGAGTCAGCTGTAGACGGGCCTGGATGGCCAAGAGCTGCTCCTCGAGCATCCGGCGAGCGTCCGGTGCATTCTCAGCACCAGCCTGCCTTTATACGTTGCGGTGGGCTTCGATGACTGGGCAAGCGGCAACAGAGTAGCCGGGGAAGTACTCTGCACGAAGAAGAAAATATTAAACACAAAGTCAGAAGTCAAACCAAGCAGTAGTTAGAAAACAAAGGGACGAAGAGGAAGGCGGCTTACCGTCGACCATGTCTTCAATATGGCCGTAGCCATCATTCAGCGCCTGCCTCGACTCGGCCTAGTTCGCCGCCCCGGTCTCGTACTCGTCTTGGAGGGCGGCCTCGCGTCCTTCACCGCCTTCAAGGCCGCCTTATGGCTCTCGTCCTGGTCAGCCAGCTTCTTGGCCAGGCGGTCACGCTCCTAAGCTGCAGTGTTGCACTCGGCCTCCTTGGCATGCAGCGCGGTTTGGGATTCTCCCAGTTGCTGCCGCAGG
The DNA here is from genome assembly GCA_021437245.1 of Aegilops speltoides. Classification (NCBI taxonomy): domain Eukaryota; kingdom Viridiplantae; phylum Streptophyta; class Magnoliopsida; order Poales; family Poaceae; genus Aegilops; species Aegilops speltoides. Next base: position 241,129,833 of record CM038142.1, read on the forward strand.
TCAGCATTGGCCTCTGCAAAGACGCAAAGAAGAGTCAACAGTAAGAAAGAAGTCGCCAGAAAAGATCTGGCCCGACTGCTTAGCAGTTGGCCTGAATCTCTGGGACTACACCCAGTGGGTGCGCTGACGCGCCCCGACGAGATATAGAAGATAGAGCACTACCTCCGGCTCTCGGACAAGTCGGCGGTCTTCTGAGTCATCTCCCGGGCATGGGAGTTGAAGGAGGCCGCGCGAAGGTTATGATAGTCCTACAAAAGGGACTGACGAACAAATAAGGACAAGTTAGCACCCGAAGTCTACTAAGAAGTTCCAAGCCGCCTGCTCAGCAGCCGACTCGGAACTCAGGGACTACACCCAGTGGGTGCACTGACACGCCCCCACGGAAGAATTCAAGAATAAGAAGCAAAAAGCGAGAAGCTTACCCGGATGGCTGACCGCGTCGCCAGGAACTCTTGGTTGTAGTTCTTTAGCGCGGCTGCCTGAGAGTGAAGTCGGGTCCGGACGTCTTGCACCGCCGCATTCAGCACGGCCGTCCCGCCACCCGGCGTCCACCCCGGCGAGCTGACGCTAACCGTCTCCAGCTCCTGGGCCGACGAGCTCGAGCCCGTGGCCTTCTGTGGGTTCGGCGCCGAGGCCACCTTCCCTGCGCGCTGGCATGCCGGAGATCGGACCACGAGGTCCGCCCTCGCGGCCGTCTCGCCTCTAGACGGTGGCGCAGGCGGCGCGCTGGGTTGGCCGCCTTGGTCCGCCGCAGTCGGCGCTAGCGGAGCCACCTCCTTCTCTGGGGCGACGACGTCGCCCTCCCCCCTCTCCATCACCAGTTGGTCGCCACCGGTTCCCTCCGGCGGCACCACCGGGATCTCAGGCGTGACAGAGCGGAGGGGGATGACGAGCTGCGGAGGCTGGTTGTGCAAGGCTTCCTCCGCCTGCGCCGCGGCTGCATCCTCCTCCTGGGCCTTGGCCGCCACGTCGGCCTGCGCCCTCGCCGTATCCTCCGCCGCCTCCTGCGCTGCCTTGGCGGCAGCCGCCCTCTGCTGCTCCGCCTCCCGTCCTCACGCGCCTCCCGCGCTTTCTGCTCCGTTGCCGCATGAAGCTCGATGCGAGGGTCCAGGCGGTGGGTGCTGGTGGAGCCTCCCGCCGCTCCAACCACAGAGGCGGTGACAGACCGCTCAAGAGAGAGCGGAGCTCTGTTCCCAAGCAGGACAAAGAAAAATCAGAATAACATCAGCAACAAGGAAGAAAATAATACGTGATTGAGTCGGCACTTACGCAGAAACCATCTGTGGCTTCACCACCTTGCGGAAGCGGGTGTCCTTCGCGGCCGCTCGTCTTGCTTGGTCGCCGCAATCGGCACGGCCCGGCGCTTCTGCGCGCTGCCTCGGGCAGCTGGCTAAGCAGACAAGGTCGCGCCCTGCTGGTCGGACACCGGCTGGCGGTGTGGGGCCACTTCTCCCTCGTCGTCGTCTGGCCAGTCCTCGAGGTCGGCTCCGAGCCCTGAGATGCCTGCCTCGCCGCCTCCTCCCACGGCGTCATCGTCCAAGGCGGCCACCCCCAAGTCACGGTCGTCCACATCGCTCTCCGCCCGGTCGAGGAGAAATTGATGCGGCTCTGTTCCACAAGCTGATTGGTCAAGTCGGCCAAACAGAACTCGGTAACAGAAGAAAGAAGAAGAAAAGAAAACTTACCATAGGCGGGGGATCGGCGCGTGAATATGGCTCCTTGCCGAACTGCCATTCCTCCGTGAGCTTGCAGTTCGCAAGGTAGTTCACCATGTGAGCTACCTCTGCGTGAGGCATCTCCTCGGTGTCTTGGGTCTCCGTGCCCGCTCATCTGACAGATCATGTGCGGGCGGCCCTGGAGCGGGAGCACTCGGCGCGCCACGAAGGCGGTCAGCAAGTCGGGCCCGGTCAGGCCCTCCGACTTGATCAACACCTGGAGCCGCGCGATGGTGGTGGCTCCATAAGGCTACAACGTCCTAGCCCGATACAACCAGTTAGGCCACTTCCCAGCCGGAGGGCCAGCTACGTAAGCCGGCAAATTGACCCAGTCGCCCTCCGGGAAGATGCTCTTCACGTAGAAGTACGACTGCTGCCACGTCTTCACCGACTGGATCAGCGCAATGGGAGGAAATGGTTGTCGGCTGTCGGTGTACTAAAGTAGGGGTACCTTAGTACCCCGAACTTGTGCACGGGCAGTCGCAGCGTCCCGCTGCGAGGCTTGCCGGGCGTCCGCCAAGACCCTCCACTATTCATATTACTGCCATTCAAGAACAAAGTGTTAACTTTGAAGACAAGGCCCCGGCAAAAGGAGCTTGCCGGGAAGAACAAGACCCTGGCAAGAGGAGCATGCCGGGAAGGCCAACCAAGGCATTGCAAGAGACTTGCCGCGACGCGCTGCGCGTCCCGGCAAGACCCGGCGAGCGGCAAGCTTGCGGGTGCGACAAGTCAACGACCGCGGCAAGGCACTTGCTGCGGCGGTTACCACTCGCTACCAAGGCTCCAATAAGATCAAACGACGATGTCGCGCGCAGATCGCTCACGGTGCACGTGGCGGTAATTTGTGCAGCTATGCGGTGCGAGGTGGCAAGTGAAGATGACTAGGAGGCCATCGTGGCGTCGGTGGCGCCTCTAACGGTCGCTTCAGATCAAGTTAGCGACCGGACGGGCATTAAATGCCCTTGTCCACCGCCGTCAGAGTTAGGTAGGGGACACTGTTGACAGCAGTTGTACCAACCCGCGTTTTTACGTTTTTACCCCTCTCTCTGCGTTGCCACCTGTCGGTGACCCCTTTAGACTATAAAAAGGAGGCCCATGCGCATGTAGAAGGGGTTCGACTCATTCGAGACCACAGCATACCCACGCTTTCGAGCAAGAACAAATAGAAACGCGAAGCAGCAGTAGGAGTTTTATCTCTCGGAGAGCTCCGGCTGGGTAAAATCCCCGCCTTTCGACCTCGATCGCGCTCTTGATCGCCCTCCGCTCCCTGCCGGACCGAGAAGGGGCCCCTGCCCATAGGTGCTCGTTTTCCCACCACGACATCGGCCGCCGACCTCCGCACTGCGACGAAGGCGCCGCATTGAGCCGGCATGCTCTTGATGACAGTGCCAAGCTTGGAGTAGAAGAACTCCCCCCAAAGCTCGATGGTGGGGAGGACATCGAGGAAGCCTTCGCACAGAGTGATGAAGGAGGACAGCAGCACCACCGTGTTCGGCGTGAGGTGGTGCGCCCGAAAGAAGCCGCTCGCCGGCAGGCCAAGGCCACGTAGGCAGTGCAAGCGGAAGATGACGCTGTCGGCGTTCTGGGAACGGGGGTCCCTAGACTTGCCTGCCTGCGGCCTGCAGCGTGGCTCGAGTGGTGGCCTACAACCCATCTTCATCAACGCAAACTCAAGACCCTCGCGAGGGGCCAAGCCTCGTGGGGTGGACGATGCAATGCTTCCTCAGGAGCGGCCTCGCCAGGCAGACTCGCGAGGAGGCGGAGTGATCAAGGCAAGGGTACCTCGTGAGGTGCTCGCGATGCAAGCCGTGACGATCAAGACCAGGCGGGCGCTAGGTGGGCGCCAGCCTGCGCAGTGTACTTGTTTCCTCTTTGGTGCAAAGGGGGCAAGCACAGGCACGGAGTACCGAGGCATCAGGCAAAGGTTACCATTTCGGTGCAATGAATCCAAGACCAGCAGAGCAGCGGGATGGAGGTTATCGTGGAGCCCAAGACAGCGTCATCGCCAATGCCTTTGGCAGCTAAAGACCAACTTTAGTCAGGATAGCTTGTACTAGATGTTCCCCTTCAAAATGGCCGTTGTTGGCGCCCTTCCCGCTCAATGTTTGGGAAGTGGACCAGGGCCTCTATATATAGAGCTAGCGACCACAGTAGAGGGCATCTCATAGAGTTCCCATCAGATCGAGAGGCGATCGAACCCTCCCAAGTAGTTCATCGTACCAACCCAAGAACACCTCTCGTGAGGCTGTTCTTCCCCTTGTACTGTTAATCATCAGCCCCTAAGGCAATGCACCATACCACACACTGGAGTAGGGTATTACACCACAACGGTGGCCTGAACTAGTATAAATCTTGTGTCCCACGTGTTGTTCATCGTTTAGCTTAGATCCTCGCGAGGTGATCGGATGTGGCTTGGTAGGGGGAAGATCTTCCCGCGCACCCAGAGTTTGAACCTTAAGGGTCTGCCAGAACCCAACACCTGATATTTGGCGCACCAGGTAGGGGTGCGGCGGAATCTTTCTTCCGGTGTTCCGCGTTCAATCATCTGTCGTGTCCATGGTTGACGCTCGCCATGCTCGCCGAGCGTCGGGCTGCTCTCGCCGCCCGCGTCGCCCAGACGGCTCCTGTCGGTGGGTGTCCCCATCATTCCCCGTCGCCTACCACCAACGCTGCCACCAGCCCGACGGGGAACGAGCAGCTGGCCTCGTCGTTGCATCCCTCGGTGCGGTGGGAAGGCCGCACCGCCCCCCCGTCGCTGACTCCAGCTGGTTCATCGTCCCACGCCTGTCGCGCTCCCACGGACGCGCACGCCGCGTTGCTTCTGGCGCGTGAGCTTAAGCACTACCGTCCCATCGACGACCTCTACAAGGAGTGGCTCGCTCGCATCACCGAGCTTGTCAGCGTCGCAGGGGGCTCCCCTGCCCCGTCCCTCTCGCTGCCTCGCCCTCTGTCCTGGATGGGTGATGCAGCCCAGGAGGTGCCTCCGCCACCTCCTCCCCAAGAAGGCGCCCTGGCTCCAAGGCACGCGGCACCTAGACGAGATCCACTGTGTCCGGCGCCCGCGTGACAAGAAAGTTGCTGCCAAGAAATCCCTCGTCCCCAAGAAGGTGCTTGTGTGCTTCTTGCACCGGCACGCCATGACCGCATCCCTGCGCCAGCACGTCAAGACCCCGCGCTGCTCCAGGCAGCAGTGCACGGGAATCCCCAGGAGCAAGCCCCGCATCAGCAGAGAGCTCCGTTGGCCACCGCAGGGTGCCGCGCATTCACCACCGAGCTATGTAGTGTTGCTTGGCCGGGCAAGTTCAAGCTGGACCTGCCTCCACGCTACGATGGGACTGCCGACCCCGTGGAGTTCCTGCAGCTCTACGAGCTGGGCATCGAAGGTGCCAACGGGGACAAAAAGGTCATGGCGAACTGGTTTCCCATGGCGCTCAAGGACGGTGCCCGCACCTGGCTCCTGAACCTGCCTCCAGGAACGATCTCTTCCTGGGACGAAATGCACACCCCCTTCATCGCCAACTTTCAGGGCACTCGCAACCATCCACCGGCCGTGGGTGACCTGCACCGCATCAAGGAGCAACCCAGAGAGACCTTGCAGAAGTACATCCAGCACTTCAACAGCGCTCGCCTCAAGATTCCCAAGGTGACCGAGGAGGCCATCATCTCGGCGTTCTCTGACGGCGTCCGCGACATCAAGATGAAGGAGGAACTGGCGATCCACGAAGATCTGTGCATGTTTATGGAGCTATTCAACCTGGCGACCAAGTGCGCAAGGGCTGAGGAGGGACGCCTCTCCCTTCTCGAGCTCCCAGCTGCAGATCCAGAAGAGAAGAAAGACAAAGCCAAGGACGTGAAGCACAAAGGACTCGTAGCAGAGCCGGATACGAAGCGCGACATGGACCAGCCGGAGTCATCCAAGGGCAGCCGGTACTGCGTGTACCACGATATCCACACCCACAACACCAAGGAATGCCAAGAGCTCAGGGCCGTGCAAGAAGGCCGTATCAGTTGATGCCCCGAGCGCAATGATCGGGGCTACGGCCGAGGCGGAGGAAGAGGTGGAGGACGATGGGACGACCGTGGCCCTCGCCAAGGGTGGCGTGACCGGCCTCGCGATGACCGCTGGCAGGACTAGCCTCGCGAGGGGGCTTGGAGGGATCAGCCTCGTGATGATCTCCCACAAGGCAACGCATGCTTTCCTCCTCTGCCACCACCACCAAGAAGGAATGACGATCATCATCAGGACGAGGGGGCTGGGAGCTTCCAGGAGCCGCGTGCTATCGCTTGCATCTTGGGCGGTGCCCAGGCCCCAACCTCTCAGCACATCTTCAAGTAGTTTGCTCGCGAGGTGAATGCAGTCCTCCCCAAGCTCGAGGCCACACGCCCTCTCAGGTGGTCCACGTGCGCCATCACGTTCAGCTCAAGTGCGGGGCAACAGCCGGTATCCTCCCAATGCTCTGTTCCCCAGTCATCAGCAATGTGCAAGTTACCAGGACCCTCAGCGATGGCGGAGCAGGGCTCAACGTCCTGCCCGTTGAGACGTTCAACAATCTCCAAGTGCCATACGATCAACTTCAGCCGACCAAGCCTTTCTCAGGAGTCACTGATGGTTCCACTGTCCCGATAGGGCAGGTCCGCCTCCCTGTCACCTTTGGACAATGCAAGAACTATCGTACCGAGCTCATTGACTTCGACGTCGCCCACATTCGCCTGCCATATAATGCCATCCTTGGATATCCAGCCCTGGCCAAGTTTATGGCAGTGACTCACCATGGCTACAACATCCTCAAGATGCCAGGAAGTGGCAGAGTCATCACGGTCCCCTGTGAAGAGAAGGATGCGTTGTGCTCTCTTGAGCGCGCCTTCCAAGCTGCGTCGATCGAGGACCTAGACAGCAAGAGTGGAAACCTTCCTGAAGCAGCTCCCAAGAAGAAGAAGACATCACCCAGTTCAAGGCCTCAGGAGGCAGGCACATCCGGAGGCGCCGCGCAAGGACCTGCGCCCATCCAAGGGCCGCCGCCCTCCGTCGCATAGGAAGGCGTGCCCGGCACCCTCCTCGGGCAGGGCTCGGGAGCTCTCTCTTGGAGGGCCACTGACATTGCCAAGATCACGAGGGAGGCGCTCGGGCATCACTTGGAGGCGTGCTTCTTGGCACGCTTCCCTCAGGAAGGCATAAGGCAAGGAGGGCCCAACCTTCAGGAGTTCATCACCAAGGTTACTCAGGAGCTGCAGGAATCGAGAGTCATGCGCGACAGGCGCCGCCTACCCAGCGTAGCTCCCTATCCAGGCAAGGATGGCGGGCTGCATGTCTGCATCGACTACCCAGGGCTCAATCGAGTCGCGTCTCAGGAGCGCTTCTGGCCTTCGCGCGTGGGACGTTGTGATGATCCACCTCACAGCTATGTTCGCATGCCTTTTGGTCTGCCGAACGCGACTGCTGCTCACCAACATCTGATGGGGAGCATTCTGGAGGCTCAGGTGGCCAGGCACCACGCGTTCCTGGAGGAAATGGAGATGGACCTTGCTGAACCGCCCGGACCTCCAGAGCCTCCCGAGGCTCAGAGTTCCGAAGGTTTGTGAGGATTGGCTTCTTCACCACATGCCATCAGCTACTCCAACAATCGCTCTGCAACGATATCAGGTGACATCCTTCGAGTTTCATTTCAGCTGGGAGCGCCCTCAGGGCTGCATCATTCCCAGGTCGCGTGAGTCTGTCCCCGCGGCATGTATCCATTTTGCTTATGTCTTTAGCTTACCTTGTTGGGGGCGCCCCTCGGACTGCATCATCCCCAAGCCACTCGGGCCTGACCCAGTGGCGTGTTCCTTTCCTTGCATCTATCTAAGTTGGATTGCCTTTTCATGCTTAACCTGCCTATGATAATAGCCTGCTCGATTGACACCTACCTTTGGAGCCGCTCGCTCTGGCACGACACTTGTTCATGGGTCCATCCCTGGAACGTCGACAAATCTGAGTGGTCGAGCTCTGGCCATGGCAGCCCCGCAAGGCGCTACCTCACCAGGCCCTTAGTGCCTCAATCACTCCATCAGAGCAACCAGTGGCTGGCTAGTGATCGTAATGGTAGTCCTTGTTTTCCTCGCATTGGTTTACAGGGTCCACCTAAGGAATAACATGGGGGCGTCATGAGCTCTCTCTCTCTCCCATGTGATCCGCTCGCGCGTTAAAAGGGGGGCACCTGAGCATCGCGACTCAGGAGCTCTTACTGGCTCTCCAGCCCTCACCCCCTGCCTTGACCCACGGTATTAGGACCTGTCATACAAGCAGCGGCTAAGCTCGCTCAATGGCCGGGACCTGAGGACATAGAGCATGAAGGAAAGTGCGGGGAAGAGGAGAGAAGATCATGAGGGCCTGACCCAGCGACATCATAGCTGCCGACGCGCAGGTCCAGCACCTCGCCAAGGAATGACTCCAAGCTCCCGAGATAAGTCACGCTCCTGGAAAAGCTAAATCAACGTGACACCCGACCCTCGCCTAATGCGGTTCTGTCACAGCGACTTGCCTTCCTTTCTCACCCAGCGGAGGCTGCTTGAGCGCTAAAGGGGACCTCCCGAGCATCGCACCTCGGGGGCTCTTACTGGACCTCGGGCTGCTCACCTCCTGGCCTTGACCACGGCATTGCGACCTGGCATACCAGCAACGGCTGAAGCCTGCCTGGGGACCGGGACCTGTCAGCGTAGAGCATCAAGCCCTCTTGAGGATAGAAAGGGGGAGCCGAGCCAGGACAGGACGAGCATCTCGCACCACTCGGTAATGAGGATGATATTCACAAAAGACATAGCAGACACTTTACATACCCCGATGGGGTGTTTCCTTGATTCGTCGCAGGGAACAAAAGGTGCTAATCCTAAGGGACACTAACTACGCACGCGTCCATGGTCGATGCCATCATCAACAGTGGGCCACCAAGCGCCGGTGCCAACCCCATCCAGATCAGCCGCGCCGGCGGCCTGATGTAGCTGCCCTGATCCAAGGGCGACACAAGCTTGGGGGCTCGTAGCTATCGTCGCTCGTCTCCGGAGTCACGAGAAGCAGGGGAGAGTCGCTGGACCCTCCGGCATCTTCCCTGCCGCCAGAGGAGCCGCTGAGGAAGCAGTTGGCGAGCCGCCAGAGGAGCCAGAGGAGCATCTTCGCCCTCGCCTCTCTGATTCCCTGGCCGCCTTCCCTGGGGCAGCACTCCAGTCGGTGTCCTTCCGCGTTGAAGACCTTGAAGAAGATCAAGGAGGCGCCATCATATTCGAAATGAATCATGAGGTCACCTCCAGTTCAGCAGACCCGGGCAATCTCACCCCAGCCCGGGTCATGTAGACCTTGCCCGGAGCGACAACCTCAACCTCCACTCCGGTCTCAGGGGTACTACAGTTAGCATGCTGCAGCCAGAGCTCAAGAGGCCCCCTCGGGCATCTCGAAGGCGAAAGAGGGAGGAAGGCGAATCCATGAGCTTGGAGGCATGGCGGCATGAAGCACGAGCTCGCGCGGCGTCGCCGGTGGCGCTAGCGGTGCCGCTCGGCGTCTCCTTCTCTAGGGCCCTCAGCCCGGGCGTACAAGGGCAACGGAAACCCAGGCGGTGCCGCTCGTACCAACGCCTCGACGTCTCCTACCGCGCGACCTTGTCTCGGTGGCCGGGAACCAGCCTCTTCTTCGGTGGGAGTGGGTCGGGACCCTCTCGGGGGGCCGTCCCTTTCTCTTCCGCTGAGAATTGGTGGATCGGTGCCATTAGCGTGAAGATGGAGGAGGGGCGAGGAAGAAGGAGTGAAGCAAGAAGAGATGGACTACGGGGGCTCTTTCCCGTCCGCACTTATTGTCCAGAGGAGGCCAACCGTCGGCCTCCACGATCGCAGGTAATCATGACTCATTTTTGCATGCAGGGACTTGTCAAGTCGGGCAGTTGCCGAGGCAGCGTGCGGAAGCAGAGACGCCCACATCCAATCAACCGCCACGCGGTGCCCAAGGCCGCAGTCTGGTGGGGCCTGCGGCGCTCCGCACTTGCCCTTTCGCTTCTCTGCTAAGCCAAGTCCGAGCGCACCTTGGGCTTGGGGGCTACTGTCGGTGTTCTGGGAATGGGGGTCCCCAGATTTGTCTGCCTGCGGCTGGCGGCGTGGCTTGAGTGGTGGCCCAGTACGACCCATCTTCATCAACGCAAACTCAAGACCCTTGCGAGGGGCCAAGCCTCGCGGGGCGGACGACGCAAGGCTTCCTCAGGAGCGGCCTCGCCAGGCAGACTCGCGAGGAGGCGGAGAGATCAAGGCAAGGGTACCTCGCAAGGTGGTCGCGACGCAAGCCGTGACGATCAAGACCAGGCAGGCACTGGCCTGCACAGTGTACTTGTTTCCTCTTTGGTGCAAAGGGGGCAAGCACAGGCGCGGAGTACCGAGGCATCAGGCAAAGGTTACCATTTCGGTGCAATGAAACCAAGACCAGCAGAGCAGCAGGATGGAGGTTACCGTGGATCCCAAGACAGCGTCATCGTCAATGCCTTTGGCAGCCAAAGACCAACTTTAGTCAGGATAGCTTGTACTAGATGTTCCCCTTCAAAAGGGCCGTTGTTGGCGCCCTTCCCGCTCAATATTTGGGAAGAGGACCAGGGCCTCTATATATAGAGCTAGCCACCACAGTAGAGGGCATCTCATAGAGTCCCCATCAGATCAAGAGGCGATCGAACCCTCCCAAGTAGTACATTGCACCAGCCCAAGAACACCTCCCGCGAGGCTGTTCTTCCCCTTGTACTGTTCATCATCAGCCCATGAGGCAATCCACCACACCACACACTAGATTAGGGTATTACACCATAACGGTGGCCTGAACCAGTATAAATCTTGTGTCCCGTGTGTTGTTCATCCTTTAGCTTAGATCCTCGCGAGGCGATCGGACGTGGCTTGGTAGGGGGAAGATCTTCGTGCGTACCCCAGTGTTAGAACCTTAAGGGTCTGCCGGAACCCAAAACCCGACAGACGCGCTCGCCCTCCTCCGGTGTCGGCGAGATCTCCCGCTCCGGCGTGATGCGGACCCTCACGTAATCCTCGCTAGGCAGCCACCGAGTGTTGCGGAGGAAATCAATGTGATCTTCGTGGACGTTGGAGCCGTCCCAGGCTCCGGTGCGCGCCATGAAGGCGAGAGGCTGACAGAGAAAGCGCAGCGACAGCGAGAGCGCGACCCCACAACGGCGAAGCTGCGGCATAGCAAGATGGCCGATGGAGCGGTGCGGCGCCGAATAGCAGCAGCAACAGAGAGGAAAAAGAAGAGGAGGATGGCGGAGTGGGGGTGAGCGCGCGTGCGTCTGCCACTCCCCCTCCTCCCCCTATTTCTAGCCTCGGTGCGACGTAGCCGAGGGGGCGAGACGTGGGGTACGTGGGATTAACTACACCCACTCCCCCACGACCCATGATTATTGCGCCTTAACAGCGTGCAGAAACCGTCGCTGGAATGCAAACCGTCCGCCTTGGCCACAGAGGATCCGTGCGTGGGCCGAGGCGTGGTAGTGGTGGGCCCCAGCCTGCAGCGATGTCCTGTCGCAGCCGTGGGCTGGCAGGCTGGTCCAGCCGAAGGGTGCCATGTGGCGCATGGAAGGTGGGTGGTCGGCCCGCCGCCCGGCGCACACGCTAGCTGGTTCCCGCCTTCAGACTCCAAAATCTTTCCAAACGGCGTGACTGATCGAGGCCAGCACCTAGATGTCGGCTCTTCAAGATAGGAAGCTGCTCACGCTTCTCGTCCCGCTTTCAGCTGCGAAGCCCGACCAGCTTCGGGGACTACTATCGGAGTAAATGACCACTGGTAGCCTAACTGGTTCCCCCTGGCTCTTCAAAAAATATCGGGTCGACTGAGCCCTCAAATATTCAAGACACACGGCCGCCTTCTCTTGCCTGACTGTCCCACCGGCCGGCTGTTGGAAGGCAGCAAGGCTCTAAGAGCTCTCTCGAAGAGGGCCGACACCTAGCAGCCAACCACCAGAGTAGCCGACTCCTAGCAGGCAGCCTGGCTCACCCTCAAAGTTTGCACCCACATAATAGCGATAAGACGGGGCGTGGCTACAGTGAAGCCAGCCACCCCCGAATCCCGGAGCAAGCGTGGCCACAGTGCGCCGTATGGGGCGGCCACTCCCCGTCTGGCGTGGCACTGTTGCCACGTTGACCATGACATCACCCATGACAGGTTCTTAGTACGGCCCGCATGCAGCGGGCCCCTCCTGCCAGAGAGATACCAGAACGCGAGGGGAGGCCGGCTCCCAGCAGTCGGCCCGCCCCCACCATGGAAGTTTGTGCACCATTAAGCAGATAAAATGGGGTAAGGCTACAGTGAAAGCCTGCTAGGCGGCGGCACTATAGCCATGCTTACCCCGACAAAGCCATCGTCACCAAGAGCAAGGCCACAGTAACCAGCAGCCGACAATACCCCCAGGCGGTGGGCCCAGCCTGTCGGCCAAGAGGCTGGCAGCCGGCGGGACCCACTAGTCAGCGGGCCCCAGCGGTCGGCGAAGAAGCCGGCGACTACAGACACTGGCGGCCTGGACCCACATCCAACCGGATTACCATTGTACCCCTGGGGGTAGGCCTATATAAATCCCTAGGGCACCCATTCAAAGGGTTGATCTCTTAGAGTTTTAGATACCACATAGAGAGAAGAGGAGAGCTAGCCTTGCCCTTCTTCTTCCTCCAGCTAAACAGCTCAAGGAGCCTCTTGTAGCTACTTGTTTTGATCTAGTGATCATGCGGAGACCCTGCAGAGCACGATTAGGGGTGTTATCTCCTAGGAGAGACCCGAACCAGGGTAAGATTCACCGGCGTGCATGTCTTTACCTTATCCTGTTTCCAGGCACCACCGATGTCTTACTAGCTCCCACAATGATAAGCCACCCGTTGGCATATGTCACACCTACCACCTGACAATAACATTAGAAGCAGAGTGCTAAATGCCTCTCGGTTGATCATCCAGATTTCGTTCCCTTGGCTTCGCTAAGGTGAAATCTGAAAAAGTGTTGTCTTCCTTTGCATCTGCATCATCCATCACTATTCATCATGGTAATAAGAAGTGTTGCCAATATCTTGGCACAAATATTGGTAAGACCCTGATGAATATGGAAATGCTCAAGTTCTTGAGAGCACACTCAGACACTGGGTTACGTCCTTCGTACCAATTGGAATGTGCCTCCTGTTTGCTGAGTTGTTTTATATCCGTAGTTTCCTTCCCGGTCTGAGAATGCCATTTCTTCGAACTCCTTCAAACGATCGTTTGTGTTTTGCCTTAGTCTGGTATAGAGAATTTCAATGATCTAGCTATGAAAAGTAATTCTTTTTGCCACTTAAGGGATAACTCTACGAGTCACCTTTCCTACGGTGTCCCGTTTTCGAAATCATGGTAGTTACCTCCTCGCTACTTTGAAACCTTCGTCAAATTGTTTCTTCCATCCTCCACGATATGTGTTATGCCTCTCAGTTCAAGAGATTTTTCTACGTCTCATTTCGTGAGTTGATCTTTTGATCATTAAGATGATCCATCCTTGTAGAGTTGTCTCTTTTCTCGTGTTGGATGAAGTTCTCGAAAGCAAAGACGTCAAGGTCAATTTGAGTCAATGAATCAACATTCTTATGAAGTGCAATCTGGATCGTGAAGTTTGTAATTAGCTTTGTGGCCCCTCTATCTTCTTACCTCACGTCTTGAATCTCGGGATAAGATTCTTGTTTAGTGGGGGTGAGTTGTCACAACCCCAGTTTAGGCCTTGCCTGTCTTTGCATAAGCCTCCACATCATGCTTAAATTTTATGAAACTTTCAAATGGGGGCCTATAAACCCTAGCAGCAAATGAAATTCAACTAGGGTCCAAATAAAATCAATTTCAATGAACCCAAAATGCCCTTTATAAATGTTCATCATTTTTGTCTTGGTCTAGAACCTCTGCCAACAATGGTGACACTTTTCTAGGCCAACTTGGGTCACTGAATTAAACCATATGGTATTTGCATTTGGGCATTTAAATTCTATAAATTATTTTAAACGCCCAAATAATCATAAACTGAAATGTTTACTATTGGAAATTTTCCAAACAGTGACCTCAGTCAGTTGCATGATTTTTGAAAGTGCCTAGCCATTTTTACTAAATTCAGAAATAAATGTCAGAATTCGAAAAGAGAAAGAAATAGGAAAAGAACAGAGACTCACCTGGAACTTACCTGGCGCCCACCAAAGCCCAGTTGGCCAGCCCAGCCCACCATGGGCAAGGTTGTCTTCAACCTTGCGCCAATAGGACGCCGAGTGTGTGCTCGCCGCACGCGCGCCCTCCGAGCGCCATCTCCTGCCTCTCTGCCTGTCTACCCGTTGCTCTGAGGATGCCACGCAACCCCCCTTGATCCCCTCTCACTTTCCCCTCTCTCCCTGGACCTCCTCCCCTCCTCTATCTCTTGGCCCAAGCGCGACCGAGAACCGCCGTCGCCACCGCTCTTCACAGTCGTAGCCACCACCGTCATTCCGCCCCACCAGAGTGACCAAAGGCTCCGCCTCGACGCCCTCGCCCTCTCCATCGAGCTACACTTCGCCGGGAGGCCTGCTCCGCCGTCACTGCCGTCTTCTTTAACCTCGGGCATCCGTGATGCCGCCGGTCGATTCGTCTGCCCCAGGTCGTCCATGAGCAAGTCGAACCCCTCCTCGTGTTCACTGTAGCTCCTCCATTGACTACCCCTCTTCCCCGGCCTCTCCACGGTCCCTAGCCGCGGCTCCACCTCCGGCCGAAGCTCTGCTCCGCCATGGCCGCAGCCTGCATGCTCCCTGTGCCCTGCTCGTTGCCCCTGTGCAACAGGTGTGGTCCAGAGCGCCTCTCCTTGTTGCTGCCTTTCTCAGATCCTTCGTCCGTGAGCTCTAGTCGCAATGCCGCACCTCACTGAGCCCCGCCACCAATAAAGCTCGTCACCGCCCACTTTTCAGCCACCATGGCACCACCCGTCACCACCACAAGAAGTGTGACAATGCCAGTAACCCGTAGAGCCCTCCCGCGCACCAAACCATCGCCGGAGTAGCGATTCCGGTGTGCCTCCACCGTCTGTTGAGGTCGCCTGTGGCTAGTCCACGGCCGCGCTGACGTGGCTGGCTTAATTAGCCACTAATCACCGCCTCGTACCACTAACAACCTTCCCCCATAGCCTAACTAACCGGCGAACTAAACTAGATTAAGTTTAACCTAATTCGACTGGACTCACACGTCAGTTTTGACCATGCTGACGTGGCCGTTGACCACATGTTTGTGACCCTAAACATCACTGGGTCACTAACCAGTGGACCCCACCGGTCAGGTTTGACCCGGGGCAGCCCTGTTGACCTTGCTGACGTCACCCTGACGGACTGCTGATGCAATAAGTGATTTTCAGGATTAAAAATAATCTAGGAAATTCCCAAAAATAGTTAAAACTTCTAAAATTCATATAAGTTCAACCGTAACTCGAAATGAAATAAGTTATATATGAAAAATGATCAGAAAAATCCAATCTATCCATCTGTACCATTTTCATGCATGTCGGATCAAATTATAGTTGCTGAATTGAAGAAAACAAATAAAGGGCATTTGAGTATCTACATATGGAGTTTGAATTTGAATCTTGGATTCAAACCAACTTCATTTAACCTGTTGCTAGTTGCATTAGCTCAAATCACAGCATAATGACATGTCATGATCATGCATCATATTGTGCATTGCATTGATTGTGTTTCTTCTTTGTTTGCCGGTGTTTGTCCCCTCTCAGTAGACATGTTCCGACGATGAGTTCGATGACACCGATGAAGAGCTATACTATCTTCAGAAGTGCCAGGCAAGCAAAAGCCCCTTATTCATTCCGATACAATCCCACTCTCTCAACCCTGCTCTCTTTTACTGCATTAGGACAACAAAGATTCATCTGTTACATGCTGCGGTTGTTGACCCCTTTCCTACGCATGACCTGTCATTGCCACAGTAAATAGATGAAACCCACTAGCATGATTAGGAGTTGTTTGAGCCCTGATGTGCCTACTCATTCATGCTTGTTTGTCATGCCTGCTATTGCTTAGAGTTGAGTCAGGTCTGATTCATCGGGAATGAATTGGAATGGTGATGAACATGTCCTACTGTGTCTGAGCTGAGTGTGTGAACATGATTTAGTAAAGGTAGCGCTGAGAGGCCATGTAGGAGTACATGGTGGGTTGTCTCATTGAAACCGTCCTCAGGAACTAAGTTATGTGTCTGTGATCCAAGACAGTTACTACCGCACATTGGGTTCCGGTAACTCGACCCCTCTCAACTTATTAATCAACTCGATCTCTGTCCAGGAGTTGCAACTAGTTTTCGGTGTTTGTAGGTGATACGTCTCCAACGTATCTATAATTTTTGATTGCTCCATGTTACTTTATCTACTGTTTTAGGCAATATTGGGCTTTATTATCCACTTTTATATTATTTTTGGGACTAACCTATTAACCGGAGGCCCAGTCCAGATTTGCTGTTTTATGCCTATTTCAGTGTTTCGAGGAAAAGGAATATCAGACGGAGTCAAAACGGAATGAAATCACCTGGAGAAGTTATTTTTGGAAGCAAAGCAACCCAGGGAACTTGGAGTGCACGTCAGGGGTGATACGGGCTGCCCACGAGGGTGGCGGGCGCGCTCACCCCCCGGGCGTGCCCCCCTACCTCGTGGGGCCCTCGTAGCTCCACCGACGTACCCCCTGCACCCATATATACCAACGTATCGTAAAACTTCCAGAATAGAAGATAGATCGGGAGTTCCGCCGCCGCAAGCCTTTGTAGCCACCAAAAACCTCTCGGGAGCCCGTTCCGGCGCCCTGCCAGAGGGGGAGCCCATCACCGGTGGCCATCTTCATCATCCCGGCGCTATCCATGACGAGGAGGGAGTAGTTCACCCTCGGAGCTGAGGGTATGTACGAGTAGCTATGTGTTTGATCTCTCTCTCTCTCTCGTGTTCTGTCTCGTGCTCCCTCTATGGCACGATCTTGATGTATCCGGAGCTTTGCTATTGTAGTTGGATCTTATGATGTTTCTCCCCCCTACTCTCTTGTGATGAATTGAGTTTCCCCTTTGAAGTTATCTTATCGGATTGAGTCTTTTATGAGAACACTTGATGTATGTCTTGCCGTGATTATCTATGGTGACAATGGGATATCATGTGCCACTTGATGTATGTTTTGGTGATCAACTTGTGGGTTTCGTGATATTGGGAACCTATGCATAGGGGTTGGCACACGTTCTTGACTCTCCGATAGAAACTTTGGGGCACTCTTTGAAGTATTTTGTGTTGGTTGGATGAATCTGAGATTGTGTGATGCATATCGTATAATCATGCCCATGGATACTTGAGGTGACAATCGAGTATCTAGGTGACATTAGGGTTTTGGTTGGTTTGTGTCTTAAGGTGTTATTCTAGTACGAACTCTTTTATAGATTGATCCGAAAGAATAACTTTGAGGAGGTTTCGTACCCTACCATAATCTCTACGTTTGTTCTTCGCTATTAGTGGCTTTGGAGTGACTCTTTGTTGCATGTTGAGGGCTTGTTATTTGATCTATCTATGTTATTGTTGTTGAGAGAACTTGCACTAGTGAAACTATGAACCCTAGGCCTTGTTTCCTATCATTGCAATACCGTTTACGCTCACGTTTATCACTTGTTACCTTGCAGTTTTTATTATTTCAAACTAGCGGAGCTACCCGCGCATTTGCACGGCTAGACTATTTATTTATGATTATATTGGCTTGGAATTTTGACTTTATTTGTGCATTCGACATTACGATGTGATATTTTAGCATTCATTACATATTTTAGCATGAAATTATTTTTTCTTTGTATGTGCTATTTTTTTCCATTATATGAAAATTATATATGATCGATTTATTTTAACATATTTTTATTGTTTTTGTGAGTGTGTGTTAAAGGTATTAAGTATTGTGTTTTTTGTTGCGAACCAGCCTATGGTTATATAGTTAGGAGTGCAGTGGTATTCCCAGCTTATCGGCGTTCAAATCCTTGACTTGACACTATTGCTCGAATTTTCATTAATTTATTTTAGCCTATTTGGCAATGTGCGTTTAGTGGGAGGAGACATCCGGTTGACTACGAATTTGTCTGTGTTGACTTTATGAATCTCAAGATGATGAGCTGACTTAGTCTCTTTAATCCACTCATAGGGTGTGCTTGCCTACCTTCATAGGAGTGAGTGTATGTGTGCATATATGAGTGTCTCGGTCTGTATTGTGTTAATATATATATAGAATTCAGAATCAAACCATTTAGCTAACATAAAAACTATCGAAAGGAAATGCCCTTTCTATTTATGTATTCATTTTGTTCATTTCATGAAAATTATGCATGATAGATTTAAACTTTTTTGTGACTGTGTTTTACTCCCTCCGTTTCTAAATATAAGTCTTTTTTTAAGATGTTAATACGGACTACATATAAATGTATATAGACATATTTTAGAGTGTACATTCACTTATTTTGCTCCGTATGTAGTCTATATTGGAATTTTTAAAAAGATTTATATTTAGGAACGGAGGGAATAGAAGCTTAGAATTATTCTTTTATATGGAACAGTACGGCTATGTGTGAAGTTGATTCCATGCGTACTCTATTCTTTTTTCTTTTGAGAAGATGCGTACTCTTTTCTTAGACTGGACCAAAATATCGTCAAGAAACCGTGCTCCTTTTGTTCATTTTTTTAGCACAGTCTTAATTTTGTAAATGGTCGAACCAAGAAGTCCTCTAGCGTAGCTCTTCTCCCCTGCTTTTCAGTGGCAGCACCAGCGCATGTGCTCGTCGCTGGCTCGGCTGCGTACCGCCGCCAACCATAGCTTGAGCGGATGGAAGATGTATGCCGCAGGGTCTCTCTCGATCTCTTTTTCCGAATGGATTTGAGGGAGCCTTCAGCCCTTCACAGGTAAATCCCTAATTTTCGTGCATCTCACATGAGGTAAATGTCATCCCAGATTAGAAATTGTTGGGTATAATCTCCATGCCACAACCACGCTCAAGATTTAGTAAAGAAGATATTTAAATCTCCTTGCTGCAGGAACTTTTTCTTGGATCTGATACAAAAGAGATTGAGAATTGGGGACTGTTCATTAGAGGGATTAGAGTTGATATCCATTGCCAAATGAAAAAGGTACGATCTGTATTTTTTGCTCTCAGAAATTACTTCTACGTTTATAGAAATGTTAATGTAGAAAGAACTTATGTGTACAAACATAATAGAGTCAGTTCACGGATACCGAACTGATGAACATAAATTTATATATTTTATCGAAATATTAAAGATCCATATGTACGCATACATTTATTCACTCGAGGAGGCTAATGCCTATGTTTTTAGAGAGACAAATTGAGGAGATTTGGGGAATCAGAAACTATTCGTGAGAGAGATGTGAGTGTTAGATTGTGAGAGATTAGTAATGGCTATTTAGGGAAATTAATCGGTGAACTTTCTATAGAACGTTTCTAAAAGATTTGGATTTTGAGATTAACTGTGAATATATTTTAGTTGTGGATTGTGGCTATAATGTGGGAGATTACGAAAAGCTTATTGTAGGTGGAATCCATTGGTGATTTCATTGTTTCATCTGCTGCGATATTTTTTGTGTTAAAAATATTCAAGGATAAATAACTAATTTTAAATTTAATATTTTACAGAAAGATCAAACATATATATGTATGGATTAATAACTACTCCCTCCGTTCCAAAATAGATGACTCAACTTTGTACTAAAGTTAGTATAAAGTTGGGTCATCTATTTTGGAACGGAGGGAGTATTTAAAAATTTAACATGCCAACCAAGTAAATGTGTTGTTCAAAATGTATGGTAAGGTTGTCTGTGACTCTATGTAATTATACATGAATTGTCTAATGACTTGAGGAACTGCACTATCAATTAAAAAATCTCTTTGTAAACAATATTCTTTGCGACATCTTCGGTTGGACACTCTTCGTCATCGATCAGCACCTTCAATCCTTCCTTGTTTGTCACTCTTTGATAGAGGCGGGGTGTCCCGATCTTTCGATGAGATGATAACTATCGATTTGGTGGAGACGACTTTGACGATCCGACTACAAACGTGCACGACGTTGCGCCTTAGCAATCGCTAAACCAACTCCGAGAGGTTATTGACCACGCCGGAGCACAATCAACCTGACCACGAAGGTCTATTCCTGCAAGCAATCGAAGAACAAGCAAAAATATGATAAAAGCAATCTGAATATTGCGAGTATGTATGAAGTATTGATAAAGGTGGGGATCCGTAAGCGGTATTGGTCTGGTCGTTGGACACAAACGAAGTACACGAAGTTGCAATGGCTAACTTTTAACTAAACAAATCTCATGGAAAAAGCTACTAGATGGATCTACTTATATAGGAGCAAGGGGTGGCGGCCAAGGAGGTGGGAGAACGTCCCAAGGCAGCCTAAAACTAAACCTAGGTCGTACAAGGCCAATGGGCCCAAGTAGAGGTGACGTAACACCTTTAGACTTGTAGTTTGACTCGGATTCTGGTGCAGCGTCAGATTGTTTCGTCCATAACTCAACGCTCCGGACGGCTTTTAAGGTGATTCCAACTGTGCTGGAAGGAGCATGAAAGTTACTTTCCAACAAAAAAAGAATCACCCAATTCGGAGTCCGTATGAAAAAGTTGTTGATGTTTTGAGTCAGGTATGTCTGCAGTCCGAATCTGAATCCGAACGTGAGAGACTTGGACTCTATCTTCTCTTGGCCCAAAAGTGACGTGAGAAGACTTTTGAACAGCACCTAAACTTCTCCTTTTCCTTATCTTCATATGTGGATTGTACAAATGTCCTATACACCTGCAATTAGACAAAACACAAAAGTATGTGAAGTATTTTTGTTCGGATAACATAAATATATTATTGAATAGTTTGCACTAGAAATCACCTGACAAATATGCATATATGCAATATTTTTGGTCTTATCCAAGGTAGTCATGTCCTCATCATCCTCCCCTTCTTGAAAACAAAGCCGTCCTCGGCGTTGCTTAATCTGAAATGTGGCTAACAAAAGAGACAAGGTGTACATGTTGTATATGTATACGTCATCCATTTTTACTTCCCTTGATTTTTGCATATATGACACATGAATAGATGAGTAACTTGCATAGTTCATAAAATCTAAAGCCAACAAATTAGCACAAGAACTAGAAGACATGAAAATATTGCAACTCAGTTTGCACATATAAGTTAAGCTCTTATTTATTTCAAAAGTTTGACAATGTTCATCATTAAACCATCCCAACATTGGTGAATAAACCTTATTTGAATCAAATTTACATGCTATAACATGCTTATATAAGCAAACATGCAATGAGTCATTCGACACAGAATCATCACCAAGATTAGAGGTCATATCAAAATGATTAAACATTGATTCTTTTGCATCAACAGTTAATTCAATGGGTGCACTCA
The DNA here is from genome assembly GCA_021437245.1 of Aegilops speltoides. Lineage (NCBI taxonomy): Eukaryota > Viridiplantae > Streptophyta > Magnoliopsida > Poales > Poaceae > Aegilops > Aegilops speltoides. The sequence continues at coordinate 241,150,999 of CM038142.1, forward strand.
AAATTGTTGGTATTTCAGTTGTTTGATCACATGACGCATTCATGACAGTTTCAAGATTCTCTAAAATAGGTGGTGTGCTCAAATCACCAGGTAACTCAACACATGATGCATTCAAGTTAACTACGGATGCATCATTCTCATGTAAAGTTATATCATCAATACCTTTTTGTTACCTTGTCGCAAAGACGTAGCTGATGTAGGTACAGACGTAGACAATGCATCATGCTCTTGAGATGATGCTGCGCTCACAATCCGAGGTGGGGCTGCTCTAGTAGGTGCAACGGTGGAGGAACCAACCGGCGGTGGTGAGCATGAACTGGAATAGTAGTTGTTGTAGTCACCCAATGCATCCTCCTGTATCTGTCTCTCAAAGGTACAAGCACGAACATACATACCAGTAATGCAACGAGGAATATACTGAAATCTTTCCTGAATATCATGGTTCAAACCACCAAAAAATCTATTCATTGTATCATCCTTAGATTCTTCTATGTCACAATGATGCATATAAGATTTGAAGTCTTTGTAGTAAGCATGAACAGTGTTGTTGCCTTGTTTAAATTGTTCAAATTTGCGAAGCAATTCACGACGATAGTAAGGAGAGAAAAAATGTTGTCTCATTACATCTTTCAAATCTTTCCAAGTTGTGGGTTGGTTATCAATATTTTTCTTACAATGCACACTCCACCAAACTGAAGCAAAACCAGTAAATGCTCTAGTGGCAGCTCGTACTCGCTCAAGTTCAGAAAAGTCATGGTTACTAAAAACTTGTTCTACTTCAAACTCCCAAGCAAGATAAATAGCAGGATTAAATCTACCCTCAAATGACGGTAAAGAGATAACCTGACCATGTGGTTGTGTGTGCTGTCCCAACTCTCGTGATGGTGAAGATGTGTCCATCGTGCAAGAACTTCTATCTCCGAAACTGTCATGATTAGTAGAAACAAGAAACAAAATTCCAGAATAATGTTCCTATGAACTACTAGGATGTGGTTGTAAAGTGCTCACAAGAAAGCAAATATCAATATCTTACAAGTTCTTACCATGCGGCGGTGGTGACAGGCAACCAGCGATGTCAAATAACTCAAGAAGATTGTGTAAGGCGATTGCCGGTGAACATACTTATACATGGTGTAGAAATATGTGGAGCTGGGTTGGCTATATATGGTAGCAAAAAATTAGCAATAATCAATTCAGAGATGCAATGTTGAATAGACGCTCATCGACGGTACTGTGCTGGTCCTAGGCTAGACCGGACTAGAGACGCGAGCCTAGAACACTAATGAGGTCACGACGTAGCACAACTAGCATCAATCAAGGATACTAAGTAGCTCTGGACAGCAAGATATAAGTGAAGATCACAATGGCAGTAAAGATAATGATGAAAAACAACTGCCAAGCAGGATATACAACAACTCTCTCTCCAACTTTCCTCTTAAAAGGTTTGAGGCAATTTTATGATAAATTCTTTCAAAGAATGCTACTAACTCAAGCTTTCCAATGCAAAAAGAATCACTCAATTCCAAGTTGATATGAGGATTCAAAGAATTCTAAAACTGGCCTGAAAAATTGAAACAAGCTGTGTTCACGAACTTCAGAGGGCAAAAAGACCTATTTAGAAGCCGATTTTGAGGTGTCAAATAATGAACTAGCTTCTGCAACTATTTAGATGCGGCTCGTCTCTAGCTTCAATTTGAGTACTCACGGAGCCAAAACGGACTTCATATGAGGAAGATACACCTGTTTTACTGAACAGTGCGCAAAACAGATTCCAATCCGAATTCAGGTACGAGACTGATTCGAGATAGATCCGATTTTTTTTCTTCTCTCTTTTTTTCTCACTATTTTTTTTCTTTTTCTTCTCTCTCTTTTTCTTTTTCTTTTCTTTTTTTTCTCTCTTTTTTTTCTCCCTCTTTCCAAGACAAATTAGATAAGATGCAGATTGGATCAGGCGAAGAGGTGAATGACCTCAACTATGATTATGACAATGAACAGCGCGTTGCACGTGGTGGAAATTAATAGATGGGATGGTGGACAGCGGAAGGGATAATGATGCAGCGGCGGCGTGACTAATGTGAACAGAACTCGAAACTCTAAAGGAACTAGACACTAAGACCAGCAACTGACACGACGATGCAACCGATAATTCAACTATGCAAGCAACGAATAGAAAAATTGCAAAGGCTCAGACTGGCTTGGATAAAGGATGAACAAATCTAACTTTTTCTGTGGCTTTTTCATGGACTATAGGTATGAATGACAGATGCAATCTAAACTATGAAAAACTGTAAAATCTCACCGAGCAACCTGAAAACTGATACCACTTGATAGAGGGGGTGTCCCGATCTTCGATGAGATGATAACTATCGATTTGGTGGAGACGACTTTGACGATCCGACTACAAGCGTGCACGACGTTGCGCCTTAGCAATCGCTAAACCAACTCCGAGAGGTTATTGACCACGTCGGAGCACAATCAACCTGACCACGAAGGTCTATTCCTGCAAGCAATCGAAGAACAAGCAAGAATATGATAAAAGCAATCTGAATATTGCGAGTATGTATGAAGTATTGATAAAGGTGGGGATCCGTAAGCGGTATTGGTCTGGTTGTTGGACACAAACGAAGTACACGAAGTTGCAATGGCTAACTTTTAACGAAACAAATCCCAAGGAAAAAGCTACTAGATGGATCTACTTATATAGGAGCAAGGGGTGGCAGCCAAGGAGGTGGGAGAACGTCCCAAGGCAGCCTAAAACTAAACCTAGGTCGTACAAGGCCAATGGGCCCAAGTGGAGGTGACGTAACACCTTTGGACTTGTAGTTTGACTCGGATTCTGGTGCAGCGTCAGATTGTTTCGTCCATAACTCAACGCTCCGGACGGCTTTTAAGGTGATTCCAACTGTGCTGGAAGGAGCATGAAATCTACTTTCCAACAAAAAAAGAATCACCCAATTCGGAGTCCGTATGAAAAAGTTGTTGATGTTTTGAGTCAGATATGTCTGTGCAGTCCGAATCTGAATCCAGAACGTGAGAGACTTGGACTCTATCTTCTCTTGGCCCAAAAGTGACGTGAGAAGACTTTTTGAACAGCACCTAAACTTCTCCTTTTTCCTTATCTTCATATGTGGATTGTACAAATGTCCTATACACCTGCAATTAGACAAAACACAAAAGTATGTGAAGTATTTTTGTTCTGGATAACATAAATATATTATTGAATAGTTTGCACTAGAAATCACCTGACAAATATGCATGTATGCAATATTTTTGGTCTTATCCAAGGTAGTCATGTCCTCATCACTCTTGATAGTGCCACATATAGTTGTCCATGGCAGAATACTTGCTTAGGCAAATATATGCCTACCTTGTTTAAGGACTGACCTTGGCTCTTGTTTATTGTCATTGCAAAGCACACTGATAATGGATATTGCCTTGTTTTCAGCACGAATGGCCATTTTGAGTCGCTTGATGACATGATGATTCGAGGTATGTATACCTTATCGCCGACATGTGTGCCTGTGATTATTTGTGTCTCGATGTATTTGTTTCCAAGTTGTTTAATTGTCATTCTTGTACCATTGCATAAACCTGCTGCTTGGTTGATGTTGCGTAGTAGCATGACCGGCAAACCCACCTTCAGTTTTAACTTATGGTCTGGTATTCCTGGGGACGTTAAGGTGTTGAGGAACTCAGTAGGCTGCATGTTCATCATGATGTTGGTATTTGTCGTTGCCTTGCACACCGTGTCCAGGCTTAGGTATGTCACCTCTTCACCTTGTATTTGGCTCATTATGTGGTCATTTATCTCCTTGACTGTATCATTTCTTGGACATAGTATTGCTCTTTCTTCTAGGTAATCCCGCTCACGGTAATTTTGCAGCAAATTTGGGTCTATGCTTTTGACGATTTGTTCTTTATGATTTTCTCCTTTCTCTAGCAGTAGGTCTTTTGGTATTTTTATCCAATCCTCTCCTTCATCTGATGTTGTTTTCCCATCGCCAATCTGTAGTATCCACTCTGCAAATTCAGCGACCTTTTGCTTTTGTATTGGATCATCTGACAAACACTTCAGCTGCATGTTCTGTGTTAACTCAAATATTTCAAAGTGTTTCCACAGATATGACCTTTTGATTGAAGCATTTACTATCTGCTCTCTCCTTCCTTTGGTTATAACTGGCAGGATTTGTCTGAAGTCGCCTCCTAGTATAACTGTCATTCCACCAAATGGCTTTTCATCGCTGTTTTCATTAGTGAACCTTAGAATATCTCTAAGGCTTTTGTCTAGTGCCTCGAAGCAGTGTTTGTTTGCCATAGGAGCCTCGTCCCACAATATAAGTGAGGTCTTCTTTAGCAGTTCAGCCAAATGCGAGCCTTGTTTTATTTCACACGTTGATTCTTCAGTGATATTAAGTGGAATACGGGACCTTGAGTGTGCTGTTCTTCCACCTTGGAGAAGCAATGCTGCAATGCCACATGATGCTACTGCAAGTACTATCTTCCCCTCTGATCTTAGCTTTGTCGTTATTGCTTTCCATAGATAGATTTTTCCTGTGCCACCGTAGCCTTCGACAAATATCTGCTTTCCTAGGCCTTTGTCGACTGACTCCATTATTGCATCATAGGCCTTTTTCTGGTCTTGGTTAAGATTGTTTAGTATGATTTTGTGCTCATCCTTGAGTTTGTCCATGTCGTAGTTGACCTCTTCGTTTATTAGTCTGTTCCCAAGTTCTTCTAGCTCTGCGGCATTTGGTAGTTCTATGTCTGGATAGTCCTTTAGTGACTTTCCTACTTGCCTCATCAGTTTTTCTATCTCAATCAGACCATACGCTTTCTTCTGTGTGTTTGTAAGCCGAAGTGTTGGAAAGTTTAGAATAGTCCTTCTTTTGTATTGCATATCTTCACACAACGCCTCCCATGTTGAATCCCACAATACCTTTGGGTTTGTGACTTCGCAATGGGACAATATGGTGGTGAATAACTGACGTAGTTGTGTTCCGGATGCCCAACTTGATGCTTCATTGATACAGTAAATCCAGTCGGTGTCATCATCAAGAAATCCGAGGTCTTGGCATGCTGATTTGTATGTTGGGTGAATGACTCCATCAACGGTCCTAATGTCCTCAAATGATGTGCATCCTTTCTTGGTGTTTAGAAGCATCCTCATATGATATCTCTCACCACTTGCGGGATGTGCATAGTAGATTCTTCCAATTGCATATTCCCTTTTTCGCTTCTGCCAACATTTTGTTTCGCTTTTCCATACAAACTTTGTAGGGAACTCTGTGTAAGTCAATCCTTTTCCTAGCTTGTATATTTTATTTGCCTCCATCCACTGAGTGAACTTGGTGATTTTAGATCCGTCCCTTGTTACTATCTTTTCAAGATCAGTGGAGTCTGGAAAAACGACTTGTTGCTCATTTTCAAGATGGAAAGGTAGCCTCTCAACTGCTGGATTGCGATACTGAAGATCAAACTGAAATATCCTCCAACATGCTTCTGATGTTGATATGTATCTCATCTCTAGGTATTTCTTGATCTCGTCAGTTTCGTTTGCCGTGCCCCTTTCCTTGAGCAAGGCTGTAACATGGTCGTCGTCTTTATGGATATACTTAAATAGGTACTTGATTGATCTGGACCTATTGCACCACTCGACATTTATGTGAGCTTGATACTTGACCAGAAGGTTCCGGTTGTATGGCACGACAAATCTGTTGTCGAGCATCACCCCTCCCTTTTTGATCTGCCTTCCGTCATCTCCCCTTTTATATACTGGAAATCCGTCCGCGTCAATGGTAGTGCTGACATTGTATGTTTTTGGGAAATGCTTGGTGCATCTATGGTCCACCATGCATGGTGAGTTTTTCTTAGCCTCACCGCACGAGCCATGCATCATGAAGTTCTCAACAGCTTCAAATGCTTCTGGATCCTCATCCTTGCTTGGGATCTCAGCGCTTATTATTTTGTCGATTTGCGATGGTTCCGGGTACTTGTCTTTGTCCTTAAAAAATATTAGTATGTGGGCATGCGGGAGTCCTCTCTTCTGGAATTCTATTGTGTAGATGACTGCAGTTGATTAATAGTGTGTCAGATTTAGCTAAAATTAGAATGCATGTTACTAAAGAGCTAGAATCTTACGGAGTATAAGATGATGCATGTTTCTAAAGAGCAGGAGTCTGACGGACTATAAGATGATGCAAGAAAGAGTAAAGATTGATAGTCAATGGGACTTACTTGCAACTGTTTCTCCAAAGTATTTCTTTCTTTTATGTCTCTCATTATCTCCTTTAGTTTGATCATAAATACTCTGTCCACAATATCTGGCCAATCGGCTGGCTTTTGGCCACCTCCCGCTTCATCTAGCATGTATTGGATCTCAGGCCACTTTGCATTGCATGTGAATGTTATATATAGGTCTGGGTATCCAGCCCAACGACATATTGCAAAGGCATCTTGCAAATATTGTGCCTTGTTTCTTATACCACCTGTAAAAGATGAAGGCACAATTATCCTCTTTCCAACTTGCTCTGTTCTTGTGTCCCCTCGCTCAATTGCATCCTGCAATCCACTGTAAAGTTCAGTTCGTAGCTTTCCTTGATTGTGTCGGATCCAGTTTAGTCTATTTTGCTCAATACATGTGTATACATCCACCCAAAATTGCAGTGACAAATGCCCGGACTTGAGCAGTAACATTCCTTGATCAGGACGTTGCTGTAGGTAGAATGCATAGTAGTCCAACAACGTTACGTATTTCCTGCTGTTTGTACCTCCTTTTGTTTTCTTGTAGGGTATCTCAAGTTTAAAACCATCTTCTCCATATGGGAACAACAACGGATATTGCATGGACATGAATTTCGGGTGGATCTCTGATATCCTTTGCGGCTCCATATTTTTGTACTCAACAACAATGTCACGTCCTTCACTCTCTCCGGTTGGATCTCTTACTACCAATGCTGCAACTTCAGATGCGGATGGAAGGTTGTGTGTTCCGTTCCTTTTGCCTAGTATCCGAAGTGTGTAATCATGGTAGTCTCCTTCTTGGAATCTGTCTCTTGCCATTCTGAATGTTTTTGCGAGGATATTGTTGTCGTTGAGCATTATCTTCAGTTCTTTGACGATGTTGGGGTTCACTGTTGATTTATTATCATTGCATCTTGACGCACTTATCCTGTTTTCCACCTCATTTTTGGTATTATAGATGTATAGCTGTGCGAACCGAGGTTTGTCTGTACCTTGAGGCAAAAGAGTTCCGATATGGTGGTAGTTTTGTCCATGCAAACGAAAAACATAAGGTCATTTGCGAGTGTTTATTTCCTTGTCCACAGCTCCTCCCATCGATGTGAATGAAAACATTGAGTTGTATGACCTTATATTTTCTTTGAAGTTTACCGAATCCTGCCCTTCACTTCTTAAGAGGTTTCTAAGGTATGGTGGAGGTTCTCTTAGTGGCGGCAGATCAATTTTCCCTTGTTTGCAGCATATTCCAAAAGAGGGTGTCGTAGTTCCTTTGTTTGAATTTAATCTTTCTTCACACCATAGCAATGCTTTGCAATATTGGCATTTGTATGTTTGCCTTCCGAAGTTCCATGGCATGCTATTAGCACTTGTCGAGGTTCTGGTTCTGTTGTTGTCTCCAACATTGACTCTAGTGTTGTTTTTGTTGGTTTCGCTTCTGGCGCGCTTCAGTTCCCTATCTTCTTCAGCATTAGCCTTTCTCAATCGTTTAGGAGCCTCTGTGTTCGCATTTCTTCTTCCCTCTGCAGTCCTTGTCCGCTTTCTACTCCTTGAGTTTAGAGGTTGTTCTTTCTTTCTTTTTGTCTGGTGAGCTGCTGGGTCTAACGTATGTTGGACTCATATCTGCAAATGTGATTTCGTCAGTGCGTATAGTTTTCTTAACATAGTATCATGTAATATGATTTATGTTGTACTCCCTCCATAAAGAAATATAATAGCGTTTAGATTACTAAAGTAGTGATCTAAACACTCTTATATTTCTCTACAGAGAGAGTACTTAATAGTGTTTTGCCTTTGCAGGCATGCAAGTGCATTTGGTGATATAAGAGACTACTAATGGACGTTGTCACATACAGTACATCTGGAGATCAATGTTGTTTATCTGGTAGGGAACTATAAATCAATAATTGTTCAACCGTGTTGCTCTTTTTGTAGCTTTGACATTATTATCATGGTAGTGTTAGGATGCATGAAGAAAAAGAATTTTATAGTTCAGTATGAGAAGAGTTTTGACGCAATGTTGAGCTGAGATCAAAATGCAGGCACACACATGAAGAATTGCATGGGGATATTACCTGAGGCTGATGGTGCTGATATTGTGTCTTCAGTTCGTCGGACGGTTCTTTGTGCCTTTGATCGTTTGGGTGTCGCCGGCGTATATTGGATGCAAGTTGCTGGAGTTGTTGCCATACCTTCAATTTGTTGGCCGTCTCATGTGTTTGATCTTCCCGACATCATGAAAAAGTAGCTATTGAGAAAGTGCATCATGGGTCATTTATGAATGTCTGACTTGTAAAATTATGGTTGAATGATGATTATGTGATATAGGCAGAGGGAAAAGTGTATGTGACCATACCTCTTGTTTGTTTTCTGAGACTATGATCTAGCAATTTGACTAATGTAGATCACCTGAGGACAAAGATTTTATGAGAATATGTTGGCTGATAAGGAAGCTAAAATAATGCACAGATTAAAGAGAGGAAATATATAATACCCTGAAACCTTTGCTTGCTTAGTCGTTGAGTTGCTTCGAATTTGAGAAGACGAATCAGTCGGCTATGAGGCTTGTTGTGCTAGTAGGACGTGATATGATGCACTTTATATAATGATATGGCTAGATGTTTTCCTAGACGTGTAGGATTAGGAATCATGTAGTGAGTCAAAATCGGACAGTACAATACGGATTGTCTTTAAAGGAAATTTAGCTTGAATAAATAGTAGCTTTTTTTAGCAATGACTAATAGTTAGTCCTACACCAGCAACTTCTGATTAATGAGCTAAGTTGGGCTTGTGCTTGGCTGTCAGAAAGCTGTCTAGCTCCCCTAAAAATGTACTGTATTTTATTCGCACTTCAACTCTCCTGCTGCAGTGCTGTCAAAAAAATAAAAAAATCATTCCTGCTACGCCGCTTATTATCTTCTCACACTTCATATCAATGGACTATTCCTCTTCCACAGTTCTTCTAGAAGGATATTCTTGGATGAGCAAATCGCTTCGATTAGCTTCCGCGACTTCTTGGGCTAAGATTCTCCTTGGATCCGCTCTTGCGCCAAGGAGGGCATGCGGTGGCGTGGCCGGCGACGCCTGAGACGCCGCACAGAAAGCTTTTGAGCTATCGACCTGCGTGGAGCAGCGCGGCGTAGCAGGCACTAAGGAGAGCGGAACCTGGGTGCATCAGTGCCTCAAGTAGCAGCGCAGGTTTGGCCTTCAACTATCTTGCCTAGTCAGTACCTAGTTCAGCTAGGTATGCATCTGGCCCAAATACATTTTGTCTGCAAAATAATTTTGGTCGGATTTTTTGAGGGTTAGTGAGAAAGAAATAAGCTTAAGTCTGTGAGTCCCCATCATATGATTGTTCGTGATGTAAGAATATACATAAAAGCTCAATCCATCTTTCCGTCGTTTTAAATTTCGTTGTGGCTTCATATGGAACAATTCGCAGTCGATGATTTTGATTAAAAAATTTCATAATATTCCAGATGGATTTCCAACTCAATCTTTTCAAATACTATTGAGCATTTTTGTTCTCATATATTCTAGGCCATGCTTTAGCAAATGTTGCAGGCACATCAGAGCTTTGACCAACCACACAAATGCAATGCTAAATTGATTAAGATCAAATGAATGTACTGGTCATTCTATCTTCTGAATAGTATACAATACTTGAATTGTTTGAAAACAAAATGTCATATTGTTCATACATATTGATCATATATAAAAACACACTAAATATTCCAGTTCTCGGATACATTAAAATAATAAATATTGGATAAACTAATGTCCCAAAAAAATTCTGGAAAAGGTCCTTCCTCTCTTGGGTCTTGTTTGGCGTACTTGATCTTCGAGTTGACGATTACATCGTCTTGATGCTATTTGTATTTTTGGTCAAACTTCGTGTCATCCTTGTGGAGCCTTCATGTTCAACTTTTGCCTTTTTGTTTTTTGCATGAACACTTCTGGTGCTTTTGGGCACTGCCTTTTCTAATTTTTCAGATATACTATTTTTCACTTCTTCATCTTCCGAGTCTGATAATACAACAGATCTTCGCCTCCTTTTCCCACCATCGACACTCGTTGATGATTTTTGATGTTGATGCTGCTTCTGATGTACTGTACTCCCATTGCTTTTATCTTCTGGCTCCTCTTTCACAGGGACCAACTCACATATGTTTTTGCTAAGTTCACACTTGCTGATTTGTACCTGCAAAAATCACATAAATGGATGAATTAAGAGATGAATTTATGTAAAGAAAAGCTTGTACAATGCAGTATTCAATCACCTTTTTAACTGGCTTATTCAGTTTCTTTGTTTCTTGTTTTAACATGTTGTCCACTTCATCATCCATCAAATCCTGTTGAGCACAATGGATCAAGAATTGTAAATACTTGCTTCAATAGTTCCATATAAAAGAGTATAATAATTGGTGTTTAAATAGATTTGATAGTTTAATAGACCATTACCTCTTCAGCTTTATCCTCTAAGTATCTCTTCTCAAGCTTCTCATCATGCACAAATATTTTCTTTACTGCATAGTTCTGCATGCCTAGAGTGAGGTTCTTATTGTTGAGTTTGAATCGAAAGATGAGTCTTTGTCCACATAATTCTTGTATAATCTTTGGGACTTCTTCTGATTTTCCATCTAATGAATCCAACAGGAATGAGACTGATGTATTGAGCATTCTTTCAACCTCTTCATCAAATAAAGTGCAACTTGTAGTAGCACTGTGATCACTAATTTGAAGCCGAATACGATACCTAGAATCACATTTCGTTAGTGTAATGCAAATGTGACAGTACATAATGATGGTCAAATCAAGAGAATATGCTTACCTAGGTGTTAAACCTTCTGGATACGCATCACAATTCTTGCAATAATAATTAAGTGATTCTTTTGTAGCAATTTTGTTGCAAACATCGCATGACATGTACCACCATTGAATATTTTCTTGTAACCGATCAATTGTAGCTATTGTGGTGAACACAAAGTCCTGAAAGTTGATGAAGAAAATATAGCTCTTTAAAGAATATGCAGTCACTCATACAAATATGTCAAATACATCTGTAGGTATTGGAGGCTTCTACAATATCATGTCTTAGAGGAGTTCTGATTCATTACCTCATCTGTTGGGTTGTCGTGCCTAATTCCAGTAAGTTCTTTTAAGGTTATCCTTCTGTAAAACATTTGATCTTCCAGCGTCCCTTGAGTACTTTTATCTATCTCCATCACTTTTGGTAAAGTTTCTTCGGTGGAGTGGCTTTAAAAAAGTTAGTAAATGAAGATATATTATGAAATTCTATATGACCAGAACCTACAAATTGTGCTTAATACCTGGCACGAAGTTCCCAAGTCTCGGGTATATCTAGATTCGTATATAATCTTGTGGCGCTAGTTGACTTTAGGCACAAACCTATTTAATGAACAATAAATTGGTTAGATTTATTATTTTGGTATGAAAAAAAGACATGGAAACATATTCAACTTACCATTGAATTTTTGCACCATTGTTGAGGTAACAATAATAATTGTTTGATTGCCAATTACATCCTCACTTAAATGATGAGCTAATCTTCCCCATAATGATACTCTGATTCTATCACCCCTGAATAATTCATTCCAAAGTAATTAATGGTAATAATAATATAAGTGGAAGAAAACAGCATTTACCCTTTAGTGAAAAGTTGATACATGGATATACACTTACTCTGGCATTAGAATTTCAATCTGACATACATCTGCAGGTGTTTTCTTCTTTGTTATCCTTGATTCTATTGGCTTAATCTTGGTAAGTAACCCAATGACATCTGCAAATAAGAAGATTAAAGACTTCAAACATTAGAAAGTTATTCATTTGAGTTTATTAATACAACTACCAAGAAATGACATCAAATTTAAATTGCCCACTTGGATGTAAGAATATGACTATCAACATACCTGAGCATTGTTGGTCTTTTTCTAGACGTTCTTGTAGGGTATCTTTGCTAGCAAACTCAAAGTAGTAATATGGAAAATTATCCAATGAACCTTTCATCTCCTTTAATTTTGTGTTGAATAAAAAAATAATTTTAATTTCATTGCTAACTAGTCGATATTTTGTCGAATCTACAACTTTAAAATTGCTAAAAGCATATATAGAACCCTCGTTGATCTTTGCTCTGTGTCTATTAGATTCTTCCAAATAATAGCATGAACTGTATGGCCCTTCAACATTTAATGAAAGAAAAATCTTAGTAGTAATTTTAACAATAAAACAATCCCCACTGTTAATTATGTGAAGAAAATACCTGCTCATTCATCAATATCATATCGATGCTTATAAGTTCATTAGTCGAAGGATTGATCGAGTCCCACATTCTCATTACTTTGGCTTTAATATTCCATGTCTGTCCTCTTGTGGTTAACTCACTCAACTTCGTGTAGGCCATAGAGACGTTTCCTTCAAAACAATTTTAGAAGGAGTGGTTCATATGATAATAGAATACTGAAATTTGGTTAGAAAGAAGTGCTCTAACTAATGGTTAATGAACAGGAAAACATGGTGTTCCTAAGGAGGTTGCAAAGACATGCAGGGATGGAAAGATGTAAATAGACCTCAAGATTTAAGCTATATATATTACCCAAAATTGATGTTTCTGTCGTTTCTTCTTCCGTCCTTCGATGTGCTGGGCGTCCCGACGTATGTTGCCCCTTCGATTTGTGTGGATATGTTGTTGTGTTGATCTCCCTTCAATGGGTGTTCCGGCGTCTATTATTCCGTATGCTTACGGTGTATGCCCCAACCTTTATATTAGTCAAAGGTTGCTGAGTTTGAATTCTGACGGATGACTGTCCGCTGTAAATTATTCTGTTTGCAATAGTATATACGACCGTATCCTTGACTAATAGCAATCCGTTTCAGAGTCCTTCACGTGCAATAGTATATGTCCGTGTACACTTGCCTAATACTACGTGCAATAGTGTACGTCCGCTTCAGTTTTTCTTTCAGGTGCAAAAATATTCACGTGCAATAGTACACGTCCATGTGAACTTTCCTAATATCAACCCGTTTTAAAAAACACGTTTTAGATCTTCACCGTTGATACATCTTAGTTTTAACAGTGCTAAATCATCGCCGTTGGTTTTCTATCGTTTTAATTATATAATAGATTACAAATACATTTATCTACCATCCATATTGCACTTGTATCACCATCTCTGCGCCGAACTAGTGCACCTATACAATTTACCATTGTATTGGGTGAGTTGGGGACACAAGAGACTTTTTGTTATTTGGTTGCAGGGTTGTTTGAGAGAGACCATCTTCATCCTACGCCTCCTACGGATTGATAAACCTTAGGTCATCCACTTGAGGGAAATTTGCTACTGTCCTACAAACCTGTGCACTTGCAGGCCCAACAACGTCTATAAGAAGAAGGTTGTGTAGTAGACATCAAGCTCTTTTCTGGCGCCGTTGCCGGGGAGGTTAGCGCTTGAAGGTATATCTTTAGATCTTGCAATAGAATCTTTTTGTTTCTTGTTTTAGCACTAGTCTAGTTTATAAAAGAAAATTACAAAAAATGGAATTAAGGATGCCTCATATGCTTCATCTTTTTAATATTTTGATGCTCAAGTATGAAGGAAAGGAAAATTGTGCTCAAGTGCTAGAAGAAGAATTACATAGAATGCTTGGCATGAAATATGTGAATGATGAGCATGATTGCAATGTTGTTGTATGAATTCCTTGAATATCCATGATGCTAATGATATGCAAAACCACAAGCTTGGGGAAGCTATGTTTGATGAATATGATATTTTTAGTCCCCCAAGTTTTGATGAGAATATTTATTATGATGAAAGCTAGCCTCCTATTTACGATGGTTATATTGATGAAAGTGGGTTTGGAAGAGTGTCAACTTTAGGAAGTAGTGATCCCACTATTTTGGAGGATGTTGAATCTTATGAAAGTGGATTTGGAAGAGTGTCAACTTTATTTAGTGATGATTCCACTATTTCGGAAGAGGTTCCAATTGATTATGAGAACAAAGTTGCTATCTATGATTATTATTGTGATGACTTGTATGCTATTAAGAATAATGATAACCATGAAACTTGTCATCATGATTTTAGTTCTCAATTGGATTATGCCTCACATGATAATTATTTTGTTGAGTTTGCTCCCACTACTATCCATGAGAGGAATTTTGCTTATGTGGAGAGTAGTAAATTTTCTATGCTTGTAGATCATGAAAAGAATGCTTTAGGTGCTGGTTATATTGTTGAATTCATTCATGATGCTACTGAACATTATTATGAGGGAGGAATATATGCTTGTAGGAATTGCAATAATATCAAGTTTCCTCTCTATGTGCTTCAACTTTTGAAGCTATGCTTGTTTTACCTTCCTATGCTAGTTGATTATTGTTCCCATAAGTTGTTTGCCCACAAAATCCCTATGCATAGGAAGTGGGTTAAACTTAAATGTGCTAGTCTTACGCTTCATGATGCTCCCGTTATGTTTCAATTCTTATCTTTTTTGTGAGCATCATTATCATCATCATGCCTAGCTAGAAAGGCATTAAAGAAAAGTGCTTGTTGGGAGACAACCCAATACTTATCCGTACTGTTTTTGTGTGTTCACATGATTATGCTACTGTAGTAATTATGTTTTATAGCTTTTGTTTCAATAAAGTGCCAAGTAAGATCTTTGGGATGGCTTACGGTGATAGTTGTGTTGATCTTGCCGAAAATCAGAAACTTTTGCACCCAGTAAATTAGGTTTGTTAATTCACAGAAACGTGCTTCTGATGTGATTCTTTTTGCTCTGGATTGGTACACAAATTTCTTAGGACGTCCTAATTTGGTAGGATTTTTGGAGTTCCAGAAGTATACGTTTGATACAGATTACAATAGACTGTTCTGTTTTTGACAGATTCTGTTTTCTATGTGTTGTTTGCTTATTTTGATGCATCTATGAGTAGTATCGGAGGGTATGAACCATATATAAGTTAGAATACAGTAGATAGTACACCAATATGAATTTAGAATGAGTTAATTACAGTACCAATGTGGTGGTTTTGTTTTCTTTCACTAACATAGCTTATAAGATTTCCTGTTGAGTTTTGTGTTGTGAAGTTTTCATGTTTTGGGTAAAGATTCGATGGACTATGGAACAAGGAGTGACAAGAGCCTAAGCTTGGGGATGCCCAAGGCACCCCAAGGCAATATTCAAGGACAACCAAGAGCCTAAGCTTGGGGATGCCTCGGAAGGCATCCCCTCTTTCGTCTTCGTTCATCGGTAACTTTACTTGGAGCTATATTTTTATTCACCACATGATATGTGTTTTGCTTGGAGTGTCATTTTATTTTGTTAGTGTTTGTTTTATGTTATTTAGAATAATGTTTTTCATCTTTAGTTTCAATAAATAAGTCAAAGATAGCATTTGCCATGCTTATTTTGCTAGTATGCATGTTGCTGTTTGAAAACAGAAAGTTTACCGCTGTTGCAAAAATTCCCTAGAAACGTAAGAGAGTGGTATAATGTTGAATCTTTTTTCATATTGAGCTATGATAAATTTCTTACAGTGGGAAATTTAGTTCATAATTTTTGGAGTTAGGGAAGTATGATGACTCTTGCATTCTTTACAGACTGTACTGTTTTGGCAGATTGCTGTTATGGTTGCATTGTTTGCATATGTTTGCTTGTTTAATGATTCTATCTGAAGATAGGAGTATTAAATCTGAAGAGGCATTTAGTATGCAATGTTGAATAATAATTTTAGTGATTTGTTACAGTAGAAAATGATAAGGTTTTGCATTGGTTTATACTAACCTATCTCACGAGTTCTTGTTGAGTTTGTTGTGAATGAAGCTTTTGATAAAAAAAGAAACCATGATATGAGAGAAATTAAGGAGACACAAAAGTTCAAGCTTGGTAATGCCCAAGGCACCCCAAGATAATATTTCAAGAAGTATCAAACATCTAAGCTTGGGGATGCCCCGGTAGGCATCCCACCTTTCTTCTTCAACAACTATCGGTTAGTATCGGTTGAGCCTAAGTTTTTGCTTCTTCACATGAGTTGTACTATTCTTGCAATATAGTTTTCTTTAGCTTTGCTTGCTGTTTGAATAAAGTATCAAGATCTGAAATTATTAAATGGGAGAGTCTTCGCATAGTTGCATAATTATTTAGCTACTCATTGACCTTCACTTATATCTTTCGGAGTAGTTTGTCATTTGCTCTAGTGCTTCACTTATATCTTTTAGAGCATGGTGGTGGATTTGTTTTTAAGAAATAGATGAACTCTCATGCTTCACTTCGATTATTTTGAGAGTCGTTAATAGCATGGTAATTTGCTTAATGTTAATATACTTGGTATTCAAGATATGTGAAACTTTCTTTTGAGTGCGTTGAATACTAAGATAAGTTTGATGCTTGATAATTGTTTTGAGATATGGAGGTGATAATATCAAAGTCGTGCTAGTTGAGTAATTGTGAATTTGAGAAATGCTTGTGTTGAAGTTTGCAAGTCCCGTAGCATGCACGTATGGTTAAAGTTGTGTAACAAATTTGAAACATGAAGTGTACCTGGCTTGTGCATCCTTATGAGTGGCAGTCGGGGACGAGCAATGGTCTTTTCCTACCAATCTATCCCCCTAGGAGCATGCGCGTAGTACTTGATTTTTGATGACTTCTAAATTTTTGCAATAAGTATATGATTTCTTTTGACTAATGTTGAGTCCATGGATTATAAGCACTTTTACCTTTCCTCCTTTGCTAGCCTCTTGATGCACTGCATTGCCCTTTCTCACCTTGAGAGTTGGTGCAAACTTCGCGGTGCATCAAACCCTGTGATACGATCGCTCTATCACACAAACCTCCTTACATCTTCCTCAAAACAGCCACCATACCTACCTATTATGGCATTTCCATAGCCATTCCGAGATATATTGCCATGCAACTTCCATCATCATCATCCTGACATACATTACTTTTGTCATATTGCCATTGCATGATCATGTAGTTGACATCGTATTTGTGGCAAAGCCACCATGCATTATTTTTCATACATGTCACTCTTGATTCATTGCACCATCCCGTACACATCACGGAGGCATTCATATAGAGTCCTATCTTGTTCTAAGTTTCGAGTTGTAATCCTTATGTTGTAATCAATAGAAGTGTGATGATCATCATTATTAGAGCATTGCCCAAACAAAAAAAAGAAAAAAAAAGAAGAAAGGCCAAAAAAAGGAAGGCCCAAAAAATAAAAAATAAAAAATAAAAATAACAAGGGCAATGCTACTATCTATTTTTCCACACTTGTGCTTCAAAGTAGCACCTTGTTCCTCATGTAATGAGTCTCATATATTGTGCTTCAAAGTAGCACCTTGTTCTTCATGTAGTGAGTCTCATAAGTTGTCCTTTTTATACTAGTGGGAATTTTTCATTATAGAACTTGGCTTGTATATTCCTATGATGGGCTTCCTCAAATGCCCTAGGTCTTTGTGAGCAAGCAAGTTGGATGCACACCCACTAGTTTTATTTTGTTGAGCATTCATAGCTCTAGTGCATCCGTTGCATGGCAATCCCTACTCCTCATGTTGACATCAATTGATGGGCATATCCGTAGCCCGTTGATTATCCTCGTCAATGTGAGACTTTCTCCTTTTTTGTCTTCTCCACACAATCCCCATCATCATATTCTATTCCACCCATAGTGTTATATCCATGGCTCGCACTCATGTATTGCGTGAAGGTTGAAAAAGTTTGAGATTATTTGAGTATGAAACAATTGCTTGGCTTGTCATCGGGGGTATAGAAGTCTAGAACATATTTGTGTGACGAAAATGAAGCATAGCCTAACTATATGATTTTGTAGGGATGAACTTTCTTTTGCCTGTTATTTTGAGAAGACATGATTGCTTTGATTAGTATGCTTGAAGTATTATTATTTTTGTGTCAATATGAACTTTTGTCTTGAATCTTTCGGATCTGAATATTCATATCACAATTAAGAAGATTTACATTGAAATTATGCCAAAGTATCACTCCGCATCAAAAATTCTTTTTTATCATTTACCTACTCGAGGATGAGCAGGAATTAAGCTTGGGGATGCTTGATACGTCTCCAACATATCTATAATTTTTTATTGCTACATGCTACTTTATCTACTGTTTTGGGCAATATTGGGCTTTATTATCCACTTTTATATTATTTTTGGGACTAACCTATTAACCGGAGGCCCAGCCCAAATTTGATGTTTTATGCCTATTTCAGTGTTTTGAGGAAAAGGAATACCGGACGGAGTCAAAACGGAACGAAATCAACTAGAGAAGTTATTTTTGGAAGGAAAGCCACCCAGGGAACTTGGAGTGCACGTCAGGGGTGATACGGGCTACCCACGAGGGTGGGGGCGCACCCACCCCCCTGGGCGCGCCCCATACCTCATGGGGCCCCCGTAGCTCCACCGACGTACCCCCTGCACCCATATATACCTACGTATCATAAAACTTCTAGAACATAAGATAGATCGGGAGTTCCGCCGCCGCAAGCCTCTGTAGCCACCAAAAACCTCTCGGGAGCCCGTTCCGGCGCCCTGCCGGAGGGGGATCCCATCACCAGTGGCCATCTTCATCATCCCGGTGCTATCCATGATGAGGAGGGAGTAGTTCACCCTCGGGGCTGAGGGTATGTACCAGTAGCTATGTGTTTGATCTCTCTCTCTCTCATGTTCTCTCGTGTTCCCTCTATGGCACGATCTTGATGTATCCCGAGCTTTGCTATTGTAGTTGGATCTTATGATGTGTCTCCCCCTCTACTCTCTTGTAATGAATTGAGTTTCCCCTTTGAAGTTATCTTGTCGAATTGAGTCTTTTATGAGAACACTTGATGTATGTCTTGCCGTGATTATCTGTGGTGACAATGGGATCTCATGTGCCACTTGATGTATGTTTTGGTGATCAACTTGCGGGTTTTGTGACATTGGGAACCTATGCATAGGGGTTGGCACACGTTCTTGACTCTCCGATAGAAACTTTGGGACACTCTTTGAAGTACTTTGTGTTGGTTGGATGAATCTGAGATTGAGTGATGCATATCGTATAATCATGCCCACGGATACTTGAGGTGACAATGGAGTATCTAGGTGACATTAGGGTTTTGGTTGATTTGTGTCTTAAGGTGTTATTCTAGTACGAACACTTTTATAGATTGATCCGAAAGAATAACTTCGAGGTGGTTTCGTACCCTACCATAATCTCTACGTTTGTTCTCCGCTATTAGTGGCTTTGGAGTGACTCTTTGTTGCATGTTGAGGGATTGTTATTTGATCTATCTATGTTATTATTGTTGAGAGAACTTGCACTAGTGAAAGTATGAACCCTAGGCCTTGTTTCCTATCATTGCAATACCATTTACACTCATGTTTATCACTTGTTACCTTGCTGTTTTTATTATTTCAGATTACAAATACCTTTATCTACCATCCATATTGCACTTGTATCACCATCTCTTCGCCGAACTAGTGCACCTATACAATTTACCATTGTATTGGGTGTGTTGGGGACACAAGAGACTTTTTGTTATTTGGTTACAGGGTTGTTTGAGAGAGACCATCTTCATCCTACGCCTCCTACGGATTGATAAACCTTAAGTCATCCACTTGAGGGAAATTTGCTACTATCCTACAAACCTATGCACTTGCAGGCCCAACAACGTCTACAACAAGAAGGTTGTGTAGTAGACATCAGTAGGTTGTGTTAGTAGTCTACCAAGTTTCACCCGGTACAGGTGGGCTTGGGAAAGAATAGGCACCATGGCCGGGTATGCCAAGCGTTACCCGTTTGTTGGGCTTGGAACCCTGTACACATCGTTTGAGGCCGTGAGCAACACCCCGGCCAGATCTCCTTGCGGATGGAACCCGAATAGACGATAAACCTGGACTAGAGTCTTGCGTGCTTAGTCAGGTCGTGGCCGACACCCTCGCCGGGCTTCCGCTTGAAGGTTACCAAGATACATGACGTGTACATGGCGGTAAGTGGCGAGAGTGTGTGTGAAGAAGTACACCCCTGCAGGGTTAACATGATCTATTCGAATAGCCGCGTCTGAGTTAAAGCACTACTGGAAACAACTCCTTTGCCGTCCGCCACGTCCGCCATGGCGGACGGCAAATGCATAGATCCCAGGCGGCAAACATCTTTGCCTTCTGCCAGTAGACGGCAAAATGTCCGTTTGAACAGGTGCCAGCAAAGGCCTTCTTTGTCGTTCACTTCTTAGAAACGGACGACAAAGGATTGTGCCATCCGCCGTCTGAGGCCAGCAGACGGCAAAGAGAACGGACGGCAGTGGGGTGGCGTCAGAGCAACTAGGGCGTTAACAGCACCCTTTGCCTTCCGCCAGCAGACGGCAAAGATTCAAAGGTCTTTGCTGTCCGCTAGCGGACGACAAAGAGCTCAGTTAGGCCAGCACTGGGAATCTGCCACGTGGCCAGCTATGCCGTCCGCCAGCAGACGGCAAAGTTCAAAGGTCTTTGCCATCCGCGAGCAAACGACATAGCTGACAAAATAGTAAGCCAGTGTTCCCAGTATCTACAGGAAGCTGCCACGTGTACTCTTTGTCGTCTGCTAGCAGACGACAAAGAGGCTATATATCCCCTGTTGTCATTTATATCCTTTTAATTTCACTGGAATTCACACACAGATATACATATATTTTTTCACAGGCACAGCAGAACTATGATCTATGCAACACATAGCTCCATCCATGACAACATATATACAACATAAGAAACACAGTTTCATCCATACATCTTACACTACTATCACAATGTTCATCCAACACATTGTTCCATGCATCCATATAACAAGTTCCACACTATTCTTTGATAAAAACAAAAAGAATAACAGAGAAACAAGCACTCCATCCATGCAAGCTTCCATATAGTGAACTAAATCTGCAAAATGGGAAACAAGAAAGTTAGAAGAAGAAGAGGAAGAAAACTAGAAGAAGAAGAAGGATCAGAAGAAGAAGAAGACTAGAAGTTCTTCTTCTTCTTCTTCTTCTTCTTTTCTTCCTCTTCCTTCTTTTCTTCCTCTTCCTTGATTTTCTTCATCTTATTATGTCATTTGTGGACTAAATAGGCTAAATTTTGTCATAAATGGACTAAATAGGCTAAATAAGAAGAAAAATGCCATTTTTAGCTAACGTAGCAAATTATGCCATTTTTTTACCTAACTAAGCTTATTGTGTCATTTTAGAGGACAATAAGCTAAGTATATGACATTTATGAGGTTAGCAAGGTTATGATGCCATTTATGAATAAAAACAGGTAAGAGGAGGAAAAGAAGAAGAAGAAGAAGAACTTCTTCTTATTCTTTTTCTTTTCTTCCTATTCCTTCTTTCCTTCCTCTTCCTTGATTCTCTTCATCTTATTATGTCATTTGTGGACTAAATAGGCTAAATTATATCATGAATGGACTAAATAGGCTAAATAAGAAGAAAAGTGCCATTTTTGAGCTAACATGGCAAATTATGCCATTTTTGACCTGACTAAGCTTATTGTGTCATTTTAGAGGAGAACAAGCTAAGTATATGACATTTATGAGGTTAGCAAGGTTATGATGCCATTTACGAATAAAAACAAGTAGGAGGAGGAAAAGAAGAAGAAGAAGAAGAAGAAGAAAAAGAAGAAGAAAAAGAAGAAGAAGAAGAAGAAGAAGAAGAAGAAGAAGAAGAACTTCTTCTTCTTCCTCTTTTCTTCCTATTCCTTCTTTCCTTCCTCTTCCTTGATTTTCTTCATCTTATTATGTCATTTGTGGACTAAATAAGCTAAATTATGTCATAAATGGACTAAACAGGCTAAATAAGAAGAAAAATGCCGTTATCACGGAGGTGTAGGAATGGTCGAGGCTGCGCCATTGGCAGACGTAGGTGAAGGACCGGTCGGGGTTCCGGCATTGGCAGACACGGAAGGATTGGTCAATGCTTGTCGGGAGCCATGCTGAACCAAAGATCATTACCAATAATGTGTCGTTAGCATGATGCAAACTGAAATGTGAATAGTAGTAACTAAGGACCATTCAAATCAAACTCACCGTGCCCGCTGGGGCAATATGGGGAATCGGCGGAGGGGCCTGACCATTTTTCTCGCACATGGTCTGCACATTTGATTCTCACGAGTCAGTCATATTAGTTAGTAATGCGAACATTACGTGCATGATTGGGCTAATATGCACAAGAAACGTACCACGATGAGCTCGTATAGGGCCCGGTGAGACGCCTCATTCCGGTTCCTCTCCTCCTCCAACAGATGTAACACCCCGGATGTAACTTTCCATATTTGTAACTCCAACTCTTGCCATTTTCGGATATGTGCTATGAAATTCCCTCCGTGGTTGGGTTTTGTTTTCGTTTTGAATTTTGTCCATGTAATGCATCTCATATCATGTCATCATGTGCATCTCATATGCATACGTGTTCGTCTCATGATTCCGAGTTTTTTCCCGTTGTCCGTTTTGCAATCCGGCACTCCTATGTTCCCCGGCGTCTCCTTTTACATTTTTCCGTAAAGGTGTTGAACATTCTCGAATGGACCGAGCCTTGTCAAGTGGCCTGGTATAGCACCGGTAAACCACCTGTCAAGTTTGGGTCATTTGGAGTTCGTTTGGTACTCAACGGTTAACAGCGCTCTCGCAAAGGCCTCTTTTGAGTTGCAGCCCAACAACCCTCCAAAACAGCCCAATAACCCATCTAACTCCCTCCATGCCCTCGGTCGTTCGATCACGATCATGTGGTAAAACTACACCCCATTTGGACTCTCCTAGCTCCCTCTATGCCTATTTAAAGACCCTCCCCAATTCACGGGCAAACCCTAAAATTTCCCTCTCGCGCCACGGACACGTCCGACGGAGGCGACGCGTCGCCCCGCCTTGGCCGACGATCGCCCGCTGCCACGTGGCGCCGCCCCCCAGCCCGCCGCCCGGCCCTTGAGGTTCGCCATGAGCCCTCCATACAGACCGCCTGCAAGCCGCCACACACACCCCATGCACACCGCCATGCCCACCCGCACACACCCGCCCGCCAGCCCACGCTCACCGCCCACCGCCGCCCGCCAGCGCCACCACATGCCGCCCGCCACACACATGCCGCCGCACGCCGCGCCACTTGCTTCATACACATGCTTGCCATTGCATGCATACGCCCGGCTTATGCCCCGCCACCGCCACCATTGCCCGTTGTCGTCCACCCGCCGCCCGGACGCCCGGCCTCGTCCTCCTCGGCGAACCGACCCCTCCGGCGACCTCGATCCGCGATCCGATCCAGATCCAGATGCGGTTGACTTTCTTCCCCCAAATCTCACTAAGTCTTAATCTGTCATAATTTTCGGGCATTTTCATAGCATCACATCTCCGCAACCGTGGCTCTGTTTTGGGCGTATAATATGTAAAATTGTTCGACTCGAAGAGTACATCATTTCGTTCCATTGCATAATTTGCATTTGAGCTCATCTTGATGCCCGAAATGCTGTTGTAAGATGGCTTCAGATCGTTAGTTCCAGAATCTTATCAGCTCGAGCTCTTTTGTCATTTTTGCCATGATTTATATGTGCACCTTATGAACTCGAGTCCTACATGTGAGTTGAACATTGCCATGCCATCATTCCAGGGGTGTTTGCCATGTATTTTTGTGAGTTATGTGTTGACTAGAACAAGCATGCAAAGTAGGGATGATGATGTTGCTGATTTCAGGAACTTAGTATTTTCACCAAGTCTTGTCCTGCTGTAAATTTTATGCCATATGTTCATGTTGCTA
The DNA here is from genome assembly GCA_021437245.1 of Aegilops speltoides. Lineage (NCBI taxonomy): Eukaryota > Viridiplantae > Streptophyta > Magnoliopsida > Poales > Poaceae > Aegilops > Aegilops speltoides. The sequence continues at coordinate 241,175,021 of CM038142.1, forward strand.
CAGAGAGATACATGCCCTTTTTGAGCATGATCAGTAAGGGTGTTTTGAACATATGGATGTGCTCTATCCATCCATGCCTTTGTTGGCATTTATGGAGTCGCCTAGCATGTCATTTTCGTGCTCTACTTTTGCTTGGACATGTTTCCTGGCAGACTGTTTGCATGAGATTCAATTTTCACGAGGTCGTTGTAGTTGATCCGTGTATGCTATGATGTTGTTCTTGCCATGTATAGCTTCTATGCCATGTCTTCTTGATGGGGGTATGCTTAGTTTATCATGAGATGCTCTGTAGTGAGTGCATCGAGCTCACGAACATGCCTACTCGTAATCTGTTTTTGCCATGTCCTTATATTTCACTAAGTCTGAAATCTGTAATAAAACTTGCAATGTTTACATGGGTGCAATCATTTCTTAGAGTCCTTTTTGGCTTATGTTCAGTAAGGGACTATTGATATATGCTTTGAGTAGAATCATATCATGCCTTGTTTTGCTATTATAAGTTCCTGTAGCATGTTGTTTGCTTGCTCTAAACATGCCTTCCTGATGTTAATTCCTGGCATGTTAGTATTTTCACTAAGTCTGTGAACCTGATATTTTTAGCACTTTCACCATGCTTGTTTGAACATGTTATGATGTGATTTAGCCGTAGCTCAGTGTTCCTCTTTTGTTAAGCATCTCCTGTAGTTCGCTGCCATATGCTTTGTTTTTATGTTGGGGTGCTGTAGCATAGTTTCGTGTTGCGTGCTAAGTAGCATCGGGCTGTTAAACGCAGATTTGCGTCATTCTTGTTTTGCTTGTCATTTGCAAACCGTGCATCCGATTCCGGTGATCTTTATATCGATTTCAACCAAAATCACCCCATCTTTCCAGTGGTATACTTGGTTTGCCAAGATGATGCCCGGTTCATCATTTTCCTTCCGGAGCACACATATGCATTGCATATCACATCTCGCATAGCATGTCATGTTTTGCATCATATTGCTTGTGCATTGTTCCTTGTTTGATTGTGGTTCCGTTGCTTGTGTTCTTGCTTTGGGTAGAGCCGGGAGACGAGTACGTGAACGAGGAACCTGTTGAGAATGCCTACGAGGATCAAGCCTTCGACAACTCTGAGAACCTTACAGGCAAGATGACCATACCTTCCAAATCACTTCTATCTTTGCTTGCTAGATGCTCGCTCTTTTGCTATGCCTATGCTGCGATACCTACCACTTGCTATATCATGCCACCCATATTGCCATGTCAACCTCTAACCATCCATGTCCTAGCGAACCGTTGATTGGCTATGTTACCGCTTTGCTCAGCCCCTCTTATAGCGTTGCTAGTTGCAGGTGAAGATGAAGTTTGTTCCTTGTTGGAACACGGATATTTTGGGATATCACAATATCTATTGTTTTAATTAATGCATCTATATACTTGGTAAAGGGTGGAAGGCTCGGCCTTATGCCCGTGTTTTGTTCCACTCTTGCCACCCTAGTTTCCGTCATACCGGTGTTATGTTCCTTGATTTTGCGTTCCTTACGCGGTCGGCTGATTTATGGGACCCCTTGACAGTTCGCTTTGAATAAAACTCCTCCAAAGAAGGCCCAACCTTGGTTTTACCATTTGCCACCTATACCCTTTTTTTCCCTTGGGTTTTCGCGAGCCGAGGGTCATCTTTATTTTAGCCCCCGGGCGGTGCTCCTTCGAGTGTTGGTCCAACTGAAGCGATGTCCGGCGCCCCTTGGGCAACCAGGGTCTATGCCAACCCGACGTCTGGCTCATCCGGTGTGCCCTGAGAACGAGATATGTGCAGCTCCTATCGGGATTTGTCGGCACAGTCGGGTGGTCTTGCTGGTCTTGTTTTACCATTCTCGAAATGTCTTGATGTACCGGGATACCGAGTCTGATCGGAGTGTCTTGGGTGAAGGTTTATTCCTTCGTTGACCGTGAGAGCTTGTTATGGGCTAAGTTGGGACACCCCTGCAGGGTATTATCTTTCGAAAGCCGTGCCCACGGTTATGAGGCAGATGGGAATGTGTTAATGTCCGGTTGTAGAAAACCCAAAGTTGACCTTAATTAAAATACATCAACCGTGTATGTAACCGTGATGGTCTCTTCTCGTGGTCCGGAAGTGAACACGGTGTTGGAGTTATGTTTGACGCAGGTTGTTTAGGATCACTTCTTGATCGCTACTAGCTTCACGACCGTGCTTTGCTTCTCTTCTCGCTCTCTTTTGCGATCGTAGCCACCATATATGCTAGTCGCTTGCTGCAGCCCCTCCTTTTTTCACCAGCCTTCCCTTAAGCTTAAATAGTCTTGATCTCGCGGGTGTGAGATTGCTGAGTCCCTGTGGCTCACAGATTCTACCAAAACAGATGCAGGTACCGGTGATGCCAGCGCAGATGGCGCAACTGAGCTGAAGTGGGAATTTGATGAGGCCCTTGGTCGATACTATGTTTCATTGCCAGACGATTTGTAGTGGATCCCAGTTGGGGCGATCGGGGATCTGCGTTGCATGTGGGGTATTCTTCTTTTATTTTGGTTCCGTAGACGGACCTCGAGTGTAATCTGAATGATGGATGTTTATTTATGTATTGTGTGAAGTGGCGACTGTAAGCCAACTATGTATCTCTTTCCCTTATGTATTACATGGATTGTGCGAAGATTACCTCACTTGCGACATTGCTTTCAATGCGGTTATGCCTCTAAGTCGTGCTTCGACACGTGGGAGATATAGCCGCATCGAGGGCGTTACAAGTTGGTAATCAGAGCCATCTCCGACCTTAGGAGCCCCCACTGCTTGATCGTTCTTAGTGACCGAGTTGTGTCTAGAAAAATGTTTTGAGTCATTTAGGATTATATATATCGGAGAGTTAGGAATTCTTTTTACTCCCCAGTCCCTTCGACCTTCCGGTGAGGTATCCCGACGAGAGTTTTGACTCTTCTCTTCTCAAATTTCACTAAATTTTTTTTTAGGATCACGCTGGTATCTTAGAATCGTTCGATGGTTTTATGATGACAACATTGTCTTGGTTGCCTCGACATTTAGGGGTTGTGGCGGTGTCCCGGGAGTTGAGCTCCGAGGTGTTGTCGTCATAATTTTATCGTTGCAGTTCTGGAATACCTGAGTTTAATACGCCGACATCGAAAATCTCTTTTATGCGATCAGTTGGTGAGATAACCCGCTAACCTAGTCTGTGGGTGAGTACGGAGTATTGCCATGACTCGCATAACGGATGCTTTTCGAAGGTTGAGGTACACGATTTCCGAAGGTTTCTTGGTTATGTGTCGAAGGATGGATACAGCTGGATGTAGGGATTGTTAGTTTGGGTGAGATATATATTTCTCCCTTGTATCCCCAACACCTGATTGCATAACCGGAAAGTTTCGGGAGTTTATAGGTGGGATTCAAGTAGCTCTAGCATTTCTTCCGCAGATATTTGGTTTGTGATTGGGTAATCCTTACCACTTATTTGTTCCATTCATACCGTGTTTTTATTGTTATTCATCAATCTCTTATCAAGTGGCTTCTCACCTTAATGGACGTGATGTTTACTTTGGAATTCATTCGTTTATCCCTGTTCGAATGTTTATTGTGAAGACTATATGTTGCAATTTCTATCCGTTGATTCAACTTGTCTATCTGTCTATCAAGATGCTAACGGATGTCACCCTCTTCAGGATGGCTCCGCCAACGCGTCAGAATCCGGAACGCGGTGATGGGAGTCAGGCGAACCCTCCACCTCCACCTCCGCCTCCGGAGGCATGGCAAACTTTGATGGCAACCACTAACGCCAACGCCGATTGTTGATCCAGCTGATGCAAGAGCGTAACCAAGGCCAAGGCAACCAAGGAATCAAGGTCAAGGCAGTTCTTCCATCGCCAACAGCTTTCCTACACTCAACCAGCCTTGCAAACCAGCCAAAGTCTTTCACTCTCGTGTCGAGGCCACAGACGCCGACGATTGGCTCGTGGATATCAACAAGCATTTCGAATGCAGCAATGTCAGACCTGAGGACTACGTCAAGTTCGCGTCTTTTCAGCTCACCACATTCCTACCAGTGTTGTTGAGAGCAAGCGTGAGGACTTCCGCAATCTCAAGCAAGGAAACATGTCAGTGTACGAATACAACATACAGTTTCAGAAACTTGCTCGATTCGCTAAACAAGATGTTCCTGATGAGAAAAGTATGATCTATCAGTTCAGAGGTGGCCTTAGAGAGGATCTGCAGTTATCTCTTGTTCTTTCTGAGCCTACTTAGTTTGATCAATTCTATAATATGGCCCTCAAGCTAGAAGGTGCTCAGCTCAAGTGTGAGGTTTCAAAGAAGAGAATCAGGGATGCAGTTCAGTCTTCTTCTTCCTCTCAAGTGGCAGCAAAGCAGCAAAAGTTCTACCTTCCTCCTCCTCCGTTCCGTCGGCCTTATCGTGAGAAGAACTCGGTGGTCGTGGATCTTCCCACCCACCCAACCCAAGCTACTGAGAACAAGTCTCAGCCTCAAGCTCCAAGGTCAAATGCTCCTTATCACCGTCCGCTCTCAGAGGTGACTTGCAACAAGTGCCGCCAGAAGGGTCACTATGCTAACAAATGCCATAACCAAAGGCGCCTTCCGCCTCCTCCTCCTGTGAGGTCTTCAAGCAATGCAAAGGGTCAAGCATAATCCCAAGTCTGCCAAGGTGAACATGATGAATGCAGCAAAGCGAGAGGAATCTACTGATGTGATAATGGGTAATTTCTCAGTTAATGATATTCCTGCAAAAGTCTTATTTGATACTGGTGCATCGCATAGTTTCATCTCAAGACCTTTTTCATCCAAGCATGAGATGTTTTTTCAAGATTTGCCTAGACCGTTATCAGTTGTCTCTCCGGGTAAATTCATGAACGCAAGCTCCATGGTTTGGGATGTCTCTATCAAGATGGGTGACTATAGATTTCTGTCTTCTCCAATTGTTCTTGGTGACTCTGATATTGATCTAATTCTTGGGATGGACTGGCTTTCTCAGCACAAGGCTCAACTTGATTGTGCTGCCAGGCAAATTCAATTGACCTACCCTTCTGAGGATGTTATCATCTATGCCGCTCGTGATGAAACCATTCGGTTGTTTTCTCTCAATGAGAAGGGCGAGTTGAATGCTATCTCTCAAATTCCAGTCGTTTGTGAGTACCAAGATGTCTTTCCAGAAGAGCTTCCGGGTATGCCTCCTCATCGGCCAGTCGAATTCAAGTATCGATCTTGAGCCCAGCATCGAACCCGTTGCAAGCGTCCTTACAAGCTTGGACCCAAGGAGCTAAAAGAATTGAAGAAGCAGCTCGATGAACAAGAGCGTCTGGTTTGATCGGACCGAGTTCATCTCCATGGGGATGTGGAGTTCTTTTGTCTAGAAGAAGGATGGCACGGACCAACTTTGTGTTGATTACCGTCCATTGAACAAGAAGACAATCAAGAACAAGTATCCACTTCCCAACATCAATGAGCTATTCGAGCAACTCAAAGGTGCTAAAGTATTCTCCAAGCTTGACCTTCGTATGGGTTATCATCGATTCGCATTCGTGAACAAGATATTCCCAAGACAAAGATTCGAACAAGCTATGGTTCTTATGAATATCTTGTCATGTCTTTCGCCTTGTCAATGCTCCTCCAACTTTCTCTCGCATGATGAACTTTATCTTCAACCCCTACACCAATGATTTCGTCTTGGTGTATCTCGATGATATTTTGGTCTTCTCCAAGAACAAGCGGGATCATGCCAAACATTTGAGATTGGTGCTCGACAAGCTCGAGAGCATCAATTCTATGCGAAGTTTTCCAAATGTGAGTTCGGCTTGATGAAGTTCTTTATCTTGGTCATATCATCTCCGCCAAGGGCATCGCTGTTAATCCCGAGAAGGTGTCTTGATTCAATTGGGAACCTCCTCGAATGTCAAGCAGCTCATGATTTTCTCGGTCTTGCAAGCTATTGCCGAAGATTCGTTGAGAATTTCTCCAAGATTGCAAAGCCTCTTTCCAACCTCCTCCAGAAGCATGTCAAGTATGTCTGGATGCCTGAGTGTGATGTCGCTTTCAATACCCTCAAAGAGAAGCTAGTCACAGCTCCTGTCTTGACTCCTCCTGATGAATCCAAGCCATTCGAAGTTTTCTGTGATGCTTCCTTGCAAGGTCTCGGTCTGTGTTAATGCAAGAGAAGAAAGTTGTGGCCTATACCTCTCGTCACCGAAGCCCAACTAAAAGAACTACCCCACTCACGATCTTGAGTTGGCGGCGATTGTCCATGCATTGATAACATGGAGACATCTCTTGTTGGGAAGGAAAGTGGACATTTTCACCGATCACAAGAGTCTCAAGTATATCTTCACTCAACCAAACCTCAACCTCGAGCAAACTCGATGGGTCGAAATGATTCAAGAGTACAATCCAAGTATTGAATATACTCTGGCAAGGCGAATGTGATTGCAGATGCCTTGAGCGAGAAAACTTATTGCAACAGCTTAATTCTCAAGCCCTTCCAACCGGATCTTTGTGAAGCTTTCCGCAAGCTGAATCTTCAAGTTGTTCCTCAAGGCTTTCTTGCCAACCTCATAGTCTCTCCTACTTTGGAAGATCAAATTCGTGAGGCACAACTCCTGGATGCCATGGTGAAGAAGGTGAAACGTGGTATTGACAAGGGCATTTCCAAATACAAGTGCTATCGCTTGGATGACAAAGACACTCTTTTCTTTGAGGATCGTATTGTGGTTCCTAAAGGCGATCTGAGAAAAGTCATCATGAATGAGGCACACAATTCCCTCCTATCCATTCATCCTGGAAGTACGAAGATGTACCATGACCTCAAGCAGTCGTATTGGTGGACTCGAATGAAGCGAGAAATTGCTCAATTCGTGAATGAGTGTGATGTCTGCAGAAGGGTGAAAGCAGAACACCAAAGAACAGCTGGCCTCCTCCAACCTCTTGCTATTCCGGAATGGAAGTTTGATCACATCGAGATGGACTTCGTGACGGGTTTTCCTAAGTCCAAGCGTGGAAATGATGCTATCTTCGTTGTCATTGACAAGCTTACTAAAGTGGCTCATTTTCTTCCTGTCAAAGAATCTATCACAGCAGCTCACCGGTGGAGCTTTACACCTCGAATTGTCTCCTTGCACGGTATTCCGCAATTGATCTCTTCGCACCGTGGAAGCATCTTCACTTCTAAGTTCGGGACTCCTTTCAAGGCCATGGGCACCAACATTCGTTTCAAAGACAGCTTTCCATCCTCAAACTAGTGGCCAAGTTGAGCGAGTCAATCAAATCCTTGAAGATATGCTCAGGGCTTGTGTCATTTCCTTTGGCATGAAGTGGGAAGAGTGTCTTCCATATGCCGAGTTCTCTTACAACAACAGCTTCCAAGCAAGTTCGGGCAAGGCCCCATCCGAAATTCTCTATGGCAGAAAGTGCCGTACTCCTCTCAATTGGTCCGAGACAGGTGAACGCCAACTTCTTGGCAACGAGTTGATCACAGAAGCCGAAGAAATGTGCAAAGTCATTTGTGAGAATCTTAAAGCCGCGCAATCGCGCCAGAAGGGCTATTATGATGACAAGCACCGTGATGTGGCTTTTGAAATCGGAGACCATGTCTACCTCCGCGTCTCTCCAATGAAAGGTACTCGTTGCCCGGTATCAAAGGAAGCTTGCCCTAGATACGTGGGTCCTTTCAAGATCATTGGCAAAAGAGGCGATCTCGCCTATCAACTTGAGCTTCCATCCAATTTTGCAAACGTGCACGATGTGTTTCACGTGTCACAGCTCATAAGTTCTTCAAGATTCTGAGCGCACTATCAACTTTGAAGAAATTGACCTCCAAGAAGATCTTTCTTATCATGAGCACCCGTTGCTATTCTTGAAGAAACCGAGCGCAAGACTCGCAACAAGTCAATCAAATTCCTGAAAATAAAGTGGTCACACCATTCCGACCGAGAAGCCACACAGAGCGCGAGGATCACCTCCGTTCGAATATCCGGAGTTCTTTCACCCCTAGATCTCGGGGCGAGATCCTCTTGTAGTGGTGGAGTGTTGTAACACCCGGATGTAACTTTCCATATTTGTAACTCCAACTCTTGCCATTTTGGATATGTGATATGAAATTCCTCCGTGGTTGGGTTTTGTTTTCGTTTTGCATTTTGTCCATGTCATGCATCTCATATCATGTCATCATGTGCATCTCATATGCATACGTGTTCGCCTCATGATTCCGAGCTTTTTCCCCATTGTCCGCTTTTGCAATCCGCACTCCTATGTTCCCCGCGTCTCCTTTTACATTTTTCCGTGTGCGGGTGTTGAACATTCTCGAATGGACCGAGCCTTGTCAAGTGGCCCTGGTATAACACCGTAGACCACTGTCAAGTTTCGGGTCATTTGGAGTTCGTTTGGTACTCCAACGGTTAACCGCGCTCTCGAAAGGCCTCTTTTGAGTTGCAGCCCAACAACCCTCCAAAACAGCCCAATAACCCATCTAACTCCCTCCATGCCCTCGGTCGTTCGATCACGATCGTGTGGTAGAAAACTACACCCCATTTGGACTCTCCTAGCTCCCTCTATGCCTATTTAAAGACCCTCCCAATTCACTGCAAACCCTAAAATTTCCCTCGCGCCACCGACACGTCCGGACGGAGCCGACGCGTCGCCGCACCGCCGGACGACCGCCATGCCACGTGCGCCACCACGCCCAGCCAGCCCCTCGCGCTGCCCATGAGGCCTCCGCCATGGCCCTCCACATGCCGCCTGCGCGCCGCCCCCCCACACACCGCCCACCGCACACACCCACGCGCTGCCGCCCGCCACCGCCCCGCCCACCCGCCGCCGCCAAGGCTTAACCGCTGACGCCAAGCACTGCATGGCCCCACATTTCACTTCATTGCACACCACATACCATGCCCGCCATGCCCTTGCCCATTACATGCCCCCCGCCGTCGTCCACCCGCCGCCCGGACGCCTGCCCTCGTCCTCCTCCGGCCGAACCGACCCCTCCGGTGACCTCGATCCGCGATCCGATCCAGATCCAGATGCGGTTGACTTTCTTCGCCCCCAAAATCTCACCAAGTCTTAATCTGTCGTAATTTTCGGGCATTTTCATAGCATCACATCTCCGTAACCGTGGCTCCGTTTTGGGCGTATAATATGTCACATTGTTCGTCTCGAAGAGTACATCATTTCATTCCATTGCATCATTTGCATTTGAGCTCATCTTGATGCCCGAAATTCTGTTGGAAGATGGCTTCAGATCGTTAATTCCAGAATCTTATCAGCTCGAGCTCTTTTGTCATTTTTGCCATGATTTATATGTGCACCTTATGAACTCGAGTCCTACATGTGAGTTAAACATTGCCATGCCATCTTTAAAGGGGTGTTTGCCATGTATTTTTGTGAGTTATGTGTTGACTAGAACAAGCATGCAAAGTAGGGATGATGATGTTGCTGATTTCAGGAACTTAGTATTTTCATCAAGTCTTGTCCTACTGTTAATTTTATGCCATATGTTCATGTTGCTACAGAGAGATCCATGCCCTTCTTGAGCATGACCAGTAAGGGTGTTTTGAACATATGGATGTGCTCTATCCATCCATGCCTTTGTTGGCATTTATGGAGTAGTCTAGCATGTCAGTTTCGTGCTCTACTTTTGCTTGAAAATGTTTCCTGGCAGACTGTTTGCATGAGATTCAATTTTCACGAGGTCGTTGTAGTTGATCCGTGTATGCTATGATGTTGTTCTTGCCATGTATAGCTTCTATGCCATGTCTTCTTGATGGGGGTATGCTTAGTTTATCATGAGATGCTCTGTAGTGAGTGCATCGAGCTCACGAACATGCCTACTCGTTATCTGTTTTTGCCATGTCCTGATATTTCACTAAGTCTGAAATCTGTAATAAAAATTACAATGTTTACATGGGTGCCATCATTTCTTAGAGTCCTTTTTGGCTTATGTTCAGTAAGGGACTATTGATAGATGCTTTGAGTAGAATCATGTCATGCCTTGTTTTGCTATTATAAGTTCCTGTAGCATGTTGTTTGCTTGCTCTAAACATGCCTTCCTGATGTTAATTCCTGGCATGTTAGTATTTTCACTAAGTCTGTGAACCTGATATTTTTAGCACTTTCACCATGCTTGTTTGAACATGTTATGATGTGATTTAGCCGTAGCTCAGTGATCCTCTTTTGTTAAGCATCTCCTGTAGTTCGCTGCCATATGCTTTGTTTTTATGTTGGGGTGCTGTATCATAGTTTCGTGTTGCGTGCTAAGTAGCATCGGGCTGTTAAACGCAGATTTGCGTCATTCTTGTTTTGCTTGTCATTTGCAAACCGTGCATCCGATTCCGGTGATCTTTATATCGATTTCAACCGAAATCACCCCATCTTTCCAGTGGTATACTTAGTTTGCCAAGATGATGCCCGGTTCATCATTTTCCTTCCGGGGCACACATATGCATTGCATATCACATCTCGCATAGCATGTCATGTTTTGCATCATATTGCTTGTGCATTGTTCCTTGTTTGATTGTGGTTCCGTTGCTTGTGTTCTTGCTTTGGGTAGAGCTGGGAGACGAGTACGTGAACGAGGAACCTGTTGAGAACGCCTACGAGGATCAAGCCTTCGACAACTCTGAGAACCTTACAGGCAAGATGACCATACCTTCGAAATCACTTCTATCTTTGCTTGCTAGATGCTCGCTCTTTTGCTATGCCTATGCTGCGATACCTACCACTTGCTATATCATGCCACCCATATTGCCATGTCAACCTCTAACCATCCATGTCCTAGCGAACCGTTGATTGGCTATGTTACCGCTTTGCTCAGCCCCTCTTATAGCGTTGCTAGTTGCAGGTGAAGATGAAGTTTGTTCCTTGTTGGAACACGGATATTTTAGGATATCACAATATCTATTGTTTTAATTAATGCATCTATATACTTGGTAAAGGGTGGAAGGCTCGGCCTTATGCCCGGTGTTTTGTTCCACTCTTGCCACCCTAGTTTCCGTCATACCGGTGTTATGTTCCTTGATTTTGCGTTCCTTACGCGGTCGGGTGATTTATGGGACCCCCTTGACAGTTCGCTTTGAATAAAACTCCTCCAGCAAGGCCCAACCTTGGTTTTACCATTTGCCACCTATACCCTTTTTTTCCCTTGGGTTTTCGCGAGCCCGAGGGTCATCTTTATTTTAGCCCCCCCGGGCCAGTGCTCCTTCGAGTGCTGGTCCAACCTGAGTGATGTCCGGCGCCCCTTGGGCAACCAGGGTCTATGCCAACCCGACGTCTGGCACATCCGGTGTGCCTTGAGAACGAGATATGTGCAGCTCCTATCGGGATTTGTCGGCATAGTCGGGTGGTCTTGCTGGTCTTGTTTTACCATTGTCGAAATGTCTTGATGTACCGGGATACCGAGTCTGATTGGAGTGTCTTGGGTGAAGGTTTATTCCTTCGTTGACCGTGAGAGCTTGTTATGGGCTAAGTTGGGACACCCCTGCAGGGTATTATCTTTCGAAAGCCGTGCCCGCGGTTATGAGGCAGATGGGAATTTGTTAATGTCCGGTTGTAGAAAACCCGAAGTTGACCTTAATTAAAATACATCAACCGTGTATGTAACCGTGATGGTCTCTTCTCGGAGTCCGGAAGTGAACACGATGTTGGAGTTATGTTTGACGAGGTTGTTTAGGATCACTTCTTGATCGCTACTAGCTTCACGACCGTGCTTTGCTTCTCTTCTCGCTCTCTTTTGCGATCGTAGCCACCATATATGCTAGTCGCTTGTTGCAGCCCCTCCTTTTTTCACCAGCCTTCCCTTAAGCTTCAATAGTCTTGATCTCGCGGGTGTGAGATTGCTGAGTCCCTGTGGCTCACAGATTCTACCAAAACAGATGCAGTACGGTGATGCCAAGCAGATGGCGCAACTGAGCTGAAGTGGGAATTTGATGAGGCCCTTGGTCGATACTATGTTTCATTTCCAGACGATTAGTAGTGGAGCCCAGTTGGGGCGATCGGGGATCTGTGTTGCATGTGGGGTATTCTTCTTTTATTTTGGTTCCGTAGACGGACCTTGAGTGTAATCTGAATGATGGATGTTTATTTATGTATTGTGTGAAGTGGCGACTGTAAGCCAACTATGTATCTTTTCCCTTATGTATTACATGGATTGTGCGAAGATTACCTCACTTGCGACATTGCTTTCAATGCGGTTATGCCTCTAAGTCGTGCTTCGACACGTGGGAGATATAGCCGCATCGAGGGCGTTACAACAGATTAGCCGTCTTCTCCTCCCTCTCCCTCTCCCTCTCCGCCACCTCCCTTTTTGCCTCCTCCAAAAGCGGCAGGGTCTTCAATCTCTCTTTCTCAACCGCTACTTGCAACACAGCACTCCTCATTAGCATTGTAATCATCGACGGACGCACACACAATGTAATGGAGGAAATGTCAGAGAGTCCGTATAACTAACCGCCACGGCGAGCTCCGTGGGCCGTGCACGAGGCGTTATCTCAGGATCAGAGCTACTCAGGCTCTTCTTGATCTGCGGGAGAGTCTTAGGACAATGTATTAGTCTATCACCAATGGCTTGAGAGCCATGGGACCTCCCGCCACCAGATATCATCACCAGGTCTGTATCAAAAGGATCCTGGCTCGGGTTAAAGTCCTCCCCTTTCCTTGTTTTCCCCTCGTCTCTATACTTCACAAGCTTGTGGTGGGAGGAGATGTTGGTGAAGTTCTCTAGATGATCTAGGTCAGACTCCGTGAATGCCTTGGCCTTCTTGTATGGGGCCATATGGGCCATGCCATAGAGGTCGAACAGAGTAGGCACAGGCTTCTTGTGGTACTGCGCCTGAGAGAGAGGAACAAAATATTAGTTAATTAGGGCTCAAGCTAGCATTAAGAATGATATTATTATGTAAATATGTCATTTTGGAGCTCAGAAAGGTTATTATGTCATTTTTTTTAGGAAAATAAGCTAATATTAGGTCATTTTGGAGCTAAGAAAGATTATTATGCCATTTTTGACCAAGTATGCTAATTATGTCATTACTGAGCTATCCAAGTAGCTACTTATGCTATTTTTTAGCTAACTATAACATATTTAGGCATTCTATAGAGCTATCTAAGGTTATTATGTCATTTTAGAGCTAATTATGTCATGAATGAACTAGCTAAGATTAGTTTAGGTCGTTATTGAGCTATCCAAGGTAGTTATGCCATTTTTTAACTAACTAAAGCATATTAAGTCATTTTATAGAGCTATCTAAAGGTTATTATGTCATTTTAGAGCTAAATATGTCATAAATGAACTATCCAAGGTAGTTATGCCTTTTTTAACTAACTAAGCATATCAAGTCATTTTGTAAAGGATAAATGCTACCATGAAGAATGAAATTGCATGAATCATGTAGCAAACCACATACACAGTTATCCCCGTACTCATACAGGTTGGAGCTCCCTTGATGGTGTGGCATACCTTCCATTTGGTCGTGGTTATCCTTGGCCCTTTGGTGTTCGAGCTGCCATTGGGGAGAGAACCACGCATCCACCAATGCCTCCCAACAGTTCATTTGTCGATACACCATCTCGGGGGCACCTAACCGAGTCAAGAGAAATTTCAGCGCTACAAATCAAATCAAGAAAACTAAGTTCAAGGCCTTAAGAATAGGTATAATTACCGCCAAGTACTTCTCCCTACTCAGAAACTTGCTGCGACACTTCTTCTTGGGCCTCCTAATACCCTGCGAGGCGTAGTAGTCTCGAACGGCCTGCACCCGAGCCTCGTGCTGTAAGTTCTGAAGTAGGCGCTTGCACTCGGCTTCGACAACCATAGCCGCCGCCTCCTGTTCTCACTCTGAAACCCTATAGAAGGTCTGCAATCAAAGAAGACAACAATGATTAGTACAATCTCTAGCTAGGTTATGTTCATTTTTAAATCTGTAAAGGAGAAATTACCCAAAACCGACGGAACACAATGTCAGCCACCATATCGCACGTGACACCGGCGACCATCTCCTCTGGAGGGGCCGGGGCAACAGAGTACAACTCCCAGCTCAGTGCTAGCTGTGGAACCTGACCCTCATCGGGCATTGTGACCCACCCAGGGAAGTGCTGCTGGCAAAGCGTGCCAAGGACCTAGTTAAGCCTGCGGACACCACGGTCACGGGGGTATACCCAGCCCCTGCAGCATGACAAGGCCAATGTCACGCCCAATATGCGACCCTATCCAAAAGGAACTCGAAGGTCCCACCAAGGATAGACCCGCATATTGAGATGCTTTTGCAAGGTGGATATCATTACATCAACATTACATAATAGATGGGGATACATACAAGAGGCATACAGTGCCACACGAATACAACATCATCATACAAGAGATCAACATCCGACTACGGATGATACATAAACAGTAAACTCAAACAATATCCACCTGCTAGCCCAGTGCCGACCGAACCTATCCCCGATCAAGAAGAAGCGTAAGAAGAACTCAAGCAAGCAAGCATCGCTCTCGCGTCAAGATCAGCGCAAAACCTGTACCTACAACTGTTGTTGTAGTAATATGTGAGCCACGAGGACTCAGCAATCCCATTACCATGGGTATCAAGACTAGCAAAGCTCAATAGGAAAGGAAGGGATAAAGTGGTGAGGTTGCAGCATCGGCTAAGAAAGTATGGTGGCTAACATATGCAAATGAGAGCGAGAAGAGAAACAAAGGAACGGTCGTCAACTAGCAATGATCAAGAGGTGATCCTGAACACCTACTTACGTCAAACATAACCCAGAAACCATGTTCACTTCCCGGACTCCGCCGAGAAGAGACCATCACGGCTACACACACGGTTGATGCGTTTTAATTCGGATTTGGTATCAAGTTATCTACAACCGGACATTAATTAATTCCCATCCGCCACATAACCGCGGGCACGGCTCTCGAAAGTTTATACCCTGCAGGGGTGTCCCAACTTAGCCCATGACAAGCTCTCGCGATCAACGAAGGAATAGACCTTCTCCCAGGAAGACCCGATCAGTCTCGGAATCCCGGTTTACAAGACATTTCGACAATGGTAAAACAAGACCAGCAAAGCCGCCCGATGCGCCGACAATCCCGATAGGAGCTGCACATATCTCGTTCTCAGGGCAACACCGGATAAGTCAAGCTACGAGTAAAACCAGACTTCGAGTTTCCCCGATGTGGCCCTGCAGGCTGCTCAGTTCGGACCAACACTTAGACAAGCACTGGCCCGGGGGGGCTATAATAAAGATGACCCTTGGGTTAATTACTCCCAAGGGAAAGATAGGTGGTGGTGAGGCAAATGGTAAAACCAAGGTTGGGCCTTGCTGGACAAGTTTTATTCAAAGCGAACTGTTAGGGGGTCCCATAAATCACCCGACCGCGTTAGGAACGCAAAATCCGGGAACATAACACCGGTATGACGGAAACTAGGGCGGCAAGAGTGGAATAAAACACCAGGCATAAGGCCGAGCCTTCCACCCTTTACCAAGTATATAGATGCATTAATAATATAAGAGATATTGTGATATCCCAACATAACCCTGTCCACCATGGAGAAATCTTCAACTTCACCTGCAACTAGCAACGCTGTAAGAGTGGCTGAGCAAAGCGGTAACATAGCCAGGCAATGGTTTGCTAGGAATGGTGTCAAAGGTTAGAGGTTCATGGCAATTCCGGAGGCTTGATGAGCAAAAGATAGGTAACGCAGCATAGCGATAGAACGAAGCAAACTAGCATAGCAATGATAGTAGTGAGATCCAGGGTAGCGGCCATCTTGCCTGAAATCCCGCAAGGAAGAAGAACGAGTCCATGAAGAAGATGAAGCCACGAAGACGAACCACACGTAGACGAACGAATCCTCACGATCGCAACGAAACGGGAACTATCGAGAAGAAACACACAACATAGTAAACACGCCACACATGAACAAGGCATGATGCACAAACAAGCATGATGCATGACAATTCTAGATGAGGCTACTCATGGCAAGAGATGATGCATACAAAAGCAACACATCAAGGCAAGTTTAAATGAGGCCGGAAACAACATATAACAATTCCGGTAAGTCCTCATATGCAAATTTCGAAATTGGTCCAGATCTGAACAAACCTTATGTTCAAGTTGTTAAACAGCAAGTTAAGATGCACCAAGATGATCTACACGAAATTCCAGTCAAGTTACATATAAAGTTCATTAGATTTGGAGCTACGGCCTAGAAGATATGAGCAAAACAAGTTAAACATGGCATTGATGCAAAATGCACCCAAACATCAAGCAAACACCTCAAAACAAGGATGCAACATGATAACATGAAACAACATGCAAAATCAAGCAAGTTTCATATAGAGCACACTCAAAACGGAGCAACGGTTCAACACACACACACTATACAAGATATGACAACAATCTGTCCATAACAGCAACTAGGCATCTTACAAGCATCAAATCAATAAGCTACAGTACCACAACATAAGAACAAAAGGCATGGGCATGAAGTACAGGAAAATCATAACAAAACATGAACACTCAGCTATCTCTAGAAATCACAAGAACATGCTCCAAAACACATGGTAAGATTGCAAATAATAACAGTTTCAGACTTATCAGGAAATAACATTAGGTTGCAATGTTTAGAGCTATCAAACAACATGTTACAGGAACATATCATGACAAACAAAGGCATGGCATGAATCTACTAATTGCATAGATCAAAAGTCCCTTACTTACCATGAGCCAAAAGGGCACAGAAAATATGATGGCACCCATGTAAACATGGCAAGTTATATTACAGATTCAAACATGGCAGGAACAACAATAAGTAGGCATGTTGGTGAGCTTGAACCACTCACCACAAGGCAATACATGGCATGGCAAGGCAACCAACAGTAAGAAGGCATGTTTATGAAGCTAAGCATGGCAAGAACAAGTTCATAGGGTGCATGGAACACTAGCAAAACACATGGGAACAAGTGAACTTAATGTTAACAGGCTGACAGCAACATTATCAAGCAACTTTGGAGCAAGATATGAACATGTTCCAGCAGGCTATAATTGCAACAAAGGGCATTAATGGATATAGCAAGACATGTAGATTAAAACATGTTTATAGAACATCTCCAGATTATGCATATAATGATTAGTAGAAGCATGTTTACATAGCAACAAAATATAACAGAATCTGTCATGAAAACAGCAACAGCAAGTGCCCTACTTAACAAGCTTGATGCACTCATGTAACGCCCTCGATGCGGCTATAACGCCCTCGATGCGGCTATATCTATGGTGCTCCTAGATGTTTTTGGGGTATATGGATATATATAGGCGAAATAAGTCGGTCAGGGGAGCCACGAGGGGCCCACGAGGGTGGGGGCGCGCCCAGGGGGTAGGGCGCACCCTGGATCCTCATGGCTTCCTCGAAGCTTCCCCGACGTCTACTCCAAGTCTCTTGGATTGTGTTTGTTCCAAAAATAAATCTCCAAAGGTTTCATTCTGTTTGGACTCCGTTTGATATTCCTTTTTTTCGAAACACTGAAATAGGCAGGAAAACAACAATTTGGGCTGGGCCTTCGGTTAATAGGTTAGTCCCAAAAATAATATAGAAGTGTATAGTAAAGCCCATTAAACATCCAAAACAAGTAATATAATAGCATGGAACAATCTTTAGTTATAGATACGTTGGAGACTAATCATAAGTCTTGCTGGGTACATTTGTACTCACGTTTGCCTATTTTATATTTTTGCAGAGAGAATTCAGTCTCACTAGTAGTTCCGCGTGGATTTTGACGTTTAGCTTGTTACCTCAGTTACGATCTTGTACCCTCGGCAAGATCTTGCAGATAGTCAGGCTTCTTAGCCCTTTTCATTTATAGATGTCTGTACTCAGACATGTTAAGCTTCCACATGTGCTTCTGGTTTGTACGCTCTGAATGTTGGGTCATGAGACCCATGACTGTAATACTTGGCTCCTTGGAGCCTAATGAATAAATACTTGAGCTGCAGAGTCATGCTGTGATGCCATGTTGTATTTTCACATATCGAGCATATTGTGTGTACGATTATTGAAATCCTTGGTATGTGTGGGATCCGACAACCTAGTTGTTTATTCTTGGTAGCCTCTCTTACCGGGAAATGTATCCTAGTGCTTCCACTGAGCCATGGTAGCTTGCTACTACTCCGGAACACTTAGGCTGGCCGGCATGTGTCCTTCTTTGTTTCCTGTGTCTGTCCCTTCGAGGAAATGTCACGCGTTGTTCCTTTAAGTCCCTGTAGCTTGCTACGACTTGGGTTCATACGTTGTTGATCGACACGTTCGTTGCTGGGTCATGTATGCCTGTCCCTGTAAGTTAGCACCACCTTAGGTTTACGACTAGTCATGTCGGCCTGGGTTCTTGTCATATGGATGCTAGCTGCAGTATCATATACGTGAGCCAAAAGGCGCAAATGGTCCTGGGCCAGGTAAGGTGGCACCCGTGGGAATACCGTGCGTGAGGCCGGAAAGTGATATGATGTGTTACATGCTAGATCAGTATGACTTAGGATCGGGTCCTGACACCTGACAACTTCCGCAGTGAAGACTTGAGCTTCGATATCGTACCCTTTCGAAGTGGCTATCACGCATTGCTCGGATGGACCGCTTTTGCTCGATTCAACGCGGTGCCGCACTATGCTTATTTAAAGCTCAAGATGCTCGGTCCACGCGGCATCATAACGGTCAAAGGAAACACGGAATGCTCCCTCCGTACCGAGGAGCACACTGCGGCTCTCGCAGCCGATGTACAGAGTGGCCCCCTCAAGCCGCACACCTCATCGGCCATCAAGCCGACTGACTTTGCTAAAAAAAAGTCCGGCCAGTCCCGCAAACTGACAGCTTGGTACTTCCGGAGTTAGACTAGCAGTTTCACCTCCGTCGATCGCCGCGTACAACCGCGGAATTCATACCGCGCATGCATCACTACACACTCAAAATCCTTTGGGCATCAACGGAGGCACAATACGAATAGGTCCATAGTACAGTTCGACCCTGTATAACCTTCCACCTTTCTTCGACTATTTTTCTCTCCTACCACAGGTGCACTCGAACCTATATATCCTACGACCTCACAAGGACTCTCTTCGAGCCCGGTTCCGTGCGGATAACAGAAGACCGTTCCCTTTAAGGAACCCCTCTCTACAAGGCGAAAGCGGCGCAGACGTGCGGCAGGATATCCAAATAACTCTTTGGACCAAGCATTATTCAAAGGACATGTACTAAGCTTTTCTCCTTATTATTAGACCCCTGGCATGTAAAATGACTTTTGTGCTTATGGCACCCTCTGTAAGATCACATTTTCACGAATCAAATCAGATCCTAGTAGGGACAATCTCTCGGTATCAACTTTATTCATAAAACTATATTCCACCTCCATAGTTATCTCAGTCATATACCCCGACACCCATTGCCAGGGGCTCTATATGGCCACATATGTGCCGCTCAACACAGGCCCGAACAGCTTTGTAGCACACTACGGCGTCCCGAACTTGGCATTATATGCATCGGCTCCGAATCATGTCTTTGGTCAATAGTTGGCTTGCCCGGCTCCTGTGTTTGCTACCTTACATTCCGTTTGTTCGGCTAGGGTAGTAAAGAGAGAACTACTGCGATTTTCTGGTTTGTCCGGTCAAGCACCTCAGCAGAGAAAGCCGAAAACTGACTGTCATGATGTGGCAAGAGCTGGTCAGCCGTTCAGTGACTAACTCAATATTTAATGATTTTTCCGTATTAGGCGAAGGACTATTTTTCCCAGTCGTATACGTAATGCTTCCGCATTCGGATGCCGCATATGTTCCAGGGGCTATTTTTATAGCCCCATCGTCAAACTCCTATGGCTAAGTGAGAGAGGTAAAGCCGTATAGTCCGATTACCTGATTCGCCGCACTAACAGCTCCGTCACGGACCAAGACGTTGGGTCAAGAGTGCTCATGTGCTATTCTGAACACCCTCATAGCATCTACGTGGCGGCCCAAGCCGATGATAGGAAAATTCTCAGGAATACAAAAACGGCCGCACAGGAGGAAAGAACTTTTCGATAATGGCACAAATATATTATAAAGCCTTAGTGTATGTAACAAACACGTCCGGGTTGTTCAGATACATTCATTCAAATATAATATCCTTTGAGCATTGACCCTCTATCAGGCGAGCACCCTCTAGGACATCGTCTAAATAACGCTTCGGCATGCGGTGATCCTTTCCTTCAGGAGGACCCTCCACTGCGATAATGGTGGCCTTCATGTTGGCATAGTGCACCTTGACGCGGGCAAAAGCCCTCTGTGCACCTTCTATGCACACTGACCTTTCGATGGCATAAATTCGGGGCACGACATCGATAAGTCGCCGCACTAGGACAAAATAGCTGCTCGGAATGGGTTCGCTCGGCCACAGCCGGAGTATGACCTCCTTCATGGCCGATCCTGACATCCTATGCAACTCGGCCCACTACGCCATCTGGTCGTTCAGCGGCGTCGAACGCTCCTGCATCGCAAATTGCGACTAGAACAACTTCTCCGCCGCAAGCCCCTCCTTGGCCCGGTAGAATTGCGTTGCATCAACGGCGCTCTTCAGAAGATCCGCAAAGGCGTCTGGAGAACTCCATAGTCAGTTAAGTAAGGCATACCTCTTATCGCCAAACTTAGACTGTAAAAGAAAGGACTTACCAGCCGCTATCTGTCTGGCCTGTCGGAGCTCCTCACGAGCCGCTCGGGATTCGGACCTCGCCTCTTGGGCATCCTGAAGGGCCGTGGCGAGTTCGGCCGCCTTCGCTTTATTCTCCTCCTCAAGGATCTCACACTTGCGAGTTGCGTCCTTGAGCTCTTTCTCAATCTTGGATACGCGCTCCTCGAATAGGCACTGGGTGGCCTGTTCGTCCTTCAAATCGGCAGCCGCTTTCTCAGCGGCCGCATCACTCACCCTTGCCTGCGCCTTCGCGCGAGCAAGGTCACTCCTGAGGGTCTCGACCTCAGGAACGCCATCTACAATTATACCTATAGCAGCGCATAAGGTTCAACTTAGCATTTTCAAACTAATTCAATTGAATATGGAGCACTTGAAAACAAACCTTGTGCCTCGTCAAGCCGCTTGTTAATCCGGATATTGTCCTTATCGACCAGCTGCAGTTTCTGCTTCAGTTCGGAAACTTCGGCGGCCTGAGATGTCTCCGCTAACAGTGAAGCCTGATTTTTACCAAAAAAGGATAAGTATGTTATTTCCTGGGGATACCTATAGACCCTCTGTTTGCCCTTCTTCATTGGCCAAACAGAGTCTGAGGGGCTACTATCGATGTACAGGCGGATTTTTATGGAAAGTGGCTACATGACATTACATCGCATACCTCGAAGCCTGTTAGTAGGATCGTGAAGGCTTCATTCCGTATGCTCTTAGCGGATTGAACCTTTTCAACCACCGTACCCATCAAGGTACGGTGCTCCTCTAAGACAGATGCACTTTGCAGAGCATCCATCAGCATGTCCAGCGCCTCTACATTAGTAGAGGTCACCGCTGGAATAGCCGTCTCCCCCTCCTACAGAGGGGGCTGCTGAACCAATTCCGGAACCGTTTTGGTCTTCAGAATAGTATCCGGCCAAAGGTCTGATGATTTAGGACCCCTGTTTCCAGTATCCATGGGGGTTTTGCCTCCCATGTTCTCGGAAGCGTCCAGCGCCGCCTTGGTCCTCTCCTATACTTCTTCGGAGCCCGGAGAAATCATTTGGGATGACACCTCGGGATCGTCCGCCCTAGGAGGCGGGGAAGCTTGTGGAGGCGTCTCGCTCTCCATCTTCTCCGGCGAAAGATCCCCCGATGACGACGATTCTTGAGGAATGTCACGGGTCAGACTAGAACATGAAATTTGATGTTATTCTTATAAGGCATATTAAGGTACTCACGATTCGGCCAGGGGCTTAGTTCAGGGGTGGTGCTTGGGGACGGCCTCGGTGCCTGAATCCGAGTCATCTGAAAGGGATATCCTTCCCCTCTTGGACGCCCCCCTCCTTCGGATGTACGGAGGGCGCCCTCTTTTTCCCTTTGGAAGGAGGGTTCTCTCCTTCCTCCTCCTCCTCCTCATCTTCGTCTTTTAGGTGAGAGGAAGGATCTTCGGTTCCTTTGGACACGGTGCCCGAAGTTTCTTCAGGATGGAGGCCACCTTCGGTTCCTTGGTCTTCTTCTTCTTGTCCTTCTTTGCCGGCGCCTGGTAGGGCGCCGAGACCAGCATCTTCATTAACAGAGGCTCGGTTGGGTTTTCGGGGAGCGGGGCCGGATACTTAATCCGCTCGGCCTTCTTTATCCAGTCCTATTCAGGAGATGGAATTTTCAGGACCCCTCCCTAAGATCGACAAGCTAAGTAGTGTTCGGAAACATGATACTTACTGGGGATGTCGGATTGTTGCAGTCGAGGCCGGTGTCGTTGGACGTCTGTGGCTGCGTCTTCTTAAAGAGCAGCTTCTAGATCCCTTTGTGTGTCGTACCAAAGAAGTGATGCAGGGTCTGTGGCCCCTTCGGATTGAACTCCCACATTTTGAGAGGCCGTCGTTGGCAAGGGAGAGCTCGGTAGATGAGCATCACCTGAATCACATCAGCAAGGGTGATGTCCTTTTTTATCATGCTCTTGATATGCTTCTACAGCAGCGACACTTCATCAAGGGATCCCCAATCTAGGCCCTTGTTGGTCCAGGATGCTAGCCATAGTAGAGGTCCAGATCCGAAAGCAGGAGTAGCTGCCCACTTGGTGCTGCGGTGTTCGGTAATATAGAACCACTCCTACTGCCACACCTTGACAGTATCCATAAATCTCCCTTTGGGCCAAGTAACATGGTTGAGCTTTCTCACCATGGCGCTGCCGCACTCGGCGTGTTGGCCTTCAACCACCTTCGGCTTCACATTAAAAACTTTGAGCCATAAGTCAAAGTGTGGAGGGACACGGAGAAATGCCTCACACACGACGATAAACGCCGAGATGTAGAGGAAGGAATTCGGGGCCAGATCATGGAAATCCGTCCCGTAGTAGTACATGAGACCTCAGATGAGGTGGTGAAGGGCGAACCCAAGTCCTCGGAGGAAGTGGGGGATAAAAACCACCCTTTCACCAGGCTCTGGGGTGGGGATGATCTGCCCTGGGGTTGGAAGCCTGTGTTTGATTTCCGTTGTTAGGTACCTCACCTCACGCAGATCCTGGATGTTCTTCTCCGTTACGGAGGAGGCCATCCACTTACCATGAAAGCCGGATTCGGCCATTGTTGGAGAGGTTGGGGAAAAGGGAAAGTTTAGAACTTGGGTGATGGAGCTCAGGGGATTCAAAGTCAGATGAAGAAGAAGGCATGAGGTGATCAGATGGGTTTTTGTCTTCTTATAGGGGCAGCGAATGTCAAGCGCCCCCTCGTAAGACTTAAATCTCGCCTATTCCCAAGGGGACGTGTGAACGGCACGGTTGGATTACCCAAAACCCCTATTGATGAGAATCCCGTGATAAGGGGACGCGATCTCTGCTTTGGCAAGACGTGTCAATGACCGTGCCTCAAAATACAAAACGGGGTTGTAAAACATTCCAGAACAATAATAAGGCTAGAACATAACATCTCGCCGAAAAAGTTGACTGTGGACGTGACTTATTTTAAGTATTGTTGCCTTTAGCTTAGGGTTGTATGTATTAAGCAGGGCCAGATACTGCTCTTATGTGCGGAAAGCTGCGTTGGAGTATTCGGAGAAGGAACACACCTTGCAATGCTGAAGACAATCGCCGGATACATCTTCATTGAAGCATGGTTCAGGGGCTACTCAGGGAGTCCTGGAATAAGGGGTCCTCGGCTGTCCGAGCTATGTGATATGGGCTGGACTAATGGGTCATGAATATATGAGATTAAAGACCTTTCCCCGTATCCGGATGGGGCTCTCCTTTGCGTGGGTGGCGAGCTTGGCGATCGGATCATGCACCGTCCTTTCTGTATAAACCAACTCTGTACAACCCTAGATCCCTCCGGTGTCAAATATAAACCGGAGGGTTTAGTCCGTAGGGCAATCACAATCATACATGCTAGACATCTAGGGTTTAGCAATTATGATCTCAAGGTAGATCAACTCTTGTAACCCCTATACTCATCAAAGTCAATCAAGCAGGAAGTAGGGTATTACGTCCATTAAGAGGGCCCAAACCTAGGTAAACATCATGTCCCCTGCCTCCCTGTTACCTTCGATCCTTAGATGCACAGTTCGGGACCCCTACCCGAGATCTGCTGGTTTTGATACAAACAAGGGGTGCGTCAGAGCCTCTCTTTCGTCGATCGACTCACCACCTCTCCACCGCTTCCATGGCCGACGCACGCCAAGCTCGTGCTGAGCGCCGGGCCACCCTTGCCGCCCGCATTGCTCAGACAGTGCTGGCGGGCAACGGCTGGCCTCGCCAACCCGCGTCGCCGGTGGCGAACACCGTGATGGGCCCTACAGGCGACGAGCAACAGGCCTCCTCACTGCATCCATCTGTGCGCCACGACGGGCGCATTGCCACTCCGTCGCTGACTCCAGCTGCTTCATCCTCTCATGCTTGTCGTGGCCTGGCGAACACACAGGCCGCTCTGCTCACGCCACGCGAGCACCTGTTCTACCGCCTGGTGGACGACCTCTACGAGGTCTGGCTCGACCGCATTGCCGAGCTCGTCAGCGCCGCTGGGGACTCTGCTGCACCTGCTCGCTCGCTGCCTCAACCACCTCCTGCTGCTGGAGATGTAGCTCATTGGGCCCCTCCTCCGCCTCGAAGGAAAAACGCCATCATCGAGCAAGGCGGGTGGCACCTCGGTGCAATCTGCAGCGTCAGGCGCCCGCACGCGATGAAGGAAGCTGCTAGGTGGTCTAGTGGCCACAAGAAGATGCGTGTGCGCTCCCGGCGCCATGTAAGGACCGCGCGCCGCATGTGGTGGCGGTGTTCAAACGCCAAGACCAGGCTCGACCACCCCGACGGGCTCTCGTGACCACAGCGGGGTGCCGTGCATTCACTCCGGAGTTGAGCAGCATCGTCTCACCAGGGAAGTTCAAGCCCGACCTGCCTCCACGCTATAACGGCAGCGCTGACCCCGCCAAGTTCCTGCAGCTCTACGAGCTGAGCATCCTGGCGGCCAGCGGCGACGAGAAGGTAATGGCGAACTGGTTCCCCATGGCCCTCAAGGTTGGCGCGCGCTCCTGGCTCTTGAATGCCCCTAGGATCGATCTCCTCCTGGGACGAGATGAGGGAACATTTCATTGCCAACTTCCAGGGCACCCGCGACCGCCCGCCAGCCGCAGGAGACCTATGATGCATCAAGCAGCAACCAGGAGAGACCCTGCAGAAGTACATCCAATGCTTCAACGTCGTCCACCTCAAGATTCCCAAGGTGTCGGACGAAGCCATCATCTCGGCATTCACCGACGGCGTTCGCGACGTCAAGATGAAGGAAGAGCTCGCCATACACGAAGACCTAGGCACGACCCTGGAAATGTTCAACATGGCAACCCGACGTAGACCCAGAAGACCTATCCCCGAACTCCCCAATGCAGACCCAGAAGACAAGAAGGCCAAGGCCAAGGACGTGAAGTGCAAGGGATAGGTCATGCTCGCAGCCGAGCTAGAAATGAAGCACGACTGCGATCACCCAGAGTCATCCAAGGGCAACCGCCCATTCTGTGTCTTCCACAACGTGCACAGCCACAACACCAATGACTGCCAGGAGCTCAGGGCCATCCGTGATGGGTGCCTTGGTCTTTGCCCCAAACGCAATGATCGTGGCTACGGTCGCGGAGGAGGCCAATGTGGGGGACGCTGGGACGGCCGCGACCATCGTCAGGAGTGGCGCGATCAGTCTCGGGAGGACGGCTGGCAGGGCAATGTTGTCCTTCCTCCGCTGCCGCCGCCGCCAAGAAGGAACGAAGAACACCATCAAGATGATGGGGCTAGGGGCTTCCAAGAGCGTCGTGCCATCGCCTGCATCCTTGGCGGCTCCCAGGCCCCAGCCTCTCATCGCATCTTCAAGCAGTTCACGCGTGAGGTGAACGCAGCCCTTCCAAAGCTCGGGGCGATGCGGCCGCTCTGGTGGTCCAAGTATGCCATCACCTTCGACTCATCCGACCAACTCAAGTGCGTGGCCACGGCTGGCGCGCTCCCAATGCTCTGCTCGCCCATCTTCAGCAACGTGCTTGTCACCAAGACGCTCATCGATGGTGGTGCAGGACTCAGTGTACTCTCTGTCCAGACTTTCAATAGGCTCCAAGTGTCATATCACCAGCTCCAGCCTACCAAGCCGTTCTCAGGAGTGACCGACGGCTCCACGCATCCGATCGGGCAGGTCAGCCTCCCCTTCACCTTCCGCAAGCGCGACAATTACCGCACCGAGCTCATCGACTTCGACGTTTCCGACATCCTCCTGCCGAACAATGCCATCCTTGGACACCCAGCTCTCGCCAAGTTCATGGTGGCAATGCGCCATGGCTACAATGTCCTCAAGATGCCAGGGAACCGCGGCATCATCACGGTCACTTGTGAAGAAAAGGACACGGTGTGCTCTCTCGAGTGTGCCTACCAGGCTGCAGCGGTCGAGAACCCTAAGGATGAGGGCGCCATCCACCCTCCTGAGGCCATTCCCAAGAAGAAGAAGCAGCAACTCTACCAGGGATCTCAGGAGGATGGGGCGTCCGGTGGGGCTGCCTCTAGCCTGGCGTCTCTGGACGGGGAGCCTTCCCCTCTCGCATAGGAAGGCGCGCCCGGTGCCCCTCTTAGGTTGGGCTCGGTGGCTCCCCTCTGGAGGGCATCTGACCTGGCTAACGTTACGAGGGAGGAAATCAGACACCATGTGGAGGAATGCTTCAAGGCACGCTTCCGCAGAGAGAGCGCTGGGCGTGAGGCGCCTGGCACTCAGGAGTTCGTCGACAAGGCGGTCAAGGAGATTCAGGAGGCAAGGGTCATGCGGGGGGATCGCCACCCACCACCAAGCGCGACTCCTCGCCCAAGTGAGGACGAGGAGCTGCTCGTCTGCGTCGACATCCCAGGGCTCAACATGGCCGCATCTCAGGAGCTCTTCTAGCCGTCCCTTGTTGGCCGATGCGAGGGTCCCCCTCACAGCTACGTCTGCATGCCCTTTGGTTTGCTGAACGCAGCTGTTGCGTACCAGTGCCACATGCGGGGTGTCCTGGCGGCTCAGGAGGCCCGGCACCAGGCGATCCAGGCAGAGATGGCGATGGATCCCCATGAGCCCCCAGACCTCCAGAGCCTGCCGAGGTTCAGGGCCAGGGCGGCTCATGAGGAGCGACTTCTGCAGCGCGCATCTTCCAATACTCCAGCACCTCTACAGAAATGGTGCCAAGTGATATCTTTTGGTTCATTCAGTAGGGGGCGCCTCTCGGGGTGCACTATCCCCAAGCCGCATGGGTCCATCCCTGCAGCATGTTTCTTTCTTGCATTTATCAGAGCTGGCTAACCGTCTTCCATAAGTTGCTTTATGATCATCACCCTCTTGCTTCGAGCCCTATACGCTCTATGGCCTTTTTACATCGCTGACTCGCCCTTTGCTCATCCCGCAGTGGGGGCTATACATGATGGCACGGCGCTTGTGCTCGGGTCCGTCCCAGCAATGCAGACAAATCTGAGAGACTAAGCTCTGGCTCGTGACCTGCCTCGTGTACACCACCTCGCCAGGTCCTAGACGCCTTCATCTTCCTGCAGAAAGATCAAGGATAGGTAGCAAGTGTTGTTCGGGGTCATGTTCTCCTCCACAGGCTAACTCACAGGTATATCTGGAGCCTAGCTACGGGCGGGCCCGACGGCCACCCCCTTCTCGCGCAAGTCGCTTGCACGTTAAAGGTGGGCTCCTG
Source organism: Aegilops speltoides (assembly GCA_021437245.1). Classification (NCBI taxonomy): domain Eukaryota; kingdom Viridiplantae; phylum Streptophyta; class Magnoliopsida; order Poales; family Poaceae; genus Aegilops; species Aegilops speltoides. The sequence continues at coordinate 241,202,867 of CM038142.1, forward strand.
TGCATCATGCCTCATGAGCTCCTACTGGCTCTCCAGCCCTCACCCCTGGCCTGGACCACAACATCGTGACCTGGCATACCAGCGGTGGCTCAGCCTCGCTCGACGGCCGGGACCCGAGGACATAGAGCACCTAGACGAGGGAGAAAAGGGAATGGCCATTGCTAGCCTACCTAGAGGCGCCACCACTAAGACCCAAATGGGTACCACGCAAGGGAATCGCCTCAAGCTCACTAAAACATAAGTCACTCGCATGTCAGCAAAGACCTCACGATTCAATCTCACGACCTTCGTAGTCTCATTTGGGCAATGCCGCTTCCCTTTCCGGTCCTTGGGCAGCTGCTTGCATGCCAAGGGGGACCTCGTGAGCATCGCGCCTCAGGAGCTCTCACCAGACCTCGGGCCGCTCACCTCCTGGCCTTTACCACAGCATCGCGATCTGGCATACCAGCGACGGCAGAAGCCTGCCTCAGGACTATGTCCTGTCGGCGTAGAGCGCTGAGCTATCTTAGGAGCGGAAAGGGGGAACCGTGCCGGAGCGAGATGCGCAATTTAAACATAGTGCTAGAAAGAATAACGTTGGAACAAAAGTATCATGGTTTTTACATACCCCCACGGGGCTTGTCATAATTTGGTGCAGGGAAACATAAGAAGGAAGGCTTTGGAGTACCGGGCCAAGGGACATCATCGGCAGCCTCGGGCAGATGTCGCTGCTGCACTTCGAGCGCGGTGAGAGCTCAGCAGCACATAGCTGTCGTCGCTGGACTAGGAAGAATCGCTGGGCTTGGGAGAGTTGCTGAATTCCTAGGAGTTGTCACTGCTACTGGAGGAAAGCCGATGGGGTCGGAGGCGGTCCAAGCGCTCACGACCGCGCCCCGTGGGTTGCTTCCTCCAGGGCAGCACTCCAGCTGCCGACCCTCCTCGTCGAAGACCTTGAAGAACAACATAGAGGTGCCATCATACTCGAAGTGGATCGCGAGGGCCCCTTCTGTGTGGCAGGCACAGGCGACCTCACCCCATCCATAGGTCATGAAGATATCGCTAGGAGGCACTACATCGACCTCAGCTTCGGTGGCCAGGCTGCAGCACCCGGCGTGTTGCAACCACAACTCAAGCTGCCCCCTCGGCGTCATCTTATCAGCGAAGAACCTTGGGAACCGGATCCACGAGCGAGGCGGCATTGCTGCCCACACCATGAACTCACGCAAGCTTCCCTTAGTGTGAGTTCGCGGTCCAGCTGGCCGCTGAGCTTGGGCTCACCCGCTGCTGCCTCAAATTTCTCGGTGGTGGGCATTGCCATCCTGCGCGCGGTCGTATAAGGGAAGGGGAAGCCGGGCGGAGGCTGTTCATGCCAAGGCTGGTTCACCTCCTACCCCACGCCGGCATCGCAGGGACGGCAAAACCTTTTCTTTGGCGGAAGTGGTTCAGGCTCCTCCCGAGGGGCTTTTCCTTTCTCTACCGCAGAGAGTCTCCTGATTGGCACCATGGATGCTAGGGCAAGGAGGAGAAGGAGAAACAACGGGCAGCAAGAAGATGAAGACAGAGATGAGTGATGGGGGCTCTGCCCCGCCCCTCATTTATAGTCGGAAAGAGGCCAACCGCCGGCCTCCACGATCCCGCGTGGTTGGCCTCCATGATCACGCACAATGATGTTCTCTCTGCATGCAGCATCGACTTGTCAAGTCAGACAGTTGGCGAGGCAGCATGGGGAAGTGGAGACGCCCATGTCCCATCAATCGCCACGCGTTTTCCAAGGCCACATGAAGTTGGGGCCCACGGCGCTCCCCACTTGCCCTTTGGCTTCGCCTAGAAGTCAAGTTCGAGTGCACCTTGGGCTCGGGGGCTACTGTCGGCGTTCTGGATAGGGGGGTACCCAGACTTGCCCGCCTGCGGCTTGCAGCGTGGCTCCATCGACAGCCTGGTATGGACCAGTTTCGACATCAACAACTCAAGACCCTCGCAAGGGGCCGAGCCTCGCAAGCCGGACGACATCAAGACCTCCAAAGGGATCAGCCTCCTCAGGCTGGCTCCTGAGGAGCGGAGATTTTTATGCAATGCTCACCTCGTGAGGTTCGGGTGACGTGAGCCATGAAGATCGAGGCCAGGCGCGCGCCAGCAGGCATAGAGTACCAGTTTTCTCTTTGGTGCAAAGGAGGCAAGCACCAGGAGCGGAATACTAGAACTGCTAGGACGGCAGGATGGAGGTCATCGCCGAGCACACCGCAGCGTCGAAACTAGTGGCCTTTGCAGGCGAAGACCACTTTAGTCAGGATAAGATGTACTTGTTGTCTCCCTTCAAATTTGACCATTATGGGATCCCTTCCCGCCTCCATGCGGGAAGAGGACCAAGGCCACTATAAATAGGACCTAGCCACCATCAAAAAGGGGGGAGGAAGTCGATCAAATCCATTCCACCCTCACCAGCTCACCAGCTCAATTGAGCCCAAGAACACGCCACCTGAGGTTGTTCTCCACTATACTAGTTCTTCCTCAGCCCCTCGAGGCAAATCCACCACAAAGCAGGAGTAGGGTTTTACACCGCAAGGTGGCCCGAACCTGGGTAAATTGTTGTGTCCCATTTCCTTCGAGCTCGATGTGTTAGGCTATGAGATTAGCGAGTTAGCAGACTAGGGAGAGTGAGATCTTTGCACGCACCCTAGAGTTTGAACCTCTCAGGGGTTTGTGGAACCCGTAGTCCGACATACACCGCACTGATTGATGACGTGGGTCGTGGCAGAGTGGTTGGGTGAGGTGGTTTTTGCCTCCGTGAGTCCCGGAAGGCCCTGCCGGGACGTCTTGGATGTTCTCTTTCGGGGGCAACCCCACCCTCCCCGAGCTCGTCTGCCCGGCAAGGGAGGTTTTTCTCCTGTTGGTATCTTGCTTTTCTGGCTTGACCTTGGTCCTCTTGATCTGCATGTTGGTCCTTCGAAGATCTTGGTCTCCTGTACTCTGGCATGGCCTAGTGCCATAATCTTGTTCCCGTGCCTGTGCACAGTCTGGGCAACAGACTCCAGGGTTTGTTACACCAACAGAAGCCCCCGGGCCTGCCCTGAACGCGCTGCTGAGCATCGTCAGGTTAGGCCCTAATAAGTGCATAGGTAGGGGTGAAGAGGTCGGCCCCTTGAGGTCTTCTTTGCTACTTCATTAATCTTGTGCCTGGGCCAGTTTCCGGTTTCTCCATGCGTCGCGTAAAGCCAATAGTGGTGGGGCCGCTATTGTAACGGCCCGTGAATGACTTTAACACACGGTGTAGAAACTGCCTATTCACTCTTCCCACCACGCCCTTATCCTCAGCCACGTATGCTAAATGCATCACGTGGGGGTTGGTAATGGAGGCATGTGGTGTGGAGGGTTTTCAAGGTAGGGGCCCTCGGTCTTCTGGGATTGGCGGAGGAGGGTGGTAGTTACTCACTGGAGAATCAGTTCCAGCCCCCTGCTCACCTATAAAAGGAGGAGTGGGGGAGGAGTGGAGGCGTTCATCCATACCCCTCTCCTCCTCCGCCTTGCTTCGTCCTGGGTATGCTGAAAGGGAGAGCTTGGGGTCGGGCCCTGGGCCCGAGCTTGGAGCTGATGATGCCGAGCAATGGTGCTGGCGCTCGGGGTGTGGGTCTGGTCCAAGTCCAAGGCGAAGGGCTTGGGATTGTTAGAAATCCCAGTACCGCCCTTTTTCTTGGAACTGGGGTTGATGTTGATGAGAGGCGTGTCTTACTGCCCGCCAAGGTGAGATGTGGCGCGCCTCGAATGCTCTGGCCATCTTGGCAGCATGCCGTCTCTTCGGGAGGAGTGCCGGACCGCGAGGACGGCGTTTCCCTGGAGAGGTTCTGATGAAGATGAAGCCTGGGAAGACGGAGAAGGCGGGAGGCAGGCCGTCAGGTTAGAGTACAATCGCACCGACGCGTTCGTCTCGTACTGGCGACCTGCTGCCTCGTCTTTCCGTTCTTCCCCTCCTTCCCGGCACCATCATCATCGGCCTCCTGGTCGTCGGGGAGGGGGCGCTCTCTTGGTGCCTTTGCCTGCTCCAGCAGTCTTCCAGCTGAGCTTTGGTGGATGACTCCACTGTTGCTTTAGCTGGGGCTTCATGCTGGTCTCGGAGGTGGTGATCAGGATGCCACCGAGCTGCTTCATTCTCCCTCCTCCTTCGCAGCCTCGCCACTCCTGGTCTTGTCAGGCTCTGCGTCCGGCAGGCCATGACAGGATCGGGATGGACTCCCGTTTGGGTGCTGCTCCTGCCTCCTTCTCTTCCCGCCGCACTACCTGGGGTAGGAGGAACAGGGAGGGAGTTTACGGGGCACTTATCTTTTTTTCAATCTTAAATCTGTAGGCAATTACCAAATTTTAATTCAAATAATGTAATCTCTCGAGTCCATGTTTGCGTTCTGTAAGGCTTGTACTTGTATGATCAGCATATTAATGAAAAACATGAGCCTTGCCGGGAACTCGTGCATGTGTACATCCATGCAGAGGTGGATGCCTCTTTAGTTTAAATAAACGAGTCTTTCCCGGCAGATCATCCTGCCGGTACCCTTTTATCTTGTTGCCAGCGACTGGAGTCTACCGGGCAAAAAATAAAGGGACCAGCCCCCTGCCAACCCCTTTTCATCGAAGGCCACTGCGACCACTCAAGCCGAAGCAACGTTCGAGCCAAAAGTTGGAGCACCTAGGCTTCAAAGAGCGGTGAGGTTTTCTCATGCACAAGTTTCAGCTTACAGAGCACTTATGGACAAGAGGTAGAACTTATCAGTTTGGCTTGCCGGGGTACCGAAGTGCTGGTCCATCTTCCCAACTCCTTGTAAAAGCCAAGTTCACGGTAGGAACCTGCAGCTTCATGCAGATGAGAATGATGCACGATGCGATCCTATCAATATGCACATGCAAATGCTCATGAAATGCTTATGCAATACTCTTGGAATGCTCATGCATGCATGTAACTTGGTCGGGGGCCCCCAACGCTTTGTTTATTTCTCTGCTACTCTGGGTCATCGCCTGGCTTTGTACAAGGGGTTACATGCAGCTAAGGCAAGGCCTGTAAAAAGGGTGGTTGCTGGGCAGGGCCCGACAGCCACTCCTTACGGGTAGAACTTGCAGGGATGCTCAATATTCCGTGAGTTTTGCAATTGAATATCATCTCCGGTCTCGAGATGGACTGCGCCAGGTCTGGTGACTCATACTATTCGGTAAGGGCCTTCCCACTTTGGCGTCAACTTGTTTGTACCTTTGGCGGACTGAACACACCTACGGACCAGGTCGCCTTCCTCAAAACACCGGGCATGAACCCTGCAGCTATGATAGCAACGCAGGGCTTGCTGATAGCGTGCAACATGCGTAGCAGCCCGGAGACGGTCCTCCTCGAGTAGCATAGCGTCGTCACGCCGGTGATGATATTGCACTACTTCATCATAGCCAAGCACTTGAGGCAACCTATAAATGAGTTTCATGGGGATAACTGCTTCTGCCCCATAGAGCAGGGAGAAAGAAGTTTGCCCGGTAGCTTGATTTGGTGTCGTTTTGAGGGGCCAAAGGACTACCGTCAGCTCATCGATCCACCGCCTGCTGTGCTTCTGCAGCGTATCAAAGGTTATTTTCTTGAGCCCCCGTAGCACATCAGCGTTCGCCCTCTCAGCTTGCCCATTGCTTCTGGGATGAGCGATAGAGGCAAATGAGACCTTGCTTTCGAGGGTACGAACATATTGCATGAAGGCTCGGCTCATGAACTGGGTGCCGTTGTCGGTAATGATCCTTGCCGGAACTCCAAAATGACACACCAGTTCTTTCAAGAACTTGATAGCTGACTGAGCAGTCACCTTTCTCATGGTAGTCACTTCCGGCCACTTTGTAAACTTGTCGATAGCAACGAACAATAATTCAAAGCCCTCGATTGCTCGGGGGAAAGGGCCGAGGATATCCCCCAGACTGAAAATGGCCATAAAGGGATTATCTGAAGAGCTTGGCAGGCAGGTGGATGTTCTTGGAATGGAACTGGCAGGCTTCACATTTGGTGACTAGCTCAACCACATCTTGGAGGGCTGTGGGCCAGTAGAATCCTTGTCAGAATGCTTTCTAGACCAATGCCCTTGATCCAATGTTGGATCCGCACATGCCTTTGTGTATCTCAGCCAGCAGTTCCTTTCCTTCTTCCTCATAGATTCACTTCAATTTCACACTGTTGGTCCTTGTTCTATACACAGTACCATCAACAAACTGATACATACTGGCCCTCCGGGATACTCTTTCAGCTTCATCTCGGTCATTGGGGAGTTCTCTGGTTTGGAGGAAGTGGACTATGTGCCTTGCCCAAGTTGGAGCATGGGGCTCGGCAATGAGTACTAGTGGCACCTCCTCAACTGCGGGGGCACATTCCTCGTCCGCGGGGACCATAGGCCCGGCTGGAGGGTGTCGTTCGGCAAGTTGTGAGGAGTTGTTTCCGGCAGGGTCCCTGCCAGGAGCGGAAGGTTCTACCGGGAGAGGCTTACCAAAGTCCTTCTTTCTCCTTTTCCGGGCCATTATTGCTGGGGATGCGGAGGGCTAAGTAAGATGGGAAACAAAACTCCTTGGTTCCACAAGAAGCTTTTGCGTAGCACACTTTGACAGATGATTAGCTATGCTGTTTTCCGCACAGGGTACGTGCTCTATTTGCCATCCGTCAAAGCGCTCCACCAATCTCCTCACTTACTTAACATATGCCTCCATCAATGGACTTTGGTAATCCTTGTTGACTTGTCTCACCACAAGTGGTGAGTCTCCTCGAATGATCAACTTCTTGATTCCCAACTCTATGGCAATGCTGAGCCCGGCAAGGAGCCCTTCATACTCTGCTGTATTATTGGTTGCCTCTTCCTAGGAAAAATGCCTCTAGACGACGTACTTCAAGTGCTCCCCTAAGAGGGAGATGAGGAGCACGCCAGCCCCTGCACCTTGTAGGGAAAAGACACCATCAAAATACATAATTCATTCTTGGGGCGCCTCCTTGTTGGGGATAACTATTTCTGTCACTTCCTCGTCAGGGGTTGGCGTCCATTCTGCAACAAAGTCTGCCGATGCCCTGCTCTGGATTGTTGATGTGCTCTCAAATTTCAGACCAAAACTAGACAACTCCAAAGCCCACTACACTATTCTGCCAGTAGCCTCAGGGTTTTGGAGTATCCTTTGCAACGGGAAGCGGGTGACAACCATGATCTCATGGGCTTAGAAGTAGTGGCGCAGTTTCCTTGAGTCCATGATGAGACCAAAGATCAACTTTTGCACGCCAGAGTATCTCGGTCGAGCCCCCTGTAATAAGGAACTGACGAAGTACTCTGGGCGTTGCACCACTTTTTTCTTTGCCATGTCCTTGGGGTTGCTCTCACTGCCATGATCGCTTATGCCCTGATCCTTATCTGACTCTGCCAGTCCTTGCTCACTCTTTGCTTCGTCCACTTCCCGTTGTGCCACCAAGCTTGCACTAACTACTTGGTTGGTTTCTGCTAAGTATAGTAGCAACGACTCTTGTGGCTTGGGAGCAACCAAGGTGGGCACAGAGGAGAAGTAGGCCTTCAACTCTTGCAAGGCCGCATCTGCTTCTAGGGTCCACTTCATGGGTCATGCCTTCTTCAGGATTTTGAAGAATGGCTGGGCGCGTTCGGCAGACTTGGAGATGAATCTGCTTAGCGCGGCAACGCACCCTGTCAGGCGCCTCACATCCTTGACTGTCCTTGGTGCTTGGATATGCTCAATGGCTTTAATCTTGTCGGGGTTGGTTTCGATCCCCCGATGGGACACAAAGAACCCAAGTAGCTTGCCGCAGGGAACACCAAACACACACTTCTCTAGGTTGAGCTTCAAGTTCATCTTGTGAATATTCGAAAATGTCTCTTCCAAATCCTGGATGAGAGATGCTCTGTCCTTGGTCTTGACCACAATGTCATCCATATAAGCTTCAATGTTTCTGTGCAGCTATGGCCCGAAACCAATCTGGACAGCCCTTGCAAAAGTAGACTCGGCACTCTTTAATCCAAACGGCATATGCATAAGACAGTACATACCACATGGGATGATGAACGAGCTCTTCTCTTCATCTTCCTTGGACATGAAGATCTGGTGATACCCAGAATATGCATCCAGAAAGGAAAGCAAATCGCAGCCCGAAGTGGAATCCACGATCTGATCAATGCGCGGCAAGGGAAATGGGTCCTTCGGGTAAGCCTTGTTGAGATCTGTGAAATCCATGCAACGCCTCCATTTCCCGTTAGCCTTCCGGACCACCACTGGATTTTCTAACCATGTGGGGTGTAGCACTCCTCTGCCCAAACCAGCTGCTTCAAGATTCGTGATCTCCTCTCCAATAAACTGCTGCCTCTCCAAGGCCTACTTCCGAACTTTCTTCTTAACGGGTCAGGCATGTGTGCAGATAGAAAGGTGGTGCTCGATTACCTCCCTGGGAACACCGGGGATATCAGATGGTTGCCACGCAAACACATCGATATTCTCCCGCAGGAAGGCAATGAGCGCGCTTTCCGGGTACATCTATTTTTCATTGAGGGTGGCGCTGATGGTGAAAGTAGCATCAATGCCAGCCAGCCCTGTCGGGACATTCTTCACTTGTGGAGCAGTAACCTTAGACCTTTTGCTGTTGGAACTCTCTGGCAAGTCATCAACAGGTGTAGCGTACTCCGAAGAGGTATGCTTCCCATATTCCTTGCCAGTTTCCTTGCTATCCTTCTTCTTTCCTCTGCTCTCCTTAGCAGGAACTGCTGCTGTCGTTGTCGCTGCCTCTGCCGCGACCGCGTCCCAGTACATCTTGTCCACGCAAATGATCGCGTCCTTCTCATCTGATGGGATGGAAATGACTCCGACTTGCCCAGGCATCTTCAAGGTGTTGTAGGCATAGTGGGATGCCGCCATGAACTTAGCCAGGGCTGGTCGTCCAAGGATCCCATTGTATGGCAAGGGGAGGTCGACCACATCAAACACAATCTTTTCAGTCCGATAGTTCAACTCCCCTCCAAATTTCACAGGCAACACGATCTTTTCCTTAGGATGACTCCTGCCGGGATTAACTCCTTGAAACATGCTGGTGACCTTTAACTCCTCTTCTGTTATCTGAAGTTTGCTGACAACCTTTGGGGAAATCGAATTCAACCTGGCCCTGCCGTCCACCAACATCTTAGTGACCTTGAGGTTGCGAATTGTCAGAGAGACAAACAATGGTAAACACCCTACCACAGTAGTACAGTTAGGATGACCGTCTTCATCAAAGATGATGGGTGCGCATGACCATTTGAGTGGTTTCCGGGCCTCTGGTGCTGGTTCCACGACATTGACCTCCCGCGCCCACCGTTTGAGTTGGCGGTGAGAGGTGTGCAGGGGTGCACCCCCGTCAATGCACAGGGCGTCAGTGGCCTTCTGAAATTCTTGCTCACTAGTTCCCTCTTCATCCCCTCCATCACTCTCATCATCAAAGGATTCCTTCTCTTGATCTCTGGCGGGTTTTCCTTTATTCCGAATAGATTTGCCAGGGCGATTTACTTCACCGCCTCGACCCTTAATGCCAACGACATTCTGACCCTTTTCCTTGTCACGCTACTCGTACTCTGCTCTTTGCCTCTTGACGATCTGCTCAACCTTATAACACTCTTGAAGGTTGTGGCCCTTGGTCCGATGAATCTTGCAATATGGCCCATCGCCCTTCCCGGCCTTCTCGGCAGCTGCAGCCTCCCGGCAGTCAGTGCACACGGCAGCTTCCTTGATGGGGGCTTCGGCCTTAGCCGTCTTGCCAATACTAGGTGTACCCGATCCTTTAACAGTCATCACTGCCTTATCCTTGTGCCTCTTATTGCGATTCTTGCTCTTCTTTTGACTGGTGGATTTGTCATCATCCTCTGAATCGACATTGATGCAGTCCTCCTCTCTGGGTAACTTCCTTCCCTCCTCCATCCGAGCACACTTATCCACCAAGGTGTAAAGCTCCTTCATAGTCTTGGGCAACCATACGCTCATCTTGGAACAAATCCTGCGGTTGCCCACATTGGACTGGAAGGCAGCTATCGCAGTTGTTGGATGGATGTTCGGGATGTTCTTGTGGACTCTACTAAATCTCTGTAAATACTGCTGGAGAGTTTCTCCTTCTTTCTGTTGGAGAAGCTGCAAATCGCTAGGCCGACCAGGTTCTTGATGGCCGCCAATGAAGTTACCAATGAATTCATGGCCCAGCTCAGTCCATAAAGAAATGGAGTTCTCCAGCAGGTGCATCAGCCAGGACCTCACATTGGACTTGAGAGCCAAAGGGAAGTAGTTGGCGAACACCTTCTCATCTCTTCCCCCGATAGCTTGAACATCGATGGTGTAGATGCTTAGAAACTCTGTCGGGTTTGGCCTCCCATCATACTTCTTGGGTATCTTTGGCTTGAACATGCAGAAGGACGGCCAACGGACTTGCCACAGCTCAGGAGTAAAGGCAGGGCACCCAACCTCGAAAGGTAGGCACTCGCCAATATCGAGCGCAGGCTCGTCGACATCGGGACCGTCGCACCCATTGGTCTGGTGGTGGTCGTGGCGGCGTCGCTCAATGACAACGCACGCGTCTCCCCTTCGCCTTTCCTCTGGGGCTTGCTGCCGGTCTGGACGCGCTCGAGGGTCATAAGAGGCCATTGAGACATCGTCAGGTTCTTCATTCTATTACCTCGCGCGGGCTGTCGTGGCGAGGACTGTGCTGTGGGAGTGGCCCCTTCTATATGACCAGCAGCATGAGCCGTCGTCGTCGCTTGGGGAGGCTGTGGTGGGCCAGCTCGCTGTGAGCCCCAAGCCTCGATGAAACCGAGGAGACTCTCGATGGTGACACGCCACTCATCCATCTGCTCAGCCGCTAGCGGGAACCTTAGGAGTAGTTGAGCCCGCACCATGGCCTCCGTTGCCGTACTCGGCATGGGTGATGATGACGCAGATCGTACCATCGCTCGGCTCCTGACGGTGCCAGCGGCGACAGTACCACGTCCTCGCTGTTGCGAGGCGGTCACCTGGACGGCATGGTGGTGTGGCGAAGGCGCTTGAGGGCTAGCGGCTCCGTCGGGCGCAACGACTTGGTCGACTCTCCCTAGGGGAGGCGCACGCGTTGCGGTCGCTCCTGTGACGGGGGCGGATGGAGGGCGGCGATTCGCCCCGGACTGAGCGCCATCACTGTGGATGTGCCCGTCGGTGAGAGGAAGGGGTGTGGATGGAGTAGCCCCTTCACCCGTACCTCGTGGAGCGTGACCATCAGGGTGTTGCAGATGTTGCTCTCCCCTGGTGTCTTCCGCTCCTGCTTCGGCCGTGGGGGAAGTGGTGATGGTGCCGCCTGCTCTGACCACATCCCCAGGAGCGTCCACATCCTCGCATGCAACCACACCTCCCATAGCATTGGTGGCTGTGGGCGGTGGAGCCTTTGAGGTGGACGGGTGAGCCGAAGCACCGGATTTCTTCTTGGGCGCCATGGTAGATGGCGCCGTCAGAGACGAAGATGGCGATGAAGATGACGCACTGCACAAGCTTTCAGGTTCACGCAAGTGATCCCCTTACCTGGTGCACCAAAGATGTCGTGGGAACCATGGCCACCTATGGTACCAGGTGTACCTTACTGGTTTGGCAGGGGGGATGTCACGTCGCACAAAGAGCAGAAGAGTGTGGGGCAGCACGGTAGAAATCACACAGGCAATTTTACCCAGGTTCGGGCCGCCATGAGGCGTATAACCCTACTCCTGCTTTGGTGAATTGATGGTGGAAGAACGGTGGTGGAGCACAGTACACTTGCCCGGTAGGGTTGCCTATGGGCAATAGTGGCTACGCGCGAATGAGTGTGTGGGTATCCAACCTTCTAACCCTTTCTACGGTTGCCACGAGCCTCCTTTTATAGATTAAGGGGTCACCATAATGGCAAATTAGTCATTATGCACTGATAAGATAGCAAATAGTGCTATCATACCTAACTCTGCAGGCTAACAGAGCGCACTAAATGCACCGCTCAACGGCACATCATTGCTTGCCCGGCAAGCCTTGCCGGGTTATTTTGCCAGCTTCATGCCTGCTTGCTTGACATGTCGCAGGACGGGTGTCGTATGTAGGTATTTCCTGTAGAAAGAGGCTGCCATGTGGCGAATGGCTGACACTTAATAACTTTGTGGCTTGACACCGCACTGATTGACGACGTGGGACATGGTGGAGTGGTTGGGTTAGGTGGTTTTTGCCTCCGTGAGTCCCGGCAAGCCCTGCCGGGACGTCTTGGATGTTCTCTTCCAGGGGCAACCCCGCCCTCGCCAAGCTCGTCTTCCCGTCAAGAGAGGTTTTTCTCTTGGTGGTATCTTGCTTTTCTGGCTTGACCTTAGTCCTCTTGATCTGCATGTTGGTCCTTCGAAGATCTTGGTCTCTTGTACTCTGGCATGGCCTAGTGCCATAATCTTGTTCCCGTGCCTATGCACAGTCTGGGCAACAGATCCATGGTTTATTGCACCAACACTGATGCTAAGCCAATTGTTGATCACCAACCATGATTGAATCCTAAGATGAAGGATGTAGTAAGAACTGAAATATTAATGATTTTGGAAGAAGGTATAATTTAACCATAGCTGATAGTAGATGGGAAGTCCTATTCATTGTGTTCCTAAAAGAGGAGGTATAATTTTTGTTCCTAATGATAAAAATGAACTCATCCCACAAAGAATTGTAACTGATTATAGGATGGTAATTCATTTCAGGAAATTATACAAGGCTACTAGAAAATATCATTACCCCTTGCCTTTTATGATCAAACGTTAGAAAGATTGTCTAAGAATACACACTTTTGTTTCCTTGATGGATATTCTGTTTTTTCACAAATACCTGTGTCAAAAGAAGATCAAGAGAAAACTACTTTTACTTGTACTTTTGGAACTTATGCTTATAGATGCATTCCTTTAGGTTTATGTAATGCACATGCTACGTTTCAAACATGTATGGCTGTTATATTCTCTGATTTTTGTGAAAACATTGTTGAGGTATTCATGGATGATTTTTTCCATTTATGGGACTTATTTTGATGATTACTTAAGCTACCTTGATCGAGTTTTGCAGAGATTTGAAGAAACTAATCTTTTCTTGCATGAGGAGAAGTGCCACTTCATGGGGAATGAAGGTATAGTGCTTGGGCACAAAATTTCTGAACGAGGTATTGAAGTAGATAAAGCTAAGGTTGATGCAGTTGAGAAAATGCCATGTCCTAAAGATATTAAAGGTATAAGAAGTTTCCTTGGTCATGTTGGTTTTTATAGGAGATTTATTAAAGACTTCTCTAAAATTTATAGGCCTCTTACTAATCTCTTGCAAAATGATGTTCCATTTGTTTTTCATGATGATTGCGTAGAAGCCTTTGAAATACTTAAGAAGACCTTGATCTCTGCTCCCATTGCCTCAACCACCTGATTGGAACCTACCTTTTCAAATTATGTGTGATGCTAGTGATTATGTTGTTGGTGCTTGTCGGTGCAACAAACCCACATGTATGTTTCCCGAACAATACACAGGCATGACAACTAAGGAAGCATACAACACCAAGCATTCAAGACAAGGCCAAGCCAGAGAGATAGCTCTTTGAGAGATCAAAGGGTGGATCAAGAAGACAAAGAAAAGCCAAAGCAATTGGATATCACTAAGGAAAGCCTCCCTTGCCTAGTAGGCAAGCTCGGTCAGGTCGAGGCCGCCCCTAGGATGAAGCCAATATTCCCTCGGCAGGCCTGCCGGGGCTGTCGATGGCGGTCCACCCCGCCAAGACTCCATAGCTCCACTGCATCGTATCGCACGTCACCTATCAATGCGGTGTCGAGCCTCCAGGTGATTAAGTGGCTGTTATTTGGCATGTGGCAGCCATTCGTAAGGAAGATTACCTCCACGTGACACCCGTCTAGAGGAGTGTCAAGCTGACAGACAAGCAGTGAATAAGGAGCGCACAGGCTTGCCGGGCTGCATCCACCACGTGACATGTAGTAGTGCATTTAATGCACTTTGTCCTAACTGCGAGAGTTAAGTATGATAGCACTATTGGCTATCTAATCGGCAGATAATTACCATTTTTCCATTGTGGTAACCCCTTAGCCTATAAAAGGAGGATCGTGGCTAACTAAGAGAGGATTCAAACCCTTGTACACTCATACACGCGTAGCTGCTCTCCCTGAGGCACCCTTGCCGGGCTAGAGCGTCGTGTGATCTTCGCGGTCCTTCCATCAATCCACCAAAGTAGGAGTAGGGTTTTACGCCTCACGGCGGCCCGAACCTGGGTAAAACCCACCGGCATCACCACTGCCGTGCTGTTTTCATGGCTTTTGCTCTTTGTGCATTGCGACCCTCCCCCTCGCCGAACCACCAGGGGCTGATGGCCCCATAGGTGATTGTGTTCCACCGCAACAGTGTTGTTCTAGGACAAATAGTTGATAAGAAATTAGATGTCATCTATTATGCTAGTAAAACTCTAGCAGTGCTCAAATAAATTATGCTACTACTAGAAAGAATTTTTAGCAGTTGTGTTTGCATGTAATAAATTCAGATCTTATATTGTTGATTCAAAAGTAACTTTTCACACTCTCCATGCCACTATTAAATATCTAATGAAAAAGAAAGATGATCAATATAGGTAGATTAAGTGGGTTCTTTTGCTACAAGAATTCGACTTGCATATGATTGATAGAAAGGGAGGTGAGAATCTCATAGCTGATAATTTGTCGCAAATGGAAAATCTTCTTGATGACCCGTAGTCTAGTGGTCAAGTTCAGTTGAGCAATAGAGAAATCAAGTTAATCTTGCAAAAGACCGTTAAAAGATCTAAAAAGAATTGGTCTAACAAACTTGATGATGCACTTTGGTCTTATAGAATTGCTTATAAGAATCCTATAGGTATGTCTCTGTATAAAATAGTTTATGGAAAAACATGTCATTTGCCTCTTGAGTTAGAACATAAAGCATATTGGGCAATGAAATAACTTAACTATGATTTCAAACTTGACAGTGAAAAGAGGATACATTAGCTTGTTAGATGAGTGGAAAACCCAAGCATATGAAAACACCAAGTTGTTTAAAGAAAAAGTTAACAAAGGGCATGATAAAAGAATTCAAAAATGGGAATTTAAAGTGGGCGAGCATGTTCTATTGTACAACTCTCGTTTCAGATGCTTAGCAGGAAAACTTCTCTCTAAATGGGAAGTACCGCATATCATCAAGGAAGTTTATCGCTCCAGAGCTATCAAGATCAACAATGCCGAGGTCACTAATCTGATGGTAGTCAATGGACAAAGAATTAAGCATTATATCTCAGGTACACCTGTTAATGTTGAAACTAACATTGTTCAAACTATGACACCGAAGGAACACATAAGAGAGACCTTCCGAAATGCTTCAGAACCCTAAAAAAGAGTAAGTATGTGATACAGTAAGTAAAATGACTGCAAAAATTCCATAAAAATATTTTTTGTCTGTTTTGGAACATAAAAAAAACTTAAGGGACCCACGAGCTGCCCACAAGGAAGGAGGGTGTGCCCACCCCCCTAGGCGTGCCCTCATGTGCCTTTACCACTCCGTTTTCTTCTTGAATACTTGTTTTGCAAGATAAAATTCTCTATATGTATTCCTGAATGTTTTGACCACCATATTATACGATTCTCCTCTATTCTCATTTCGTGTTGTTTTTCTGACATATCTAAATCACCATTGCTCCACCAAGTTCGTCCAAGGACAAGTTCTATGAGAAGGTTATCAAACCTTACCTACTGGAGGTGATGAAACACCCTCAAGCCATTGAGATGCGTGAGGAGGTGCTTCACATCCTATGTGTTCAAGGGCCTCAGAAGACAGGAAGCATGGAGGCCAGGCTCGAAGCGATGGGGCAGGAGATCTTCAAGTGCCAATGGATGGTGGAACATGGACTTAACACCAACCACTCCATGACCAGGAATTCACCCATGAGCACAAGGTGAACAACATGGAGATTGAAGATGCCATCTTCAAGATTAATGATCGAAATGACTATCTCTAGCCCCACGTCTATGATCTCCAAAATAAAAAAATTGGAGTATGAAGCAAAATTTAATTGTATGAGTTTAGTTGCAAGTTTCAGGACCTCAGAGACTTGTTATCCTTTCATGATGGAGAACCTATGCCGTGGAAGACGGAGGACAATCCCACTACTTCATCATCACCATGATCACCAAAGAAACAAACTTGAGTACATGGGTATGGGCACCACCCTAGGCTTGTGCCAAGCTTGGGGAGGTGCCCAGTATCGTATCACCATCACTTTTATTATATTTACCTGTCTTAGTTCGATCCTTATTTATTTCGTGATTTAGAAGAATAAAAGTTTAGTACGATTTATTTTCGGGTGCTAGTTTCATGAACTATCTATCTATGTAATTTTGTTGAGAGTTATATAATAAAGAGTAGTTTGAGTTTTGCTTCTTTACTTTTATGTTGCAATATTAGCAATGAAAATAATAAAAAGATCATATGCTAATCCCATGGATGTTATGACTTTACTTAAAGAACAGTATAAGTGATAAATTTGTTGGAAGTTAACAAACATAGTATTGGTCAATGATGCAATTCATGAAATATTAATAAGGGAAGAGAAGATTCACATATAAATATACCATCTTGGACATCTTTTATGATTGTGAGCCCTCGTTAAATATTCTATGTCAATTTGTTGACGTTGGACAAGGAATACAACGTAATGATTTATGTTCGCTTATATTCACATAGAAGTTATATTGTCATGGATCCTCCACATGTGGTGCTTGATCAATATCTTTGCTAGCCAAAATCCATACCAAGTAGAGATACTACTTGTGCATTCAAAACCCTTAAATCCAGTTTTATGTCATTAGAGTCCACTATATCTGCCTATGGATTGAATAAGAGCGTTCAAGTAAGTTTTCATTGGTGCAAAAGAAATAGAAATTGCTCCTAAATATAAATGATCTTTTATTGTAAGGGAAAATAAACTTTGTACGATCTTGTGATGGTAAAGAAATAAAAGCGATGGAGTGCATAATAAATGTTGCTATCACAAGGGGCAATATAAATTGACTTTCCTTTACATTAAGAGCTTGCACATCCAAAAATAAAAAGCACATGACAACCTCTGTTTCCTTTTGTGAAGGGCCTATCTTTTACTTTGTTTTATTTACTTTTAATGCAAGCGTCAGTAATGTTCTTCTCTGTTCCGTATTTTTTCTCTTTGCAAGCATCATGTGTTGGGGAAGATCTAGGCATATATATCCAGTTGGATATGGTGATTATGAGTTATTATTGTTGACATTCCCTTGAGGTAAATAAGTTGGGAGGCGAAACTATAAGCCCCAGTCTTTCTTTGTGTCTGACTGAAACTTTTGCTCCATATATATGTCGTGAGTGTCAGCAATCATGGAAGATTAAATGATAGTTGAGTATGCGGACTTGCTAAACAAAGTCTCTTACATTATACGCTTCCTGAATATATGATGAATTGTCATTTCTTTGTTGACTAAGAACATACTTTGTTAGTTTTCAAGAAATATTATGCTTTATACTTCATTATTGTGATGAATGTTTACCTATTCATGAGAAGTTTTATCATAATATATTGTTGTTGTGATAATGATCATGATGCTACTATGTCCGTATTTGGTTTTATCAACACATCTCTCTCTAAGCAAGGTCTAAGCTTTGGGGAGTTGATACGTCCATTTTGCAGCATTTTATCCTACTGTTATTTATGATGTTTTTGATCAATATAATACTTTGTGATGCAATTATAATGTTGTTTCTCTCTTAATTTTCAAGATTTGCATGAAGAAGGAGATTGTCGGCAGCTAGAATTTTGGACCTGAAAACGCTACATCAGAGATGCCTATTCTCCAAGTGAGCTAAAATTTCACGGAGAAATATCAGAGGGGATCCACCAGTCGCCCACAAGGCACTAGGGCACGGCCACCCCCTGGGCGCACCCTAGTACCTTGTTATTGGTGTACTAAAGTTTGAGTCCTTTCGTAGCCCAGACTTGTGCATAGGTAGTGGCAGCCTTCCTGATGGCAAGGCTTGCTAGAGGGTAACTAAGGATAGGCTCAATACTAGTTGGCACGAATATAAAAACGACGCCCAAGCCAGTGATCGGGAATATAGAAGATCATGCTTGGGGTTGCCGGCAAGTTCCTCGCTGTCAATCTAGTGAAGATCTGGAAAGCTCCCGGCCTGGCATGTTTCCATCGTCTTGCCACTGCTCCACCTCAGTGACCGGCTTGTCACTTGTCATATAGGTGTCGAGTGGATACGCAGTTATGTGAGATTTGTCTATGAACATGGCAGCTCACCACCGAAGACTCAACTTTAATGACACCCGTCCCAAGATCGTGTCAAGGATATATAAGGTAGATGGGTGAACAGCACAGAAGGAGAGACAATTCTTGCCGAGGAGCTTCATCAACATGACACCTCATGGTGCATTTAATGTGTCTGTCCTAACCCATCAGAGTTAGGTATTTGGCACAGTAGCCACTATTTATAGTGTGTATTTACCATTTTGCCATTGTAGTGACCCCTTTCTCTATAAAAGAGGGACTATGGCTACCTTTACAAAGGTCGAAACCCTGTCCGTTTGCACGCATAGCTACTCTTCCCGCACACCTTGCCGGCTAGCGGCGCTCCTTATAACTGGACATACACACATCCAATATAACAAAGCAAGAGTAGGGTTTTACGCTTCACAGCGGCCCGAACCTAGATAAAACCATTGTGTTGATTGTTGGATCTGCTCTTTGTGGTTGTTGATCTCCCAG
The DNA here is from genome assembly GCA_021437245.1 of Aegilops speltoides. Lineage (NCBI taxonomy): Eukaryota > Viridiplantae > Streptophyta > Magnoliopsida > Poales > Poaceae > Aegilops > Aegilops speltoides. The sequence continues at coordinate 241,221,643 of CM038142.1, forward strand.
TCGAACCGCAAAGGGGACTTTGCTGGTCCCATAGATTGTTGTATGCATGACATATTTGGCTTGCCAGGTGGGGAGTATATGAGTAGTGCCCTCTACAGATTCCTTTTTAAGGGGAAGGCGTGGGGCTGGCTCTTTACTATCCGACGTGGATGCACTTTTGCAGGCGCACTACCTATTTTAGCACACTTCTCCCATGTTTCGTATTTAATGAACGCCATGGGGGCGTTGTTAAAGAGAATATTATGAAAGTTATCCTCTACCACACGTGCATGTGCACTCCTCGGGCCTCATCCACCGATGCCTCGCATGCGTGTGTCGCCCAAGCCCAGGGGCTCCTCTCGGTGTACTAAAGTTTTGGTCCTTTAGTACCCTATACTTGTGGATAGGCAGTGGTAGCCTTCCTGACGCCGGCTAGTAGCGCTCCATGTAACTAGACATACACACATCCAAGAGAACAAAGAAGGAGTAGGGTTTTACGCTTCACAGTGGCCTGAACTAGGGTAAAACCGATGTGTTGATTGTTGGATCTACTCTTTGTGCTTTTTGATCTCCACAGTCAAACCGCAAAGGGGCCTTTTTGCTAGTCCCATAGATCGTTGTACACATGACATCTTTGGAAGCCAGTAAACAAATATTATCAGAGGCCATTGATGGAAGCATATGTTGATGAAGTGAGGAAATTGGAACAACACTTTGACGGATTACAAACAAAGCACATTCCTTGGGCGGAGAACAACATAGTTGATGATCTGTCAAAGTGTACCACCCTTAAGTTACATGTGGAATGAGGAACTTTTGTGCTCCATTTGACTCAGCCATCTGTGACACCATCGAAATGTCAGAACAAAAGATGAAAGTAGAACACCGGCAAGTACTTTCCAACAGAGCTCCTAGAAGCTACCGACAAAGATGTTACTGGAGACAACACCAAGCTTGCCGGTGAGCAGCAAGCTCCGATAGGACCCCATGTCCTTGCCGTTGAGACTAGCATTCCCGTAGCTGAAGATATGCCTTTAGTCTTGTGGTCAACCCACAAGCTCCGTCATGGGCACAACTGATTGTTCAATTCCTCCAGACAGGAGAACTTCCTAAAGAGCAAGAAGAAGCTAAAAGAGTAGTCCGCCAATCTAGTATGTACCAGTTTGTGGATGACGTTCTGTCACTATTAGGGAAAAGCCTAGCGGTAGTGCTTGTTTCTGGGCTAGCATTTGTAGGATTAGGGGTTCCGCAAACCCTTGAGAGGTTCGAACTCTGGGGTGCGTGCAGAGATCTCAACCTACCTAGCCTGCCTACTCGCGATCCTCCTAAGCCTAGCGCGACGGTCTCAAAGAGACAAAGAGACACAACACTTTATCTTGGTTCGGGCCACCTTGTGGCGTAATACCCTACTCCAGCGTTTTGGTGGATTGCCTCGAGGGCTGAGGATGAACTAGTACAGTGGATGAACCGGCCTCAGGAGGTGAGGTGTTCTTGAGCTCAAGAGAGCTGGTGAGGCGCTCGGGTGAGAATGGATCCGATCCAGTTGCCATCTATGGTGGTGGCTAAGTCCTATTTATAGTGGCCTTGGTCCTCTTCCCAAATGTTGGCGGGAAGGGATCCCACAATGACCGGATTTGAAAGGGGGCAAGTAGTATAGCTTATCCTGACAAAAGTAGTCTTCGCCTGCGAAAAGCCTCTGGTCGTGACACTACGGTGGGCTCCCCGATGACCTCCGTCCTACCGTCCTGGCGGACTTGGTCTCGTTCCACCAGAATGGAAACCTTTGGCTGATTCCTCAAGACTCCACGCCTGTGGCTTGCCTCCTTTGCACCGAAGAGGAAACCTGTGCTCTGCGCCCGCCTGGCGCCCGCCTGGCCTTGGTCATCATGGCTCACGTCAGCTGAGCCTCGTGAGGTATACCTTGCATAGAACTCTCCACCCCTCAGGAGCCAGCCTGAAGAGGCCGATCCCCTCGGGGTCTTGGCGTCGTCCGCCTCGTGAGGCTCGGCCCCTCGCGAGGGTCTTATGCTCTTGATGCTTGAAGCTGGGCCGTATCAGGCCGTCGGTGGAGCCATGCGGTGGGCTGCAGGCAGGCAGGGCTCGATACCCCCATATCCAAAACGCCGACAGTAGGCCCCGGGCCCAAGGCGCGCTCGGACTTGGCTTCTAGGCAAAGCCAAAGGGCAGTGCGGAGCGCCGCGGGCCCTAACCACTTGCGGCCTTGATGACACGCGACAATTGATGGACGTGGGCGACTCCGCTTCCCCATGCTGCCTCGGCAACCGTTCGACTTGACAGGATGATGAGGCACGCAAAAGATCATGATGACACGAGGTTGTGGAGGCCGGCGGTTGGCCTCCCTTGGTTACAAATGCAAGGGAGGAGTTGAGCCCCTCGCCCATCTCTCCTTCGTCTTGCTTTCTCCTGCTTCTCCTCTTCTTCATCTTGCTCCCATGGCGCTGATTAGAAGGTACTCTGCGGCTGAAAAGGTGAAGGCCCCTAGGGAGGGGCCCGATCCTCTCCTACCGAAGAAGCAGCTCCGACTCCCTCACAATGCCGGCACGGGGCGAGAGGTGACCAGGCCTTGGCAATCGAGGCCTCCGTCTGGCTTCCTCCTCCCCCTATACGCCCAAGCTAAAGATGAAGAAGTGTGTCATCGGGCGGCTCCTGATGGTGGTGGCAGGGCCGCCATTGCCCTGCCGACCACACGACAGACCCACGCCGAGGATAGCTCGCGCGAGTTTGTGGTGTGGGCCGTGATGCCTCCCGACATCTGGATCCGGCTCCCGAGGTTCTTCGCCGGCGAGCTGCCTCCGAGGGGGCCGGTTGAGCTGTGACTGTAGCTCGCCGGGTGCTGCAGCTTGGCCACCGAAGCTGAAGTCGAGGTGGTGCCCCCTAGAGACGTCTTCATGACGCGCGAATGGGGTGAGGTTGCCCGGGCTTGCCGCGCAGAGGAGCCCTGGCGATTCACTTCGAGTATGACGGTGCGGACACCTTGTTCTTCAAGGTCTTCAATGAGGAGGGCGAACGGCTGGAATGGTGTCCCAGAGGAGGCAGCCCACGGAGTGCTGCAGTGGGCACTGAGCCTGCCGCTACCCCCCTTGGTGCTTCGTCCAGAAGCAGCAGTGGTTACTAGGAATCCAGCAGCTCTCCTGAGCATAGTGAGTCTCCGGAGTCGAGTGATGACAGCTACGTGCCGCCAAGCTCCCGCCGAAGTTGAAGTGCGGCAGCGGCTGCCGCCCGGCATTGCCAGCGATCCTCTAGGGCTTAGTAGCTGCCTTCTTTCTTTTGCTTTCCCTGTGCGGATGAAGATCAGCCCCCATGGGGTTTGTAAGGATTGGAATGTATTTAATATCAGCGTTGCTTCTTTTGATTTTGTGATGGATTCGTGTATCCCAGTTTGGCAAGGTTCCTCCCTTTCCTTTCCCCTAGACAGCGTGACGCTCTACGCCGGCAGGACCTAGTCCCCAGGCAGGCTTCAGCTGTCGCTAGTATGCCAGCTCGTGATGCCGTGGTCAAGGCTAGGAGGTGAGCGGCGCGAGGTCCGGCAAGAGCTCATGAGACGCGATGCTCATGAGGTCCCCCTTGGCGTGCAAGTAGCCGTCTAGAGAATCGAAAAGGGGAGTGAAACCGCCGGAAAGGGACTACGAGGCGGGGCGTGCAGGGAGCAAAGCCAGTGCCACAACAGATCATGACTTATCTTTAGGTGTCCTAGTCCGTTCGGAAGAGGGTGCTCGCTCCTGCGTTCGTGGCGATACCATTGAGCGCGGCCCACAACGGCTACCTTCTTGCCTCGCTCGCCCAGGTGCTCTACGTCGTCCGGTCCCGACCCTCAAGCAAGCTCAGCCGCCGCTGGTATGCCAGGTCGCGATGCCGTGGTCAAGGCCAGGGGTGAGGGCTGGAGAGCCGGTAGGAGCTCCCGAGGCGCGATGCTCAGGACCTCCCCCTTTAACGCGCAAGCGACTTGCGAGGCAAGATGGCGGTCGTCCAAGCCGGCCGGCGAACCTCCACCAGGTGAGCCTGCAGGTTTGATGATAGAAATGGCCGAGAACCCCAGCGGAGCGGGCCTGCAGCCCAGCGCCCTGGGCATCGGACGAAGGCACCAAGGACCTGGTAAGGTGGTGTGCGCGAGGCGGGTCGCGAACCAGATCTCGATCCTCGGGTTTGCTAGTGTTGCAGGGACGGACCCGAGCACAAGCGTCGTGCCAATGTGAGTTGCCATGCAGCGAGCGAGGGACAAGCCAGCAAACACGAGGGGGCCGCGGGGCAGCTAAGACTCGCGACCATAGAGTGATGATCATAGGTAAACTCGCAGAAAAGAGTTAAACAGTCCCGATGAATGCAAAACGATGCATGCCACAGGGACAGACCCATGAGGCCTGGGGATGATGCAGCCCGAGGGGCGCCCCCAAACTGAATGGACTAGAGAGATGTCACCTAGTACCGTCACTGAAGATGTGTTGAGGTAGCCAAAAACGCATGCTGCTGGAGTCGTTCCTCACGAGCCGCTCTGGTGCCGAGCCTCGGGAGGCTCTTGGAGGTGCTCCTCCATCTCCGCTAGGATCGCACGATGCCTGGCCTCGCGATCCGCCAGGGCGTCCCTCATGTAGCGCTGGAACACAACAGCTGCTCCAGGCAGGCCGAAGGGCATGCAGACGTAGCTGTGGGGTGGACCCTCGCATCAGCCGACACGAGGCGTCCAGATGAGCTGCGGAGACACGGTCCTGTTGAGATCGGGGATGTCGATGTAGATGCGGAACTCCTTACCCTCACTGGGGCAGTGAGCTGCGCCTCGTGGCAGGCGACGATCACCTTGCAGAACCCTTGCTTCTTGAATCTCCTCGATTGCCTTGCTGATGAACTCCTAAACGCCTGGTGCCTCCCGCCTGCTGCATTCTCCAGGGAAGCATGCTCTGAAGAGAGCCTCCACATGGTGCCCGAGTGCCTCCGTCATGACCCTGGATAGGTCTGAGGCCCTCCCGAGGGGAGCCCCCGAGCCCAGCCTGAGGAGAGTGCCGGGCGCGCCTTACTATGCGATGGGTGAAGGTGCCGCGTCCGGGAACACGAGGCTCAGCGCGGCATCCTCGGGTGATGCTCCTTCACGAGACCCCTGTCCCAGCTGCAGCTTTTTCGTCTTGGGGGCGACCTCAGGAGGGAGGGCACCGCCCTCGTCCTCAGGGTTCTCGATCGCTGCAGCCTGGAAGGCACGCTCGAGGGAGCACACCGCATCCTTCTCTTGACACACGACCGTGATTACGCTGCTGCTTCCTGGCATCTTGAGGACGTTGTAGCCATGGTGCGTAGCTGCCATGAACTTGGCCAGTGCTGAATACCCTAGGATGGCGTTGTAGGGCAGATGAATGTCGGCAACGTCAAAGTCAATGAGCTCGGTGCGGTAGTTGATGCGCTCACCGAAGGTGACAGGGAGGCGGACTTGCCCTATCGGATGTGTAGAATCATTATTCAATCCTAAAAAGGGCTTAGTTTGGTGGAGCTGGTAGTACGACACTTGGTGTCTGTTGAACGTTTGAACAGACAGGACATTGAGCCCTGCTCCGCCATCGATGAGAGTCTTGATGACGACCACGTTGCTGATGACGAGAGAGCAGAGCATGGGGAGCGCGCCAGCAGTGGCCGCGTGAAAGCACAAGTGCTCCCTGGGTGATTTTGGTAATTAATGTCAACATATCTCTTGTTGGACTAACACTTTTACCTAGTATGTTTTAGATAAAGTTCAACAATGAAGTGGCATGGACTAGAGGATGTGGAACCCCTTCAAGATGCTAAGGACAAAGGATTGTCTCAAGCTCCAAGCACAAGACTCTAATTTTCTTTTTTAGTGATCCAATATCACATTGAGTCTATAGGAAAAGCCAATACTATCAAGAGGGGATGAGGTGTTGTTTAATGGCTTGCTTGCTCAAAGTGCTTAGTGATATGCTCCAAAGCCCTCAACTACCTTCTCACATCCACATATGACCCAAACCAAAAGTCCAACTTGGCCCCAGCGATTCTTTCTAACCGGCGCCACCGAGTTCAGATGTCGTAGCCACTGCCACAAACCCTAGGCAAATTGGTCCCACCGATAGGGATCTCGGTCTCACCGAGATGGGATTGTAATCTCTCTGTATGTATCTATTACCAAAATCGGTCTCACCGAGATTGTGTAATCGGTCCTACCGAGATTACAATGCAAACTCTTTGTTCCTCTTCGTAACATTTCAGTCCAACCGAGATGAGCGAATCGGTCCCATCGAGTTTGCCTGACCAACCCTCTGTGTGTCCATTACCAAAATCGGTCCAACCGAGTTTGTGTAATCGGTCTCACCGAGACTACGTTATGCTCTAACCCTAATCATATCGGTCCTACCGAGTTGCATGTCTGTCCCACCGAAAATCCTAACGGTCACATTATTTGCTAAATCGGTCCGACCGAGGTTGACGATTCGGTCCCACCGAGATTGGCAAGTTGTGTGCAACGGTTAGATTTTGTGTGGAGGATATATATACCCCTCCACCCACTCTTCATTCATGGAGAGAGCCATCAGAACATGCCTACACTTCCAACAGACATTTTCTGAGAGAGAACCACCTACTCATGTGTTGAGGCCAAGATATTCCATTCCTACCATATGAATCTTGATTCTAGCCTTTCCCAAGTTGCTTTCCACTCAAATCATCTTTCCACCAAATCCAAATCCTATGAGAGAGAGTTGAGTGTTGGGGAGACTATCATTTGAAGCACAAGAGCAAGGAGTTCATCATCAACACACCATTTGTTACTTCTTGGAGAGTGGTGTCTCCTAGATTGGCTAGATGTCACTTGGGAGCCTCCGACAAGATTGTGGAGTTAAACCAAGGAGTTTGTAAGGGCAAGAAGATCACCTACTTCGTGAAGATCTACCCTAGTGAGGCAGGTCCTTCGTGGGCGATGGCCATGGTGGGATAGACAAGGTTGCTTCTTTGTGGACCCTTCGTGGGTGGAGCCCTCCGTGGACTCGCACAGCCATTACCCTTCATGGGTTGAAGTCTCCATCAACGTGGATGTACGATAGCACCACCTATCGGAACCACGTCTAATAAGTCTCCGTGTCTCCAAATTGCGTTTGCACACTTCAATCTCATCCCTTTACATTCTTGCAAGTTGCATGCTTTACTTTCCGCTGCTCATGCACACTTTGCATGCTTGCTTGATATGTATTGTGATTGTTAAACTTGTGCCAAAACTCCACTTCAACGTAAAGAAATTAAAAACTGCACCTTTTCTCACTTAGTGTCTAATCACCCCCCTCTAGACACCTCTTCTTGATCCTTTCAATTGGTATCAGAGCCTTGGTCTCCATTTCTTTGGTTTAGTCACCATTGGAGGAAGATGGATGAGTCTACTTTGGGGAGTCTTAGACATAGAGTGCCTATACTTGATGGAGAGTACTTTCATGAATGGAAGAATGAGATGCTTGTGATTTTCAATGAATATCATTTGAACAAGTACATTTCTAGCCCTTGTGCACCTCATGTTGATCCTATGCATCCTACCCTTGATGAGTCAATTGACATGATTCGCAATCTTAGAACTGTTAATCTTATTTTTTTGATAGAAAGACTGTAAGGGAACCCCTTATAGTATAATTGGTGCAACAAACCCAAATTGCAAGTACCATTCCTTGAACCTGGGTGGGTGGGAAGGCATCAGCCCCTTCCCACCACTAGGCTATGCCTTAGTCTGCAACTGTTAATCTTATCACTAGAGGCTTACCTAGAAACTTGATTGGATGTTTGCCTGCTCTTGAGTGTGCCTACACTATATGGAAATTTCTTGAGGAACGTTTTCCAAATTATTCCTTGAAAAATCTAGATGAAATTCTCCATAGGTCTATTGCCTTGAGTAAGATGAATTCCAATGATCCTATGTTTGGTGATTGTCTATTTGAGCTTACAAACCTTATGCGTGCCAAAGGAGATGTTGGAATTATTAGTGATATTATTTCTGAAGCTATTAAAATTCATAAAGAAGATCATTGTCAAACTCACTCTAACGAATCACCCTCTCGATGAATCTATCCACCACATGACGATGTTGAACATGGATACTATGATGAGGATGATGATAGTGACCTTGATCTTGATGATGCAATGAGACACTTTGGTCTTATGGCAAATCTTCGGGGATATATGGCTGGAGGAAAGGAATGGGTTCTTGATAGTGGATGTACTGATCACATGACCGGAGATAAAGATATGTTTCGTGAGCTTGCTGAAAACGACGGTCCTCGAAAGTATGTCACTTTCGGTGATACTCAAAGGGTAAGGTGGTTGGCCTCGGTAAGGTGGCCATCTCACATGATTGCTCCATTCAAAATGTTATGCTCGTTGAATATCTTGGCTATAATTTACTTTCAGTATCTAGACTTGTTGATTTCGGTTTCAATGTCCTATTTACTGAAGTAGATTGCCAAGTGTTTCATAGAGATAATCATAAAATGGTCTTTACCGGTATACATAAAGGTGATCTATACATTGTTGATTTCACTAAAAAGGCTCAACCTAGAACTTGCTTCATCGCTGAATCCTCTAAAGGTTGGTTATGGCATAGACGATTAGGTCATGTGGGCATGCAAAACCTTGATAAGCTTATTAAAGGAAACCATATCCTTGGCGTTAACAATGTCATATTTGATAAGGATAGACTTTGCAGCGCTTGTCAAGCAGGTAAACAGGTTGGAGGAAGGCATCCCGTGAAGAACATCATGACCACAAGGAGGCCACTCGAGCTACTTCACATGGATCTTTTTGGTCCCAACGCTTACAAAAGTCTCGGTGGAAATTCTTTTGGTCTAGTTATAGTTGATGATTTTTCAAGATTTACGTGGGTGTTCTTTCTCGATGATAAATCACAGGTCCAAAAGATCTTCAAAAACTTCGCTAGGAAGGCCAAAAATCAATTTGAAGTGAAGATCAAGAAGGTTCGCTTCGACAATGGAACGGAGTTCAAAAACGCAAATGTGAACACATTTCTTGACAAAGAAGGGATTTCACATGAGTTCTCGGCTACGTACACACCTCAACAAAATGGATTTGTTGAGAGGAAGAACCGGACGCTCATCAAAATGGCGAGAACGATGCTTGATGAGTACAAGACACCGAAGCACTTTTGGGCGGATGCGGTTGAGACAGCTTGTCACGCAACAAATCGCTTGTATCTTCACGAGCTACTCGGCAAGACAGCGTACGAGCTCCTCACCGGTAACAAACCCCAAGTCATTGATAAGCATTGTCATTCTAAATTTGCTCCTAAGTCTCATGAAGGTTTCCTACTTGGTTATGGCTCAAACTCTCACACTTACCGTGTCTACAATAATTTCACTCGGAAGGTTGAAGATACGGTAGATGTGAAGTTTGATGAATCTAACGGCTCGCAAGTAGAGCAATTGCCAATTGATGTAGGTGACAAAGACCCCTCGGAAGCAATCCGAGACTTGTCTATTGGCAAGATTCGTCCAACGGAGGTGAAGGAGAGTACCTCGTCCATCCAAGTGGAAGCTTCTACCTCACGACAAGGTGAACGAAGAGTTGATACGGAAGCATCCACAAGTGGGACACACCAAGATGAAGAAAACGAGGAAGTACACCAAGATGAACGTCAACAACCTCCTTCTCCACCACGACAAGAGAACGGCAACGACAACAATGAAGAAGGCCAAGAAGAAGAACAAGATGAAGAAGATGTTCCACTAAGATCCAAGCAAAAGCTTTCACAAGTTCGAGCAAGAATTGCTAAAGACCATCCCATCGAGCAATTCTACAATGATATCCAAACCGGGAGAATCACTCGCTCTAAAACTCGTTTAGCTAACTTTTGTGAACACTATTCATTCATCTCTAGCATTAAACCTATGAAGGTTGAAGAAGCTTTGGAAGATCCAGATTGGATAAACGCCATGCATGAAGAGCTACACAACTTTGAGAGAAATTAAGTTTGGACATTGGTTGAGAAGCCCGACAACAACCACAACATCATTGGTACCAAATGGGTGTTTCGCAACAAGCAAGATGAAGATGGACAAGTAGTTCGCAACAAAGCACGTCCCGTCGCCCAAGGCTACACTCAAGTCGAAGGTATGGACTATGGTGACACATACGCCCCCGTTGCTAGACTTGATTCCTTTCACATCTTACTTGCCTATGCTAATCACCATGATACCACATTGTACCAAATGGACATTAAAAGTGGTTTTCTAAATGGTGAAACAGAGGAGGAAGTTTATGTTAAGTAACCTCCCGGCTTTGTCAATCCTAAGAAACCTAATCATGTTTACAAACTTCACAAAGCTCTTTATGGTCTTAAACAAGCTCCTAGAGTGTGGTATAAATGCTTCACCAAGTTCCTTATTGAAAAAGGCTTTGAAATTTGAAAAATTGATTCTACTCTTTTTACTAAAAGGGTTAATGGAGAACTATTTGTGTGCCAAATCTATGTTGATGATATTATATTTGGTTCAACTAACCCTCACTTTAGTGAAAAGTTTGGAAAGCTAATGTCGGAGAAGTTTGAGATGTCGATGATGAGTGAGCTAAAATTCTTTCTTGGTTTGCAAATCAAGCAAACTAAGGAAGGTACCTTTGTCTCTCAAACGAAGTACACCAAGGACTTATTCAAGAAGTTCAATATGCAAGAATGCAAAGGTATGACTACACCCATGCCTACTAGTGGACATCTTGATTTGACCAAAGATGGTGAACCGGTTGATCAAAAGGTTTATCGCTCTATGATTGGTTCATTGTTATATCTATGTGCTTCACATCCCGATATTATGCTAAGTGTGTGCATGTGTGCACGATATCAAGCGGCTCCAAAAGAATGTCAACTTAAGGCCGTGAAAAGGATAGTGAGATACTTAATTCATACACCAAATTTTGGCATTTGGTATCCAAAGAGGGCCTCTTTTAATCTTGTTGGCTACTCCGACTCAGACTATGTCGGTGACAAGGTTGATAGAAAGTCCACTTCGGGTACTTCTCAATTTCTTGGTAGATCTCTTGTGTCTTGGTCTTCCAAGAAACAAAACTCGGTATCCTTATCCACCGCCGAAGCGGAATACATTGCCGCTGGTTCATGTTGTGCTCAGTTACTTTGGATGACCCAAACTCTTAAAGATTATGGGATATATGTGAAACATGTTCCATTGCTTTGTGACAATGAAAATGCTATCAAGATTGCTCACAATCCCGTGCAACACTCTCGAACTAAGCATATTGAAGTTCGTCATCATTTCATTCGAGATCATGTTGCCAAAGGGGACATTAATCTTAAACATGTTCGCACCGATAAGCAATTAGTGGATATTTCCACTAAACCACTGATGAGAAAGTGTTTTGCAGGTTAAGAGGTGAATTGAACATCATTGATGCTTCAAACTTGGAGTAGGAACTCCATTTGATACATGCAAGACATGAGCCTATGACTAAACCTTGATATTTCTCTTATGATGATAATCTTATGTCTTGGATATATTTGCACCTTGCATGTTATCTAACCCTTGTAGGTACTTGGTCGAATCTAAATCTATGAGATTGCATCTCACTCTCATTTTAAGCAATCTATACGTCACCAAGTCTCTACACATTGGTGGTTGAAGACAAGGAAGCACGGAACCATTCAAACATATCCTTTGACAAACTTGTTATTGAATATCATGATTGTCATTTTGGATACACAAGTGCTCTTCCTTGCAAAAACTAACCCATGTAGGTAGATGAACTCAAATTCCAAGTGGTGCTCCCAACTCTTGATGAGCTACATCAACCTTGAGCAACCCACACAAGTTCAACTACATAATCACGATCAACACCACCACCCAAGGTATGTTATTCCATCTTAGAGAAGCTTTACTCCAAGTCATGAGTCAAAGCAACTCGACAAGATGTGAATACATCAAGATGCTTAAACGAAAAATGGTAACCCCATTTTGAGCTTAAATGATGAGTATGACCCATGATCAAGTGATCTCACTTGACTCCTAAGTCAATATACTCTAACATAGGTGACTTTGTCGCCGACCATTTCTAGATGAAGTTCTCGTGTGTTCTTTTCTGTGCTCTTGCATTTTTTCTCATGCATATTTGTTTCCCCTTTCAAAAAAACTTCATCTAGATTTCTTTTCTTTTATTTTCTGCTCTGCATTCCCTGCATCCAATTCATTGCAAATCTTTCAGTTAATTCCTTGCAAATCCTTGTGAGATCTTACTTGTCTAGTGAGCTGAGGTGACAAGTGTTTTCTCTGTGATGAACTCGGTCTCACCGGTCTATTGTTTTCGGTCTAACCAAATCCTTTCGGTGCAACTGAAGCATAAAACTCGGTGCCACCGATTTCACTACAGGAAAGACACCTTGCCACTTGTTTCTGCATTCTTTTTGATCCAGCTCCACTCAATGATTCTTGTCCTCTACCAGCATCACATTCAACTTGCTTGTTTCTTCTGTGACTCAAGGATCAAACCCATTCATGACAAAAATCCAGAAGAACCCTTCTTGGAAATTGATGTCAAAGGGGGAGAGAGAGATCACATCGAAGCTTAATCATATCTCTGGGGGGAGAGAATACTCAAGGGGAGAGAGAGGAATCATCGAGGACCCCAGATGCTTGGTGTTCAAGAGGGGAAAGACATGTTCATATGCGCTTGTTTGCATTAGCTCTGTTTATTTTTTCTTTGAGCTCTGATTTTGCTCTGATTTTCAGTTCCCTATCTTCTCCCAGTTTCCCATGCTAGATTCAGGGGGAGCAAGACATCTAAGGGAAGGAGATCCTTGAATTCATTGCACATCTTTACCTTTGGGGACATGTCTATGTTCAATGTGGTAGTCAGTACTCACTCTCTACAAGTCATCCCAGTCTTGCTACTCTTGTGGTTTATTTTGTTTGCTCCGGCGAGTAGGTGTATCTGTGTTATCTGACCTTGTTTATGCAGGTTCATTCCATCCTAAGCCAACTCAAGACCACAAGGTAAGTATATGCATCACAGTCATGTGTATGAGGAATTCTTGATGATGTAAATACTGTTTGCAAGAAGGACTCATGAGCATGAAGGTACATTTCCCATATTCACATCTTTTGCTCTGATGCATATAGCCAAGATACATGTAACACATTGCTTACTCTGTAATGCTTATGCATTCACATGCTCCTATATTTCATAATCACATGAATGCATAAATGTAGGGGGAGCCTATGCATGTTAAATGTCTTTCCAAAGCTTTACTTGTTATTCTCTATATCTTTATCTAAAGCTTTGATGTATGTTGCCATCAATTACCAAAAAGGGGGAGATTGAAAGCACAAGTTCTCCCTGGGTGATTTTGGTAATTTATGTAAACATATCTCTTGTTGGACTAACACTTTTACCTAGTATGTTTCAGATAAAGTTCAACAATGAAGTGGCATGGACCAGAGGATGTGGAACCCCTTCAAGATGCTAAGGACAAAGGATTGGCTCAACCTCCAAGCACAAGACTCTACATTTTCTATTTTAGTGATCCAAGATGACATTGAGTCTATAGGAAAAGCCAATACTATCAAGAGGGGATGAGGTGTTGCTTAATGGCTTGCTTGCTCAAAGTGCTTAGTGATATGCTCCAAAGCCCTCGACTACCTTCTCACATCCACATATGACCCAAACCAAAAGTCCAACTCGGCCCCACCGATTCTTTATATCCGGCGCCACCGAGTTCAGATGTCATAGCCACTGCCACAAACCCTAGGCAAATCGGTCTCACCGATAGTGACCTCGGTCTCACCGAGATGGGATTGTAATCTCTCTGTATGTATCTATTACCAAAATCGGTCTCACCGAGTTTTTGTAATCGGTCCTACTGAGATTACAATGCAAACTCTCTGTTCCTCTTCGTAACATTTCGGTCAAACCGAGATGAGCGAATCGGTCCCACCGAGTTTTCCTGACCAACCCTCTGTGTGTCCATTACCAAAATCGGTCCCACCGAGTTTGTGTAATTGGTCTCACCGAGACTACGTTATGCCCTAACCCTAATCATATCAGTCCTACCGAGTTGCATGTTGGTCCCACCGAAAATCCTAACGGTCACATTATTTGCTAAATCGGTCCGACCGAGGTTGACGATTCGGTCCCACCGAGATTGGCAAGTTGTGTGTAACGGTTATATTTTGTGTGGAGGTTATATATATACCCCTCCACCCACTCTTCATTCATGGAGAGAGCCATCAGAACATGCCCACACTTCCAACATACATTTTCTGAGAAAGAACCACCTACTCATGTGTTGAGGCCAAGATATTCCATTCCTACCATATGAATCTTGATCTCTAGCCTTCCCCAAGTTGCTTTCCACTCAAATCTTCTTTCCACCAAATCCAAATCCTGTGAGAGAGAGTTGAGTGTTGGGGACGTTTGAAGCACAAGAGCAAGGAGTTCATCATCAACACACCATTTGTTACTTCTTGGAGAGTGGTGTATCCTAGACTGGCTAGGTGTCACTTGGGAGCCTCCGACAAGATTGTGGACTTGAACCAAGGAGTTTGTAAGGGCAAGGAGATCGCCTACTTCGTGAAGATCTACCCTAGTGAGGCAAGTCCTTCGCGGGCAACGACCATGGTGGGATAGACAAGGTTGCTTCTTCATGGACCCTTCGTGGGTGGAGCCCTCCATGGACTCGCGCAGCCGTTACCCTTCGTGGGTTCAAGTCTCCATCAACGTGGATGTATGATAGCACCACCTATCGGAACCACGTCTCAAAAATCTCCGTGTCTCGAAATTGCGTTTGCACACTCCAATCTCATCCCTTTACATTCTTGCAAGTTGCATGCTTTACTTTCCGCTGCCCATACACTCTTTGCATGCTTGCTTGATATGTATTGTGATTGTTAAACTTGTGCTAAAACTCCACTTCAACCTAAAGAAATTAAAAACTGCACCTTTTCTCACTTAGTGTCTAATCAGCCCCCCCCCCCTTGAGGGAGTCCTGGATTAGGGGTATCCGTACCGTCGGACTGTGTACAACGTCTAGGCTATTGAAGCGTGAAGATACAAGACTCAAGACTTCGGCCCGTGTCCGGATGGGACTCTACTTGGCGTGGAAGGCAAGCTTGGCGATCCGGATATTATGTTTCCTTCCTTGTAACCGACTCCATGTAAACCCT
The DNA here is from genome assembly GCA_021437245.1 of Aegilops speltoides. Classification (NCBI taxonomy): domain Eukaryota; kingdom Viridiplantae; phylum Streptophyta; class Magnoliopsida; order Poales; family Poaceae; genus Aegilops; species Aegilops speltoides. Next base: position 241,236,792 of record CM038142.1, read on the forward strand.
AGCCCTCTCCGGTGTCTATATAAACAAGAGAGGTTGGTCCTTAGAAGGCCGATCACAATAAGAATCATACCATCATAGGCTAGCTCTTAGGGTTTAGCCTCTACGATCTCGTGGTAGATCTACTCTCGTACTACCCATATCATCAATATTAATCAAGCAGTAAGTAGGGTTTTACCTCCATCAAGAGGGCCCGAACCTGGGTAAACATCTGTGTCCCTTGATTCCTGTTACCATCAGCCTTGACGCACAGATCGGGACCCCCTACCCGAGATCCGCCGGTTTTGACACCAGCATTGGTGCTTTCAATGAGAGTTCCTCTATGTCGTCACTGTCGGGCTCGATGGCTCCTTTAATCATCATCAGCAGCGCGTCGAGTATGCAGACTTTCCTCCTGGACAGATCTTCGTGTTCGACGGCGTCTGCTGCGAGCCAATTAAGCTTGACCATCCGGAGTAGATCGGCACTCGCCCATAGCCATCAAATCAGGTTCGGAAACCTGAACTACACATGAGATATCGCGGAGACTTGATCTTGAAGGATTTGGGCAGCGCCGAGAGCACCGGACAGTCTACGAGCATGGCTCGAACCGGTTGTCGGACAACACTCGGGATGTCACCCTGCGGTAGCCACAGACTCAAATCGAGGAAGCGGTATGTTGCACAGAGCGGAGGATGGACCCGCCCATGAGCCGTACCCTCGTCGGTGGTAGAGCGAACACGAGCCTCCTTCGGAGGAAGCTCAGTGACTCCGGACCCCAGTTCATATCCGGATGTAGGTTCCATCCAGCGTTCCGGGCCGCCGAGCCTGGTTGGGCTCCGTAATGGAGTTCACCGGCGGGACGTCTTTCGGCACTCACCCTTTGGCGACATGCTGAACTTATTGAAGTCTCTCTTTTCTGCGGAGACTCGGGCGAACTATGTCCGCTTGAGTGGGAAGCGGGCGGCAGCGGAATTCGTTGCCCACCCACCACCCACTTCATTGCCACGATCGATGATTTAACCGACGTTCTTGACGTCGATTCTGAAGACATCAACGGTATGGACGACGATGCAGGAGAATTACAGGAGCCACCGCTCATAGGGCGGTGGACGGCCACCTCCTCATATGATATATATATGGTGGACACTTCGCAGGAAACTAACGGCGACGAGGCAACGGAGGATAACCCCTCGGGAAGAAAAGCAAAACATGGCCGTCGTCGGCGCCGCTCCAAGCCCCGCCGCAGCAATACCGGCCCCGGAGACGAAAGTAATACGGATGGCACCGAAGAAGGATATGACCCAGACCAGCCCACCTTCGAGCAGGCCGAACAGGAAGATGAGCAGGTCAGCCCAGAAGAACAGGTGACGGACGGATACCCGGAGGAGGACAACTACATGCCCCCCTTCGAAGACGAGATTAGCCTCGGTGATGACGAATTCAGCGTACCTGAGGATCCCGTGGAGCAGCAGCGCTTCAAGCGTAGACTTATAGCCACTGCGAGGAGCCTGAAGAAGAAGCAGCAGCAACTCCAAGCTGATCAAGACCTGCTCAAAGATAGATGGACTGAAGTCCTGGCAGCCGAGGAATATGGACTCGAGCGCCAAACGGCTGACCGGCCACCCCGTGCCCGGGATAAAATGGGATATCAGCCCGAATACCAGCCCGCACCCCCACGCCGATACACTACGGCCCAGGGCAACAAGCAAGACCTGCGAGATATTCTGGAAAACAAAGCAAGACAGCCAAGATCGATCTACGGATCGCGGGGGCGCGCCCCAGCGCGTGACGACGATCGTCGCGCCGGATACATCATCAACAAGTCTGGCCGGGCCGAACACAGCAACCCAGACCAATCCGAGCTGCATAGCCACATAGCCCGGCACAGAGGCGCCACACACCCCCTCTGCTTCACTGACGAAGTGATGGATCGTGAATTCCCAGAGGGTTCAAACCCGTAAACATCGAAACATACGATGGCAGAACAGACCCCGCAGTATGGATCGAAGATTTCCTTCTCCACATTCACATGGCCCGTGGAAATGATCTACATGCCATCAAATATCTTCCCCTTAAGCTCAAAGGACCAGCAAGGCACTGGTTAAACAGCCTGCCAGCAAATTCCATTGGCAGTTGGGAAAACCTGGAAGACGCATTCCTTGATAACTTCCAGGGCACATATGTGCGACCATCAAACATTGACGACCTGAGCCACATTACTCAACAGCCCGGAGAGTCAGCCCGGAAATTCTGGACTCAGTTCCTAACTAAAAAGAACCAAATAGTCGACTGTCTGGATGCCGAAGCCTTGGCGGCTTTCAAGCATAATATCTGTGACGACTGGCTCGCTCGACACCTCGGCCAGGAAAACCCCAAGTCCATGGCAGCTCACACAACACTAATGACCCGCTTTTGTGCGGGTGAGGACAGCTGGCTGGCTCGCAGCGGCACCACACCGCATTCCGGCACTTCGGACGGACGCGATACTAACGGCAAGCCACGGCGCAGCAGACATAAGAGAGGGAACAACGACGATAGCACTGAAGACACAGCAGTCAACGCCGGATTTAGCGGATCTAAGTCCGGTCAGCGGAAAAGGCCGTTCAAAAGGAATAATCAGGGACTGTCCAATCTGGACCGCATACTGGAGCGCTCGTGCCAAATTCATGGCACACCGGACAAACCAACCAACCACACCAATTGGGACTGTTGGGTGTTCAAACAGGCCGGCAAAATAAATGCCGAAAACAAGGACAAGGGGCTGCACAACGACTATGACGAAGAGCCCCGGCGTCCGAACACGGGGGGACAAAAGAAATTCCCCCCAGGTGAAAACGGTCAACATGATCTACGCCACCCACATCCCCAAGCGGGAACGGAAGTGGGCACTACGGGAAGTCTATGCGATGGAGCCAGTCGCCCCCAAGTTCAACCCATGGTCAGCTTGACCGATCACCTTTGACCCTAGGGATCACCCTACTAGCATCCGTCACGGCGGCTCAGCCGCATTGGTCTTAGACCCAATCATCGACGAATTCCAGCTCACGTGTGTCCTTATGGATGGCGGCAGCAGCCTGAACCTGCTTTATCAGGACACAGTGCGCAAGATGGGCATCGACCCTTCAAGGATCAAGCCCACCAAAACTACCTTTAAAGGTGTAATTCCTGGAGTAGAGGCCCGCTGTATGGGCTCTATAACATTGGAAGTGGTCTTCGGATCCCCGGACAACTTCCGGAGCGAAGAGTTAATCCTCGATATCGTCCCTTTCCGTAGTGGTTACCACACACTACTCGGACGAACCGCATTCGCTAGATTCAATGCGGTACCACATTATGCATACCTCAAGCTCAAGATGCCAGGTCCGCGCGGGGTCATAACAGTAAACGGAAACATGGACCGCTCTCTCCGTACAGAAGAGCATACTGCAGCCCTCGCGGCAGAAGTACAATGCGGCCTCCTCCGGCAAACCTCCAATCCGGCGATGACAACCTCAAGCAACGTCAAGCGAGTCCGGAGCACCCTGCAACAGGATCATCAGGAATGCCAAGAGCGTGATTAGCAGTCCGGCCTCCGCTCAAGCCCCATCAAAGCAGCATCCGTGCCACGCGTACACAATTACGCACTCAAGATACCATGGGCATGGGCGGAGGCGCATAAACGACTCAGTCAATAGTGCGGGTAACCGCCAAATACCCTCATAATCTTCCCCTCTTACCTTTCAGGACATCGCTTTAGTGCAGCATCCTCAAAAGAGCCGTATTGCCGGGCTTACATGGGAGAGACATCCAAGGAGGCAGCAAACATTGTGCGTGGAAGGAAATACCCAGGTGGAATCCATTTACGATCATTATACCTGCTTTATCTATCTGTACACAGCCTGCCCCCGGATAGAACATGTCAAATAGTCCTATTTATCTCCGCTTAATGCATCCATTGTAAACATACGCTTAAACGTATTATTCGTCAATGGGAGATCATATATAGCGTCAACTTATTATTCTTATTTGAGCATTTTTTCTCTTATAAATGTTTATTTGATATTGAATCCGTACACCTTGGTACGTCAGTTTGCCAGGGGCTTCTCATGGCGCCCCATAATATGGCAAGTAAAGTCTGAACACTTTCAATAGTGCGGCACCCCAAACGTATAGCACTATATGCATTAGCTCCGAATCATGTCTTGGGTCTACAGTTGGGATAGCCCGGCTCCCTTGTTTTGGTGCCTTACGTTCCGTTATATCGGCTAAGGTAGCGCAGGGAGAACTACTGCGATTGTGTCCCGGTTCTTCTGGACAAGCACCTCAATAGAGAAAGCCGAAAACTGACCGGCATGATGTGGCGAGAGCTGGTCGCTGTTCGAGAGGTCTTAAAATCCTTAAAGATTTTCCGCTTTAGGCGATAAATCGGCCTTTTCCGATCTAGGAGTATATAGCGCCCAATTCGGCCTTCCGGATTCTAGGGGCTTCGCCGAAATTTAAAATTGTAGACTTCTATGGCTAAGTGAAAGTTATAAAGCCGCATAGTCCGATTGCCTTGTTTGCTGTGCCGGACACCTCCTTAAGGGACCAAACATTTGGATAAAGAGTGTCTGGGTTTTCCACAAACACCCCAGTACTAGTTAGTTACGTAAGGAAGCCGACAGTGGCCTACTTTCAGAATTTTATAAACAGCCGCACAGAAGGTAATATTTTAAATAACAAAAGCGCTACATAGCACAAGTAACTTTGTCCTTAAAATACAAACATGACAAAAGTGAATTCATTCAAAAATGGTGTCCTTGGTACATTCATCAGCCACCAGACGAGAACCCTTCATAACGCCATCATAGTACATCTCGGGATGGCGATGCGCCTTGCCCTCCGGCGGCCCGTCCTTGACCAGCTTCTCCGCATCCAGCTTGCCCCAATGCACCTTGACGCAGGCAAAGGCCCGGCGGGCACCCTCGATACAAACGGATTGCTTGATCACTTCCAGCCACGGGCAGGCATCCACCATCTGCTTGATCAGGCCAAAGTAGCTACTGGGCATGAGCTCACCAGGCCACATCCGGACTATGAAACCTTTCATAGCCAGTTCGGCCGCCCTGTGGAGTTCGACCAACTGCTTGATTGGTCACTCGAGGCATCGGGTGTTCGCCCCATCTTATGGGACGAGAATCGCTTCTCGATTGAGTTCCCCTCCTGGGCACGGTAGAACTCTGCAGCATCTGATAAGCTGCGTGGCAGATCTGCGAATGCCCTTGGAGAACTCTGAATTTGAGTAAGTAAAAGAAACGCCTCCTCCACATGTTTGCTTTGCATAAAGAACTTCTTACCCGCTGCTATCTTCTTGGCCTCCTGGATTTCCTGCTGTGCTTTCTCAGCTTCGGCCCTGGCGTCCTTCATACTCACCAAGGCCTTCGCAAGCTCGGCCTCTTTCATCTTCAAATCATGCTCCACGGACTCATACTTTTTGCCGAGGTCCCGGAGCTCTTGCTGTACCTCACCCACTCTAGCACTTTGCTTTTCACGCTCCTTGCATTCCGAGGCCGCCTTGTCTTCGGCCTCGGACAGCGCCTTCTTCAGGGACGCCACTTAGGCGGTGGCCCCTGTCACATAGTCACGAAACGTAGGTGTTAGACTCACCAATTTGGCCTATCCTTAAATGCATAAGAGCGGTAATCACTTACCCTTGTTCTCTTTGAGCTGCCTCTTCGTGAGGTTGAGCTCTCCCTGCGCCTGCTCTAGGTCCCATTTCAGGTCGGCAACCTCGGCAGTACGGGCAGCAGCAGCAAGCAGCACAACCTGCTTATTCACAACAATACTTGTTATTAGACTCCTGCGGATTATAATTGACCCTCCGTTTGGCTTTTCTTTTCGATCACCAAATAGAGTATCAGGGGCTACCACCTATCGGGTGGTAATTCTGCACATATTTATTACTTACCTCAAACCCTGTCAGGAGGCTGGTGCAAGCTTCGGTTAGTCCGCTTTTGGCGGACGAAACCTTCCGAATCACCTTACTCATAAGAGTACGATGCTCTTCATCCATGGAGGCGCCGTGAAGAGCTTCCAGCAGACAATCCGGTGCCTCATGCCCAACGGAAGTCCTCGGCGCACATGGCTTGCCCTCCCTAACGAGGGGCCGCCCGCCTAAGTCTGGAACCATCGAAGGTTCCGGAACTGTGTTCGACTGAGAGCCCGGCTTGCCATGGCTCTCATCGACATGATCCGCGGGGATCTTGAACCCCGCGTGTCCAACATCTGGAATCCCACCTTGGGGCGTCTCTAGAGTCACCTCCCCCCGCTCTGGGAGCCTTTGGGACAACACCTCCGTGTCATCCACGAGTTGAGCGGTAGTGGCCGTCGGAAGCGAATTTATCGCTGAATCGCTCAGGGACCCAGAGGAAGATATCTTGGGGTGAGGCCTGGCCGGACTGCATATATGTTCGGCATTATAAATACAAAAACTATGAAGTGAAACCATGATAGAATGCGGACACTTACGATCGCACTGGGGGCTTCCCCCTAGGCAGCCACCCCTCCGGAAGGGATATTCCGGAAGGGATACCTTTCCCTTCTTGGACGCCCCAGCCTCCCCTTCCGGGGCGGCTTTTCTCTTTCTCTCCTCCCCAGTGCAGGAAGGTAGAGTTTCTTCTTGGTTCCTCCCGCCTCCGCGGGAAGAATCTGTCTCGTTGTCATCAAACGACAGGGGTATGATGGCCCTACGCCAAGGGCCTTTTCCGGCCCCTTGGTCCGCTTCCCCGGGCCCCTCTTCCTCTCCGGATGGGGCATCTTCTTCTTCTTCCTCCTCCCCTTCATGGGAGGAGTGCGCATCGTCGTCTTCGGACGAGGCCTCTGGCACAACCTTACGACGGAGACCCTTTCGGGTCCTCGGGGCCTTCTTTTCGGCCTTCTTCTCCGGCACCTTGTACGGTGCCGGAACCAGCATCTCCGTCAGTAGAGCATCGGCTGGGCCTTCTCGCAGCAGAGCCGGACAGTAAACCTGCTCCGCTGTCTCCACATAATCTTGAACAAATATGCATAACTGCTTACAGTTCTCCCGTGAATATATTGGAAAGAACCGAATCCAGTGAATGTTTGAGAACTCACCTGACTAGGAGCCCACACGGCGTGAAGCCCGCGGTCCTCGGATGTGGGAGGAGGTACTTCGGAGGCCTTGAACAACACCGTCCATGCGCCTTTGTGTGTCATGTCATAGAGCTTCCTAAGCATCTGGTGTTCGGCCGGGACATACTCCCACAGATTGAATGCCCGTCTTTGGCATGGCAGAATCCGGCGCACGAGCATGACCTGGATCACGTTGACAAGCTTGATGTTCTTGTACCTCATGCTTTTGATGCACGTCTGGAGTCCGGTCAGCTCCGTAGATTCACCCTAGGACAGGCCCTTCTTTTCCCAGGAAGTAAGCCGCATGGGGGCTCCGGATCGGAACCCAGGGGCCGCCGCACAGTTGGCGTGGCGTGGCTCGGTGATGTAAAACCACCCCGATTGCCACCCATTTACGGTCTCCACAAAGGAACCGTCGAGCCATGTGACATTAGGCATACTTCTCACCATGGCCCCTCCGCACTCCGCTTGTTGGCCACTTACAACCTTCAGCTTAACGCAGAAGGTTTGCAGGCATAGGCCAAAGAGAGGCCAGATGCGGAGGAAGGCCTCGCATACGACGATGAACGCCGAGATGTTGAGGACGAAATTCGGGGCTAGATTATGGAAATCTAGCCTGTAGTAGAACATGAGCCCGCGGACGAAGGGTGAAGTGGGAACCCCAGTCCACGGACGAAGTGGGCGACGAACACGACCCTCTCGTGGGGTACTGGGGTCGGGATGACCTGCCCAGCGTCTTGTACCCGGTGCGCAATGTCTGCGGCCAAGTATCCGGCCGCCCGAAGATTTGTGGTATGCTTCTCCTTGACGGTGGTAGCCACCCACTTGCCTCCTGTTCCGGACATGTTTAGCTGTGCGGAGAAGACTTGGGCTTGGGTGCTGGAGCTCGAGGGGGCAAGAGTGGGCATGGAAGAAAGAAGGCGTGGGTAAAAATGTGGAAATCTTATCCCGTTATAGAGGCGACGAAAGCGGTGCGCCTCCCCACTTGCCCGTTGGGAATCGCTTGCTTCCCAAGCGCCACGATTGATGGTGTGGTGGGATTACCCATACCTGTATTGATGAGAATCCCGCGATAAGGGGACACGATCTCTGCTTTGACAAGATGTGTCATAGAAACCGCCTCGTAATATGCGCTGTAGCTGGTTGTAGGAAAATAGTTCGAGTAATGATCCGACCGTAATAACATGTCACGTCATCAGAAAAGTTGTCAGCAGATTGCATTTGTGAAAATATCATTCTCTCTACGGCGGTGTGTAAAGATCATCTTGCAGATCCGGACACGGTCTACGTGTTCGATAACCACTTTGGAGTACTCGGAGAAGGAACCCGCCTTGCAATGCCGGAGACAATACGGCACGTTGGACTCATCGTCATTGAAGCCTGGTTCAGGAGCTACTGAGGGAGTCCTGGATTAGGGGGTATCCGGACTGCTGGATGTGGGGACCCCGACTCATAAGTCATGATCACCGAATGCACGTGTACAGTGATCCCAGAGATCAATGCTCACTGAACAAACAGAAGCTGAATAACAAGAGTCTTACATCCATACATACCGTTTTACACAAGTAGGACCATTATGGTCAAGTCTTGAGTATATCATTGCAGCGAAATCTTAAATCGATAACTTGCACCCATGCCATCGCCTTAACCCTACGGGCATTACGACCGGGAAGCGTCCTAGCCGCATGTTAAATCACGAAGTACTCTTCATCATATCCTGTTCTTTCAGGCCTAGCCAATAAAATAACTAGTGGCAAGCCAATGATTACTTTGAATGTACTCGCAAGCAACCCAAGAGTGATAACAAGATAATTATGCAAAGCTCTACTGCTTAATTGGCATTGTTGCGGAAAGCTAGTTTTTCTCATGCAAGTATGATCAACATTTATCAAGGACGAAATTAAATGCGCAACAAGCATCGAGGAGATTCTGAGACATCAACATCGAGAAAGAGTTATGAACAACTCATGCTCAAGCTCATTGTGACTTCCTCACGAGTCACATCATCAATATCAACGAACGGTGTTGTTTGTCAGAAACATATGGACATAGTCTAAGCAGCACCGCCCAACTGTCTTTGACCGTGGACACGGCTATTCGAATAGTTTTACACTCTGCAGAGGTTGCACACTGTACCCACAAGATCCGGGGAACTTCCGTGTCAGCCATGACCCGCGGTACCTCAAGTACCCGGGGTAAGCACCCGATCACTACCTTTCCCTCGACGACACTAACATGGAGTCCACTCGATTGGTAGTAACCCCCGTGCCTAACATTTCACATCATAAAGTTGTGGAGCCTCGCTCCCATATTCATCACATACCACAAGCACGGGGTACCAACGGTGTGTCTGGTGCCCTGTGAAAACAGTCATGGCCGCCCTACAGCACGACCCGTCCCGAGAGAGCGCACAACAACTCTCCGTCACTAGTAATCACGGGCTCCAAGCTAGTATCGGTCTAGGTAATCAATAATGCCCTTTCCCATATAAGGGTAGAGTGGTTGCGCATGTAAGGTTGGGACAGTCATCAAGTCTTAAATCTAATCCGTCTCTATAAACAACACTTTCATCAAGCCTCGGTACACTACCTCTCCACCAAGTAGTGACCTAGTTCATCATCATCTCCCAGGGGCATTAGTGGCACCCACTGGGCTATTTGCAAGTATGTCAAACCACACTTGGTTTCTTTCCATGCATAACCCTGACCCACTTTGCGTAGCAACTACTTTAGCATCCTATCTACTCCCACCGGCATGACCCTCATAAGAAGGTAGGGTCATGCACAATGCAAGTATCAATGAGGAAGTAACAGAGGCAGCCAACCAACGTGGTCTACCATCTCATCATGATTCCGATGCAACAATAATAAAGAGTTATATGTCATGCATAAAAAGGGTTTCATGGACATGGTCAAAGGCTGCTTTCCTGGTTCATCAGAGTCTTGAAATCTTCTGGTCCTTCTCCAAGTACTCCGTCTACTTCGTCAACTATCGTCGAAAGCAACCATAATAAGCAACACAACAAGGCAGGAAATAAAAGTGCTCTAAAAATATGAGTTGGACTTTTCTGGGATACCTCTGGTCATATGAGGGATGACCAAAGTGGTTTCATTAGGATTTGATCAATGGACATCTCTGAACATTTCAATATGATGGAATCAATAGGTTTATGGATTTGCAAGAAGTGTACAGAAATATATTTTTGGAAAATGGGAAAAGATACCCATTTAACAAAGGATGATTTTAGAAGCATTTAGGATTTGGTTTCACTGGGTTTGGAGTTCAAATGAATATTCTATGGATTTGCAAAGTTGACAAACATGAAGAAATGGCTCATTATTTTGTGGGGTACAGAAAGTATCAAGAAAAATGTTCGTAAACTAGGTTATGAATTTAGATGCATCCAGGAATTGGAATCATGGCATTTGGAGAAAGTTTGAGCTCTCTGTGATTTTTCTAAAGTTCATCACAGAAAGAGGAAAAATAGGATTTGTAAATATTTGTGAAGAAAAGGTCTCTGGAAAAATGTGCATGTTGCACCACCAGGTAGATCATGATTTATAGAGTCACTAGAAATTTGAATCATCAAATTTGGAGTCCATTTGAATTGTTTATGGGTTTTTGAAGTTGACTGGAAAAAGAATAAGGAAAAAGTCTATACCACTTATTCTGCACGCTGGGCGAGGGATAGCTGCTGTGCCGGCCCAGTAGCCCAGCTATGCGGGAGATCGGGCCACGTCGAAGACGTACTGGTGGAGTCCGCTTTCATGCGGGGGAGGCGGTTAACCCGGATCCCGCCTCCACTTAAACGCCGGGGCCCGCCTGCTGAGTCGCTGACCCGCGGGGCCCACCCGCAGGGTCGTCTCCTTCCTCCCGCGCCCGCGACAGAGGGGTTCGAGGTTGCGGTTGAGCGCCGGCCGGCGCTTGCCCCCAGCGGCACAGGCCACCCCCGGCCAAGCTCCGACCACCGGAGGGGTCGCCGACGAGAGGCGCATCAGGGGGAGCCCTTGGGGATGGCAGGGGATGGTCGGGGCGCATCCGGCAATGGCAGAGGCGGGCGGAAGCCCGAGCGATGATGTGTAGGGAGCGCGGCGCCCCGGAAGCCTGGGAGACAGGGGGAGAAGGATCGCCGGACCTTGGCGGCTCTTCTGGTGTGGATAGGAGGAGGGTAGAAGCCCGCCCTTGCCCGAACCAGAGTGGAGGCCGGCGGCGGCATTCCGGCCATGGGGGGTGCTGGAGAGCACGAGAGGGAGGGGGAGGCTGTCGAGGAGGTGCACGGGAGAGAGAGGGGTCCAATAGAGGCGAGAGAAAGCTCGGGCGATGAATTATATTGAGGAGGCGTTGGTGCTCCGTGGGCAGCATCCACGGACGCGCTCTGTGAGCCTTGCAGAGGGGGGAGGAGAGAGGTCCAGGAGGGGCCCGACACCTTGCCATGTCTTGGACGCCGAGGCGACCTTGGGGGACACCACCCCGCCGCCCAAGGCCGTCTTATGCCCTTGGCATGAGTGAGCTATAGTGCGGGAGAGCACTGTAGCGTGCTCCAGAGCACGAGCTCTGCACGCCATGGCATTGTTTATGTGCCAGGGGCGTGGCCACTAGTGTCTGGGGCTTTGTGGGGTTGGTAAACAAAGGGGAGGTGGCCTTGGATGCCCTGGTGAACCACTAGGAGAGGAGAGAGGTTGAGGGAGAGAGAGAAAAGGGCTGTCCAGAGAGGGAAAGTGGGGTTTTACCCCTCCAATAATTGAGCTATGGATTTGCCATTGCTACTGGACGTGCAAGGGGACTAGGAGGGGCTGTGGTAAAAAGTTGAGCTCATGAAGAATAGTGGAAGTGGACAAAATGATGATTTTGGAAAAATGGCAGAAGGTGTTTGTTGTTGGTTTGGGCACATAGCAGGATGGAATGGCACATAGCATTAGGGTGTTCCACCAAGTTTGAGCTCATTTGGGCAAAGTAGCCAATGTAACTTTGGTGAACCCTTGAAATCAGCAGAAATAGCTTTGCCAAGATTTAGTCATGCAAATCTATTCTCCTTGATGCACCACTTAGTGTAGTGTCATCATTTGAGGTTATGAACATGTCCACAAAAGTTGAGATCAAAAGGAGAAAGTTTCCAATGTAGAGTTGTTCAAATTTGGTTCTGTACAGGAAGGGTTTTGGGGCACTTTGATCAAGTTAACTTGTTCTCCAACTTGTGCCATTTGGTATAGATGAATAATTAGAACATTTGAGAATGTTCACAAGGTTTGAGATTAATTGGGAATGTTTGGCAATGTAAAGTTGCTCAAACTTCAAAATGGACAGAAATGGTTTTGAGGGGATTTGATGATGTTATATTGTTCTCCAAGACATGAGACTTGGCAAGATCACCAAATATGTCATATGTGACATGATAAAAATTTCTTGGAATTTTTGGAGAATATTTCCTTTGTAAATATTTCAAAAGCTTGAAATATCCAGAAAGGGTTTTTGAGGGGTTTGACCAATATTTTGAACATGACCATGTGTTGAAACTCTTATATATGGAAAATATATGTCCACTGAGTTTCCCTAATTTTTGTCAAATATTTTTGAAACAATAAAATAATTTTTCCCTATTAAAGACCATTTCTGGACTTAAGAAAAAGCTTGTAAATAAAACAGGAAAATAACTTTAAAAATTATATTTTTGTGGTTTCTGGGTATCCTATATCTAATAGGAGTCAAATATATTTTTGGAAAGATTTTTACTGCCCTTAATTAAGTACTTGCAGTGCAAACCTCAATTCAGGGGTTTCTGAAAAACTAATTTTTGAAAATACTAATTGGCCAAATTATTTTTGCAAGAAATTATTTTTATGTCCTATACACATGGCATGATCATTGGGAAAGGTTTTTGGATCAAGGAGAAGGAGTATAAGAGTTGGAGGATTTATTTTATTTTTAGAGCACTTGCAACAACAGACAAAAACCAATCAAGGCAAGGTCCAAAACACTCAAAGGTTTTTGTCAAACCACATTTTAGCATGATTTATTGACTTAAGTGTTGTGGCATGAAAATCAGGGTGTGACACCGGACTTTGTACAACGTCCGGACTATTGAAGCATGAAGATACAAGACTCAAGACTTCGGCCCGTGTCCGGATGGGACTCTCCTTGGCGTGGAAGGCAAGCTTGGCGATCCGGATATTATGTTTCCTTCCTTGTAACTGACTCCATGTAAACCCTAGACCTCTCCGGTGTCTATATAAACCAGAGAGGTAGGTCCTTAGAAGGCCGATCACAATTACAATCATACCATCATAGGCTAGCTCTTAGGGTTTAGCCTCTATGATCTCGTGGTAGATCTACTATTGTACTACCCATATCATCAATATTAATCAAGCAGGAAGTAGGGTTTTACCTCCATCGAGAGGGCCCTAACCTGGGTAAACATCTGTGTCCCTTGCTTCATGTTACCATCAGCCTTGACGCACAGATTGGGACCCCCTACCCAAGATCCGCCGGTTTTGACACCGACACCCCTCTAGACACCTCTTCTCGATCCTTCCATCGCGCACTTGAGATGGTCTGTGGAGCTGAAGGTGATGGCGCACTTGGTCCACCTGAGAGGGCAAGTTGCTTCTGGCTTGGGGAACATTGCGTTCACCTCGTGTGCGAACTGCTTGAAGACGCGGTGGGACACTAGGGCCTGCGAGCCACCCAAGATGCTGGCGATGGCTTGAGGCTCCTGGAAGCCCCCAGCCCCCTCATCCTGGTGGTGATCTTCATTCCTTCTTGGTGGTGGGGGTAGAGGAGGCAAAGCTGCGTTGCCCTGAGGGCGCTCCTCACGAGGCTGCTACCTCCAGGCGCCCTCGCGAGGTTGGACCTGCCAGCGGTCCTCATGAGGCTGGTCACGCCACTCCTGACGATGGTCGCGTTCATCCCAACGTCCTCCACCTCGGCCACCTCCACGACCGTAGCCTCGATCGTTGCTCTCGGGGCATCGATCGAGGCGCCCGTCACGGAGGGCCCTGAGCTCCTGACAGTTGTTGGTGTTGTGGCTGTGAACATTGTGGAAGACGCAGAATGGCCGGTCGCTCTTGGATGACTCGGGGTGGTCGCAGCCGCGCTTCATTTCTGGCTCGGCCGCAAGCACGCCTGGACCCTTGCGCTTCACGTCTTTGGCCTTGGCCATCTTCTCTTTTGGATCAGCATCGGGGAGCTCGAGGAGGGAGAGGCACCCCTCCTCAGCTCTTGCGCACTTGTTCACCATGTTGAACATCTCCAGAGCTGTGCAGAGATCCTCATGGATAGCGAGCTCCTCCTCCATCTTGACATTGCAGACGCCATCAGTGGATGCTGAAATGATGGCCTCGTCCGACACCTTGCAAATCTTGAGGCAAAACGTTGTTGAAGCGCTGGATATACTTCTGCAGGGTCTCTCCAGGTTGCTACTTGATGCGACGTAGGTCACCCGCGACCGGCAGACAGTCGCAAGTGCCGTGGAAGTTGGCGATGAAGCGGCCGTGCATCTCCTCCCAGGAAGAGACCGAGCCCTTGGGTAGGTTCAGGAGCCAATAATGCACACCATCCTTGAGGTCCATCAGGAACCAGTTGGCCATGATCTCCTCGTTGCCGCTGGCCGCCTCAATGCTCAGCTTGTAGAGTTGCAGGAACTCGGCGGGGTCGGCGATGCCGTTGTAGCGCGGAGGCAGGTCAGGCATGAACTTGTTGGGCCAGACGACGTGGCGGAGCTCCGGGGTGAACGCGCGGCATCCTGCCGTGGCCACTGGAGGTCGTCGAGGGGGTGGAACCTGGTCCAGGTGCATGTGCACCGCCACCTCCTGCGGTGGTACACGGGCCTGGTGCGGGGGTGCTGGAAGTAAACGCACTTCTCCTTGAGGTCGCTGCACCACCTGGCAGCTCACATCCTCCCGAGCTGGCGCAGGGCGCGGCGAGTCGCGCCGTGGTGCCGCTCACATTGGCCCGATGATGACGCCCTAGTTCAGAGGTGGTGGAGGAGCCCCGTGCGCCACATCGCCCGCTGCAGGTGGCTGCTGAGATAGTGAGCGAGCCGGATCGGCGGAGCCCCCGACCACGCCGACGAGCTCAGCGATCCGCTCGAGCCACTCCTCATAGAGGTCACCAACCGGGCGGTAGCAAAGGAGCTCTTGCGCCATGAGCAGAGCGCCTCCGCGTCCGCCTGGCCGCAACGCACATGGGAGGACGAAGCGGTTGGGGTCAGGGACGGAGTAGCGGTGCACCCGTCACGACGCACCAATGGGTGCAGCGATGAAGCTTGCTGCTCGTGGCTGGCAGGGCCCGTGGCAGGGTTGGCCACTGGAGACAGAGCACGACGGGCACAGCCATCACCCGCCGGGGCCATCTGAGCAACGCGAGTTGCGACTGCGGCCCGACACTCGGCACGAGCTCGGTGTGCGTTGGCCATGGAGGTGTCGGAATGGCGGTGGATCGATCGATCAAAGGGAAGATCTGACGCACCCCTACCTGGGGCGCCAAATGTCGAATTACGGGTTCGGCAAACACTTGAGAAGTTCAAACTCTGGGGTGCAAGAGGATATCTCAACCTACCCAGCCTGCCTACTCGCGATCCTCTTAAGCCTAGCGCGATGAGCTCAAAGAGACAAAGAGACACAACAGTTTATCCTGGTTCATGCCACCTTGCGGTGTAATACCCTACTCCAGCGTTTTGGTGGATTGCCTCGAGGGCTGAGGATGAACTAGTACAGTGCATGAACTAGCCTCAGGAGATGAGGTGTTCTTGAGCTCAAGAGAGCTGGTGAGGCGGTCGGGTGAGAATGGATCTGATCCAGTTGCCCTCTATGGTGGTGGCTAAGTCCTATTTATAGTGGCCTTGGTCCTCTTCCCAAATGTTGGCGGGAAGGGTTCCCACAACGTCCGGATTTGAAAGGGGACACGTAGTACAACTTATCCTGACGAAAGTAGTCTTTGCCTGCGAAAAGCCTCTGGTCGTGACGCTACGGTGGGCTCGCCGATGACCTCCATCCTGCCGTCCTAGTGGTCTTGGTCTCGTTGCACCAGAATGAAAACCTTTGGTTGATTCCTCGGGACTCCGCGCCTGTGGCTTGCCTACTTTGCACCGAAGAGGAAACCTGCACTCTGCGCCCGCCTGGCGCCCGCCTGGCCTTGGTCGTCATGGCACACGTCAGCTGAGCCTCATGAGGTATACCATGCATAGAGCTCACCGCCCCTTGGGAGCCAGCCTGAAGAGGCTGATCCCCTTGAGGGTCTTGGTGCCGTCCGCCTCGTGAGGCTCAGCCCCTCGCGAGCGTCTTGTGCTGTTGATGCTTGAAGCTAGGCCGTACCAGGCTGTCGGTGGAGCCATGCGGTGGGCCATAGGTAGGAAGGGCTGGACACCCCCATATCCAGAGCGCCGACAGCAGTAGCGCGACCAGTAGCGCCGGTTTTCCCGCACTACTGCTATACCTACTTAGCAATAGCGCCATGTGAAGAACACGCAACTGGTAGTTACTAGCAGCACCATTGTACCCGCGCTACTACTATTATTACGTATTCTATTTATTTTTATTTAATGTCGTATTCATACACCATTATACCAGTATGCATATAATAGCAATTTAGAGATTATTATTACATCATAATCATCATCATCATTATTTGGAGCACGCTAATCCAACGTGGTCACTTTGGATCCATCTACTTGAATATAATTCATGGTTCTTTCAACCAATGATGTAATAACTCATCATCATCATCATCATCATCATAATGTCATTAACAACTTACGATCATAATACATCATTGTCATAAAACAACTCCTCCTCATCATCATTTTCTTCCATGAGACATCATATAACAACTAGGTCACTAGACATAATAACAACTCCTCCTTATCATCATCATAGTACTCATAATCACAACTCCTCCTCCTCATCATCATCAACTCTAACATATTTTAGCACATAATAACAACTTCTCATCATAATCATAGTCATAATCAACACTAACTAATTGTTCTTAATACCTAGAACCTACTCCTCTCTCCTAGGTAAAATAGCATAAAATAGATAAACCGGTCCATCTCCATAATGGAGAATGGAGATAACCTATCTCCAACTTGTGGCTTGCACACATTCATGTTGTCTACAATTAGTTGTGTGTGCGCATTCATCACTTTGCTCCATTCTTTGATTTTGGGCCTTCCATCGTTTGAAGAAATCGAGTATGCACCGTGGTAAGCCTTCGAAGGAGTTGGTCGTAAGCTAACCATATGCATATCACCTTCGATAAACATCATGTCAGGCACAACCTCCTTCGGGAGCCTCTGTTGCAAAATCTAATAGTAACATATATAGTTATCAACGTAGTTTACTTAAGAAGAATGTATGCAATGAAGTTACCATCATTAACAAAATCTTACCAAGTTTTTGGCAATGAAGTTACCATCAAGCAATTTATGGACTAGTGGCACGTATGTAGTAAAATTTGGGTTGATGGAGTGATTAGTTTTAAAGGCCTCAACATCATCTATGAATGAGACAAGATAACCTTTCTCCTCATTGTTAAGCTCAGAGTCATAGCTATAGTATGTCCTGTCTACACCCTTCTGAGTATTTATTAAAGATAAGAAATAAGCTCACAATTATAAATAAATAAGTTAGTACCGATGAACACCAAATATTTTTAAATTAACAATATAAATTACTTAACTTAGCAAATTAGTTTGACAAACTCACATTTAGGCAAAGCTGGAGGCCTATCGACATCCACCCAGATGTCGATATTATCATCATCATCATCTTTGAGGAAAATATCAAATGTTATTTGCATATCCTCCTCAAATCCATATGCCTTGTAGAGAGCTTCCCAATTAGAGCAACCGAAATGGGGGTGATTGACCGCATTGTACAACTTAACCAGAAACGCATAACCATGTTTAGTTCTTAAGTGAGCCCTCCTCGTCTCCATATTCTCAGAGTCTTTGAAACCAAGCTTCTCCAATACATATGGTCTTCCATGGCATGGTATGTACTAGTCGAATTGAAAAAAAGTCTAGAAATTACATGTTGAACAAAAGAAGCACAATTGATGATATTAATTACGATGAAATGCTTGTCGTTGTGTACCGTACAAACATCAAAGGTCTCTTCCAGCTTCACATTGAAAAGCCTATCATTTTGCAGGTGGGGAAACCTGTCGCACAAACCCCGGTCATCGTAGAAGTAATCGCACTCCGGGATCCTATCGTCATCAGACATCTCATGTGTTCAAAATTCAAAGATTATAGATGTTGTTTAATTCTCTTTCTGGCAAATCCAAGGCACCCGATATTTCCTCCATTCTAGCACAAGCCATGCTAAAATTCACGGAAAAATCCGGCATGACCTTTTCTATAAAGGACATATCGAGTGCGTGAAATATTCTGGAACGGTAATTAATCAATGCTCCGGCAAAACATAGGCCTCTAGCTCGGAGGTGTTCCCTGCAAACATATTATAGGCCACTTGGGCAAGCACTCTTAGTACACAAAACTACATATCTATTGTCTAATTTTCAAATTGATATCATTTCATTTTTTTTGAAACCATTTCATATCATTAGGTCTCTCTTTCTCTCTCTCTCTCTCTCTCTCTCTCTCCCAAAATACCTACATTTACTAAAAAGATATACTCTATTCAAACACCTAAATTTACTAAAAAAATTACTCTATTCAAACACCTACATTTACTAAAAAAATTATATTCTATTCAAACACCTACATTGAAAATATTCATTTCAAAAGACCTACATTTACAAAAAAGAGTATACTATATTCAAAAGACCTACATTAAAACAATCCACATTCCATTCAATGAAAATAATCTACATTCTATTGTATTGAAAAAACATTAAAAAACTACATTATGCAAGAACAGAGTGAGGAGAGATGAGGGGGGAGGAGGGAGGAGGGGTGGGAGGAGGCAGTAGGAGGAGGGGGAGAGGAGGAGTGGGAGGAGGGAGGAGGGGGTGGGAGGAGGGCTTGGCTAGAGGAGGAGGGAGGAGGATTAGCCAGAGGAGGAGGGAGGAGGGCAGTGGGAGGAGGAGGAGAGGAGGGAGGAGGGCATACTAAGGAAGGAGGAGAGAGGACGGCGCCGGCAATTCGGCACCGGCGGAGGCAGAGTGAGGCAGCAGTGAGTGAGGGGAGGAAGAAGATGGTCGAGCGCGGGGGAAGAATTTGGGGATAAGGCACCATAGCAGTAGCTGGGCCAGAGAGAGCGCTACTGCTAAGCCCAATAGCAGTAGCGTTGGTGGTTGACCAGCGCTACTACTATGGATAGCCCCGGCCGGTGTTGTTGGGACCACTTAGCAGTAGCACTGCCTTGTAGCCTGTTGCTACTGCTACCTTTTTACCTGTAGCGCCTGTTGCTGACGCGCGCTACTACTACTTAGCAGTAGCGTGATAAGTAAACCTGACCTACTACTAATATTCTATCTATAAGCATTCTCCTACTAGTGTGTATAGAAAGATACCAAACGGGGTGAAATTGAAGTGCCTTTGCCGGGAAGACGGACAGAAGCTATTGGTGGAGATACATGGAGGCATTGTTGGAAATATGCCCTAGAGGCAATAATAAAAGATTATTATTATATTTCCTTGTTCATGATAATTGTCTTTATTCATGCTATAACTGTATTATCCGGAAATCGTAATACACGTGTGAATACATAGACCATAACATGTCCCTAGTAAGTCTCTAGTTGACTAGCTCATTGATCAACAGATAGTCATGGTTTCCTGACTATGGACATCAGATGTCGTTGATAACGGGATCACATCATTAGGAGAATGATGTGATGGACAAGACCCAATCCTAAGCATAGCACAAGATCGTGTAGTTCGTTTGCTAGAGCTTTTCCAATGTCAAGTATCTTTTCCTTAGACCATCAGATCGTGTAACTCCCGGATACCGTAGGAGTGCTTTGGGTGTACCAAGCGCCACAACGTAACTGGGTGACTATAAACGTGCACTACAGGTATCTCCGAAAGTGTCAGTTGGGTTGACACGGATCGAGACTGGGATTTGTCACTCCGTATGACGGAGAGGTATCTCTGGGCCCACTCGGTAATGCATCATCATAATGAGCTCAAAGTGACCAAGTTTTTGGTCACGGGATCATGCATTACGTACGAGTAAAGTGACTTGCCGGTAACAAGACTGAACGAGGTATTGGGATACCGACGATCGAGTCCCGGGCAAGTAACGTACCGATTGACAAAGGGAATTGTATACGGGGTTGATTGAATCCTCGACATCGTGGTTCATCTGATGACATCATCGAGGAGAATGTGGGAGCCAACATGGGTATCCAAATCCCGCTGTTGGTTATTGACCGGAGAGCCGTCTCGGTCATGTCTACGTGTCTCCCGAACCCGTAGGGTCTACACACTTAAGGTTCGGTGACGCTTGGGTTATTAGGAAGACTTGTATGTGATTAACGAATGTTGTTCGGAGTCTCGGATGAGATCCCGGACGTCACGAGGAGTTCCGGAATAGTCTGGAGGTGAAGATTTATATATAGGAAGTGCTGATTCGGCCATCGGGAAAGTTTCGGGGTCACCCGGTATTGTACTGGGACCACCGGAAGGGTCCCGGGGGTCCACCGGGTGGGGCCACCCATCCGGAGGGCCCGTGGGCTGAAGTGGGAGGACCAGCCTGGTGGGCTGGTGCCCTCTGAGCCCCTCTCGCGCCTAGGGTTGGGAACCCTAGGGGGGGCGCCACTTGCCTTGGGGGGCACTCCACCCCCCTTGGCCGCCGCCCCCCTAGAGATCCCATCTCTAGGGCCGGATACCCCCCCTGGGGGCCTATATAAAGGAGTGGGGAGGGAGGGCAGCCGCACCCCTGAGTCTTGGCGCCTCCCTCCCCCTGCTACACCTCTTCCTCCTCCCGCAGTTGCTTGGCGAAGCCCTGCCGGAGTACTGCTTCTCCACCATCACCACGCCGTCGTGCTGCTGCTGGAGTCTTCTTCCTCAACCTCTCCTTCCCCCTTGCTGGATCAAGAAGGAGGAGACGTCATCCTCTCCGTACGTGTGTTGAACGCGGAGGTGTTGTCCGTTCAGCACTTGTACATCGGTGATTTGGATCACGGCGAGTACGACTCCATCATCCCCGTTCTCTTGAACGCTTCCGCTCGCGATCTACAAGGGTATGCAGATGCACTCCTATCACTCGTTGCTTAGATGAACTCATAGATGGATCTTGGTGAAACCATAGGAAAAATTTTAATTTTCTGCAACGTTCCCCAACAGTGGCATCATGAGCTAGGTCTATGCGTAGTTCTCTATTGCATGAGTAGAACCCAATTTTGTTGTGGGCGTAGATGTTGTCAACTTTCTTTCCGCTACTAGTCTTATCTTGCTTCAGCGGTATTGTGGGATGAAGCGGCCCGGACCGACCTTACACGTACGCTTACGTGAGACAGGCTCCACCGACTGACATGCACTAGTTGCATAAGGTGGCTAGCGGGTGTCTGTCTCTCCCACTTTAGTTGGAGCGGATTCGATGAAAAGGGTCCTTATGAAGGGTAAATAGAGGTTGACAAATCACATTGTGGCTTTAACGTAGGTAGGAAAACGTTCTTGCTAGATCACCTATAGAAGCCACGTAAAACTTGCAACAAAAATTAGAGGACGTCTAACTTGTTTTTGCAGCAAGTGTCTTGTGATGTGATATGGCCAAAAGTTGTGATGAATGATGAATGATATATTGTGATGTATGAGATCATGTTCTTGTAATAGGAATCACGACTTGCATGTCGATGAGTATGACAACCGGCAGGAGCCATAGGAGTTGTCTTAATTATTGTATGACCTGCGTGTCAATGATTCAACGCCATGTAATTACTTTACTTTATTGCTAAACCGTTAGCCATAGTAGTAGAAGTAATAGTTCGCGAACAACTTCATGGAGACACAATGATGGAGATCATGGTGTCATGCCGGTGACGAAGATGATCTTGGAGCCCCGATGATGGAGATCAAAGGAGCTATATGATATTGGCCATATCATGTCACTACTATATAATTGCATGTGATGTTTATTATGTTTATGCATCTTGTTTACTTAGAACGACGGTAGTAAATAAGATGATCCCTTATAATAATTTCAAGAAGTGTTCTCCCCTAACTGTGCGCCATTGCTATAGTTCATCGTTTCGAAGCACCACGTGATGATCGGGTGTGATAGATTCTTACGTTCACATACAACGGGTGTAAGACAGTTTTACACATGCAAAAACACTTAGGGTTAACTTGACGAGCCTAGCATGTACAGACATGGCCTCGGACACAGAGACCGAAAGGTCGAACATGAGTCGTATGGAAGATACGATCAACATGGAGATGTTCACCGATGATGACTAGTCCATCTCACGTGATGATCGGACATGGCCTAGTCGACTCGGATCGTGTAACACTTAGATGACTAGAGGGATGTCTAATCTGAGTGGGAGTTCATTAAATAATTTGATTAGATGAACTTAATTATCATGAACTTTAGTCTAAAAACCTTTGCAAATATGTCTTGTAGATCAAATGGCCAACGCTCATGTCAACATGAAATTCAACGCGTTCCTAGAGAAAACCAAGCTGAAAGATGATGGCAGCAACTATACGGACTGGGTCCGGAACCTGAGGATCATCCTCATAGCTGCCAAGAAAGCATATGTCCTAGGTGGACCGCTAGGTGAAGCACCCATCCTGAGAACCAAGACGTTATGAACGCTTGGCGTCACGCGTCTTGATGATTACTCCCTCGTTCAGTGCGGCATGCTTTACAGCTTAGAACCGGGGCTCCAAAAGCATTTTGAGCAACACGGAGCATATGAGATGTTTGAGGAGCTGAAAATGGTTTTCCAAGCTCATGCCCGGGTCGAGAGATATGAAGTCTCCGACAAGTTCTACAGTTGTAAGATGGAGGAAAATAGTTCTATCAGTGAGCACATACTCAAAATGTCTGGGTTGCACAACCGCCTGTCCCAGCTGGACATTAACCTCCCGGACGAGGCGGTCATTGACAGAATCATTCATTCGCTCCCACCAAGCTACAAGAGCTTTGTGATGAACTACAATATGCAGGGGATGGTGAAGACCATTCCTGAAGTATTTTCAATGCTGAAGTCGGCAGAGGTAGAAATCAAGAAAGAACATCAAGTGCTGATGGTCAATAAAACCACCAAGTTCAAGAAGGTCAAGGGTAAGAAGAACTTCAAGAAGGACGGCAAGGATGTTGCCGCGCCCGGTAAACTAGTTTCCAGGAAGAAGTCAAAGAATGGACCCAAGCCTGAGACTGAGTGCTTTTATTGCAAGGGGAAGGGTCACTGGAAGCGGCACTGCCCCAAATACTTAGCGGACAAGAAGGCCGGCAACACTAAAGGTATATTTGATATACATGTAATTGATGTGTACCTTACCAGTACTCGTAGTAACTCCTGGGTATTTGATACCGGTGTCGTTGCTTATATTTGTAACTCACAGCAGGAGCTGCAGAATAAGCGGAGACTGGCGAAGGACGAGGTGACGATGCGCGTCGGGAATGGTTCCAAGGTCGATGTGATCGTTGTCGGCATGCTACCTCTACATTTACCTACGGGATTAGTTTTAACCCTCAATAATTGTTATTTAGTGCCAAGTTTGAGCATGAACATTGTATCTGGATCTCGTTTTATACGAGATGGCTACTTATTTAAATCCGAGAATAATGGTTGTTCTATTTATATGAGAGATATGTTTTATGGTCATACCTCGATGGTCAATGGTTTATTCTTAATGAATCTCGAGCATAATGTTACACATATTCATAGTGTGAATACCAAAAGATGTAAAGTTGATAACGATAGTCCCACATACTTGTTGCACTGCCGCCTTGGTCACATTGGTGTCAAGTGCATGAAGAAGCTCCATGCTGATGGACTTTTAGAGTCTCTCGATTATGAATCATTTGACACATGCGAACCATGCCTCATGGGCAAAATGGCAAAGACTCTGTTCTCCGGAACAATGGAGCGAGCAACCAACTTATTGGAAATCATACATACCGATGTAAAGGGTCCAATGAGCGTTGAGGCTCGCGGAGGATATCGTTATGTTCTCACTCTCACTGATGACTTGAGTAGGTATGGGTATGTCTACTTAATGAAACACAAGTCTGAGACCTTTGAAAAGTTCAAGGAATTTCAGAATGAGGTAGAGAATCAACATGACCGAAAGATAAAATTCCTACAATCAGATCATGGAGGAGAATATTTAAGTCACGAATTTGGTACACATTTAAGGAAATGTGGAATCATTTCACAGCTCACGCCGCCTGGGACACCTCAGCGTAACGGTGTGTCCGAACGTCGTAATTGCACTCTATTGGATATGGTGCGGTCTATGATGTCTCTTACCGATTTACTGCTATCATTTTGGGGATGCGCTCTAGAGACAGCTACATTCACTTTACATAGGGCACCGTCTAAATCCGTTGAGACGACACCGTATGAATTATGGTTTGGGAAGAAACCTAAGCTGTCGTTTCTAAAAGTTTGGGGATGCGAAGCTTATGTCAAGAAACTTCAACTAGAAAAGCTCGAACCCAAGTCGGAAAAATGCGTCTTCATAGGATACCCTAAGGAAACCATTGGGTATACCTTCTACTTAAGATCCGAGGGCAAGATCTTTGTTGCCAAGAATGGATCCTTTCTGGAAAAAGAGTTTCTCTCGAAAGAAGTAAGTGGGAGGAAAGTAGAACTCGATGAAGTACTACCTCTTGAACAGGAAAGTAGTGCAGCTCAGGAAAATGTTCCTGTGATGCCTACACCAACTGGAGAGGAAATTAATGATGATGATCAAGGTACTTCGGATCAAGTTGCTACTGAACTTCGTAGGTCCACAAGGACACGTTCCGCACCAGAGTGGTACGGCAATCCTATCCTGGAAATCATGTTGTTAGACAACGGTGAACCTTCGAACTATGAAGAAGCGATGGCGGGCCCAGATTTCAACAAATGGCTTGAAGCCATGCGATCTGAGATAGAATCCATGTATGAAAACAAAGTATGGACTTTGACAGACTTGCCTGATGATCGGCGAGCGATAGAAAACAAATGGATCTTTAAGAAGAAGACGGACGCGGATGGTAGTGTTACCATCTATAAAGCTCGACTTGTCGCTAAGGGTTATCGACAAGTTCAAGGGGTTGACTACGATGAGACATTCTCTCCGTAGCGAAGTGAAGTCCGTCCAATCATGTTAGCAATTGCCGCATACTATGATTATGAGATATGGCAGATGGACGTCAAAACGGCATTCCTTAACGGACATCTTAAGGAAGAACTGTATATGATGCAGCCGGAAGGTTTTGTCGATCCTAAAGATGCTAACAAAGTATGCAAGCTCCAGCAATCCATTTATGGGCTGGTGCAAGCATCTCGGAGTTGGAACATTTGCTTTGATGAGATGATCAAAGCGTTTGGGTTTATGCAGACTTATGGAGAAGCCTGCGTTTACAAGAAAGTGAGTGGGAGCTCTGTAGCATTTCTCATATTATATGTAGATGACATACTCTTGATGGGAAATGATATAGAACTTTTGGACAGCATTAAGGCCTACTTGAATAAGTGTTTTTCAATGAAAAACCTTGGAGAAGCTGCTTACATATTAGGCATCAAGATCTATAGGTATAGTTTGAGACGCCTCATAGGTCTTTCACAAAGCACATACCTTGATAAGATTTTGAAGAAGTTCAAAATGGATCAGTCCAAGAAAGGGTTCTTGCCTGTGTTGCAAGGTGTGAGATTGAGCTCGGCTCAATGCCCGACCACGTCAAAAGATAAAGAAGAGATGAGTGTCATCCCCTATGCTTCAGCCATAGGATCTATTATGTATGCCATGCTGTGTACCAGACCTGATGTAAATCTTGACGTAAGTTTGGTAGGAAGGTACCAAAGTAATCCCGGCAAGGAACACTGGACAGCGGTCAAGAATATCCTGAAGTACCGAAAAGGACAAAGGACATGTTTCTCGCTTATGGAGGTGACTAAGAGCTCGTCAGAAGGGTTACGCCGACGCTTAGCTTCGACACGATCCGATGACTCTAAGTCACAAACCGGATACATGTATATGTTGAATGGTGGAGCGGTAGCTGGTGCAACTGCAAGCGAGCGTCGTGGTGGGATCTACATGTGAAGCGGAGTACATGGCAGCCTCGGAGGCAGCGATGAAGCAATTTGGGTGAAGGAGTTCATCGCCGACCTAGGAGTCATACCCAATGGGTCGGGGCGATCAAACTCTTCTGTGACAACACCGGAGCTATTGCCCTTGCCAAGGAGCCTGTGTTTCACCGAAGACCGTGCACATCAAGCATCGCTTCAACTCCATCCGTGAAAATGTTCAAGATGGAGACATAGATATTTGCAAAGTACATACGGATCGAATGTCGCAGATCCGCTGACTAAACCTCTTTCATGAAAGCAAAACATGATCAACACCGTAACTCTATGGGTGTTCTATTCATCACAATGTAACTAGATTATTGACTCTAGTGCAAGTGGGAGACTGTTGGAAATATGCCCTAGAGGCAATAATAAAAGATTATTATTATATTTCCTTGTTCATGATAATTGTCTTTATTCATGCTATAACTGTATTATCCGGAAATCATAATACACGTGTGAATACATAGACCATAACATGTCCCTAGTAAGCCTCTAATTGACTAGCTCGTTGATGAACAGATAGTCATGGTTTCCTGACTATAGACATCAGATGTTGTTGATAACGGGATCACATCATTAGGAGAATGATGTGATGGACAAGACCCAATCCTAAGCATAGCACAAGATCGTGTAGTTCGTTTGCTAGAGCTTTTCCAATGTCAAGTACCTTTTCCTTAGACCATGAGATCGTGTAACTCACGGATACCGTAGGAGTGCTTTGGGTGTACCAAACGTCACAACGTAACTGGGTGACTATAAAGGTGCACTACAGGTAACTCCGAAATTGTCTGTTGGGTTGACACGGATCAAGACTGGGATTTGTCACTCCATATGACAAAGAGGTATCTCTGGGCCCACTCGGTAATGCATCATCATAATGAGCTCAAAGTGACCAAGTGTTTGGTCACGGGATCATTCATTACGGTACGAGTAAAGTGACTTGCCGGTAACGAGACTGAACGAGGTATTGGGATACCGATGATCGAGTCTCGGGCAAGTAACGTACCGATTGACAAACGAAATTGTATACGGGGTTGATTGAATCCTCGACATCGTGGTTCATCCGATGACATCATCGAGGAGCATGTGGGAGCCAACATGGGTATCCAGATCCCGCTGTTGGTTATTGACCGGAGAGCCGTCTCGGTCATGTCTACGTGTCTCCCGAACCCATAGGGTCTACACACTTAAGGTTCGGTGATGCTAGGGTTATTAGGAAGACTTGTATGTGATTACTGAATGTTGTTTGGAGTCCTGGATGAGATCCCGGGCGTCACGAGGAGTTCCGGAATAGTCCAGAGGTGAAGATTTATATATAGGAAGTGCTGTTTCGGCCATCGGGAAAGTTTCGGGGTCACCTGGTATTGTACCAGGACCACCGGAAGGGTCCCGGGGGTCCACCGGGTGGGGCCACCCATCCCGGAGGGCCCCGTGGGCTGAAGTGGGGAGGGGTCCAGCCCCTGGTGGGCTGGTGCGCCCCCCTGGGCCCCCCTCTGCGCCTAGGGTTGGGAACCCTAGGGGAGGGGGCGCCTCCACTTGCCATGGGGGGCACTCCACCCCCTTGGCCGCCGCCCCCCTAGAGATCCCATCTCTAGGGTCGGCTACCCCCTGGGGCCCTATATAAAGGAGGGGGGAGGGAGGGCAGCCACACCCCTGAGTCTTGGCGCCTCCCTTCCCCTGCTACACCTCTTCCTCCTCCCGCAGTTCCTTGGCAAAGCCCTGCCGGAGTACGGCTTCTCCACCATCACCACGCCGTCGTGTTGCTTCTGGAGTCTTCTTCCTCAACCTCTTCTTCCCCCTTGCTGGATCAAGAAGGTGGAGACGTCATCCGCTCCGTACGTGTGTTGAACGCGGAGGTGCTGTCCGTTCAGCACTTGGACATCGGTGATTTGGATCACGGCGAGTACGACTCCATCATCCCCGTTCTCTTGAACGCTTCCGCTCGCGATCTACAAGGGTATGTAGATGCACTCCTATCACTCATTGCTTAGATGAACTCATAGATGGATCTTGGTGAAACCGTAGGAAAATTTTTAATTTTCTGCAACGTTCCCCAACAGGCATATGTGGCTCTCACATAGGATCAACAACTTGTTGGGAAAGCATTCCGACATGGTTTCTATCATACCACTGCCCTCCAGGATGCAACCGCGTTAGTGACCAGGTGTGAACCATGCCAGTTCCATTCAAAGAAATCAGATAAGCCAACTCAAACTCTTCAGACAATCCCTCTCTCCTGGCCTTTCTATATCTGGGGGCTCAACATATTGGGCCCCTTTTCCTGTGTTGTCGGGGGCTTTGAGTACTCGTACGTTGCAGTTGAAATGTTCATAATCTAGCTTGAGGTGGA
This sequence comes from Aegilops speltoides, assembly GCA_021437245.1. Classification (NCBI taxonomy): domain Eukaryota; kingdom Viridiplantae; phylum Streptophyta; class Magnoliopsida; order Poales; family Poaceae; genus Aegilops; species Aegilops speltoides. Next base: position 241,265,428 of record CM038142.1, read on the forward strand.
ACCAGCGAGGAAGGTGACAGCATAGTCAGCCGTCAAGTTCTTCAAGGGACTTGTTTCCCATTTTAGAGTTCCCAACAGAGCCATCACCGATAACGACACATAGTTCACGAGCCGCACCTTCATGCAGTACATCTAAGACCTTGGTAGCAAGATTTGTTTTGCATAAGTTGCTCATCCAAGGATAAATGGCCAGGCAGAGAGGGTCAGTGTTGAAGAGTTGTGAGGCTTCAAAACAAGAACTTTCGACAAGATGCACAAGTGCGAAAGGCGCTCGATTGATGAGTTGCTGGCGGTTGTTTGGTTACTCAGGACAACACCAAATCGTGCCACTAGCCAGACACCCTTCTCCCTAGTTTATGTTGCAGAAGCGGTGCTCCCCATGGAACTCATATACGCATCACCTTGAGTGTTCACTTATGATGAGCTTGCGCAAGAGTAGCAACGTCAGGATGATGCCACGCTCCTTGAGGAGTATCGTCTTCGGGCTACTATGCGTTATGGACATTACCAATAAGCTTTGCATCGCTATCGTAGCTGCAAAGTTCATAATTGAAGTCTTGAGGAAGGCGACATTGTTCTTCAACGAGTTCAATCCACCAAGAATTCAAACAAGTTGAAGCCAAAGTGGGAAGGCCCTAATCAGGTAGTATAAGTGGCATGCGTACGACCATCTATGGGATCATGGCGATACCTTTGTGGTTTGACTGGAGGGATTGGCAAGCACAAAGAGCAGAATTAGCAGAAAACACACATGGTTTACCTAGGTATCGGCCGCTGGACCCGTAAAACCCTACTCCTGCTTTGTGTATTATATGTGTATATGTCCAGTTACAAGGAGCACTCTTCCAGCAAGGTGCTCAGAAAGTGCTGCTACACGTGTAAATGGACAGGGTTTCGAACTTTGTTGATGTAGCCATGGGACTCCTTTTATAGACTAAGGGGTCACCACAGTGGCAAAATGCTAAATAAACACTACAAATAGTGGCTAAAGTGACAAATACCGAACTCTGACGGGTTAGGACAAATGCATTAAATACACCGTGAGGTGTCCTGTGGATGGAGCTCCCCGGCTAGGTCTCTCCTTCTCTGTAGTTTGCCCATCTACCTTTTATTTCTTTGACACATCATTTGGATGGGTGTCATCAAAGTTGTACCTTCAGAGGCAAGCTGCTACATACCCAAACAAAGCTCGCCTAACTACATGCCCACTTGACACCTAATCGACAAGTGACAACCTGATTGATGAGGTGGAGCGGTGGCAACATAGTGGGATTCTTGCCGGGCTTGGAGCTTGCCGGGCTTGAATCTTGGTTGGCTCTCCCCGGCAAGGATCTTGCTGGGTCCTCGAGTCATATCTTCAGTATTTCTGATCTCTGGCTTCGGAGATCTTCTTTGTGTGCTCATAATCTGATCTTGAGCTTTGTCTTTAGTTATCCTCTGGCAAACTTTGCCGTCGTGAAGGCTGCCACTACCTGTCCATAAGTCTGGGGTATTAAAGACCCAATTCTTAATACACCAACAATGAGTCACCAGGCCTGCCGCAGTCCACCTAGAGACTGAAGATGGGACCTCTGTGCATAACTCATGGAATATTGAGCATCTTCACAAGTTCTATCAATGAGGCATGGGTTGCCGGGCTGCCCGGCAACCACTTTTTGTACAAGTCTGCCAACAAGGGACGTAATCCTTTGTACACAGCCAGGCGCAGACCCTACGCATAATGAAATAAAGCTAAGCGTTCCATAACTCTTGTCAATTCACATGTTTAATTATGTGTGCTTGTATGTGATGTTGTGTTACATTCAGACTTCTCCAAAACAAACTTGTCCCAGTCCTTGGTCAATTGCTCCGATGGTTCGTCAGTTCTTGGAGAGAATCAACACACTAGATTTGCATATCTTCGACAAGGATGAGCATGAGAAGAGAGACAAGGAGATGGCTCAACATGGTGCTGGGGGAACCGGCAAGAAATATGGTGATCGAGGAGGTCGCCGCGGCAAGGCCAAGCAGGATAAGGAGAAGCCTGCTAGGGGCCGTGACAAGAAAGAAGAACATGATGAGGAAGACGAAGAGGATGTTGACGAGTCCAGTGAGCATGAGTTCCAGACAGCCATGGAAGTTGTGTGCATTGACGGAGGCGCATCTTTGCACTCCTCTCATTGCAAACTCTCTTCAAGGATGCGGGTAAGTTTGTCTTACCATGTGATGAATGTCGAAGAATTGGTAATACTGGTAGACCTTTGGAAATTCCTATGAATTATTCACTTGTTATTGAACCATTTTATGTTTGGGGATTTGGTTATATGGGACATTCTGTCATGACCCAACACATAACACTACACATCATACGTGGCAGAACATACAAGTATGTGTTGGGACAACATGGCATCACAACATAACTCGATGACTCAAATTATTTATTTAAGAGGCCTGGAAGAGCCATACATAACATGATATTAGAAACATGCATCTCATGACCCAACATACAAAGTTATACAAGCAGCAAGCGGAAGCATAAACCTGTTGGAGTACACATAGCTAAAAATAAAGAAGGCTAGAAAACATGTCTATCTACAAGTCCTTCCAAAGGAACCTGACCTCTGTCCGGAATTCCCAAGCTAAACACTGAAGCCCACGTGGAACTAATAGTGACATTGAAGTCTCCACTAGAATAACATAAATTAAGCAAACGTGAGTACAAATGTGCTCAGCAAGACTTACATTAGAACAATCTACACATGCATCAGGCATCAACAAAGGGGTGGTGGAGTTTAACTGTAGCAATCCAGCTTTGACTCAGTAACTATCATGTACTACGACTACCAGTATTTTCTTTGAGGTGGGAAAGCGCACACGAGTACACATATTCACCAGATCAATGCACCACTATGGATCTGCTCCCGCCTCCCTATGAGAAGGCCATCCATAGCACTCCCACATATCTTGTGCATTTTAGAGTATCCATTTCAACTTGTCTACGAACAATGTAAGCTTTCCAAGTAGTCCAAGAGGACGCGGCTATCCGAGTAGATCACTAATAACTTTGTAGGGGTGTACTCCTTCACACACGCTCTCACCACTTACCACCTTGTACACGTCATGTATCTCGTAACCTTCAAGAGAAAGCCTGGTGAGGGTGTCGGCCATGACTTGACAAACCACACAAGACTCTAGTCCGGGTTTAACACCTATTTGAGGTTGTATCCGCAACGGAAGTCCGGTCGATGTTTCGATCCTGGCCCCAAACAAAGAGAGCAGGGTTCCCAAGAGCATCATTCGGGTGTCATCCTGGTACACCATGCCTCGGTTTCTCTACCGCATCATAGCCCAACCTGAGGGCCAGCTCTACGCACGGCCCCCAACACATATCCTACAAACACTAGAAACTAGTTGCAACTCCTAGACAGATATCAAGGTGATTAATAATTCGAGAGGGTCCATGGGTTTTGGGCCCAACATGTGGTAGTAACTTTCTTGGATCACAAACACAGAACTCGGTTCCCGAGGATGGTCCCAATGAGGCAACCCACCATGTACTCCTACATGGCCTCTCATTGCTACCTTTACCAAAATCATGTTCACACCCTTAGCTCTCACATAGTAGGACATGATCACAATCATTCCAATTTATTGCACAGATGGATCAGACTTGGCACAACTCTAAGCATAGCAGGCATAACCACAAGTAGGGGTGAGTAGTCATCTCATGGCTCAACCAATTCCTACTCGTGCTAGTAGGTTTCAATTACTTACTGTGTACTATGGCATAGACATGTCAGGCAGAGGAATGGGTTCAACTACTGCAACAAGTAACAATTGAATCTTTGTTGTCCTAATGCAGTAAAAGAGAGCAAGAGCGAGAGAGTGGTATTGTATTGGAATGCTCTAAGGTAGGTTTCAATTATTTACAGTGACATAGACATGGCATGCCGTGGAATGGGTTCAACTACCGGAACAAGTAACAGTTGAATCGTTGTTGTCCTGATGCAGTAAAAGGTTGCAAGAGCGAGAGAGTGGTATTATATTGGAATGCTCAAAGGGGGTTTGCTTGCCTGGCACTTCTGAAGATAGTATAGCTATTCATCAGTGTCAACGATCACAATGTCTAAATCGCCTGCTACCGAGAAAGAACAACACCGACAAACAAGAGAAGAACACATTCAACGCAATGCACAATCTAATGCATTGTATGTCATAATAAGGTACTTAATTTATGTAATGCAATATTTAGCCAAGTTAGTTGAAGCGGAATTCAAACAAGATCAAGTTCCAACTCCAAATGTTATTTCATAAATTGCCCTTATCGTCATTTGTCCTATTCAGTGAGGTTAACATGTTCAAACATGCATGATCATGTCATATTTTTTTATCATTTTTCATATATAAATTATTTTCATTGTATTTATGGTTTATTTTCGATGATTTTTGAAGTTTGTGACAATTTCTGAAATTTCCAAAATCATTTCTAATTTAAAAAAATCTAGAAAAGCTAATATTGACGTCATCATGATGTCAGCAGGTCAACTAGACCGTCCAGAGTCAAACCTGACCAGTGGGTCCCACTAGTCAGTGACTTAGTGTCTAAAAAGGTTTAACTAAAACCTAACTAAAAGTGTTAGCAAAGCCTGGGTGCACTGTCAATGACTGTTGTTGGTGTGGATACGGCGATCTATGGGGCAATACAACCCCTTTCCTAGTTCGGCAAGGGGGAGCAATCAATGCAAAGAGCAAGGGCAACGAGAGGTGACACGATTTTACCCAGGTTTTAGCACAAGTTTAACATTCACAATATATTTCAAGCAAGCATGTCAAGAATATAAGCAGCGGAAAGAGTAAAGCATGCTAGTAGCAAGTAAAGGGATGGGATTGGAGTGTGCAAACGCAATGAAGACACAGAGGTTTTTGGCGTGGTTCCGATAGGTGGTGCTATCGTACATCCACATTGATGGAGACTTCAAACGCGGGAAGGGTAACGGTTGTGCGAGTCCACGGAGGGCTCCACCCACGAAGGGTCCACGAAGAAGAAACCTTGTCTATCCCGCTATGGCCATCGCCTACGAAGGACTTGCCTCATTTGGGTAGATCTTCCCGAAGTAGGCAATCTCCTTGCCCTCAGAAACTCCTTGGTTAAACTCCACAATCTTGTCGGAGGCTCCCAAGTGACTCCTAACTAATCTAGGAGACACCACTCTCCAAAAGGTAATAGACGGTGTGTTGATGATGAACTCCTTGCTCTTGTGCTTCGAATGATAGTCTCCCCAACACTCAACTCTCTCTCTCTCTCTCTCTCTGACAGATTTGGCTATGGTAGAAAGAAGATTTGAGTGGAAAGCAACTTGGGGAAGGCTACAGATCAAGATTCTAGTGGTAGGATTGGAATGTATTGGTCTCAACACATGAGTAGGTGGTTCTCTCTCAGAGAAATGATTAGTGGAAGTGTAGGCGCGTTATGATGGCTCTCTCATAAATGGAGATGGGTTGGAGGGGTATATATAGCCACCACACAAAATCCAATTGTTACACACATTTGATCCAACTTGGTCAGACCGAATAGATGAAGTCGGTGAGACCGATTTAGATCAAAATGTGAACGTTAGGAATCTTGGTGGGACCGACATGATCAACTCGGTGGGACCGATGTGCTAGGGCTAGGGCAAAACCTCATCTCAGCTAGACCGATTTCATGAACTCGGTTAGACCGATTTTAGCAATGAGCAAATAGAGAGTTGGTCAGGCAAACTCGATGGGACCGATCGCTCATTTCGGTGAGACCGAAATGTTATGAAGGGAAACAGATAGTTTGGAAGGCCATCTCGGTGAGGTCGAGATCCTGATCAGTCAGACCGAATTGTCTAGGGTTTCTGGTAGTGGCTATGTCAACTGAAATCGATGGCGCCGGATAGGTTAAATCGGTGGGGCCGAGTTTGACATTTGGTTTTGGACGTATGTGGAAATGACAAAGTGGTTGAGGGTTTTGGAGAAATATCACTAAGCGCTTTGAGCAAGCAGCCCATTGAGCAACACCTCACCCCCTTTTAATAGTGCTGGCTTTCCTACGGACTCAATGTGATCTTGGATAACTAAAATGAAAATGAAGAGTCTTGAGCCTTTGCAAATCTTTGTCCTTAGCATTTTTAAGGGGTTCCACATCCTTTTTCCTTGCCATGCCATTGTTGAAATCATCTGATATATACTTGATAAAAGTATTAGTCCAACAAGAGATATGTTTTCATTAATTACCAAAATCACCCTGGGAGCACTTGTGCTTTCGATGGCCCCCTTTTTGGTAATTGATGACAACATACATCAAAGCTTTAGATAAAGATATGAAGAGTAACAAGTAAAGCTTTGGAAGGACATGTAACATGCATAGGCTCCCCCTACATGTATGCAATTATGTAAAGATGGAATATAAGAACATGTGAGTGCATAAGCATGTCAGAGCAAGCAATGAGTTACAAGGATCTTGGCTATATGCATCAAAGTAGATGATGTAGATAGAATAGGTGTACCTACATGTTCATGAATCCTTCTTGCAAACAATATGTGTAGCAGCAAGAGATCGTCATGCACAAGAGTGTGATACATATACTTACCTTGTGGTCTTGAGCTGGCCTTGGAAGAGATGAGCTTGAGAAAACAAGGTTAGATAACACAAGAACACTCTACATAAAGCAAGGTCAGGAAACCACAAGAGTACCAAGGCTGGGATGACATGTAATGAGTGATTACTTAGTACTTCATTTGGATATTGACATGTTCCCAAAGATTAAAGATATGCAATTAATTCCAAAGATTTTCTTCCCCTAGATATGAACTCTTTCTCCCTTGAATTTTATATTGGATAATGGGAGAAGGTAGGATAAGAGAAAATTAGGGCAAAAATTGTACAATCAAATATATTAACATGTCTTTCCCCTCTTAAAGATATGTGACTTCTCTCCTCTATTGTTAACAAGCATCTGGAGAAGCTAAGATGTGCTTTCTCTCCCATGTGATAATCTTTGATGTTCTCTCTCTCCCCCCTTTGACATCAATTTCAAAGAAGGGAACTTCTAGAGTATGAGTCAAATGGGTTTGGTCCTTGAGACACACTACAAAGCAGCATGTAGTTTATGATGCGGGTAGAGGATAAGAATCATTGAGTGGAGCTGGAGAACAAATAAAATATGCAATGGCAAAAAGTTTTCTCAACAGTGAAATCGGTAACACCAATCCATTTTCATCGGTGACACCCAGTTGGCACTGGCATGGATGGGGCATATCGGTCAGACCAGGTTAGTCCCCGTCGGCTGTACCGATGAACTATCTACAAATAATGTAGTTCGCTCTAGCCGATATGCATGAATCGGTGAGTCCGAGTTCAATGTAGAGGAAAAATCTTGTCAACTCAACTCTCTTGGGAATTGAAATCTCACAAGGATTTGCAAGGAAATTACTAAAAGATTTGCAATGAATTAAAAAATAAAAGAGATCTAGATGAATTTTTTTTGAAAGGGGGAACAAGATAGCAAGAAACATGTGCAAAAACACAAAGTAAGTGAACAAAGAAACACTAGAGAACTTCATCTAGGAGGGGTCAGCAACAAAGTCTAGTGAGATCACTTGATCATAGGTCATACTCATTGTTTAAGCTCAAAGTAGGGTACACATTTTTTGTTTAAGCATTTTGATGTATTCACATCTGGTTGAGTTGCTTTGACTGATGACTTGGGTCAAAACTTCTCTAAGATGGAATAACATACCTCGGGTTGTGTTGATCTTGGTCATGTAGTTGAACTTGTGCTGAATGCTCAAGGTTGATGTAGTCCATCAAGAGTTGAGAGTACCACTTGTAGTTTGAGTTCATCTTCCTACATGGGTTAGTCTTGCAAGGAAGACCACTTGTGTATCCAAAATGATGATCATGAAACTTGATACCAAATGACATTTGATATATAGAAATTGTCAAAGGATATGTTGAGTGAGCTCATCCTTCCTTGTATTCCACAACCATATAGTAGAAACTTGGTGATGTAGAGATTGCTTGAGATGTGAGTGACTTGCAATCTCATAGATTTGGGCTCATTGAAGTACCTACAAGGGTTAGATAACATGCAAGGGTACAAGTATAGATCCAAGACATATGACCATCTTCTTAAGAGAAATATCAAGGATTAGTCATAAAAAGGCTCATGCGTTGCATGCATCTAGATGGAGTTCCTACTCCAAGTTTGAGGCATCAATGATGTTCAACTCAAATGGTAGAACACTTTCTCATCAAGCGGTTTGGTGAATACATCCGCCAATTGCTTATCAGTATGAACATGCTTAATATTGATGTCTCCTTTAGCAACATGATCCCGAATGAAATGATGACGAACTTCAATATGCTTAGTCCGAGAATGTTGCATGGGATTGTCAGCTATCTTAATAGCACTTTCATTGTCACAAAGCAATGGAACATGTTTCACATGTATCCCATAATCCTTAAGCGTTTGGGTCATCCAAATTAAATGAACACAATATGATCCAGCGGCAATGTATTCCGCTTCGGAGGCGGATAAGGATACCGAGTTTTGTTTCTTGGAGGACCAAAATACAAGGGATTTACCAAGAAATTGACAAGTACACGAAGTGGACTTTCTATCAACCTTGTCTCCGACATAGTTTGAGTCGGAGTAGCCAACAAGATCGAAAGAAGACCTCTTAGGATACCAAATGCCAAAGTTTGGTGTATGAATTAAGTATCTCACTATCCTTTTCACAGCCTTTAGATGGCATTCTTTAAGGGCCGCTTGATATCATGCACACACATGGTCTAATATCGGGACGGAAGGCACATAGATATAACAATGAACCAATCGTAGAGCGGTAAACCTTTTGGTCAACCGGTTTGCCATCCTTGGCCAAGTCAAGATGTCTACTAGTAGGCATGGTTGTTTTCATACCTTTTCTTTCTTGCATGTTGAAATTCTTGAATAAGTCCTTGGTATACTTTGTTTGGGAAACAAAGGTACCTTCCTTAGTTTGCTTGATTTGCAAACCAAGAAAGAATTTGAGTTCACTCATCATAGACATCTCAAACTTCTCCTACATTAGCCTTCCAAACTTTTCACTAAAATGAGGGTTAGTTGAACCAAATATGATATCATCCACATAAATTTGGCACAAAAATAATTCACCATTAACCCTTTTAGTAAAAAAGTGTAGAGTCATTTTTTCCAATTTCAAAGCCTTTTTCAATAAGAAACTTAGTCAAGCATTTATACCATGCTCTAGGAGCTTGCTTAAGACCATAAAGAGCTTTGTGAAGTTGGTAAACATGATCGAGTTTCTTGGGATTAGAAAAGCCGGGTGGTTGTTTAACATAAAGTTCCTCCTCAATTTCACCATTTAGAAAAGCACTTTTTATGTCCATTTGATATAAAGTAATGTCATGATGATTGGCATAAGCAAGTAAGATGCGTATGGACTCAAGTCTAGCAACGGGGGCATATGTCTCACCATAGTCCATACCTTCGACTTGAGTGTAGCCTTGATCGACGAGACGGGCCTTGTAGCGTACAACATGTCCATCTTCATCTTGCTTATTCCGAAACACCCATTTGCTTCCAATGACATTGTGCTTCTCATCGGGCTTTTCAACCAACATCCATACTTGATTCCTCTCGAAATTGTGTAGCTCTTCATGCATAGCGTTCACCCAATCGGATCATCAAGAGCTTCTTCAACCTTCATAGGTTCAATACTAGAAATGAATGAGTAATGTTCACAAAAGTTATGCAAACGAGTTTTAGAGCAAGTAATTCTCCCGGTTTGAATATCATCAAAGATTTGTTCAATGGGATGATCTCTTGAGACTCTTGCTCGAACTCGTGAGAGCTTTTGTTTGGGTCGGGGTGGAACATCCTCTTCGTTGTCTTGTTTTCCCCTTGTCCTTCTTCATTGTTGTTGGCGTTGTTGTTTTCTTGTGGAGGTGGAGAAGGAGGTTGATGAGGTTCATCTTTATGTACTTCCTCGTTTCCTTCGTCTTGACATGTTCCACTCGTGGATGCCTCCAAGTCAGCTTGTGGTTCACCATGTTGTGAAGTTGAGGTTTCCACTTGAACGGACGAGGTACTCTCCTTCACCTCCGTTGGGTGAATCTTGCCAATAGAAAAGTATTGAATTGCTTTTGAGGGATCTTTATCTCCTACATCGATTGGCAATTGCTTTACTTGTGAGCCGTTAGATTCATCAAACTTCACATCTAGCGTCTCTTCAACCTTTCGGGTAAATTTTTTGTAGACATGGTAAGTCTAAGAGTTTGAGCCATAACCAATTAGGAAACCTTCATGAGACTTAGGGGCAAATTTCGAACGACGATGGTTATCAAGAATGTAACACTTTGAGGCAAATACTCAAAAGTATCTGACTTGGGGTTTGTTACCGTGAGAAGCTTGTATGCCGTCTTGCCAAGAAGCTTGTGAAGATATAGTCAATTTGTTGCATGACAAGCTGTCTCAATCGCTTCCGCCCAAAAGTGTCTTGGCGTCTTGTATTCATCAAGCATCGTTCTTGCCATCTCAATGAGTGTCCGGTTCTTCATCTCAACAACTCCATTTTGTTGAGGTGTGTACGTAGCCGAGAACTCATGTGAAATCCCTTCCTCGTCAAGAAAGGTATCCACATTGGCGTTCTTGAACTCCATTCTGTTGTCGCTCCGAACCTTCTTGATCTTCACTTCAAATTGATTTTGGGTGTTCCTAGCAAAGTTCTTGAAATCTTTTGGACCTACAATTTATCATCAAGAAAGAACACCCACGTAAATCTTGAAAAATCATCAACAAAGACCAATCCGAACGAGTTACCACCGAGACTCTTGTAGGCATTGGGACCAAAAAGATCCATATGAATTAGCTCGAGTGGTCTTCTCGTGGTCATGATGTTCTTGACGGGATGACTTTGTCGGCGTCCTGGATATGGGGGTATCCAACACTGCCTGCCTGCGGCCCACCACGTTGCTCCATCGACGGCCTGGTACGGCCCAGCTTCAGCATCAACAACTCAAGACCCTCGCGAGGCGGACGACGCCAAGACCCCCGAGGGGATCGGCCTCCTCAGGCTGGCTCCAGAGGGGCGGAGAGTCCTATGCAAGGCTTACCCCATGAGGCTCAGCTGACGTGAGCAATGACGACCAAGGCCAGGCGGGCGCCAGGCAGGCGCAGAGCGTAGGTTTCCTCTTCGGTTCAAAGGAGGCAAGTGATGTCTACTATGCAACCTTCTCCTTGTAGACGTTGTTGGGCCTCCAAGTGCAGAGGTTTGTAGGATAGTAGCAAATTTTCCTCAAGTGAATGACCTAAGGTTTATCAATCCGTGGGAGGCGTAGGATGAACATGGTCTCTCTCAAACAACCCTGCAACCAAATAACAAAGAGTCTCTTGTGTCCCCAACACACCCAATACAATGGTAAATTGTATAGGTGCACTAGTTCGGCGAAGAGATGGTGATACAAGTGAGGGAGTCCTAGATTAGGGGGTATCCGGACAGCCGGACTGTGTACAACGTCCGGACTATTGAAGCGTGAAAATACAAGGCTCAAGACTCCGGCCCGTGTCCGGATGATACTTTCATTGGCGTGGAAGGCAAGCTTGGCGATCCGGATATTATACTTCCTTCCATGTAACCGACTCCGTGTAAACCCTAGCCCTCTCCGGTGTCTGTATAAACTGGAGAGGTTGGTCCTTAGAAGGCCGATCACAATTATAATCATACCATCATAGGCTAGCTCCTAGGGTTTAACCTCTACAATCTCGTGGTAGATCTACTCTTGTACTACCCGTATCATCAATATTAATCAAGAAGGAAGTAGGGTTTTACCTCCATCGAGAGGGCCCGAACCTGGGTAAACATCTGTGTCCCTTACTTCTTGTTACCATCAGCCTTGACGCACAGATCGGGACCCCCTACCCGAGATCCGCTGGTTTTGACACCGACATTGGTGCTTTCATTGAGAGTTCCTCTGTGTCGTCGCCGTTAGGCTCGATGGCTCCTTCAATCGTCATTAACGACGCTGTCCAAGGTGAGACTTTCCTCCCCGAACAGATCTTCGTGTTCAACGGCTTCACGCTGCGGGCCAATTCGCTTGGCCACCTAGAGCAGATCGATGGCTATGCCCCCGGACATCAAATAAGGTTCAGAAACCTGAACTACAAGGCGGATATCCGCGGAGACTTGATCTTCGACGGATTCGGGCCAGCGCAAGAAGCGCCGAACAATCGCGATGAGCACGGCTTAGACCTGTTGTCAGACATTGCTCGGGATATCATCCCGGCAGAAGCCTCGGATCTAAATCCGGGACAGGTTGCTTCGCCTAAGGACGGAGGGATGGACCCCGCCTCGCAGGCCATACCCTCATCGGCAATGGAGCCAAACACAGGTCTCACCTCTGAGGGAGCCTGTGACTCCGGACCCCTGGATTCATATCCGGATGCAGGTTCCAGTCCGCGCGCCCCTGAGCCCGCCGATCCTGGTTGTGCTCCGGTGATGGAGTTCACCGCGGCGGACGTCTTTCAGCACTCGCCCTTCGGTGACATGCTGGACTTATTGAAATCTCTCTCCTTGTCAGGAGACTCTGGGCCGAACTATGTCCGGCTCGAGTGGGAAGAAGACAATGACAGAATTCGTTGCCCACCCACCACCCACTTCATTGCCACGATCGATGACCTAACCGACGTGCTTGACTTCGACTCCGAAGACATCGACGGTATGGATGACGATGTAGGAGAATCACAGGAGCCACCGCTCACCGGGCGGTGGACGGCCACCTCCTAATATGATATATATATGGTGGACACTCCAAATGAAACTAATGGCGACGAGGCAACGGAGGACAACCCCTCGGGAAGAAAATCAAAGAATGGGCATTGTCGGCGCCGCTCCAAGCCCCGCCATAGCAACACCGGCCCCGGAGAAGAAATGAATCCCGATGGCGGCGAAGAAGAATATGACCCTAACCAGCCCGCCTTTGAGCAGGCTGAACAGGAAGACGAGCAGGTCAGCCCAGAAGAACAGGCGACAGACGCATACCCAGAGGAGGACAACTACATGCCCCCTCAAAAGACGAGATCAGCCTCGGCGACAACGAATTCGGCGTACCTGAGGATCCCGTGGAGCAGGAGCGCTTCAAGCGTAGGCTTATAGCCACTGCGAGGAGCCTGAAGAAGCAGCAGCAACAACTACAAGCTGATCAAGGCCTGCTCACAGATAGATGGACTGAAGTCCTGGCAGCCGAGGAATATGGACTCGAACGCAAAACGGCTGACCGGCCACCCCGTGGCCGAGATAAAATGGGATACCAGCCCGGATACCAGCCCGCACCCCGACGCCAATACACTATGGCTCAGGGCAATAGGCACGACCTGCAAGATATTCTGGAAAATAAAGCAGGACAGCCAAGATCGATCTACGGATTAAGGGGGCACGCCCCAGCGCGCGATGATAACCGTCGCGCCGGATACATCATCAACAAGTCCAGCCGGGCCGAACATAGCAACCCAGACCAATCCGACCTGCGTAGTCAAGATAGCCCAAAGACGCAGGCGCCAGACACCCCTCTCGCTTCAAAGGACGGTGATGGATCATGAATTCCCAGAAGGATTCAACCCGTAAACATCGAATCATACGATGGCACAACAGACCCCGCAGTATGGATCAAAGCTTTCCTTCTTCACATTCATATGGCCTGTGGAGATGATCTACACGCCATCAAGTATCTCCCCCTTAAGTTCAAAGGACCAGCCCGGCACTAGTTAATCAGCCTGCCAGAAAATTCCGTTGGCAGTTGGGAAATCCTGGAAGACGCATTCCTTGATAACTTCCAGGGCACATATGTGCGACCACCGGACGCTGATGACCTGAGCCACATTACTCAACAGCCCGGAGAGTCAGCCCGGAAATTCTGGACTCGGTTCCTCACTAAAATGAACCAAATTGTCGAATGTCCGGACGCCGAAGACCTGGCGGATTTTAAGCATAATATCCGTGACGAGTGGCTCGCTCGACACCTCGGCCAGGAAAAACCCAAGTCTATGGCAGCTCTCACAACCCTAATGACCCGTTTTTGTGCGGGTGAGGATAGCTGGTTGGCTCGCAGCGGCACCACGCCACATTCCGGTACTTCGGAGGGCCGTGACGCTAACGGCAAGCCACGGCGCAGCAGACATAAGAGACGGAACAACGGCGACAGCACTGAAGACACGGCAGTCAACGCCAGATTCAGTGGACCTAAGTCCGGACAGCAAAAAAGGCCATTCAAAAGAAATAATCAGGGACCGTCCAGTCTAGACCGCATACTAGAGTGCTCGTGCCAAATTCATGGCACACCGGACAAACCAGTCGACCACACCAATAAAGACTGCTGGGTGTTCAAACAGGCCGGCAAGATAAACGCCGAAAACAAGGACAAGGGGCTGCACAGCGATGACGACGATGAGCCCCGGCGTCCGAATACGGGGGGACAAAAGAAATTTCCCCCCAGGTGAAAACGGTCAACATGATCTACGCCACCCACATCCCCAAGCGGGAACGGAAGCGGGCACTACGAGACGTCTATGCGATGGAGCCAGTCGCCCCCAAGTTCAATCCATGGTCAGCTTGTCCGATCACCTTTGACCATAGGGATCACCCTACCAGCATCCGTCACGGCGGCTCAGCCGCACTGGTCTTAGACCCAATCATCAACGGATTCCACCTCATGCGTGTCCTCATGGACGGCGGCAAGAGCCTTTGAACTCGCTTTATCAGACACACGGTCGAAGATGGGTATTGATCCTTCAAGGATCAAGCCCACCAAAACTACCTTTAAAGGTGTTATTCCTGGAGTAGAGGCCCTCTGCACGGGCTCTATAACATTGGAAGTGGTCTTCGGATCCCCAGACAACTTCAGGAGCGAAGAGCTAATCTTCGACATCGTCCCTTTCCGCAGTGGCTAACACGCACTGCTCGGACGAACCGCATTTGCTAGATTAAATGCGGTGCCACACTATGCATATCTCAAGCTCAAGATGACGGGACCGTGCGGGGTCATCACTTTCAATGGAAATATGGACCTCTCCCTTCAAATAGAAGAGCATACGGCAGCCCTGCAGCAGAAGTACAATGCGGCCTCCTCCGACAAACCAATCCGGCGACAACTTTGAGCACTGTCAAACGAGTCCGAAGCACCCCGCAACAGGATCATCAGGAACGTCAAGATCGTGATTAGCAGTCCGGCCTCCGCTCAAGCCCATCCAAATCAACCTTCGCGCCACGCGTACACAATTACGCACTCAAGATACCTTGAGCATAGGCGGAGGCGCATCAACGACTCAGTCGATAATGCGGGTAACCGCTAAATACCTTCATACTCTTTCCCTCTTACCTTTCAGGACACCGCATTAGTGCAGCATCCTCAGAAGAGCTGAATTGCCGGACTCACAAGGGAGAGACATCGAAGGAGGCAACAGAGGTGCAGAACAGAAGAAAATCCAGGTGGAATCGATTTGCGATCATTATACCCGCTTTATCTCCTGTACACAGCCTGCCCCTGGATAGGACATGTCAAATAGTCCTATTTATCTCCGCTTAATTCATCCGTTGTAAACATACGCTTAAACATATTTTTCGTCAATGGGAGATTATGTATAGTGTCAGCTTATTATTCTTACTGGAGCATTTTTTTCTCCTCTAAATGTTTATTTGGTTTTGCATCCGTACACCTTGGTACGGTCAGTTTGCCAGGGGCTTCTTATGGCGCCCCGTAATATGGCAACTAAAAGTCCGAACACTTTCAATAGTGCGGCACCCCGAACTTATAGCACTATATGCATCAGCTCCGAATCATGTCTTGGGTCTATAGTTGGGATAGCCCGGCTCCCTTGTTTTGGTGCCTTACGTTCCATTATATAGGCTAAGGTAGCGCCAGGAAAACTACTGCGATTGTGTCCCGGTTCGTCCAGAAGAGCACCTCAGTAGAGAAAGCCGAAAACTGACCGACATGATGTGGCGAGAGCTGGTCACTGTTCGAGAGGTACTAAAATCCTTAAAGATTTTCCGCTTTAGCCGAAATTTAAAATTGTAGACTTCTATGGCTAAGTGAAAGTTATAAAGCTGCATAGTCCGATTGCCTCGTTCGCTGCGCTGGATACCTCCTTAAGGGACCAAACATTTGGATAAAGAGTGTCTGGGTTTTCCACGAACACCCCAGTGCTAGTCACGTGGGGGCGGAAACCGACGACTGGCCTACTTTCAGGATTTTATAAACAGCCGCACAGAAGGTAATATTTTAATAACAAAAGCGCTACATAGCGCAAGTAACTTCGCCCTTAAAATACAAACATGACAGGTTTAATTCATTCAAAAATGGTGTCCTTGGTACATTCGTCAGCCACGAGACGAGCACCCTTCATAACGCCATCATAGTACAGCTCGGGATGGCAATGCGCCTTGCCCTCCGGCGGTCCGTCCTTGACCAGCTTCTCCGCATACATCTTGCCCCAATGCATTTTGACGCGGGCAAGGGCCCGGCGGGCACCCTCGATGCACACGGATCGCTTGATCACCTCAAGCCGCGGGCAGGCATCCATCATCCGCTTGATCAGGCCAAAGTAGCTACTGGGCATGAGCTCACCAGGCCACATCCGGACTATGAGACCTTTCATAGCCAGTTCGGCCGCCTGTGGAACAGCTTCTCCGTTGAGTTCCCCTCCTAGGCACGGTAGAACTCCGCAGCGTCTGATAAGCTACATGGCAGATCTGCGAATGCCCCTGGAGAGCTCCGAATTCGAGTAAGTAAAAGAAACGCCTCCTCCACATGTTTGCTTTGCATAAAGAACTTCTTACCCGCTGCTATCTTCTGGGCCTCCTGGATCTCCTGCTGTGCTTTCTCGGCTTCGGCCTTGGCGTCTTCTAAATTTGTAAGGGCCTTCGCAAGCTCGGCCTCTTTCGCCTTCAGATCATGCTCCGCGGACTCGCATTTCTTGCCGAGGTCCTGGAGCTCCTACTGTACCTCACCTACCCTAGCACTTTGCTTTTCGCGCTCCTTACACTCCGAGGCCGCCTTGTCTTCGGCCTCGGACAGCGCCTTCTTCAGGGCCGCCACTTCGGCGGGAGCCCCTGTTACACGGTCACGACACTTAGTTGTTAGACCCACCAATTCTGCCTATCCTTAAATATATAAGAGCGGCAATTACTTACCCTTGTTCTCTTCGAGCTGCCTCTTCGCAAGGTCGAGCTCTCCCTGCACCTGCTCCAGGTCCCGCTTCAGTTCGGCAACCTCGGCAGGGCAGCAGCAGCAAGCAGCACAGCCTGCTCATTCACAATACTACTTATGACTGGACTCCTGCGGATTATAATTGACCCTCTGCTCGGCTTTTCTTTCCAAACACCAAACAGAGTATTAGGGGCTACTACCTATTGGGTGGTAATTCTGGACATATTTGTTACTTACCTCGAAGCCTGTTAGGAGGCTGGTGCAAGCTTCGATTAGTCCGCTCTTGGCGGACGAAACCTTCCGAATCACCGTACTCATAAGAGTACGGTGCCCTTCATCCAGGGAAGCGCCGTCAAGCGCTCCCAGCAGACTGTCCGGCGCCTCATGCGCAACGGAAGTCCGCGACACAGACGGCTCGCCCTCCCTAGCGAGGGATCGCACGCCTGAGTCCGGAACCATCGAAGGTTCCGGAATGGTGTTCGGCTGAGAGCTTGGCTGGCCAAGGCTCTCATCGACATGATCCACGGGGATCTTGAACCCCGCGTGTCCGACTGTAACACCCCAAAAATTTAACCAGGTTTTAGTTATTAAAATTTTGCCAAGAGTTTAAAATTTTTGCATGCAAGTATATCCCTGTTGATTTCAAAACTTTTCCTTTAATATTAAGAAATTTTTCCCAAGTGGATCCTTCCAAAACATATTGGAATTATATGCCCTCCTTTTAAAAACAACTCTCAATCAGTAGATTTATTTATTTAATTATTTCACCCTGAGCTTTATTCATTAAAATGACTTGTTTTAAGTTTTGGAGCTCTTTTTGTACTACAACCAGTTGATAGATTTAACTAAAAATCCAACCAAAATTGGAGATGTCATGTGATGTCTCTAGATCACTTTTGTGCAATAATATATTTCATTCATTGCATATTTTGAGTGCTACACATGTTTTTCTCCTCTGGTCCAGCGAGCAATTTTGCACTACAACCCTTTTAAATATTTGTTTCTAGCTTCCACCAAAATTATGGGATGTTAGTAGGAGCATATAATTCCATTATATGCAAAAATCCAGGGTTGTTCTTTAAATTTTTTTGAGTAAATCAACCTCATCTCCATTCTGGTCCAACATGATGGTTTGTACAACAACCATATTCTTGCTTGCTCTTTGGCACTATATTCTTTTCCTACTTTTAGTCCTCCATGCTAAACCCCTAAGTCCAGGAGCATGCAACCATTGGCATAATTTTTGTTCATGAAATAATGCCATTCACATCCTGTCTAGATTTGAAGTTCTGCAAAATTTGCACTAGCAAGTTTGTGCTTTTCACCAACTAACCTCACCACCCTCTTGTGCATCCAAAGAGACACTGATCTGGAAGATTTGGCCCCTCCAAGAAATGCCTAGGTGCCTGTGGAATTTTGTCAAACACCTGGAGTGCATGATCAGATTTGACATGAATGGTTGCTTGCATTATGAACTTGACCACCTGACCAAACCACCTTGTCCCTTGAGTTTCCCTCTATCTCTAACCTAGTCCTGTTGCTTGCCAACCTCACCTGTGACCTGTAGCATGCCACGGCATTGTATCGAACACCTTCCGTGCGTGCACTGGACGTGCCCAGAGCGTGCGTATTGCACGAACCACGCCCGAGCCAACACGTTGCGCCCCGGTTTTGGCCCGCTCTGCAGCGCCACGCCACGCACTACCCTCCTCACACCAACGCGCCAAACCACCCTGGCAGCCTACAGCTCCGCCAACAGAGCTTTTGGCGGCACACCGGCGTCCGCAGCGCGCCTCTGCCACGGTCGGCCCCGCCAAAGCCACCCCGGCTCGCCACCTGCCCCTGGGAACAGCGCAAGCTTATCCCCTCGCTCGTCGGCTAGCTCCCGTCGTCGCCACGACGCCCTGACGCTATAGGGAGGCGGTTTGCCATCGTTCTTATCGCCGGCCACCTCGAAACCGACCTCCATTGCCTATATAAGGACCCCGGAGCTCACTCGAGTCCAGGGGCAACCTCAGGAGATACTCCTAGTGCTACCTTGGCCAGCAGTCGAGCAAGGGAAGGTCTTCTTCCGCGAGACCGGCCGGCTATCACGGCCAAGCCCCGGCCGATTCCAACGCCACCCGTGCCTCCCCCTCTCCACTCTCTCCACCAAGAGCTCTCCCTCCCTCTCGCGAGTACCACCCCATGCTCAATTTTGGCCGGAGACCACCGCAGCCCCAAACTCACTTTATCCCCGGAGCCTCCTCCGTCGCGGAGCTCGTCGCCGACGGCTCCCTCCATCCCCATCACTCCCTCGACCACCGGGAGAACCGCCTAGGAGTGCCGGATCCATCCCTGCACTCGGATGCCCGCGAAGAACCACCATTCGCCGGCGGCGATCGCCGGACGCCCGCCTCGCCAGCAGAGAAGAGGAGGAGTAGGATCGGTCAACCTGACCAAGGGCCTGGACCCACTGTCAGAGACCCAGCCCCGCCTCCACGTGTTTAATTGGAAGCGCAAAACCCCGAGTATGTCTCCTCTGTTCGAAGGCGTATTCTGCCCAAAACTTTTTCTTTTCTGTTTTGTTTTAAATAACAGATTTTGACCAGGACTTTGACTGCTTATAATTTTTTAATTACAACTCCAAATGAAATGATTCTTTTTCCTATCTCTCTCAAATTTGATCTAGTTTATTTTAAGATTTATTTGAAAAAAATTCAAAACAATTTTTTGTGCTGTTTTTATTTTGTGTGTTAATTCATTTATATTTTCAAAATAGGATTTTTGAAGAGAGGAGAATTATTTCAAGAGTTTGAAATACACCCTGCCTTCCCGTGACCTGAAGGCAAGCATTCTGAATCCCGGCATAATATTTTTGGTGTGTTCATTGACACGTTTATAACACCACCTCATTTCGAAGGACTTGTTATTTCATGTGATATGATCATATGCATGAGTGCATATTAGTGATTTCCATGCTATTGGAAATGAACACACTTGTGATGATAATCATCCTCATGTGCCTTGCATGCATGCCGGAAGGAATCCGGGAAAACCTCTGCCTTGGGTAGGCATGAGTTTGTCGCCGGTCTCCGTCGGGACGGTCATGTCCGGTATGGCATAGTGAGGTATAATGAGCGGTGATTCTGTCGGTTGAAATATATTTGTTATGCATGTCATGCAGGGAAATTATAAACCTCCTGAATCGACCGTAGATCGAGTCTTGTGCCAGTAACCCCCATACTTGCTTCGTACTACCACTCGTCTCTACAACAAGTAGAGTACGGTTCAGTAATTTGTCAACCCCTTTCTAGCGCACACCGCATGTAGGGGCGGGATGAGGGTACCACGGCCATGGATTAAAGCCACCATCCGTCAGGGCATGGGTGTTTCGTTTATAGCCGAGGGGTAGCTTCCCGCTTTATGCTGCTGTATAAATTTTGTGATCCCATGCTAATCGAGGTTGTAGCCTCCCCACTTAGAGTTTTGCTTAACGAGTGTCATGGGTGATTCCAGACACCGGTGAGTTAAGCTGGTGTCTGCAAGTCAGGTGTGTTTTCATTTAAAAGACCGTAGACGGAATTAGTCCCGATGGACTAAAGGAATCCGTTACTCGTGGGTAAAGAGTACACCCTCTACAAAGATTGAACCTATTCGAATAGCCGTGTCCATGGTTAAGGACTACAGTCTGGGATGGGTCAAGTGTCGGTCTTAGTGTCGGTCTTCAGAGGTGAAACGGTTAAACCAGAAATGGAATTACTACTTGTGATTTGTGATAATTACGATTATTATTATTGTTGACTAACCCGTGATATTATTGTTATTATCGAGTATCTCTGGAATGGTTCTACCTCCGGGATATTCACTTATTGTTTATTTTAAAGCGCTTTATGTGGTGTCACTCAGACGCCCGATTGTGGCATTTCTTTTAAAGCCCTTTATGTGGTGTCTCTCAGACGCCCGACTGTGGCATTTCTTTTAAAGCCCTTTATGTGGTGTCGCCGACGCCTCGACCGTCGATTTCTTTTAAAGCCCTTTATGTGGTGTTGCTCGACGCCTTGACCGTGGCATTTCTTTTAAATCCCTTTATGTGGTGTCACTCAGACGCCTTGATCGTGGCATTTCTTTGAAAGCCCTTTATGTGGTGTCGCCGACACCGACCGTGGCATTTCTTTTAAAGCCCTTTATGTGGTGTCGCCGACGCCTCGATCGTGGCATTTCTTTTAAAGCCCTTTATGTGGTGTCGCCGACGCCTCGACCGTGGCATTTCTTTTAAAGCCCTTTATGTGGTGTCGCTAAGACACCCGACTGTGGCATTGCTTGTTATTTGTTTCATAAATTTTAATACTACTATGTTATTGCATATTCATAAATAACATGCTTGCATGCATCAGAGTTTTATTTATCTTGTGTGACTGACATCATGAGCATAAACTACTTTCAGCACACCATTGTTATGTTATAACTGTGTTCATAATGTTTGCGAGTACATTCAAAGTACTCACTGGCTTGTCCCTGGCTATTGTCTTGGCCAGATTTCTTGCGCGGAGAGGAGCGACGCGATGACAGCCCCGGAACCTAAGCAACGGTGATAGCAGCCTCGTGAAGATAGGAGTTAACCTGGTCAGTTGTTCCTGTTGGGAAATGGAGTCCCATAGACCCTGATGATCCTCAAACCGCTTCCGCCCTCAACCACTAGAAACCATTTGTTGTACTCACAGGCCAGAATGGTCTTGTACTACATATTTTGTATCTTGCTTGGAATTTCTGTATCAAGTTGGAGCCTCATCAGCTAACAGTAATCCTGGGGCTGATGAGCACGACGGTCTTTTTCTGTAAATTTATACCCGGAAAACCGGTCGTGACACTAACGTCTGGGACCCTGCCTCGGGGTGTCTCTAGAGTCACCTCCCCCCGCTCTAAGAGCCTTCGGGACAACACCTCCGTGTCATCCGCGTGTTGGGGAGTAGTGGCTGTCGGAAGTAAATTGATCTCCGAATCACTCAGGGACCTGGAGGAAGACACTTCAGGGAGATCCCTGGCCCGATTGCACATATATTCAGCATTACAAAATGCAAAAACTATGAAGTGAAATCATGATAGAATGTGGACACTTACGATCGCACTAGGGGCTTCCCCCTGGGCAGCCACCCCTCCTCGCTATCAGCGGCCGTGGCGGAATAGTCCTAAGGGCACCTTCCCTTCTTGGGCGCCTAGCCTCCCCTCCGGGTGGCTTTCCTTTTCCTCCCTCCCTAGTGCGGGAGGTGGATTCTTCTTCTGATTCCCCGCCTCCATGGAGGAATCTGACTCGTCATCATCCGACGAAAGGCGTATGACGGCCTTGCGCCGGGGGCCTTTTCCGGCCCCTTGGTCCGCCTCCCCGGACCCCTCATCCTTTCTGGATGGGGCGTCTTCTTCTTCCTCCTCCTCCCCTTCGTGGGAGGAGTCTGCCCCGTCGTCTTCGGACGAGGCTTCCGGCACAACCTTACGCCGGAGACCCTTTCGGATCCCCGGGGCCTTCTTCTCGGCCTTCTTCTCCGGCACCTTGTACGACGCTGGAACCAGCATCTCCGTCAGGAGAGCATCTACTTGATCTTCTGGCAGCGGAGCCGGGCAGTAAACCTACTCCGCTGTCTCCACGTAATCCTGAAGCAAATATGCACAACTACTTAAGGCACTCCCATGAATATATTGGGAAGAACTGGGTCCGGTGTCAGTCTAAGAACTCATCGGCCTAGGATCCCGCGCGGCGTGAAGCCCGCGGTCCTCGGATGTCGGAGGAGGCACTTCGGATGCCTTGAACAGCTCCTTCCATGCACCTTTGTGCGTCATGTCGTAGAGCCTCTGGAGCGTCCGGTGCTCGGTTGGGACGAACTCCCACGGATTGACTGCCCGCCTCTGGCAGGGTAAGATTCGGCGAACGAGCATGACCTGGATCACGTTGACAAGCTTGATGTTCTTGGCCTTCATGCTTTTGACGCATGTTTGGAGTCCGGCTAGCTCCGTGGAATCGCCCCAGGACATGCCCTTCTTCTCCCAGGAGGTGAGCCGCATGGGGGCTCCGGATCGGAACTAGAGGGTCGCCGCCCAGTCGAGCCATGTGACGTTGGGAATTCTGCCCACCATGGCCCCTCCGCACTCCTCCTGTTGGCCTCTTACCACCTTCGGCTTCACGCAGAAAGTTTGCAGCCATAGGCCAAAGTGAGGCCAGATGCGGAGGAAGGCCTCGCATAGGACGATGAACGCCGAGATGTTGAGGACGAAATTCGGGGCTAGACCATGGAAATCTAGCCTTTAGTAGAACATAAGCCCGCGAACGAAGGGATGGAGTGGAAATCCCAGTCCACGGACGAAGTGGGTGACGAATACGACCCTCTCATGGGGTCCTAGGGTCAGAATGACCGGCCCGGCGTCTGGTAGACGGTGCGCTATGTCCGCGACCAAGTATCCGGCCGCCCGAAGATTGGTGATGTGCTTCTCCTTGACGGTGGAAGCCACCCACTTGCCTCCTGCTCCGGACATGTTTAGCTATGCGGGGAAGACTTGGGCTTGGGCGCTGGAGCTTGAGGGGGCAAGAGTGGGCAATGGAGGAAGAAGGCGTGGTGAAAATGGGGGAATCTTATCCCTTTATAGAGGTGCCGGAAGCGGTGCGCCTCCCCACTTGCCCATTGGGAATCGCTTGTTTCCCAAGCGCCACGATTAATGGCGTGGTGAGATTACCCATAGCCGTATTGATGAGAATCCCATAATAAGGGGACACAATCTCTGCTTTGACAAGACGTGTCACAGAAACCGCCTCGTAATATGCGTTGTAGCTAGTTGTGTGGAAACGGTTCGAATAATGGATCCGATCATAATAACGTGTCATGTCATCAGGAAAAGTTGTCAGCAGATTGCATTTGTGAAATATCGTTCTCTCTATGGTGGTATGCGAAGACCGTTTTTCAAATCCGGACACGATTTGAGTGTTTGATAATTACTTTGGAGTATTCAGAGGAGGAACCCGTCTTGCAATGCCGAAGACAATATTGCGCGCCGGACTCATCGTCGTTGAAGCCTGGTTCAGGGGCTACTGAGGGAGTCCTGGATTAGGGGGTATCCAGACAGCCGGACTGTGTACCACGTCCGGACTATTGAAGCGTGAAGATACAAGACTCAAGACTTCGGCCCGTGTCCGTATGAGACTTTCCTTGGCATGGAAGGCAAGCTTGGTGATCCGGATATTATATGTCCTTCCTTGTAACCGACTCCATGTAAACCCTAGCCCTCTCCGATGTCTATATAAACCGGAGAGGTTCGTCCTTAGAAGGTCGATCACATAATCATACCATCATAGGCTAGCTCCTAGGGTTTAGCCTCTGCGATGTCGTGGTAGATCTACTCTTGTACTACCCGTATCATCAATATTAATCAAGCAGGAAGTAGGGTTTTACCTCCATCGAGAGGGCCCAAACCTGGGTAAACATCTGTGTTCGTTACTTATTGTTACCATCAGCCTTGACGCACAGATCGAGACCCCCTACCCAAGATCCGCAGGTTTTGACACCGACAACAAGTGCAATATGGATGTTAGATATAGGTTTTTGTAATCTGAAAATATAAAAACAGCAAGGTAACTAATGATAAAAGTGAGCGTAAACGGTATTGCAATGCTAGGAAACAAGGCCTAGGGTTCATACTTTCACTAGTGCAAGATCTCTCAACAATAATAACATAACTGGATCATATAACTATCCCTCAACATGCAACAAAGAGTCAGTCCAAAGTCACTAATAGCGGAGAACAAACGAAGAGATTATTGTAGGGTACGAAACCACCTCAAAGTTATCCTTTCTGATCGATCTATTCAAGAGTCCGTAGTAAAATAACACGACGCTATTCTTTCCATTTGATCTATCATAGAGTTCATAGTAGAATAACACCTTAAGACACAAATCAACCAAAACCCTGATGTCACCTAGATACTCCAATGTCACCTCAAGTATCCGTGGGTATGATTATACGATATGCATCACACAATCCCATATTCATCTATTCAACCAACACAAAGAACTTCAAAGAGTGCCCCAAAGTTTCTACCGGAGAGTCAAGACGAAAACGTGTGCAAACCCCTATGCATAAGATCACAAGGTCACTGAACCCGCAAGTTGATCACCAAAACATACATCAAGTAGATCACGTGAATATCCCATTGTCACCACAGATAAGCACATGCAAGACATACATCAAGTTTTCTCAAATCCTTAAAGACTCAATCCAATAAGATAACTTCAAAGGGAAAACTCAATCCATTACAAGAGAGTTGAGGGGGAGAAACACCATAAGATCCAACTATAATAGCAAAGCTCGTGATACATCAAGATCGTACCACCTCAAGAACACGAGAGAGAGATCAAACACATAGCTACTGGTACATACCCTCAGCCCCGAGGGTGAACTACTCCCTCCTCATCATGCAAAGCGCCAAGATGATGAAGATGGCCATCGGTGAGGGATCCCCCCTCCGGCAAGGTGCCGGAACAGGGTCCCGAGTGGTTTTTGGTGTCTACAAAGGCTTGCGGCGGCGGAACTCCCGATCTATTGTGCTCCTGGATGTTTTTGGGTTATATGGATATAAATAGGCGAAAGAAGTCGGTCAGGGGAGCCACGAGGGACCCACAAGGGTGGGGGTGCGCCTAGGCGGGTAGGGCGTGCCCTGGACCCTCGTGGCTTCCTCGAAGCTTCCCTGACGTCTACTCCAAGTCTCTTGGATTGCGTTCGTTCCAAAAGTAACTCTCCCGAAGGTTTCATTCCGTTTGGACTCCGTTTGATATTCCTTTCTTCGAAACACTAAAATAGGCAAGGAAACAACAATTTGGGGTGGCCTCCGGTTAATAGGTTAGTCGCAAAAATAATATATAAGTGTATAGTAAAGCCCATTAAACATCCAAAACAAGTAATATAATAGCATGGAACAATCAAAAATTATAGATACGTTGGATATGTATCAAGCATCCCCAAGCTTAATTCCTACTCGTCCTCTAGTAGGTAAATGATAAAAACAGAATTTTTCATGTGGAATGCTACCTAGTATATTTCTCCATGTAATTTTCTTTATTGCGGCATGAATGTTCAGATCCAAATGATTCAGGATAAAAGTTCATATTGACATGAAAACAATAATACTTCAAGCATACTAACAACGCAATCATGTCTTCTCAAAATAACATGGCTAAAGAAAGCTATCACTACAAAATCATATAGTCTGGCTATGCTCTATCTTCATCACATAAAATATTTAAATCATGCACAACCCCGATGACAAGCCAAGCAATTGTTTCATACTTTGATGTTCTCAAACTTCTTAACTTTCATGCAATACATGAGCGTGAGACATGGACATAGCACTATATGTGAATAGAATGGTGGTTGTGGAGAAGACAAAAAGGAAGAAGATAGTCTCACATCAACTAGGCGTATCAACGGGCTATGGAGATGCCCATTAATAAATATCAATGTGAGTTAGTAGGGATTGCCATGCAACGGATGCACTAGAGCTATAAGTGTATGAAAGCTCAACAAAAGGAACTAAGTGGGTGTGCATCCAACTTGCTTGCTCACGAAGACCTAGGGCATTTTGAAGAAGCCCATCATTGGAATATAAAAGCCAAGTTCTATAATGAAAAACTCCCACTAGTACATGAAAGTGACAACATAGGACACTCTCTATCATGAAGATCATGGTGCTACTTTGAAGCACAAGTGTGGAAAAAGGATAGTAACATTGTCCCTTCTCTCTTTTTCTCTCAATTTTTTGGTGGGCTTCTTTGGCATCTTGTTTTTTATTTGGGCTTCTTTGGCCTCTTTTATTTTCATAAAGTCCGGAGTCTCATCCCGACTTGTGGTGGAATCATAGTCTCCATCATCCTTTCCTCACTTGGGACAATGCTCTAATAATGAAGATCATCACACTTTTATTTACTTACAACTCAAGAATTATAACTCAATACTTAGAAAAAAATATGACTCTATGTGGATGCCTTCGGCAGTGTACCGGGATATGCAATGAATCAAGAGCGACATGTATGAAAGAATTATCAAGGTGGCTTTGCCACAAATACGATGTCAACTACATGATCATGCAAAAGCAATATGACAATCATGGAGCATGTCATAATAGATGGACGGTGGAAAATTGCATGGCAATATATCTCGGAATGGCTATGGAAATGCCATAATAGGTAGGTATGGTGGCTATTTTGAGGAAGGTATATGGTGGGTGTATGGTACCAGCGAAAGTCGCCCGGCACAAGAGAGGCTAGCAATGGTGGAAGGGTGAGACTGCGTATAATCCATGGACTCAACATTAGTCATAAAGAACTCATATACTTATTGCAAAAATCTACAAGTTATCAAAACGAAGTACTACGCGCATGCTCCTAGGGGATAGATTGGTAGGAAAAGACCATCGCTCGTCCCCGACCGCCACTCATAAGGAAGACAATCAATAAATAAATCATGCTCCAACTTCATCACATAACGGTTCACCATACGTGCATGCTACGGGAATCACAAACTTCAACACAAGTATTCCTCGAATTCACAACTACTCCACTAGCATGACTCTAATATTACCATCATCATATCTCAAAACAATCATCAAGCATCAAACTTCTCATAGCATTCAATGCACTCTATATGATAGTTTTTATTATACCCAACTTGGATGCCCATCATATTAGGAGTAATTTCATAACCATAGCAAATACCATGATGTTCTAAAAGACTCTCAAAATAATATAAGTGAAGCATCAGAGATCAATAATTTCTACAAATAAAACCACGGCCGTCCTCTAAAAAGATATAAGTGAAGCACTAGAGCATTCTAATAAATTCCGAATCATGTGTGTCTCTCCCAAAAGGTGTGTACAGCAAGGATGATTGTGGTAAACTAAAAATTAAAGCCTCATATCATACAAGACGCTCCAAGCAAAACACATGTCATGTGGTGAATAAAAATATAGCTTCAAGTAAAGTTACCGATAGACGAAGACGAAAGAGGGGATGCCTTCCGGGGCATCCCCAAGCTTAGGCTTTTGGTTGTCCTTGAATTACCTTGGGGTGCCTTGTGCATCGCCAAGCTTAGGTTCTTGCCACTCCTTATTCCATAGTCCATTGAATCTTTACCCAAAACTTGAAAACTTCACAACACAAAACTTAACAAAAAACTCGTAAGCTCCGTTAGTATAAGAAAATAAATTACCACTTAGGTACTGTTGTGAACTCATTATAACTTCATAATGGTGTAATAACTACTGTATTCCAACTTCTCTATGGTTCATACCCTCCGACACTACTCATAGATTCCTCAAAATAAGCAAACAACACACAGAAAACAGAATCTGTCAAAAACAGAACAGTCTGTAGTAATCTATAACTCTCGAATACTTCTGTAACTCAAAAAATTCTACAAAATTAGGAAAACCTGAGACATTTGTGTACCAATCCATAAAAAACGAATCATATCAAAATACCGTTTCTGTAAATTATCAAAACAAATTTACGGGGTGCAAAAGTTTCTGATTTTCAGCAGGATCAACACAACTATCAACGTAAGCTATCCTAAAGGTCTTACTTGGCACTTTATTGAAACAAAAGCTATAAAACATGATTACTATAGTAGAATAATCATGTGAACGTACAAAAATAGTAAAGGTAAATATTGGGTTGTCTCCCAATAAGCGCTTTTCTTTAATGCCTTTTAGCTAGGCATGATGATTCCAATGATGCTCACATAAAAGATAAGAATTGAAACATAAATAGAGCATCATGAAGAATATGACTAGAACATTTAAGTCTAACCCACTTCCTATGCATAGGGATTTTGTGAGCAAACAACTTACAGGAACAATAATCAACTAGCATAGGAAGGCAGAACAAGCATAACTTCAAGATTTTAAGCACATAGAGAGGAAACTTGATATTATTGCAATTCCTACAAGCATATGTTCCTCCCTCATAATAATTTTCAGTAGAATCATGAATGAATTCAACAATATAACCATCACATAAAGCATTATTTTCATGATGCACAAGCATAGAATTTTTATTACTCTCCACATAGGCAAAATTCTTCTCACTCGGAATAGTGGGAGTATCATAAGAGACTCGAATACTATAAATTGTTTCCATATTAAAATAGTAATTTTCAGAAAAAGGGTAATCATAACCATGACAAGTTTTATAAATATAATCATCACTACTTTTTATAGCATAAGTTTCATCACAATAATCATCATA
Source organism: Aegilops speltoides (assembly GCA_021437245.1). Lineage (NCBI taxonomy): Eukaryota > Viridiplantae > Streptophyta > Magnoliopsida > Poales > Poaceae > Aegilops > Aegilops speltoides. The sequence goes on from CM038142.1 coordinate 241,294,901, forward strand.
AGTAGCAACTTTGTTCTCATCATAATCAATTGAAACATCTTCCAAAATAGTGGATTCATCACTAAATAAAGTCATGACCTCTCCAAATCCACTTTCATAAATATTATGAGATTCAACACTCTCCAAAATAGTGGGATCATTACTTCTTAAAGTTGACACTCTTCCAAACCCACTTTCATCAAAATAACCATCATAAATAGGAGGCATGCTATCATCATAATAAATTTGCACATCAAAACTTGGGAGGCTAAAAATATCATCTTAATTAAACATAGCATCCCCAAGCTTGGGACAAACATTAATTGCAGCAAATATATTCTCAAACATGTCATTCTCATGAAACATAGCATCCCCAAGCTTGGGTATTTTCATATCATAAGCATAATCACTCTCATCATTAATAGTATGGGTAGCACCAATAGTATAGCAATTATCATCATCACAATGAGTAATAGGAGCAACATCATTTGGGAGGCATACCTTTCTACCTTTGCTTCTCCTTCTTATCTTTTTCTTCTTCACATCATGTGTTGGTTTAACCCTCTTTTTTGAGCTCCTTATTAATGATATTGGTTGAATAGAAAGCTCCTCCTCGTTACCTGATTCATCATAAGAAATAATAGGAGGATATTGGGAAGTCTCTTCCCTTTTGTTAGTATTCTCTTCATCTTCTATTTGTTTTATTTTCTTTATGTAATTGGAAACATAAGGGTTTTCAATGCAATTCACCGCACAATACAAAAAAATTACTTATAGATCAAAATCAAGAACTTTATCAAGGACAAATTTTGGCATATCTTTAGTTATACTTTTTATTTCTTCATAGCCCAAAAGCAAACTAACTTCTTTATGATGTGCAAGGGAATCAAGACATCACAATTTTTTGACACGATACAATCATGAAACAATTTGCATTGGGGATTTAAATGAGCACGTTCATTGCAAAGTTCACAAGGAGGGAAACGAAATTTTAAATTTTCAGCACAAGCATCTAGCCTTTCTTGCAACCATTTAGTTTCTAAATACTTATGCCTCTTGCAAAACCTATCTTCCCTATTTGATGTGTACTTGCAAACTCTATGCACTCCACAAAAGTTGACATGCTTATAAGAGACATTTTCATCATGACTACTGCAATCATCATTAGTACTATGGATATTCAAAGAGTTCATACTGACAAGATTGCAATCATGCTCATCGTTCAAAGATTTAGTGCCAAACATTTTATAGACTTCTTCTTCTAGCACTTGAGCACAATTTTCCTTTCCATCATTCTCACGAAAGATATTAAAAAGATGAAGCATATGAGGCAAACTCAATTCCATTTTTTTGTAATTTTCTTTTATAGACTAAACTAGTGATAAAACAAGAAACAAAAAGATTTGATTGCAAGATCTAAAGATATACCTTCAAGCACTCACCTCCCCGGCAACGGCGCCAGAAAAGAGCTTGACGTCTACTACGCAATCTTCTCCTTGTAGACATTGTTGGGCCTCCAAGTGCAGAGGTTTGTAGGACAGTAGAAAATTTCCCTCAAGTGGATGACCTAAGGTTTATCAATCCGTGGAAGGCGTAGGATGAAGATGGTCTCTCTCGAACAACCCTGCAACCAAATAACAACGAGTCTCTTGTGTCCCCAACACACCCAATACAATGGTAAATTGTATAGGTGCACTAGTTCGGCTAAGAGATGGTGATACAAGTGCAATATGGATGGTAAATATAGGTTTTTGTAATCTGAAAAAATAAAAACAGCAAGGTAACTAATTATAAAAGTGAGTGTAAACGGTATTGCAATGCTAGGAAACAAGGCCTAGGGTTCATACTTTCACTAGTGCAAGATCTCTCAACAACAATAACATAACTGGATCATATAACTATCCCTCAACAAGCAACAAAGAGTCACTCCAAATTCACTAATAGCGTAGAACAAACGAAGAGATTATTGTAGGGTACGAAACCACCTCAAACTTATCCTTTTTGATCGATCTATTCAAAAGTCCGTAGTAAAATAACACGACGCTATTCTGTCCGTTCGATCTATCATAGAGTTCGTACTAGAATAACACCTTAAGACAAAAATAAACCAAAACCCTAATGACACCTAGCTACTCCAATGTCACCTCAAGTATCTGTGGGTATGATTATACAATATGCATCACACAATCTCAGATTCGTCTATTCAACCAACACAAAGAACTTCAAAGAGTGCCCCAAAGTTTCTACCGGAGAGTCAAGACGAAAATGTGTGCCAACCCTCATGCATAAGTTCACAAGGTCACTGAACCCGCAAGTTGATCACCAAAACATACATCAAGTAGATCACGTGAATATCCCATTGTCACCATAGATAAGCACATGCAAAACATACATCAAGTGTTCTCAAATCCTTAAAGACTCAATCCGATAAGATAACTTCAAAGGGAAAACTCAATCTATGACAAGAGAGTAGAGGGCTAGAAACATCATAAGATCCAACTATAATAGCAAAGCTCACGATACATCAAGATTATACCACCTCAAGAACACGAGAGAGAGAGAGAGAGAGAGAGAGAGAGAGAGATCAAACACATAGCTACTGGTACATACCCTCAGCCCCGAGGGTGAACTACTCCCTCCTCGTCATGGAGAGCGTCGGGATGATGAAGATGGCTACCGGTGACGGATACCCCCTCCGGCAGGGTGCCAGAACAGGGTCCCGATTGGTTTTTGGTGGCTACAGAGGCTTGCGGCTGGAACTCCCGATCTATTGTGCCCCTGGATGTTTTTGGGGTATATGGATATATATAGGCGAAAGAAGTCGGTCAGGGGAGCCACGAGGGTGGGGGCGCGCCCAGGGGGTAGGGCGCGCCCTGGACCCTCGTGGCTTCCTCAAAGCTTCCCTGACGTCTACTCCAAGTCTCCTGGATTGCGTTCGTTCCAAAAATAACTCCCCGAAGGTTTCATTCCATTTGGACACCATTTGATATTCTTTTTCTTCGAAACACTGAAAGAGGCAAGAAAACAACAATTTGGTCTGGGCCTACGGTTAATAGGTTAGTCCCAAAAATAATATAAAAGTGTAGGGTAATGCCCATTAAACATACAAAACAAGTAATATAATAGCATGGAACAATAAAAAATTATAGATACGTTTGAGACGTATCAGCAAGCCACAGGCGAGGAGTCCGGAAAAATCAACCAAAGGTTTCCATTCTGGTGCACCAAGACCAAGACCGCCAGGACGGAGGTCATCGACGAGCCCACCGCGGCGTCACGCCCAGAGGCTTTTCGCAGGCGAAGACTACTTTTGTCAGGATAAGCTGTACTACTTGTCCCCTTTCAAATCCGGTTGTTGTGGGATCCCTTCTCGCTAACATTTGGGAAGAGGACCAAGGCCACTATAAATAGGACTAGCCACCACCATAGTGGCAAGATAGGCTGAACTAGCTCACACCTCACCAGCTCCCTTGAGCTCAAGAACACCTCACCTCCTGAGGCCAGTTCATCCACTATACTAGTTCATCCTAAGCCCATCGAGGAAGTCCACCAAAACGCTGGAGTAGGGTATTACACCGCAAGGTGGCCCGAACCAGGATAAACTATTGTGTCTCTTTGTCTCTTTGAGCTTGTCGCACTAGGCCTAGGAGGATCACGAGTAGGCAGGCTGAGTAGGTTGAGATCTCCACACGCACCCCAGAGTACAAATCTCTCAAGGGTTTGCGGAACCCGTAATCCGACATTTGGCGCGCCAGGTAAGGGTGCGTCGGAATCTCCTACCCCGACCGCTAGATCGCGCCGCCGGCCCCGATGGCGGGCGCTTCTCCGTCGACCCAGCCGACATGCACTCCTGGAGAAGCGCCTGGGCTGCGCGGTTTCACCCTCTCCCTGCGGTAGGTGCAGTGTCCGTCCAAGTTCCGACCAGAGATGCCGCCACGTTATGACTTAGCGGCGGATCTGGCCGCCTTTCTTCAAGCATGAGAGGAGGCAGTCTGGGCGGCCGGCGGAGATGATCACGTGAAGGCCAACTGGCTCCCCATGGCCCTTGTAGGCGCACCACGCGCTTGGTTACTCAATCTGCCGGGGTCCTCTGTGGCCTCCTGGGAACGGTTGCGCGACCTCTTCCTCGCCCGCTATGCGGCACCGACGCCCCCGGTCATCGCAGCTCTCCTAGGTGGCTCGCAGGCACCATCCTCCGACCGCCACATCAAGAAGTTCTACCGGCGAGTAAGCGCCAAACAGGCGGGCTCGGGGGCTCCCCCGGGCTGGACGGCGCCCAAGGCCGACCTCACCTTCGACCTCGAGGATCATCGCGCCGCCACGACGGGAGCAGGCGCACTCCCAATGCTTTGCACCCCCACCATCTGGAACATGACGTCCACCAAAACCCTCATCGACGGCGGAGCCGACCTCAACGTGCTCTCCCCGGAGGCATTTGTCCTACTGCACATGCAGCCTAGCCGGTTCCGCCCCTCCAAGCCTTTCTCCGGGGTCGGCGGCGGGTCCACCAGCCCCCTGGGGTAGATCCGCCACCCTGTCACCTTCGGAACACGCGACAACTACCACACCGATCTCATCGACTTTGACATCGTCAGGATCGACCTACCGTACAATGCCATTCTGGGGTACCCGGCCTTGGCCCAGTTTATGGCTGCGACCCACCCTGCGTACAACCTCGTGAAGATGCCCGGCAGCAACAGTGTCCTCACAGTAGTGGGGGACACCAAGGGTGTGCTGCAGGCCCTCAAGCTCACCCTCAGGTCAACCGCGCGCACGCTGCCCAACGAGAAAGGGGGTCCGGAGGCCCTAGAAGTAGCGTCGGCCAAGAAGAAGCAATTGTTCTCCCAAGATCGAGCCAAGACGAAGCAAGTGCTGGTCTGTGAGGATGGAACAGCCAGCGCCACCTTCACCATAGGGGGCTGGCCTCCCTCGGGACCAAGAAGAGGCATTGGTCAACTTCCTGCGAGCCAACAAGGATGTATTCGCTTGAGAACCCAAACACGTGGCTGGGGTCCCAAGGGGAATAATCGAGCACAACCTGAGGGTATGCCCAAACGTGCGACCAGTGAAGCAGAAGGCTCGTCGCCAGTCCACCAAGAAGAAGGCCTTCATCGTCTAGGAAACCACAAGCTACAAGCCGCAGGGTCATCAGAGAGGTGTGATAACCGAGTGGCTAGCGAACCCCGTCATCGTCCCCAAGAAAGAAGGGAAGGAGCGTATGTGTGTTGACTTCACCAACCTCAACAAGGCCTACCCAGAAGATCCCCTCCCGCTCCCTCGCATTGACCAGATCGTAGACTCCACCATCGAATGTGACCCGTTGTGCTTCTTGGATGCCTTCTCAGGCTACCACCAGATCAAGATGGCCATGCAGGATGTGGAGAAAACGGCGTTCCTGACCCCCTGCGGGGTGTACTGCTACACCTGCATGCCCTTTGGGCTGCGTAATGTCGAGGCAACCTTCCAGCGACTGATACATATCGCCCTAGGCTCGTAGCTCGGGAGGAACGCAGAGGCCTATCTTGATGATATAGTGGTGAAGTCTCGGGAGGCCGGGACCCTGATAGCAGAACTGGAGGAGACGTTTTCCAGCCTGCGCAAGGTGGATCTTCGGCTTAATCCCATGAAGTGTGTGTTTGGGGTTCCCTCTGACAAGCTGATGGGCTTCTTGGTGTATCACAGAGGGATTGAGGGCAACCCAGAAAAGGTTAAGGCAATAGAGGACATGAGCCCCCCACAGACCCTGAAGGAGATGCAAAAGTTGGCGGGCTGCGTAACCTTGCTTGCGGATTTCGCTTCCAAGCTGGGGGAGTGCGCCCTCCCGTTATTCAAGCTGATGAAAAGGAAGGAGCCGTTTGAGTGGACCCCAGAGGCGGACGCAGCATTTCAAGACTTCAAGAGATATTTGACCAGCCCGCCAGTGATGGTGGCACCACGCCCTCTCGAGCCCTTGGTGCTCTATCTGGCAGCAACCCCTCACTCAGCTAGCGCCACCTTGGTGGCACTAAGGAAGGAACGCCCATCCAAGAAACCTCAGTAGGATGCACAACCATCGAGCAAAGCACAGCACCCTGAGGACGATGTGCCTGGGGCCTCGACCGACCCCATGGCCACCGAGGCTCCCGAGGGCGGACCTCACGAAGCCATGAAGACCCATGCCCTCACAAAGAACAAGACTCCGCTGATGCCTCCCCACTCATCGAGCGCCCTATCTACTTCATCAGCACGGAACTGAGGGAGGCCCGGGTGCGCTACCCCATGCCTCAGAAACTCGTGCTCGCACTCCTGGTCACCTCCCGAAAACTGTGCCACTACTTTCAAGGCCACCACATAAAGTTTGTTTTGGCGTACCCGCTGGAGAGGGTGCTCCGGAGCCCGAATGCCGCCGGGTGAGTTGTCGAATGGAACATCAAGCTTCAGGCGTTCAACCTCTAGTTCAACACCACCAGAGTCATTAAGGGTGCGGCCCTCACGGACTTCGTGGCCGAGTGGACAGACACTCCCGACCGCGGAGTATGTAGCGACCAGACCTCAAACAGTCTGATCTCTGTGCTCAAGTGTCATCCGTGGATCAGTAATGCTGACACCACACAGTACTTGGAGGATTTATAATAGAGTAGCAATCACACACTTATTACATCGAATGTCTCAAGAGAGAACTTATTAAAATAAATATGGCTTAAGGTCATCTAATAAGGATAATAGCGGAAGGCTTGGAAGAATAAGCGAGTCCATCAACTTCAATGGCATCACTGAGTATAGGACCATGACCTAAGCACCTTACTCATCATCTAAAAAGTCCGCAACATGAAACGTTGCAGCCCGAAAACGGGTCAGCACATGGAATATGCTGGCAATGTAACACATAGAGAAATAAAAATGGAATAAGCTATACTACATGCATATTTGGCTGGTGGAAAGCTCTAATGGTTACAGTTTTGCGTAAAGCCAATTTTTCCCTACTGCAAAGGAATAAATTTATTTAACTATCATGGTGGTTGTTAAACATTGAGAATGGTTGACAGCATTCTCAATCCCAATTAAAAATAATCATTAACAACCCAACAATATTAATTAGAGTAACATGACGAGATTCACATGATATCCAAGTACTAGATACTCAAGATGTCCGTAACCGGGGACACGGCTAACCATGATTAGTTTGTTACACTCTGCAGAGGTTTGCGCACTTTTCCCCACATGACTCGATCTCCTCCGCTTGATTTCTCGCACTTCATGGTGTTTGAGAAACGGATGACCGAGACATAGTCTTTTAGAAGCGCTGGCACCTTACGTAAAGGGTAGACCGTACCAACCTACATCCCCTAAATCAGCTAGTCTACCACTGTAAGAGTTCGCACCACTTAGTCAACTATACTAGAACCAATAGTAGCATGTGGCTGCACACGGAAGTTTCTAGCATGAATAATCTTATGATCCCTTTGAGCCTGGGTGGCGGTTCGAAGAAAAACAGTCAAATCCTCGAAACCAGGTACCTCAATCCACCCAGATGTGTGTTTAAGTTGCCACCTTAAATATACCATTAATTAACAAACTCACATCTGTCATGGATACACTCACCCAATCCATGTCTACTAGCATAGCATGGCATAATAAGCAAACGTAGAAGTAACTCCCAAAGGTTTGATAATAAAACAGGTAATAGGTACTACCTCATCTACTTCCCATTCCACAATTTAATTAGATCCTAGTCATGCAATGTTTGAGGATTGATCTAATGCATAAAAACTGGATAGTAGAAAAGGTATGATCAAAGTGTTACTTGCCTTGCTGATGATCCGCGAAACCTAGAGACTCAAAGTAACAAGCGGTGCACTCCGGGTATTCTATCGCAGACAAACAAACAAGCATACAATAAGTACTCATCTAATGCATTGGTAAAACTCGAATGAAAGATCTAACCAGAAAGTTCAACTTAAGAACTCCGGTTTGCAAAAAGAATCAAATCAAACGAAGCAACGGAAGTCAAACGGCGAAAGAAAAGAGCTTCGTTTTACTAATCTGGACCTAGGCCAAATTTTACAGAAGAAAAAACTTGTTTAAGTTGGTTATTCAGAAAGAGGGTTTCGAGACGAAACTCCAAGCGCTTGAATCACCTGATTCCGATAAACGAGCGAAAAGTTATACTAAAACGAAAATCGAATCAGAAATCGCGATCAGAAAAATCGCGGAATAAATCCGAGAAAAAGAAAAACGACGAACAGGTTAACGAACGAACGTTCGTTAACTAGATCTAATCTGATGAACACGTTCGTTAGAACGAGCGAACGAGCGAACGCTCGCTATTTAGCCGAACCGAAAAAAACAGATCTAATAAACAAAAAACAGAAACTAAAAAAACCCGGCAAAAACCGACGAAAAACCGATCGGTTTTTAAAAAAAACGGTGCAGATTACGAGGCAACCTCGGGCGGCGGGTCGGCGAGGCGGCGGCGGCGGCTCGGCGGCGGCGGGCGCGCGCGCTGGGCTCGAGGCGGCGCGAGGCTTGAGGCGGCGACGCGGCTAGGGTTTGGGCGGCGGTGGGCTTCTAAAATCAAGCCGGAAAAGATGAACATTTATTTGGGGCCTAAATGCAATTTTGAAAAACACACATTTTTCCTAAAATAAAAAGGCAAAAAACTTCTCTCAAATTATTTCTTTATTTTGGGAAAGTCATTTTATTCCCTCTCTCAAATTTTGATAGTAGAAATAACTGAAGATTAAATAAATAAAATCAAATGATCCTATTTTCAAAATTTGAGAAAACTCAAATATGAAAATACCGAAATCCCCAACTCTCTCCGTGGGTCCTTGAGTTGCATAGAATTTCTAGGATCGAGCCAACAATGCAACAAAATATGACATGCAATGATGATCTATGTATAACATTCCAAATTGAAAATTTGGGATGTTACAAGGGACATTTACATCTATGCCCCTAATTTGCGCCCACTCTCAGATTTACCCCTAATTTCAAAGCCTCCTCAAATTTGCCCCTCCGCCGTTAGGTGCACTTACAGAAATGCCCTTTTGTGCCGTTACCGTCCGGTCAAAGCTGGTCAAAGCTAGTCAAAGGGCATTGACCGTCCTGAAAAAAATAGCAAAACAGTTCTAAAAAATCTGAAAATTTGTGAGATCAAAGATTCTCAGGTTCGCAAGGTGCGTGCAAATTTTCGTGCTGTTTGGGCATTCCAGGAGCTCGTGTCAAAGGAAAAACCATAAATATGTAAGCCTGTGAACAGTAAAATCAAAAAAATAGCAAGAAAATTCAAAAAAATATGAACTTTTTTTGGCATCAAAGAGGCTATAGTCTACAAGCCGCGTGCAAACTTTTGTTGTGTTTGGACATTGGAGGGGCTTGTGGAGAAAAAAAGAAAATTTGGCTCAAGAAAAAACTTGGGAAAAAATGACTATTTTGTTTTTTCTTGCTAGAGCTCCTCGCATGTCATTTGATCACAAAAACTTGCAAGCACCTTGTGCACCCAAGCCTCTTTGATGCCAAATTTTTTCATATTTTTTTGAATTTTCTTGCTATTTTATTTCAAATTTACTGTTCACAAGTGTGCATATTAAATGTTTTTCCTCGCCACGAGCTCCTGGAATGTCCAAATAGCACGAAAATTTGCACGCACCTTGCGCACATGAGTATCTTTAAACTCACAAAATTTTAGATTTTTTTAAAAAAAATTGCTATTTTTTCAGGACGGTCAAAGTTGTTTGACCAGGGCAGTAACTTGCAGTATGGGCATTTCTGTAGGGGCACCTAATGGCAGAGGGGCAAATTTGAGCAGGCTTTCGAATTAGGGGTATATCTGATTAGGTGGTTCGAGTTAGGGACAGAAATGCAAATGGCCCATGTTACAAACCTACCCCCCTTAATATGAATCTCGCCCTCAAGATTCAGGTTGGCTAGCAAATAGGTGAGGGTGGGCCTTGTGCAGATCTTCCTCTTGCTCCCAGGTGGCTTCTTCCTCGGTGTGATGGCTCCACTGAACTTTGCAAAACTTGATGACCTTGCTGCGGGTGACTCGGCTGGCATATTCCAGAATCTTAACTGGTTTCTCTTCATAGGTCAAATCGTTGCTCAACTGAATCGCTTCAAGTGGCTTCTTCCTCGGTGTGATGGCTCCACTGAACATTGCAAAACTTGATGACCTTGCTGCGGGTGACTCGGCTGGCATATTCCAGAATCTTAACTGGTTTCTCTTCATAGGTCAAATCGTTGCTCAACTGAATCGCTTCAAGTGGCACAGTATCTCTCAGGGGTATATCCGCCATCTCTGCGTGACACTTCTTTAACTGAGAAACGTGGAACACGTCGTGAACACCTGACAATCCCTCGGGTAATTCCAACTTGTACGCAACTTCTCCCATGCGCTCCAAAACTTTGTATGGTCCCACAAAACGTGGTGCTAACTTTCCTTTAACTCCAAAATGCTTAACTCCTCGAAGCGGAGATACTCGAAGATAAACTCTGTCTCTAACTTCATATTCCGTCTCCTTGCATTTTGAATCCGCATAGCTGTTCTGCCTTGACTGGGCTACCTTGAGCCTATCGCGAATCAACTTTACTTTCTGTTCAGACTCCTTAATCAAATCTGGTCCAAACACCTGGTAGTCTCCAACCTCATCCCACAATAGCGGGGTTCTACACCTCCTTCCATACAAGGCTTCGAAAGGTACCATCTTCAAGCTAGTTTGGTAGCTGTTGTTATAAGAAAACTCCGCATATGGCAAGTTGTCATACCAACTTGATCCATAATCCAAGGCACATGCTCTCAGCATATCTTCCAAAATCTGGTTGAATCTCTCGGTTTGTCCATCTGTCTGTGGATGAAATGTTGTACTAAACTCTAGTCTAGTTCCCAAAGTTTCGTGCAACTGCTTCTAGAACTTTGAGGTGAATTGGGTTCCTCTATCTGATACGATACTCCTCGGAACTCCATGCAAACATACAATCCTGGTCATGTATATCTTAGCCAGTTTGGCACTACTGTAGGTAGTCTTTACTGGAATGAAATGAGCTACCTTCGTCAAACGATCGACTACAACCCAAATCGAGTCATAGCCTGAACGGGTCCTGGGAAATCCTGTGATGAAATCCATGCCTAGGTTATCCCACTTCCATTCGGGTATAGGCAATGGTTGTAATAATCCTGCTGGCTTCTGGTGTTCTGCCTTCACTCTCTGACATACATCACAAACTGCTACATACTCTGCAATATCCTTCTTCATTCCGGTCCACCAGAAAGTATCCCTCAAATCCAAATACATCTTGGTATTTCCGGGGTGGATTGAATACGGCGAATCATGTGCCTCTTGCAAAATCAACTTCCTGATCTCTGGATCACTTGGCACGTAAACGCGGTCCTCAAACCATAAGGTATCGTGCTCATCCTCACGAAATCCCTTAGCTTTTCCCTTGCTCATCTTCTCCTTAATAAAAGCAACTTCCTTATCTGTCTTTTGAGCTTCTCTGATTTTATCCATCAAAGTAGACTGAATCTCCAAGGCTGCTACATAGCCTCTCGGAACTATTTCCAAACATAGCTCCAAGAATTCCTCGGCTAATTCCTTTGGTAAATCTCCGGTCATTAGGGTGTTGACATGGCTCTTACGGCTCAACGCGTCTGCTACAACGTTAGCCTTTCCGGGGTGATAATGCAATCTCATATCGTAATCTTTAATAAGCTCCAACCATCTCCTCTGTCTAAGACTTAATTCCTTCTGTGTGAAGATGTACTTCAAACTCTTGTGATCCGTGTACACCTCACTGTGGTTCCCAATAAGAAAATGTCTCCAAGTCTTCAGTGCGTGCACTACGGCTGCTAACTCCAAATCATGAGTAGCATAGTTTAACTCATGAGGCTTAAGCTGTCGTGAAGCATACGAAACAACTCTTCCCTCCTGCATAAGTACTGCTCCAAGTCCTCGACGCGAAGCATCGCAATAAACTTCGTAATCCTTGCTTTGATCTGGCAGGATTAATACTCGTGAGGTAACCAAACGCTTCTTCAACTCTTGGAAACTAGCCTCACACTCCTCGGTCCATATGAACTTGGTATCCTTCTTCAACAATTCTGTCATAGGCTTCGCAATCTTCGAGAAATTCTCAATGAATCTCTGGTAGTATCCTGCGAGTCCAAGGAAACTCCGGATCTCTCCAACTGTGGTTGGTGCTTCCCAGTTTGTCACAGTGGCAACTTTAGTGGGGTCTACTGCTATACCTTCTCCAGATATAACATGTCCGAGAAATCCAACTTCCTTCAACCAAAACTCACACTTGCTGAACTTGGCATACAACTGATGTTCTCTGAGCTTCTCGAGTACCAATCGCAAATGTTCCTTATGTTCCTCTTCATTCTTCGAGTAAACCAAAATATCATCAATGAACACCACGACGAACTTATCCAAAAACTCCAAAAACACCTTGTTCATCATGTTCATAAAATAGGCTGGGGCGTTAGTCAGACCAAATGACATAACGGTATACTCATATAGCCCGTAACTGGTGGTAAAAGCCGTCTTAGGTATATCCTGCTCCCGAATCTTCAACTGATGGTATCCTGATTGCAAATTGATCTTGGAAAATAACTTAGCTCCTTGCAATTGGTCAAACAAGTCGTTGATCATCGGTAATGGGTATTTGTTCTTAATGGTCACTTCATTCAATCCTCGATAATCAACAACCATTCTTAATGATCCATCCTTTTTCTCCACTAGAAGTACTGGCGATCCCCAAGGCGAAGAACTTGGGCGAATAAAACCTTTGTCCAGCAACTCCTTAATCTGCTTCTTAATTTCCTCCAAATCTTGGGCTGGCATCCTATACGGTCTCTTAGATATCGGCCCAGTGCCTGGCAGTAGTTCAATCAGAAACTCAATTTCTCCGTCTGGCGGCATGCCTGCCAACTCTTCCGGAAACACGTCCGGATAATCCATTACCACTGGTACTTCCTCCAGCACAACTCCTGATAAGGAATTTACATGTGCCCTCCTCGGCTCATGCCATGATACATACTTGATTCTCCTTCCTTCAGGGGTGGTAAGCAAAATCGACTTACTAGCGCAATCTATATTTCCTCCGTACTTTGATAACCAATCCATGCCTAATATCACATCCAATCCTTGCGATTCCAGAACTATTAGGTCCGAGGGAAATACAGTGTCCAATCCTTAATGGCAGTCGATCACACCATATACTAGCCATGTATTCTGCTCCGGGTGAGGTTACTAGCATGGGTGACCTAAGGGCTTGGGTTGGTAATTTATATTTATCCACAAATCCCCTTGATATGTATGAATTTGATGCACGAGTATCAAAAAGAACAACTGCAGTAAATGTCTTAACCAAAAACTTACCTATTACTGCGTCTGGCTGAGCTTCAACCTCCTCCACGGTAATGTGGTTCACCTGTCCCTTGTTGAAAGGGTTCGGCTTCTTTCCTGAGCTTCCATTGTCGTTACCATTTTGGGCTTCTGGACATTCATTTGCATAATGCCCAGTCTTATGGCACTTAAAACAAGTGATATGGCTCAGGTCTACCTTGGATGGTGTTGATGGGTGGGTGCGGTTTTGTCCATTGCTTCCTCCATTCCTGTTTCCATTCTTTGTGCCATTATGATTGTGCGAGCTGCCTCCTCCATGAGTATGCTAAAATTGCCCTCCTGGCTTCGGGGTAAAGCGTAGTTTCTGCTGAGCTCCAGAATTGTACTTCCCCTGTCCATACTTCCACTTACGATTGTCAATCTGCTGCTGCTTCCCTTTAATCATAAGAGCACGATCTACTCACTCCTGGTAGTTATTGAAGGTGGCTACCATCAACTGCATGCTCAGCTCATCATTCAGTCCTTCTAGAAACTTCTCCTGCTTAGCTGCATCTGTAGCAACGTCATCTGGGGCATAACGTGCTAGCTTACTGAAGTCATCCACATACTGGCCAACTGTCCGTCTTCCTTGGCGTAAGTTGTGAAACTCACGCTTCTTCATGGCCATAGCTTCTGCTGAAACATGGGCAGTACGGAAAGCTTGCTGAAACTGATCGCATGTGACAGTATCTACAGGGTAGGTGGCTGTAAAAATCTCCCACCATGCTGCTGCGGGTCCTTCGAGCTGATGTGCGGAAAACTTCACCTTTTCCGCATCTGTACATCCTGCAGTGATCAACTCCCTCCCTATCTTACGGAGCCAATCATCTGCAACAATTGGCTCGGTGCTACTGGAAAACACCGGTGGAATCAGCCTTAAGAAACGAGTCAAATGGTCAACAGGTGGTGGTGGTGGTGGGTTGTTGTTGTTGTTGTTGCCTTGATTCTGTACCAATGTTTGAATCAAGGCATTCTGTTGCTGAATCAACTGAGTGATCTCCGGCGGGAAAACAAATTCGGGGTCGCGTCTCGGAGGCATCTGAGGGTTTATAGAAGAGATGAGAGTTAAGAATAGAATGAGGTCTAGTGAGATAAAACTACCCATATGCACGTGAGACAAAAGCACACAATATCACTCCATTCAATTCAAACAAGGGCATACAACGGTCTAACTATCGTTACAAAAGTGCTTGGACTAAAATTAATTTTTAAATGGGGGAATTTCTACTACTGTTATGGTGGTCAACTAGAAAAACTGCTCCGATGAAGATTCCATGATATCTGCTCCAGCTTCATCAACAAAGTCATCATCACTCTTGTCGGAATCCGAGTCGGTGTCGTCGATGATGATATAATTATCCGGACAAGTGGATTCGTCATCTTCTCCTCTGTGCTGAACCTCCCATGAATACTCCAATCTTCTCCTTAAGGTCGTCGTTCTGTCTTACTAGAGCGACGATCTCTTCCATATAGTCTTTACGTGTAGCCTTGAGTTCCTCTTCTAGCTCCTTGACCTTGTCATAGCCTTCTGCAGATCCTCCATGTTTGCGCACATCTGATTCTCCTGGGTCGGATGTGTTGGTTTAATTCTTGGATATAAGCTGCGATTGATCTTTCCTTCCTGGTGTTGATCATCTCCCAATGCTCATCTCGGCACCCACAAATCTGATAGATAGTATTCTTGATATCATGGTGGTAAACTTCTCCAATTCGTCCCATGGCGATGTGGGCTGCCATGCTCTTTCCTAGACTCGATGTTGGTGCGTCAAAGGAAAACTCTATGGGCTCCATGGCTGGTGCAAATGTCCTCCCTGGAATGTGGACTTGAATCATCCAGCGCTCCTCTTCAGGTAAAGTGCCGTTGAAGGTCCCGGTGAAGCTTGGTACTCCTATGTTCAGGTATCTAGTGACTTCCTTCAAGTGATATCCAAAAGGTGAGTCTTCATCCGGTTGTGTGAACTTGTTCCTTGCATCCGCCATCCTAAAGAATAGAAAAAATGAGGAGTCAGAAACGAGAAGAGGAGTAGTGATCTAGGGCTTTAGCTTAGTGGCCGTGTCATACAGTCAGCGTGTGCTCTGATACCATCTTTGTAGCGACCAGACCTCAAACAGTCTGATCTCTGTGCTCAAGTGTCATCCCTGGATCAGTAATGCTGACACCACACAGTACTTGGAGGATTTATAACAGAGTAGCAATCACACACTTATTACATCGAATGCCTCAAGAGAGAAATTAAAATAAATATGGCTTAAGGCCATCTAATAACGATAACAGCAGAAGGCTTGGAAGAATAAGCGAGTCCATCAACTCCAATGGCATCACTGAGTATAGGACCACGACCTAAGCACCTTACTCGTCGTCTGAAAAAGTCTGCAACATGAAATGTTGCAGCCCGAAAACGGGTCAGCACATGGAATATGCTGGCAATGTAACACATAGAGAAATAAAAATGGAATCAGCTATACTACATGCATATTTGGCTGGTGGAAAGCTCTAATGGTTACAGTTTTGCGTAAAAATTTTCCCTACTGCAAAGGAATAAATTTATTTAACTATCATGGTGGTTGTTAAACATTGAGAATGGTTGACATCATTCTCAATCCCAATTAAAAATAATCATTAACAACCCAACAATATTAATTAGAGTAACATGACGAGATTCACATGATATCCAAGTACTAGATACTCAAGATGTCCGTAACCGGGGACACGGCTAACCATGATTAGTTTGTTACACTCTGCAGAGGTTTGCGCACTTTTCCCCACATGACTCGATCTCCCGCTTGATTTCTTGCACTTCATGGTGTTTGAGAAACGGATGACCGAGACATAGTCTTTCAGAAGCGCTCGCACCTTATGTAAAGGGTAGACCATACCAACCTACATCCCCTACATCAACTAGTCTACCACTGTAAGAGTTCGCATGACTTAGTCAACTATGCTAGAGCCCATAGTAGCATGTGGCTGCGCACGGAAGTTTCTAGCATGAATAATCTTATGATCCCTTTGAGCCGGGGTGGCGGTCCGAAGAAAAACAGGCAAATCCTAGAAACCAGGTACCTCAATCCACCCAGATGTGTGTTTAAGTTGCCACCTTAAATAAACCATTAATTAACAAACTCACATCTGTCATGGATACACTCACCCAATCCACGTCTACTAGCATAGCATGGCATAATAAGCAAACGTAGAAGTAACTCCCAAAGGTTTGATAATAAAACAGGTAATAGGTACTACTTCATCTACTTCCCATCCCACAATTTAATTAGATCCTAGTCATGCAATGTTTGAGGATTGATCTAATGCATAAAAACTGGGTAGTAGAAAAGGTATGATCAAAGTGTTACTTGTCTTGCTGATGATGCGCGAAACCTAGAGACTCGAAGTAACAGGCGGGGCACTCCGGGTATCCTATCGCAGACAAACAAACAAGCATACAATAAGTACTCATCTAATGCATAGGTAAAACTCGAATGAAAGATCTAACCAGAAAGTTTAACTTAAGAACTCCGGTTTGCAAAAAGAATCAAATCAAACGAAGCAACGGAATTCAAACGGCGAAAGAAAACAACTTCATTTTACTAATCTGGACCTAAGACAAATTTTACAGAAACAAAAACTTGTTTAAGTTGGTTATTCGGAAAGAGGGTTTCGAGACGAAACTCCAGGCGCTTGAATCACCTGATTCCGATAACGAGCGAAAAGTTATACTAAAACGAAAATCGGATCAGAAATCGCGATCAGAAAAATCGCGGAATAAATCCGAGAAAAAGAAAAACGACGAACAGGTTAAAGGACGAACGTTCGTTAACTAGATCTAATCGATTTAACACGCTCGTTAGAACGAAGCGAACGAATGACGCCGCTATTTAACCGAACCGAAAAAACAGATCTAATAAACAAAAAACGGAAACTAAAAAAACGGCGAAAACCGACGAAAAACCGATCGGTTTTTCAAAAAAAAGGCGTGCATTAAGAGGCAACCTCGGGCGGCGGGTCGGCGAGGTGGCGACGGCGGCTCCGGCGAGGTCGGTGACTCGTGGCGGCGGCGGCAGACTGGCTGGGCTCGAGGCGGAGCGGGGCTCGAGGCGGCGGCGCGGCTAGGGTTTTGGCGGTGGTGGGCTGGCGGGGTGGGCTGGCGGCTCGGGGCGGCGCTTTATATAGGCTGCCCCCGGGCGGAGTCCCGCTCGGGTACGGCCCGTAGGTCGGTTCGTTTTTTTTAAATAATTTCGCGCAGAAAAACAAACGAAAGAGATACCAAACGGGCTCCAAAAATCCCGAAATAAATTTTCCCCGGCTTCTAAAATCAAGCCGGACAAGATGAACATTTATTTGGGGCCTAAATGCAATTTTGAAAAACGCGCATTTTTCCTAAAATAAAAAGGCGAAAAACTCCAAAATAAAATCTTATTTGATATTTTTTATTAAATCTTCATTATTTCTTTATTTTGGGAAAGTCATTTTATTCCCTGTCTCAAATTTTGATAGTAGAAATAATTGAAGATAAAATAAATAAAATCGAATGATCCTATTTTCAAAATTTGAGAAAATTCAAATATGGAAATAACGAAATCCCCAACTCTCTCCGTGGGTCCTTGACTTGCGTAGAATTTCTAGGATCGAGCCATCAATGCAACAAAATATGACATGCAATGATGATCTATGTATAACATTCCAAATTGAAAATTTGGGATGTTACAGAGTAAGCGAGGACCGCTCCCTCTTGCCAGGAGACGAGGAACCGGACGGGTGGATCATGGATTTTGATGGAGCATTCGCGCGACAAGGCGCGGGAGCAGGGGTCGTACCTCATCTCGCCCACCAAGGACAAGCTCTACTACGTGGTGCAGCTCTACTTCCAGCAGGGCGTGAAGGTCTTCGACAACATTGCGGATTTCAAAGGCTTGCTCTCGGGGCTCAGGGCCGCGGCAGCGCTGGGGGTGAAGGGCCTCATCATCAAGGGCGACTCTCAGCTCCTCATTAACTTCTCCAACAAGGAGTACACGCCCAAGGACAAGCATATGGAGGCGTACCTAGAAGAGGTGCACAAGATGGAGAAAGATATTCATGGGCGTGGAGCTGCAGCATGTGCCGCATGGAACAAACAAGGAAGCGGATGACATCGCCAAGAGAGCCTCCCGCAGGCTCCCTCTGGAGCCGGGGTTGTTTGAGGAGCGGCTCTTCAAGCCATCTGCGGCTCCCCCACCGCGACTCCAACATCACCTCAGGAGGGTTTGCCTCAGGCACCTGAGACGGGCGCCCCAGCCTGTGGCCACCCCTCGGGAGCCCGCCTGCTGCTTGCGCTCGAGCCTCGGGAGGGGTGCTGGACTAGAGATATCAAGGCGTACCTGCTTCAAGGGACCCTGCCAGAGAAGGAGGAGGAAGCCGAGCTCGTGGCACGTCAAGCCACCGCGTATTGCATCCAAGATGGTGAGTTATATCGCAAGAGGCCCAATGACGTTTCATTGCGATCCATCTCCAGGGAACAGGGGCTTGAGCTGCTAGCGGACAAACATGGTGGGAACTGCGGCCATCATTCCTTGTCACGCACTCTGATGGGCAAGGCATTCCGTAGTGGCTTCTACTGCCCACCGCGCTCAACGACGCTGCAGAACTGGTGCGCTCTTGTGAAGCATGCCAGTTTCTGGGGGCTGGACTTCTTGGGGTCGTTCCCTCAAGCGCCAGGAGGCTACCGGTACCTCTATGTCGCCATCGACAAGGTCACCAAGTGGGCGGAGGTAGAAGTCGTGCGCACTATTCTCGCTGGATCAGCCGTCAAGTTCATCAAGGGAATCGTGTGTAACAGCCCCAAAATTGGGTTATCAATTTTGTGTTGTTATTTCTTCCTGGCACTCATTTTCAAAATATTTCCCCTAAGTTTTGTTGATGACTCTGAGACTTCTTTTCATTTCCAACCTTTCAAAACTTGCTCATGTCTTTTTCAGTGGGCAAGACCTCATTTGCATCATCTCAAACCCTCTCAAACCCTAATTCCAAATTTTTGGGATTTGAATATGCCCTTTTGTGATTTCAAGGGGCTATTATTTTCCTTGATCTGTTGATCATCCCATCTGTTCCTAGAGATCGTCCTATCCTTTTCAACCTTGGATATGCAAAAATATTGCCAAGTCCCATGCAATATTTTTGAATTATGATTTATTCCTTTTCTTGCCTTTCTGAGGAATAAAATCCAAAGGCATAGCTAGCCATCTCCTAATTTCATGTGAATTGGTGGAGTTGATATTTATGCCTAGTCCAAGCACTGGCAAAGATACCTCACGAGGCTTAGCTGATGTGAGCCATGACGACCAAGGCTAGGCGGGCGCCAGGCGGGCGCAGAATGCAGGTTTCCTCTTCGGTGCAAAGGAGGCAAGCCACAGGCGCGGAATCCTGAGGAATCAGCCAAAGGTTTCCATTCTGGTGCAATGAGACCAAGACCGCCAGGACGGCAGGACGGAGGTCATCGACGAGCCCACCACAGCGTCTCACCCAGAGGCTTTTCGCAGGTGAAGACTACTTTTGTCAAGATAAGCTATGCTACTTGTCCCCTTTCAAATCCGGCTATTGTGGGATCCCTTCCCGCCAACATTTGGGAAGAGGACCAAGGCCACTATAAATAGGACTAGCCACCACCATGGAGGCAAAACAGGCCAAACTAGCTCACACCTCACGAGCTCCCTTGAGCTCAAGAACACCTCACCTCCTAAGGCCAGTTCATCCATTGTCCTAGTTCATCCTCAGCCCACCGAGGCAATCCACCAAAACGCTGGAGTAGGGTATTACACCGCAAGGTGGCCCGAACCAGGATAAACTGTTGTGTCTCTTTGTCGCTTTAGCTTGTCGCGCTAGGCCTAGGAGGATCGCGAGTAGGCAGGCTAGGTAGGTTGAGATCTCTGCACACACCCCAGAGTTCGAACCTCTCAAGGGTTTGCGGAACTCGTAATCCGACAGACTTCCTCCAACTTGTTTCCCTACTTGACAAGCACTGGAAAGTCTATCCTTGTCAAATATAACATCTTTAACACCAAGGATATGATCACCTTTAAGAAGCTTATTAAGATTTTGCATGCCCGTGTGTCCTAACCTTCTATGCCACAACCAACCTTTAGAAGATTTAGCAATTAAGCAGGTTCTAGGTTGAGCTCTTTTAGTGAAGCCAACAATGTATAAATCACCTCTACGTATACGGTAAAGACCATATTATGATTATCTCTTCGAAACACTTGGCAATCTACTTTAATAAATAGGACATTGAAACCAAAATTGGCTAGTCTAGATACGGAAAGTAAATTATAGCCAAGAGATTCAATGAGCATAACATTTTGGATGGAGCTGCCGTGTGAGATGGCCACCTTACCAAGGCCAACCACCTTAGCCTTTGAGTTATCACCAAAAGTGACATATTTTCGGGGACCATTATTTTCAGCAAGCTCTCGAAACATATCCTTGTCTCCGGTCATGTGATCGGTACATCCACTATCAAGAACCTAGTCCAGTATTAACACTGCCAGATTTGTCAGTGCCCGCTCCCACCTAGCCCCCCCACCTTGCGCCGGTGGCCGCTCCGGCCCCGGCGGCCACAAGCCCTACCAGTGGCCGCTTTGGCGCTGGTAGCCACCCCTCCCTTTGTGATGGCTCCTTTTGCCCTTAACTTTGATCGTGGAAAGAAGTTTCAAGCGGATATGAAGGCCAAGTTTGGGCACCCGGTGGTCTTCTCCCCGGGTTTTCGTCAAAAGGAATTCACCATGGTGGTCTCTTTTAGACGTGCCTCATTCCAGCTCAATGTGCACACGGTTAGTGTTTCTCTCCTTGCCATGTTTGGGGGCTATGCCCAAGGTTTTCGAGTTCCTTTCTTGAAGGATAGGTCTTTCAAGTTCTCGGTTGCTTCGAAAGCAGTGGGTTTTGAGATCTACAATGCTGGTAACATTGTTGACAAGGATTTTGAAGTGGGTTTCAATCTTTGGAATTTTGGGGGCCCGAATTAGCAACGGGAAGAAGCTCTATACTATGCAGAGCTTGATAAGGAATGGACCCAAGTGGGTAGGTCCGGCAAGGCCATTGTTCCTCACTCCGGTGATCACC
The DNA here is from genome assembly GCA_021437245.1 of Aegilops speltoides. Classification (NCBI taxonomy): domain Eukaryota; kingdom Viridiplantae; phylum Streptophyta; class Magnoliopsida; order Poales; family Poaceae; genus Aegilops; species Aegilops speltoides. Next base: position 241,316,330 of record CM038142.1, read on the forward strand.
GGAGTTACGGTGCGGTGGTCCGGGATGGTAGATCGGTTTTCGAAAGATTATTGGGACCCATTCAAGAGGGCTCTAATCAAGGTCTTAACAGCACTTCATTGCACATTAATGCGGGTCATGACAGGCCCCAAATGGAGCGCCAGGTCATGCAGCATTCTATTACACGTAACTACGTGGTTTGCCATGCATGCGGGGCCAACGGTCACATGGCCCGCTTTTGCACCACTCCGAACCTTCCTGGGCTTTGGCCGTTTGTCCATTTTGATTCTTTTCCGAGCCCACCCGCAGAGGCTTGGGCCGAAGGTGCAGTGGAATCTTGGTTTCGATGTAATTGGCCGGTGCAGCAGACTCGGCAGGTGCCTTCATTTAAGGAGTTAGTCACGGATTTTTTTTCCCAAACTTCCAGCTGAGACCGTCGCTTGCCTCCTCGCCTTCCACTTCACTTTCCTTCTCTGCCACCAACTCTGCTTCTGCCTCGACAAGCTCGCCACCGCTGCCATTGCTGTCCGACAGAGCTCGGGTCACCACCTCGCCGGAGCCGCTGCCGATGGCTAACATTCCCATAGGCCCTCAACCGTTCGTCCCTCATGGCTTTCAGATTCAGGTGATTGAAGGCTGCAATGGGGTTTCTCGTGCAATTGTCCCTCATCGCCTGAGACGGCACGAAGACTGAGCGATTGCCACTATCCATCTACATCCAGATGAGGTATTTTTCCCAAATGTGTGTGAGGTTCTTGAAGAGTTCCTAGAGGGAGATGACCAAGTAGGTTTTAGAGAAATCCAACCCTGTCCTTTTGGAGAGGCTTATGTCAGGTTCACGCATGTCAGAGACAGGGATAGGCTCATTCAACAGAGTCTGCATGCCTTTGGTGATGTATTTATTTCTTTTACTAAACACAATCAAGGAAGGAATTGGCGTAGGGTTCATTTCGACAGAACCTGTTGGCTACTGTTTGTGGGGGTTCCTTTTGATTTCTGTAATACTGAAGATATTGCTTCTGCGATCTCAAAGTGGGGCAAGATCATTAGTTGGGAGAAAGAAAATGCATTGAAGGGTAAGATCTTGGTCAAGGTTAGAGTCACTGAACTTGGTGATATCCCAAAGTGTATAAGATGGTCTGAAGGAGAATTGTTTGAGGAGGAGTCCTGGACCTGCTATGTTGAAGTGCTTCTTGAGGAAATGATGGGGGGTGGGCCTGCAGATGAGGACCCTTTTCCACCTGAGGGTGTGGACCCACACCCTGTGCCACAACATGCAAATGATTTTCCAGGCTTTCAACCTCTGCCTAATCCTAACAATAATGCTCCTAATGAAGAATGGGATGATTGGGAAGAACAGGCAGAGCAAGAGGAACACTGGGCTTTTCCACAGCCAGCTCCTGTCCATCCTCTGCAGCCTCAAGTTGAAATTCCTATCTTGGCAGAAGAAGGGGCCCCAAACAGCAGCATTACTACTACAGTTTCTCTGTCTGATGGTTTGCTTTCCTTGACCCACTCTGCTAGTGAGGAGGTCAACCAAGGTGCTCAGGCCCCTGAAATTGGTCAAGGGCTCCTGAACATTGCTTTAGCTTATGATGCAGTTGAAGAAGAAGAGAATTTATAGGATGTGCAGCCCAATGTTGAAGAGCTACTGAATGTGAACATGGTGCCTGCTGAACAGACTCTGCATGAGAACATGGCTCCTGCTGAGCAACAAAACCTGCAGTCTCAGTGTGCTGTAATTATGCAGACAGTTCCCACTCCTGGCGTGTCATCCTTTGCCAGAGATATTGTGGCTTCTGGCTCCTCTTTGCCCGTGGCCCAACAAGACAACCAGCTTGAGAATTTGCAAGAAGTCCAGGCTACTGATAATTGTATTGTGCCTCTGGAAGCTGCTGCTAATGCAACTGTGGGTGATTCCATTTCTTCACTCCAAGTCCATAACCCAGACAAGGGCAAGGCTGATGTTCCAATTCCCCACATTGGATCCTCACACACTGCAAACCCTAAAGGTAATTATGGGTCCTTCTCTTTGCCAGGTTCTCCTACCTTGCTTACATTACATACTTTGGCCCAAGATCATGCTATGCAAATCATTGATGGTGCACATTTAATATCTCAAGAAGGACTGGATTTATGTATACAGCATTTTGCACCAGCAACACAAGGAGCTGCACCAACTTTCAAAATAGAAATACCAGTAAGTTGGTTTAACTTCATAATTCACTTACTGTTGACACCTGACAAGTTTGGTTGGACCATGCATTTGCTAAAGTCTGATGTCTGGAAATTTTTGACTGCTAATTGTGAGCATGAGGACACTTTACTTTTTCACATACCTGATGAATGTGCAACTTCTCAGGCACCTGCATGTAAGGATTTCATCTTGGGGCTCGGCAAAGAAAATGAGGGTATTAGCCCTGCTGCCCACTCTTCCACTGGGGCTAGCAGTCCTCTTCAGAGGTGTCCCCAAATAAAATCCTACCCCTTGGAGAGGCCATATCAAGGAAAAGGAGGGAGAAAGAACCTATGGTAGAAACTGAGGTAAGAAGAAGTGATAGGATTAAAAAGGATAACAATGGCTATAGAAGGAAATCTTGTGCTACTCAGTCTTGTTTACCATGCAATGCCATACCCCCAATTATTCACAATTCAGTGGTTAAAAACCTGTCTAAATCTTTCTGCAAGGTTGCTGAGGAAGACATTCAGGAGAAGTTGACAAAGAAGCCCAAGAAGAAGGGGCAGGAAGATGTGGCTAAGGTGTCCAAGGCCACAGCAGAAGCAACAAAGTCCAGGCCTGTGTGATATGTGTCTACAACATCAGTCTCTGATAGATAGCAGGATGGCCTACTATTCTCTTTTGGGAATTTCCTGTCTTATTTATGCAGTTAACTGTAATGATTGCAACTGTTGCACAATGCTTGTTTGCCCTGGTAGGCACCTTTTGTATGTTATATGCACTTTGCTGCTGTGTCAGCTCTGGTATCCCCTTGTGGTTGAGACTTCTATCCTATCTGATGCCCTGGAAGCTGTGGGCAATCAACTATGGCTGCTTTGGTTCACCTCCTCACCTACTTATGTCTACTGCTGGAATGTCCCAACATACTTTCAGTGTTCTGTCCTTTTTGTGGAACCCAATAATTTTATAGCCTGGGATTGTCATCAGGGGGTGGGCCCTGCTGACTACAGTATCATCAAACTGATTATTAATGAATAACAATGCAACTTGGAATATCTTAAACTGGAATGTGAGGGGCATTAATTCCTCAGATAAGTGGTTGGCTATCAGGAAAAAAGTGGAAGAAAGTACTGCTGGAATTGTTTGTATACAGGAAACTAAGAGAGAAAATTTTGATCTAGCCTGCATTCATAAAATTTGTCCTCAAAGGTTTAATAAATTTGAGTTCTTACCTTCCATTGGGGCATTAGGTGGCATCCTCACTGCATGGAATGGAGCTCTTTTCTCTGGGGAGCTAATGTTTCAAAACAAATTCTCATTATCTATTCAGTTCACCTGCCGAACATCTTCCAAAAGTTGGGTCCTCACAAACATTTATGGTCCTTGCAATCATGAGGTCAAAATTGAGTTCATTGACTGGTTTGGTAATATTCAGATGCCTAATGATATAGATTGGATTATTATGGGGGATTTTAATTTTATCAGAACACCTGAGGACAGAAACGGACCTGGAGGGGATGTAAATGAAATGCTCATGTTTAATGAGGCAATAAGTGAACTTGGCCTGATTGAATTACCCCTTAAAGGCAGACAGTTTAGTTGGAGCAACATGCAAGACAACCCACTCTTGGATAAATTAGATTGGTTTTTTACCTCTGCAGCTTCGATGACCAGTTATCCTGATACCTTGGCCCTTCCCATGGCTAAACCAATCTCTGATCACCTCCCATGCATGATTAAAATTGGCACAAATATCCCAAAGTCTAGAGTTATCAGATTTGAAAACTACTGGCTTAACCATAGTTCTTTTAAACAGGTGGTTCAGAGTGCTTGGGCTATTACTGTTGGTCATTCAGACTGTGCTAAGAAGATTTCTGCAAAATTCAAGAATGTCAGAAGAGCTCTAAAGCTGTGGGCCAAAAAACCTTGCCTGTCATAAGAAGCAAATTGCAGATCTAAATGACTGTATATTTCTCTGGGATATGATTGAGAAATTCAGAGATCTTACTCTATTTGAAAATAATTGCAGGACCTTGCTCAAGGAGCATCTGTTAACTGTGCTCAATGATCAGAAGATTTATTGGCAACAGAGAGGGAAAATTAAAGGAGGAAAGTTTGGAGATGAAAACACAAAATTCTTCCACACTAAAGCCTCTATTAATCATAGGCACAATAAGATTGCTATGTTGCTGAATAAAGACCAAGTTGAAGTAATTGATCATGAAGGAAAGGCTGCAATCCTCTGGGAGGCTTTTAAAAATAGATTGGGGCATTCTAATGGACACTCAATGCACTTTGACCTTAATGATCTTTATGAAAACACAGTGGACCCCCAAATCTTCATTCATCTTGACAAGCCTTTTACCTAAGAGGAAGTTGAGGAAGTGGTCAAAAACCTACCTAATGATAAATCCCCAGGGCCAGATGGATTCAATAATGAGTTTATTAAAAGTTATTGGGATATTATTAAGAATGATGTCTTTGAGCTTATTTTGGCTTTTCATGTTGGGAATGTAAATCTTGAAAGCATTAACTCCTCTTTCATCACTCTAGTGCCAAAAAAAGAGGTGCCACTTTCTCCAAATGACTTCAGGCCAATTTCCCTGCTAAATGGTGTTCTGAAAATCATTACAAAGCTGTTGGCAAATAGACTGCAAAGAGTTATTCTACAGTTGGTGCATATTAATCAATATGGCTTTCTCAAAGATAGAGTGATCCAGGACTGCCTTGGTTGGGCATATGAATACATTCACCAGTGTCATAAATCTAAGGAGGAAATCTTAGTAATAAAACTGGATTTTGAGAAGGCTTTTGATACAATTGAGCATGATGCAATCATTGATATTTTTAGAGCTAAAGGATTTGGAGAGAAGTGGATTTCCTAGATGGAAGCTTTGTTCACAACTGCATCCTCTTCTGTACTACTCAATGGAGTTCCTGGGAAAAGAATTTACATAAGGAGGGGAGTAAGACAAGGAGACCCTTATTCTCCTTTAATTTTTGTGCTGGCTGCTGATTTGCTTCAATCCATCCTTAATAAAGCCATGAGATTAAATATGATCACTCCTCCTCTGCAAGTAAACTCATGTCCTCACTTCCCAATTGTGCAATATGCAGATGACACCTTAGTGGTTATGCAAGCTGATTCTAGGCAGTTGTTCTGCTTAAAAGCACTTCTGAATACTTTTGCCATAGCAACTGGGCTAAAAGTTAATTATGGGAAGTCCATCATGGTGCCCTTGAATATTGCTGAAGACAGAGTAGAAATTTATACAAACACCTTGCAGTGTGCTAGAGGGCAATTCCCATTTACCTACCTTGGTATGCCCTTGGGAATTTACAAGCCAACTATTGAGCAATGTATACCTCTAGTTAACAGGATTGCAAAAAGAGTGGCTGGTATCTCTATCTTCATGACCCAAGCTGGAAAATTACTATTGGTCAAGTGAGTGATGACATCTTTATCAGTCTTCTTCATGTGCTGTTTGGACATACCTGTATCAATAAAAAAGCAGATCATCAAATACCTGAGACACTGCCTTTGGAGAGGACCTGATATGGAGGACAAAAGGCCTGCTTTGGTGGCATGGACCACAGTGTGCAGACCAAAAGACCAGGGAGGCCTAGGTGTTTTAGATATCTTCACACATAATAAAACCCTGCTCATGAAAAACCTTCACAAATTCTTCAACAGACATGATATTCCCTGGGTAAAATTGATCTGGGAGACATACTACAATGATGGAAAATTACCAGGGGACAACATGATTGGATCATTCTGGTGGAAGTGATCATTCTGGTGGAAGTCCAACTTAGCCCTCATTGATCAGTACAAAGCTATTGCTAGATGTAATGTGGGAGATGGTGTTAGTGCATTCTTTTGGGATGATCTATGGAGCCAAGCAATTCTTAAACACCAATTTCCTCACCTGTTCTCTTTTGTCAGAAACCCCCAACTGAATATCCAACAAGTTTTGCAGACTGAGTACCTGCAGGATTTATTATTCCTCCCCTTGACAACTGAGGCCTATGAGGAATTCTTACAAATGGAAGACATTTGTATAGCCATGAGACAATCTAAACATTTAAACTCTTTAGATACTTGGAGCTACATTTGGGGGACTGAGCACTATTCTCCATCAAAGCATATAAAGTCTTAATTGGTCACAAACAGACACCCCCTCACTTCAACTAGATCTGGCAGAGTTCATGCCAACCAAAGCATAAAGTTTTCTTCTGGCAACTTCTTCATGATCGAGTTAACACCAGAAACTTACTTAGAAGGAAGAATTTTGTGTTGGAAGATTACAATTGTGTTGTTGGAGGCTGTCCTCTAGAAAAAACATTACATCATCTCTTTTGGGGTTGTCCATTTGTTCAACAATGTTGGGACTTCATTTGTCCCACAAGAGCTCCAAACCTGTCTGTGTTAGAAGCATTAAAAGACCTAAAAGATAAGCTAAGGTACCCATTTTACATGGAGATAATCATTCTTGGAGCTTGGGCCATTTGGATCACCAGAAACAATAAACTTTTTGAGAATATTGCACCTTATTTCCAAGGGTAGAAGTTCATTTTTCTGGAGGAACTGAAGTTTCTCAAATATAGGATGAGGAAGAAGCATGAGAGGCAATTTTCAGTTTGGCTTGATAGCCTGTTGTAATTTTTTCTTCTTAGGCTAGTTAGTTGTTTAGTTTTTCTTTCATTTTTTCTTTCTTCTTTTATTTACTAGTTTTTTAGGTCTTTAGTCTTTTGGTTTCTTGGGCTTACCTCAAGCCTTTCAGACTCTTTTGTTTTTCTGCGTTATATTAATAAAAATTGCAGTGGGATTTTACCCTACTGTTTATAGTCAAAAAAAACTATCAAGAACCTATTCCTTTCCTCGGGCCATGTAACCACAAAGGTTAGCCATAATACCAAGGTGTCTCATTGACTCATCAAGATAAAAGTCACTATTATCATCATCCTCATCATAATATCCATGTTCAACATCGTCTTGTGAGTCGATCATCACCTAGAGAGAGTGATTCATTAGCTTTATGATCATGACAATGTGCATCTTTACGTTCTAATGACTTGTGAGATGATGTTACTAATGACTCCAACATCTCCTTTGGCACGCATGAGGTCACAAACCTCACATAGACAATCACCAAATTTAGGATCACTAGGATGCATTTTATGAAAAGCAATGGACGTTTGAAGTATCTCATCTAGATTTTCCAAGGAATAGTATGGAAAGTGCTCCTCAAGATATCTCCATACAGTATAAGCACATTAAAATGTAGGCAAGCATACAAGCAAATTTCTAGAAAATCCTCTTATGATAAGATCAATAGCTCTAAGATTGCAAGTCATGTCAAGATACTCATCGGGGGTAGGATGCAAGGGATCAATAGGAGGCGCACAAGGGCTAGTAATATACTTGCTCAAATTATATTCATTGAAAATCTCAACCATCTCATTTTTCCAAGCACTATAGAACTCTCCGTCAAGCATAGGCACTCTACGTCTAATACTCCCAACAGTAGACTCGTCCATCTTCCTCCCATGGTGATTAAACCAAAGCAATGGAGACCAAAGCTCTGATACCAATTGAAAGGATCGAGAAGAGGTGTCTAGAGGGGGTGATTAGACCCTCAACAAGTAAAAGTAGCAGTTTTTAAGTTCTTCAAGTTGAGGTGGGAGTTTTAGCACAAGTTTAAGCATTCACAATACATTTCAAGCAAGCATGGCAAGAGTATAAGCAGCGGAAAGAGTAAAGCATGCTAGTAGCAAGAAAGTAAAGGGGAGGGATTGGAGTGTGCAAACGCAATGAAGACACGGAGATTTTTGGCGTGGTTCTGATAGGTAGTGCTATCGTACATCCATGTTGAGGGAGACTTCAACCCACAAAAGGTAATGGTTGTGCGAGTCCACGGAGGGCTCCACCAACGAAGGGTCCATGAAGAAGCAACCTTGTCTATGCCACCATGGCCATCGCCCATGAAGGACTTGGCTCACTTGGGTAGATCTTCACGAAGTAGGCGATCTCCTTGCCCTTACAAACTCCTTTGTTCAACTCCACAATCTTGTCTGAGGCTCCCAAGTGACACCTAACCAATCTAGGAGACACCACTCTCCAAGAGTAATAGACAGTGTGTTGATGATGAACTCCTTGCTCTTGTGCTTGAAATGATAGTCTCCCCAACACTCAACTCTCTCTCACAGATTTTTTTTTGGTGGAAAGAAGATTTGAGTGGAAAGCAACCTGGGGAAGGCCAGAGATCAAGATTCTAGTGGTAGGATTGGAATGCCTTGGTCTCAACACATGAGTAGGTGGTTCTCTCTCAGAAAATGATTAGTGGAAGTGTAGGCATGTTCTGATGGCCCTCTCATAAATGGAGATGGGGTTGGAGGGGTATATATAGCCACCACACAAAATCCAATCGTTACACACATTTGATCCAACTCGGTCAGACCGAATAGATGAACTCGGTAAGACCGATTTAGTTCAAAATGTGAACGTTAGGAATCTCGGTGGGACCGACATGATAAACTCAGTGAGAGCGATGTGCTAGGGCTTGGGCAAAACCTCATCTCGGTGAAACCGATTGCATGAGCTCGGTGAGACCGATTTTAGCAATGAGCAAACAGAGTTGGTCAGGCAAACTCGGTGGGACCGATCACTCATTTCAGTGAGACTGAAATGTTATGAAGGGAAACAGAGAGTTTGCAAGGCCATCTCGGTGAGACCAAGATCCCGATCGGTGTGACCGAATTGGCTAGGGTTTCTAGCAGTGGCTATGTCAACTGAACTCGGTGGCACCGGATAGATCAGATCGGTGGGGCTGAGTTTGACTTTGGGTTTTGGACATATGTGGAAATGAGAAAGTGGTTGAGGATTTTGGAGCAATATCACTAAGCACGTTAAGCAAGCAGACCATTAAGCAACATCTCGTCCCTTTTAATAGTATTGGCTTTCCTATGGACTCAATGTGATCTTGGATCACTAAAATGAAAAAGAAGAGTCTTGAGCCTTTGCCAATCTTTGTCCTTAGCATTTTGAAGGGGTTTCACATCCTCTCGTCCTTGCCACTCCATTGTTGAACTCATCTGAAATATTCTCAATAAAAGTATTACTCCAACAAGAGATATGGTGTTGTCATTCATTACCAAAATCACCCAGGGAGCACTTGTGCTTTCAAGAGTGCTCTCCCCCAGCAAGTTGCTAGGAGAGGGCAGCTACACAGTTACCTTTCTGTGAGGGTTGCAAAGGGTTCGAAAACCTGTATAGGTTTCCTTGGCCCTCCTTTTATAGCTCAAGGGATCACCACAATGGCAAAAACTTCATTACAAGGTGATTAGACTAATACAGAACTATCATACCTAACTCTGCTAGTTAGGACAAATTGCATTAAATGCATTGCTAGGTGTCGTGTGGAGGAGGAGCCCCGGCAAGGCTGCCGCACCACTTGCTCAATTATCTCCTATTAGCTTGACACGCCATTAGGACAGGTGTCAATAAAGGTAATCCTACTTCCCAGCAAGCTGACACGTACGATTATCTACACCTAACCAACTGCGGACTAGCACGACCTTGCTGAAAATGGTGTTGTGCTTTTAGATCTTTTCTGCTTCTTCATTAATATGGATTTGGGTCAGCCCCCAGCTCCATCTTGATATCTTTGGCATTTCGACGATGCGGGCCGTTCGCGTCAAAAACCAGGGGCTCGCACGCACATAGGATGCTGTTAGGGTGCTCGCGCGTGATTTGGGGTAACTATCGTTTCTGCCATAACTTCCCCCTTTATCACAGCCTTCCCCCCTTCCCCATGACGCGGATTAGGCTTAGGGCATGGGATTGGTGTAGAAGGGTAGTCGTGGTGGTGGTGCTTTGATCATAGCAGTCAGAATGTCAGATTGGCGAAACTAGGCGGTTGATGCAGTGTGGCGCCTGCCATGGGGGCAGCGAGTTGGATCGGTGGAGCGGGGTGGTCACCCTAGGTTAGTGGAGAGCCAGCCCCTACGCTCCCTTCTAAAAAGGAGGGGTGTAAGAGCAGTGATGCTCATCCACCTTACTCTTATCACTTTCCTTTCTTCTGCTTCTGTCATGGCAAGAGGAAAAGGCCGGGCTCATGCCTCGGCCATGGTGGCAAGAGCTTCTCCTCGACATCATGCATCTGCATCGGCTACGGCCGCGGAAGTTGGTGCTAGCGCACAAGGTGGGGCCACAGGGTGAGGTCGGGGTCGACATGGCACCCACGATTGAGGCAGACGGAGCAGTGCGCTCGTTGTTTCTCCTCCAACCGCTCTATTCCCGACTGATGGTCATACGGGGGACACGGCGCTCAAGTTCATCGTCGAGTTGTGCAATCCACCCACAGTCGCGGGGACACGGCGCTCCCTCATCCTTTAGCCAGGGTGATTGAGGTTGATTAGCCGCTCGGGATATGGATGCGCATGAGCGGCTGCTGTAACGATGCCGTGCGGGCGAACGTTGAGTTCCCCGCGACTCGTGTCATGTTCCTTAGGCACGGGTGGAAAACGTTTGCCCACGCTCACTATTCTGCAGAGGGGCTCGCCCTCCACTTCAAGTTGGTGGAGTCCGACATGCTCTCCATCAAGATCTTCGGGTGTTCAGGCGCTCGCCTTGGGTGCTGTGTGGAAAGCTCAAGTGACGACAAAAGCTCCCCCGCGAGCAAAAGTGACGAGGAGGACGCTATTGGTGAAGATGACGATGGTGAGTTCCCGACCATCAAGTCCAAAGACGATGACTCGGACTCCAGCTGAACGCCAACTGAACCTTCATCACCACCTGAGCAGCGGTAGCACCACCATTTGTAGTTGGACCCCGGCAGAGTGATTTGTCAAGGGTGCTTGGCCTAGACGCTATTGCCCCTCCAGCTGGACACTGCAGGCTCGTGGGCTCCAGCTTCGTCTTCCCTGCCGGGTGTCTCGCCGAGCCGGATCCCTCTGGTCCTGGCGGGGGTGACCAGGGTATTTCCCAGGCGCTCCTTTTGCCTTCTTGCACTCGATGTAAACCCTAGGAGGAGAGGGACAAGAAAGGCATTACAGAGCACATTTCTTTTTTATCGGAAAATGTAAGCATTTCCCGTGTTTGAAGCAAGTATAAACATTTCCTTATCCATATTTGCACTTGTATGACTTGTACTTGTTATCTCACGCAATTTTGAGAAATAAACTTGTCGGAGACAAAATTTGCCTTAGACACCCTGAAGGACTAGTTCCTCAGCAATCTTCTGTGAGTAGGATATCTAGAAAAGCTTCTTGCCAGTCTCAAATGCAGCTACTACTATCCCTTGTCGAGCAGACTCGAGGCAAGTCTAGGAGCGGGGATGGTGGCTGGCCACTTGCCGGTTTTAAACGCAGCTATAACTAATACTATCGAGTGACTTGAGGCAAGGATAGGAGTGTGAATGAAAGGCGCGGCAAGGTCTCCTCGCATGCAAGTTTCTCATACGCAGGTGCAATATGGAATGACGGGAATTTTCAAATGAAACATACTTTCTACTTATCTTTCTTTGCTATAGTTCTTATTACCTGGACAAAAAGGGGCTACCATAGGTTGGAACATGCACGCTACCATCCTCCCCACCCCCCGGGAAAGTTGCGCGCAAGGAACCCTTCTGTCTTTGATGCAAAAAGAAAGAACAGAAAAGATAGCATAGGGCCCTTGGAAGCAGGTTAATCATCTTATCTAAGCAAATGTAACTACATGAAAAATCATGCCATAGCATATAGATAATCATGCATGCAAGTTTGTAAAATACTTAGTTTATATGCACAGGGTCTGCGTCTGGCTTTGTGCAAAGGGTTACAAGCCTTTGAGACTATGCTTTTACAAAACGGGTTGCCGGGGCAGGGCTCAGCAACTGCGCCTTATGGGTAGAACTTGCGAAGATGCTCAATATTCCATGAGTTTTGCACACGAATGCCATATATGATCTCCATACGGACTGTGTCGGGTCTGGTGACTCATACAACCTGGTAAGGGCCCTCCCACTTTGGCGTCAACTTGTTTGTACCCTTGGCGGACTGAATGTGCGGAAGGACCAGGTCGCCTTCCTCAAGGCTCCAAGCATGAACCTTGAGGCTATTATAGCGGCGCAAGCCCTGCTGATAGCGTGCAGCATGCACAGCCTCCCGAAGACGATCTTCCTCAAGGAGCATGCCATCGTCATGCCGCAGCTGCTCTTGCTCTACTTCATCGTAGGCAAGTACTCGGTGTGACTTGTATATGAGTTCCGTGGGGAGCACCACCTCTACACCATAGACTAGGGAGAAGGGTGTCTGGCTAGTAGCTCGATTTGGTGTTGTCCTGAGAGACCAAAGAACCACCGACAACTCACCAATCCAACACCTCCCGCACTTGTGCAGCTTTTCAAAAGTTCTTGTCTTGATCCCGCGCAACACTTTAGCATTTGTCCTCTCCGCTTGCCCGTTGCTCCTTGGATGAGCAATAGATGCGAAGAACACCTTGCTCCCAAGGCTTTGGGTATATTGCATGAAGGTGCGGCTCGTGAATTGTGTGCCTTTGTCGGTGATGATACTGTTTGGTACCCTGAACCGACAAACTAATCCTTTGAAGAACTTGACGGCTGGTTGTACAGTTACCTTTCTCACTGGCTCCACTTCATGCCACTTTGTGAACTTTTCGGTGGCGACGAACAAAACTCAAAGCCCCCAGTAGCACGGGGGAAGGGGCCCAAAATATCAAGCCCCCAGACCAAAAAGGGCCAGGCGAGAGGAATCGTTTGGAGGGCTTGTGTTGGTTGATGTATGATCTTTGAATGGAACTAGCATGCTTCACATCTGGTTACTAGCTCAGTTGCATCCTGGAGGGCAGTGGGCCAATAAAAGCCTTGCCGGAAGGCCTACCTGACAAGGGTTCTTGCTCCTATGTGAGAACCATGTACTCCTCCATGTATCTCTGCCAACAACTTTAGTCCATCTTCTCGGGTAATGCACTTCAATTTCACTCTGTTTGGTCTCTTTCTGCACAGGAAGTTATCCACAAACTCATACATACTTGACTGATAGGCTACTTTCTCAGCTTGCTCTTGCTCTTCAGGAAGTTCTCCTATTTGGAGAAATTGAACTATATATTGTGCCCATGTCGGATCTTGGGGCTCGACAAAAAGGACTAAAGGCATTTCTTTGGCCACGGGAGCACTGATCTCAGCGGCAAGAATCTGGGATTCTTCCTGAGGCCGCTGCTCACCGGCAGGCGCATCACTGCTCTGCTTTGCATGCGGCTTCTGGGAGCTTTGTCGGAAAGTATGTGCCATCACTTATCTTCCTCCTCTTCTTGGCTCTTGTTAATGAGGTGACTGTGGGTCGAGTCAAGTGAGCACAAAAGTCCCTGGTTCCATAGGGAGCTTTTGGGCAGCACGCTTTGACAGCTGGTAAGCGATGCTATTTTCCGCACAATGGATGTGCTTTGTTTGCAGACCGTCAAAGTACTCTTCAAACTTTCTCACTTCATTTATGTACGCTTCAGTCAACGGGCGCTGGTAATCCTCGTTCACTTGTTTGACTACAACTTGCGAACCTCCAGGGGCGATCAACTTTTGGATTCCCAACTCTACCGCAATTCTGAGGCCGGCAAGCAGCCCCTCATACTCAACAGTATTATTGGTAGCTTCCTCACGGGGGGAATGCATTTCAACTATGTACTTGAGATGCTCTCCGGTGGGTGCGATAAAAAGCACTCTAGCACCGGTGCCTTGCAACAAGAAAGCACCATCAAACTACATGATCCAGTTCTTTGCGGTTTCCCTGTCGGGGAGAGCTGATTTCTCAATCTCGTCATCTGCTATTGGTGTCCATTCTGCAATGAATTTTCTCAATGCTCTGCTCTGAATAGTTGATGTACTCTGAAACTTGAGCACAAAGCTTGACAATTCCAATGCCCACTCTACTATTTTATCAGTAGCCTCTAGATTCCTCAGAATGTGCTGCACACCCGAATACCTTGATCTAGCCCCCTGCAAGAGAGAGCAGACAAAGTATATTGGCCGCTCCACCACTTTCCTCTTTGATGTGACTTATCGATCATCCATCCTCTCTTGTACCAATCTTCCCTTCCCACATCTAGCTCTGCTGGAGATGATGCCCCTTCGTCGTGGGATGGCTCTACCGCCATCGTTTCTCCATCTTCAACCTCCCTCTGCACAATCAGCGCAGCACTGACCACTTGATTCATCGCCGCCAAGTACAACAGCAACGGCTCTTGCTGTTTAGGCACGACTATAGTTGGCAAAGAGGACAGGTACCCTTTCAGGTCTTGCAGCGCAGCCTCCGCTGCCGGAGTCCATTTTATCGGACCTGCCTTTTTCAATATCTTGAAAAATGCGAGGGCGCGTGATACTTCTCCGTCGTATCTATAATTTTTGATTGTTCCATGCCAATATTTTACAACTTTCATATACTTTTGACGCCTTTTTATACTATTTTCGGGACTAACATATTGATCCAGTGCCCAGTGCCAGCTCTTGTTTGTTGCATGTTTTATGTTTCGCAGAAACCAATTAACAAACGGAGTCCAAACGGGATAAAAACAGACGGAGATTATTTTTCGAATATTTATGATTTTTGGGAAGAAAAATCAATGTGAGACGATGGCCGACGGGGCCACGAGGCAGGGGCGCGCGTGATTATTTTTCGAATATTTATGATTTTTGGGAAGAAAAATCAATGTGAGACGATGGCCGACGGGGCCACGAGGCAGGGGCGCGCCCCAGGGGGGCACGCGCGCCCCTGACACTCATGGGCACCCCGTAAGGCGGCTGACGCTCTTCTTTTTCCGCAACAAAGCTAATTTTCGGAGAAAAAATTTGGGCGAAGGTTTCAATCCAATCGAAGTTACAGATCTCCGGATATATAAGAAACAGTCAAAGGGCAGAATCTGGGGACGTAGAAACAAAGAGAGACAGAGAGACAGATCCAATCTTGGAGGGGCTGTCTCCCCTCCCATGCCATGGGAGCCAATGACCAGAGGGGAAACCCTTCTCCCATCTAGGGAGAAGGTCAAGGAAGAAGAAGAGGAAGGGGGCTCTCTCCCCCTTGCTTCCGGTGGCATCAGAACGCCGCTGGGGGGCATCATCATCACCGCGATCTACACCAACACCTTTGCCATCTTCACCAACATCTCCATCACCTTCCCCCCTTCTATATTCCGCGGTCCACTCTCCCGCAACCCGCTGTACCCTCTAATTGAACATGGTGCTTTATGCTTCATATTATTATCCAATGATGTGTTGCCATCCTATGATGTTTGTGTAGATTTTCGTTGTCCTACTGGTGATTGATGAATTACTATGATTGCTTTAATTTTCTTGTGGTTATATTGCTGTCCTATTGTGCCCTCCGTGTCACGCAAACGTGAGGGATTCCCGCTGTAGGGTGTTGCAATGCATTCGTGATTCGCTTATAGTGGGTTGCTTGAGTGATAGAAGCATAAACCCGAGTAAGGGGGTTGTGGCGTATGGGATAAAGGGGACTTGATATGTTAATGCTATGGTTGGGTTTTACCTTAATGATCTTTAGTAGTTCCAATCATAAGTGCATATGATCCAAGAAGAGAAAGTATGTTAGCTTATGCCTCTCCCACATAAAACTTGCTATCGGTCTAGTAAAGTAGTCAATTGCTTAGGGACAATTTCACAACTCCTACCACCACTTTTCCACACTCGCTATATTTACTTTATTGCTTCTTTATCTAAACAACCTCTAGTTTATATTTACATGCTCTTTATTATCTTGCAAACCTATGCAACAAAACCTACAAAGTACTACTAGTTTCATACTTGTTCTACGTAAAGGAAACGCTAAGCGTGCGTAGAGTTGTATCGGTGGTCGATAGAACTTGAGCGAATATTTGTTCTACCTTTAGCTCCTCGTTTGGTTCGACACTCTTACTTATCGAAAGAGGCCACAATTGATCCCATACACTTGTGGGTTATCAAGACCTTTTTCTGGCGCCGTTGCCGGGAGTCATAGCGTGGGGTGAATATTCTCGTGTGTGCTTGTTTGCTCTATCACTAAGTAATTTTTATTTGTTGTTCTAAGTTGTTCTCTATCTTTAGTTATGGATATGGAACACGAAATACCAAAAAATTAGGTGTACTTGCTACTCATGGAGATGGGGAACCTCCTAAAACCCTCGATGTTGGTTATGTGAAAAATATTATGTACTACTTTGATAATCCTGAAAAAACCCCATTCAATTGTGTTATGGGAGACACGTTGTATCAACGTGAATATTTTAGGGATTATCGCTTGACTCAAAAAGGGAAACTATTATGGGATCAAATTCATATGTTGCATTGGTATGCTCAGGAACAATGCTTGAGATATGATTATACTTGTTGCTCTATGATGAAGGCTCCACACCTTCCCTTTTCATGCAAATTCAATGATAATAAAACCTTGGCTTTTTATGCTAATGGTATATATGATTACTATGATGTGGAACAAATAGAAGAATTCATTGCTTTTATGGGTGCTTATGAAATTGAATCTTTGTTTAAAGAGTGTGAAAATCTTGATGATGTTGTTTACAGACCTGGAAATTATGCTATACTTAAATATTGCTATGATAATTATGAATTCAATTCCGATATTGATGCATTTATTGAGGAAGTCTCTGCTGTCCAAGAAGAGATTAATATTTTGCAGGAGTCTATGGAAGAAGAAATTGATGAAACTGTGAGCTCATTGGATGAAAAAGATGATGAGGAGAGTGAAGAACAAAAGGAGGAAGAGCGGATTAGCTACCTGTGCCCACCTTCTAATGAGCGTAACTCTTCAACTCATACATTGTTTAATTTCCCTTCGTGCTTACCGAAGGATGATTGCTATGATGATTGTTATGATCCCGTTGATTCTCTTGAAATACCCCTTTTTGATGATGCTTGCTATGCTTGTGGCCAAGATGCCAATATAAATTATGCCTATGGAGATGAAATTGCTATAGTTCCTTATGTTAAACATGAAATTGTTTCTATTGCACCCTCGCATGATAGTCCTATTATCTTTTTGAATTCTCCAAACTACACTATATCGGAGAAGTTTGTGCTTATTAAGGATTATATTGATGGGTTGCGTTTTACTACTACACATGATGATTTTGATGAATATAATATGCATGTGCTTGCTGCTCCTACTTGCAATTATTATAAGATAGGAACTATATCTCCGCCTATTTATGTTTCCAACATGATAGAATTGCAAGAAACTGCTTATACTATGCATTGGCCTTTACTTGGTGTGCATGAATTGTTCTTTTATGACATGCCGATGCATATAAAGAGAGTTAGACTTCCTTATTGCATGATATATGTTACTTTGTGCTCACTACTAAATTACAATCATTGTTAATTAAAATTGGCTTTGATATACCTTGGGATCTGGATGGATCCATTCCTTGAGCACTATATGCCTAGCTTAATGGCTTTAAACAAAGCGCTGCCAGGGAGACAATCTGGAAGTTTTAGAGAGTCATTTATTTCTGTTGAGTGCTTTTATATAGTTTAAAAACAAAAAATAAAGAGGGGAACCCAAAACTTTTCAAAAAGGAAAGTGAAAGTGAGAGAGACAAGCATTGTTGAAGTGGGGGAGCTCCTTGAACTTTGTTCATGCTCACGGAAACTTTGTGAATCTTGATTACAGAAACTTTTCAACAAAAATAATTATCCCCTTTTACAATTCCATTGCATTATAAAAATAATGTGCCAAGGTTTTCCTTTAGGATGTTTACAATGCTTGTTGGTTTGTGCGGTGCAGGACAGAAACTTTGGCTGTAGTGCGCGATTTTACATTTTTTACTGGAACACCAAACGGTTCTGAAACTTTTTGCACTGTCTTCCTGTACAAATATTTTATTTGTCCTAATTTTTTTAGAATTTTTGGGGTACCAGAAGTATTGTGAATGTTCAGATTGCTACAGGCTGTTCTGTTTTTGACAGATTCTGTTTTTGATTCATAATTTGCTTGTTTTGATGAAACTATCAATTTCTATCAATGGATTAAGCCATGGAAAAGCTATATTACAGTAGACACAATGCAAAAACAAAATATGAATTCGTTTGCAACAGTACTTAGAGTAGTTATTTGCTTTATTATACTAACGGATCTTACCGAGTTTTCTCTTGAAGTTTTTTGTGGATGAAGTGTTTGATCGAGGAGGTCTCAATATGAGGAAAAGGAAGAGAGGCAAGAGCTCAAGATTGTGGATGCCCAAGGCACCACAAGTAAATATTCAAGGAGACTCAAGCATCTAAGCTTGGGGATCCTCCAGAAGGCATCCCCTCTTTCTTCAACAAGTATCGGTATGTTTTCGGATTCGTTCGTTCATGCGATATGTGCAAGTCTTGGAGCGTCTTTTGCATTCAGTTTTAACTTTTCTTTTATCCACCATGCTGGTATGAGATAGTGCTCGGTTGATTTATAGAATGCTCATTGCACTTTACTTAAATCTTTTGAGTATGGCTTTATAGAATGCTTCACGTGCTTCACTTATATCATTTGAAGTTTGGATTGCCTGTTTCTCTTCACATAGAAAACCGCCATTTGTAGAATGCTCTTTTGCTTCACTTGTATTTGTTAGAGTGTGGGCATATATTTTGTAGAAATAATTAAACTCTCTTGCTTCACTTATATCTATTTAGAGAGATGACAGGAAGTGGTCATTCACATGGTTAGTCATAAAATCCTAAATGAAACTTGTAGATCACTGAATATGGTATGTTTGATTCGTTGCAATAGTTTTGCGATATAAAGATGGTGATATTAGAGTCATGCTAGTGGGTAGTTGTGGATTGTAGAAATACTTGTGTTGAAGTTTGTGATTCTTGTAGCATGCACGTGTGGTGAACCGTTGTGTAACGAAGTTGGAGCATGAGGAATTTATTGATTGTCTTCCTTATGAGTGGCAGTCGGGGAAGAGCGATGGTCTTTTCCTACCAATCTATCCCCCTAGGAGCATGCACGTAGTACTTTGTTTCAAAGACTAATAGATTTTTGCAATAAGTATGTGAGTTCTTTATGACTAATGTTGAGTCCATGGATTATACGCAGTCTCACCCTTCCATCATTGCTAGCCTCTTCGGTACCGTGCATTGCCCTTTCTCACCTCGAGAGTTGGTGCAAACTTTGCCGGTGCATCCAAACCCCGTGATACGATACGCTCTATCACACATAAGCCTCCTTATATCTTCCTCAAAACAGCCACCATACCTACCTATCATGGCATTTCCATAGCCATTCCGAGATATATTGCCATGCAACTTCCATCATCATCATATACATGACTTGAGCATTCATTGTCATATTGCCTTGCACGATCGTAAGATAGCTAGCATGATGTTTTCATGGCTTGTCCATTTTTTGATATCTTTGCTATGCTAGATCATTGCACATGCCGGTACACCGCCGGAGGCATTCATATAGAGTCATATTTTTGTTCTAGTATCAAGTTGTAATATTGAGTTGTAAGTAAATAAAATTTGATGATAATCATTATAGAGAATTGCCCCATAAAAAAAGAGAGGACAAAGAAGCCTAAATAAAAAATGGGGCCAAAGATGCCCACAACAAAAAGGGGGAAGGGGCAATGCTACTATCCCTTTACCACACTTGTGCTTCAAAGTAGCACCATGTTCTTCATATAGAGAGTCTCTTGAGTTATCACTTTCGTATACTAGTGGCAACTTTCATTATAGAACTTGGCTTGTATATTCCGATGATGGGCTTCCTCAAATGCCCGAGGTCTTCATGAGCAAGCAAGTTGGATGCACACCCACTTAGTTTTCAGTTTGAGCTTTCATACACTTATAGCTCTAGTGCATCCGTTGCATGGCAATCCCTACTCCTCGCATTGACATCAATTGATGGGCATCTCCATAGCCCGTTGATTAGCCGCGTCGGTGTGAGACTTTCTCCCTTTTTGTCTTCTCCACACAACCTCCACCATCACACTCTATTCCATCTATAGTGCTATATCCATGGCTTGCGCTCATGTATTGCGTGAAAGATGAAAAGGTTTGAGAACATCAAAAGTATGAAACAATTGCTTGGCTTGTCATCGGGGTTGTGCATGATTTGAAATTTTGTATGATGAAGATGGAGCATAGCCAGACTATATGATTTTGTAGGGATAACTTTCTTTGGCCATGTTGTTTTGAAAAGACATGATTGCTTTACTAGTACGCTCAAAGTATTATTGTTTTTATGTCAAATGATAGACTATTGCCTTGATTCACTCGCGTCTTAATATTCATGCCATGATTACAATATATGATCAAGATTATGCTAGGTAGCATTCCACATCAAAAATAATCTTTTTTATCATTTACCTACCGAGAATGAGAAGGAATTAAGCTTGGGGATGCGGATTCGGTCTCCGTCGTATCTATAATTTTTGATTGTTCCATGCCAATATTTTACAACTTTCATATACTTTTGGCAACTTTTTATACTATTTTTGGGACTAACATATTGATCAGTTGCCCAGTGCCAATTCCTGTTTGTTGCATGTTTTATGTTTCGCAGAAACCCAATATCAAAGGGAGTCCAAACGGGATAAAAATGGACGGAGATTATTTTTGTAATACTTATGATTTTTTGGAAGAAAAATCAACGCGAGACGGTGCCCGAGGGGGCTACGAGGCAGGGGCGCGCCCCTGACCCTCGTGGGCACCCCGTAAGGCTATTGACGCTCTTCTTTTGCCGCAAGAAAGCTAATTTTCAGAGAAAAATATGGGTGAAGGTTTCAATCCAATCGGAGTTACGGATCTCCGGATATATAAGAAACGGTGAAAGAGCAGAATCTGGGGATGCAGAAACAGAGAGAGACAGAGAGACAGATCCAATCTCGGAGGGGATCTCGCCCCTCCCACGCCATGGGAGCCAACGACCAAAGGGGAAACCCTTCTCCGATCTAGGGAGAAGGTCAAGGAATAAGAAGAAGAAGGAGGGGGCTCTCTCCCCCTTGCTTCCGATGGCGCCGGAACACCGCCGGGGGCCATCATCATCACCGCGATCTACACCAACACCTCCGCCATCTTCACCAACATCTCCATCACCTTCCCCCCTTCTATATTCAGCGGTCCACTCTCCTACAACCTGTTGTACCCTCTACTTGAACATGGTGCTTTATGCTTCATATTATTATTCAATGATGTGTTGCCATCCTATGATGTCTGGGTAGATTTTCGTTGTCCTACTGGTGATTGATGAATTGCTATGATTGGTTTAATTTGCTTGTGGTTATGTTGTTGTCCTATTGTGCCCTCCGTGTCACGCAAGCATGAGGGATTCCCCTTGTAGGGTGTTGCAATATGTTCATGATTTGCTTATAGTGGGTTGCTTGAGTGACAGAAGCATAAACCCGAGTAAGGGGGTTGTGGCGTATGGGATAAAGGGGACTTGATATGTGTAGGATCGAAAGTATGTCTAGAGGGGGGTGATTAGACTACTTGACAATATAAAAATTCAGCCTTTTGATAAACAAAAGTTTTTTTGGCAGATTCACGATGATGATCAAGTCAAGTATCACCCTACACATGCAATTCTAGAGTATAGGCAGCGGAAAGTAAATTGCACATGTAGTAAAGAGAGGTGGAGAAGAGCAAACGCAATTTGGAGACACGGAGATTTTTCTCGTGGTTCCGATAGGTGGTGCTATCGTCAATCCACGTTGATGGAGACTTCAACCCACGGAGGGTAACGGCTGCGAGAGTCCACGGAGGGCTCCACCCACGAAGGGTCCACGAAGAAGCAACCTTGTCTATGCCATCATGGCATACGCCCACGGAGGACTAGCCTTACTCGGGGTAGATCTTCACGAAGTAGGCGATCTCCTTGCCCTTACAAACTTCTTGGTTCAACTCCACATCTTGACGGAGGCTCCCAAGCGACACCTAACCAATCTAGGAGGCACCACCTCCAAAAGGTAATAGATGGTGTTGATGATGATGAACTCCTTGCTCTTGTGCTTCAAATGATAATCTCCCCAACACTCAACTCTCCTCACTGATTTGGCTGTGGTGGAAGAAAGGATTGAGTGGAAAGCAACTTGGGAAGGCTAGAAATCAAGTTTCATATGGTGGGAGTGGAGCAACTTGATCTCAACACAAGGGTAGGTAGTTTTCTTCTCGAAATGTAAGGTAGGAGTGGTAGTTCTTTCGATGGCTCTCTCCACGAATGAAGAGGGGGTGGAGGGTATTTATAGCCTCCACACAAAATCCAACTGCTACACACATTTGACCAATCTCGGTCAGACCGAAGTTGACAACTCGGTGAGACCGAAAGTTCAAATCTTGTGAACGTTGGGATTTTCGGTGGGACCAAAAATACAATCTCGGTTAGTCCGATTCTTCCAAAGACAAGAGCTTGCCAATCTCGGTGGGACCGACTTCATCATCTCGGTGACACCGATTTGATGACAGAAGGTTACAGAAGCTTGGCAACTCAAGTTTCGGTGAGACCGAGTTCAGAATCGGAAAATCCGAAATTTCTAGGGTTTGGCTTTGTGGCTGAGGTGGTTCATCTCGGTGTGACTGAGTTTAGGAAATCGGTGGGACCGAGATTACTTGTGAGTGTATCTTTGAAGTGAGAGTTGCTGATAGTTTAGGAGATGTATCACTAAGCACTTTGAGCAACCAGATCATTATCATAACCTCATCCCCTTTTAATAGTATTGGCTTTCCTATGGACTCAATGTGATCTTGGATCACTAAACCAAAAATGGAGTCTTGAGCTTTTGCCAATGCTTGCCTTAGCATTTTGAGGGTCCACTTCTTCACCATTGCCATACCCATATCACTGAACTTTCTGAAATGATTCTCAAGAAACTATTAGTTCAATGATATATATGTTGTTATTAATTACCAAAACCACCCGGGGATTAGTTGCACTTTCAATCTCCCCCTTTTTGGTAATTGATGACAACATATAGATCAAAGCTTCGACAAAGGATATAATCAATGAATAATATTGTCGCTTTGAGAAGTATGTGATAAGCAAGAGCTCCCCCTAAATTTGTGCATTATTTAAGATTTGCGTTTGAATGCAAATGCACAATCGATTAGGATCATGGGTCACTCTTTCATGTCACATACATCTTGGTGGAGCGCACAAAATGATAAGAATGAATAGCATGCACCCAATCACCAAGACATGAGTAAATGGTCATACAAGATATGAATAGCATATGATAAGCATTAAGCACACATTAAGGCATAGTACGACCAGGCACTCATCAAAGTAGAGCAAACGTAGTATCAAACGCATGTAATGTCTCAAAATCTCAAAAGTATCTCAAAAGACCGCAAATGAAACGAAAGAGCAAAAGCGAGCACTCTCTCTCTCGAAGTCCTATGATCTATACAATTTCTCCCCTTTGGCAACAAGTTACCAAAAGTTCGAAAAGTATAGAGCTAAGCGTCACTTGGGACTCTGGGCGGCTCTGTGCAGGTTGATGGAGTTGAGATGGCAGCATCGGCGAAGACTTCACTGATGTCTGTGGAGCTGGAGGAGTGGTCACTAGAGCTAGAGCTGGAACCGATGGAGCTGTGGGAGGTGCCGAGGTCTGTAGTCCCGTGTCATCCATCGAATAGCAGCTGATCGGGTCTTGTAGGAACCGGAGCAGCTGTTGATAATCATCCTGGACTAGGTCATCCTGCATCTCACGCATGAGCTCTTCCTTCTCCCTCTTTGCTTCCTCAATATCTGCCTCAAGCTTGTTGACAGTGACTTGCACTTCAGTCAGCTTCACATCCAGAGCATGGATCTTGTCTTCAACAATCCTCTCAAGACTCTCCTGAGACCGCACAATGCTGGCCAGGCGTTGTTCAATCCTCTGGGTAGCTTCAAGGAGCTGCTCTCCAACACTCTTGGGTTTAGCTGCTGCTGCTGCTGCTTCCTTCTCAGCTTTGGCTTTCTTGGCAGCTTCAACCTTTGCTTGTCCTTCAACTGACGTTGGATCCTCCTCATCCATCACAACTTCATTGTCCTCATGCTCAGGCTGCAGTGGCAAATGTGGTCTATCCAACAAGTATGTGCCCGTGCCAAACTTGGCATTGATTAGCATCTGAATGTGCGGGGCAAATCCACACGACCTCTTCTGGTCAGCTGCAGTCCTCTTGATAGTCTCAACTATCAAGTCCATCACCTTGAAAGGAGCCTTCTCATCAAGTATATGCAGCATGTTGATAGAATACCCTCTGATCATGCGATGATCTCCAGACTTGGGCATCAAGGTATGCCTCAGAATAGTGTTTGTGGTAGGTAGACCTGCCTGGAGATGATACACTGAGCCGAGCTTCCAGATTTCCACATCCTTAGCTGGTACCTCGTTGTACATATTCTTCATAGATTCATGGTTCTTCTTGGGAATACCATAGACATCAACATCATCCTCTCTCTCAGACTGGAGCATTCAGCAAGGCTGCCCATTCTTCAACAGTTGAAGAGAATCTTTGGCCTTCACCATCCATGTGATCTTTCCATCCGGATAGAAATGAGTGTGGCATAGAATTGCATGATCATCTCATCATTCCAATCATCACCTTCGACCAATAAAGTCTGCAACACCACATGCAGTGAAGCTCTCATGCACATGTGGAAAGAAGTCTCTGTGCTCTTCACTGTCAATGTATGCCCAGTCAACATAGCGAGTGTCTGCAACAATGGGCTTCTTGTCCATTAGCACAGTCTCATAGAAGTCCTGCTGCTCTCTGGTGTGGAATCTTGGATCAACAGCAGTTCTTCTCCTCACAGCATATGGATCAGCTTGTCTCCATAGCCTGAGACCTCTATCCTTCCTTTCCTTCATGTTTTCAGCTCGAGGATGAGCATCATTGTGAAGTGGCAGTTTCTGACGAAGTTTCAGCAATACAGGTGCCTCATCATCTGACTCAGCTGGTGGCACATCTTCTTTCTTCTTCTCTGAAGCTGGGATGTTCCTGACAGTCTTCTTGGGCTTGGCAGCAGGCTTGGCTTGAGCTGCCTTGACTGGAGCAGATGGCTTGGACTTTGAAGGGGCTCCAGCCCTGATGGCATCACCCATGAACTTAGACTTCTGAGGAGGAGGCTGGGGTGCTTCCTCATCCTCATCTTCCTCTGCTGCATCATCATGCACAATCCTCTTCCTCTTGGAAGTTTTCTTCACCTTGCTTTTAGTTTCCTCTTCCATACTTAGCTTCTTGGCAACAGTGGACTTCTTCACTTTACTGGTGCCTTTCTTGGTTTGCTGCCCTTGATGCTCTTTGGCAACAACTTTTCTCTTTGGCTTGGAGGAGACCTCTTCCTCAGCAATGAAATCAGAATCTTCTTCATCAGAGTTCCTCTTCTTTCTGGCCCTGGTGGCTGCAGGAGGCAAACCACTTGGTGTGCTCCTCTCACCATCATCTGAAAAGTTGCTGGACTCAGGACTAGTGCCTGCCTCTGGAATATCAGCAATTGGTGATTCAGACCTGTTCTGGCTGTCACTGGCATCTGACATGGCTGACAACCTGTGAATAGATAAGGTGTAGGCAGAGTAGAAGAGTTATCACAAACTGCAGAAGATTTTGCAAACAAAATGAGTTCAAATTCTAGTATTAGGTTTTCACAGAAGACATTTCGGTCAGACCGAGTTTAAAATTCGGTGAATCCGAAGTGTTCAAACAGAAGCATTCACACCACTTTCGGTTGGACCGATGTGGGTTTCGGTCCTGCCGAAAACACTAGGGGCACTAAATCCTCATTTCAGTCGCACCGATTTGCACAACTCGGTTGGACCGAAAGGTGCGGTGCAATGGCCAGAGGCCAAATCGGTCATACCGAGAATGTAAAATCGGTCTCACCGAGATGTGTTCGGCGGAAACCTAACCCTAAAACTTTTACTCGAATCTCGTTCTAACGAACTAATCTGGTGTTAAGGAAGATCTCAAACGTGGCAAGATGCTAGGCAAACCAATCGTGCATTGAATCGGAGATGGGAGCACGAGTGGGATCGAAACTCACCCTAACTTGGTGGAGTTCCTCTACGGCGGCAACGGCGCGGAGAAGATGTCCGTTGACGGCGACGGAGACCTGCGGCGAGGGCGCACAGACGACGACGGAGACGATCCGGAGACCACGGCGACGGCAGCAAGGGGTGTGGGGGCGAGGCGTTTTGAAGTAGAAATCAACGCGCGCTGCCCTCGGAGTATATATACCCCTTAGCTGTCGGTGGGACCGAGTTGTAAAACTCGGTGGCACCGAGATGGATAACTGCAGGCAGTTACACACTTCGGTCACGCCGAAAATCACAACTCGGTTTCACCGAGGTGAAAACCTAGATCAATCCAAGTGCTTTCGGTTTGACCGAGTTTGAGTGGGTTGGTCTGACCGAAATCACTTAGAAGGTTTTGGAGGTTAGCCCTTGACGGATCGGTGGCTCCGAGTGCTCCTCACTCGGAGGGTCCGAAAATGACTTGTTCAAAGTTTGTGATGTAAGCATGAATAGAATTTGAGACAAGAAAGCATAGATAGCTAGGGGAGGTACTTAGGCATTCTTGTCCATCCATTTGGTCAAAAAAATCAAAACGACCAAAACAACAAATGGATGTCCTTGAATGGATAAAATCATGCATCCAACATGCTCACACAATAAGATAGCAAATGAAATATGTGTCAAACATGCACCAACAAAACTCTAGCTACTATCACACAATTTGTCGATGACTAGGTCATCTTTATATGAGTATATTGACTTAGGAGTCAAATGAGAACATCTGATCATAGGTCATACTCATCGTTTAAGCACAAGTGGGGTTACCACTTTTACATAAAGCATTGATGTGTTCACATCATTTGAAGATGCTTTAGCTCAATTCTTTAGAGCAAAGCTCCCCCTTGATGTGAGAACCCCTTTTAAAGGGTCAAACTAACCTTGGGTTGTCGTGGAAGACTTCATGTAGATGTTGAAGATGTGGATGCTCAATGTTGATGAAGATCATCAAGAGTTGGGAGCAATCCTTTGGATTCGGGCACTTTCAATACCTACATGGGTTAGTCCCACAAGGAACAAACAAGGATATCCATGGACATAGATTGAAGTTCACAAAAGATGATGTCCATGAAAGCAATGATTACCTTGTCCCTTGACTTACCAACAAGAGGGTTTGTGACTCCATGAACTAGTGCATAATGTGGAAGTTGGTTGCACAAGTTCTTGCCAAAATGAATGTGAGTGAAGTATGTTGGCGGAGTCACCCTCAAGAACTCTCTAGTTCTTCTTCTTCGGGATCCACATCATCTTGATGGGAATCCTTGGGGTAGTAGTTGATCTTGACGAAGTAGAACTTGACGTTTCCTTGGGAACCCACTTGACCATGGCTTTAGGTGCTTCAATAAATGCATCAATCTCCTCTTGAAGCTTGTCCTTGCCTTTTAGCTTGTGGTCTTGTGGTGGAAGGTCATCTTGAGCTTGTTCCACATTGGAAGAAGTAGGATCATACTTCTCCTTTTGAGAAACAAACTTTGGTGTGGGATGTTGACCTTCTTCCCATTCAACACCCTCGGCGTTGAACTTTCGCTCAAAACCAATTCCTTGATTCTTCCGGTGCCTTCCTTGCTTGCGAACAATTTCCTCAAAGTTCTTGCTTCTGGCAAGGCTCTTGTAGACACCTTTCTCTATAATCCCTTTCAATAAACTATTTTCTTGCTCAAGTGTAACTTGGCTTGAAACATTGTTAGTGGAATCAAGAGAACTACTAGAACTAATATTGTTGCTTCTAGATGAAGAATTTTTCTTATGCTTGTCATGCTTAGTTTTAATAGGTGGCAAGAAATTAGACAAGAGAAGTCGTTTGGCAAGATATGAAGAACTCTTCTTTCGAAGATCGTCATTGATAGCTTTTAGAAACTCATGTTCTTGCTCTAGATTGAGCTTCTCGAAGCGTAGCTTCTCATGAGATCTTAGGAGCTCTCTATGATCTTCTTGAGTTGTTTCATGAGCTAACTTAAGAGTGTTTAGTTCTTTAGTTAGACGCTCAATCTCCTTCATAGCATTGTCATTCGACTCTTCTTGACTATAAAGACTACTAGCATGTTCATCATTACTAGGCTCACTAGATTTGTCATGTAAAAGCTCATCTTCACCAAGCAAGTCATCCTCGTCACTATCAAAGTCAATAAATTCAGGGTGTGATACCTTGGGGCCTTTAGCCATGAAGCATCTTCCAATTCCCTCATTTGGTGAATCAAATAAGTCATAGGAGTTGGAGGATACGAGAGCAAGACCGGCAACACCTTCATCTTGACTGTAGTCGGAGTTGGAGTGATAGCTTCTTTCGGAATGATTGTCGGAGTCGGAGCCGGAGACCCATTCACCTACATGAGCTTGATGTTTTCTTCTTGTGTAGCTCCTTGATGACTTGTCTTTCCTCTCCGAATCCTTGCTTCTCCGGGAGGATCTTCGTTCATAACGATCATCTCTACTCCTTCTCTCTTTCCGAGGTGACTCTTCTCTTGAGCTTCTTCTTCTTGGAGATTCTTCTCTTCTCTTGTGGGGAGCCGAACACTCATTTGAGTAGTGTCCGGTCTTCCACAATTGTAGCAGCTTCGATCACGACTAGAAGATCTCTTTTCATCATATGATCTAGACTTTGAGCTTCTCTCTTTGCTTCTACTCTTGTAGAATTTGTTGAAGTTCTTCACCATTAGGCTTATCTCTTCATTGGAAACTAGCTTGTCACTTGAGGTTGTGGGAGCATCACTTGTAGCTTTGTAAGCACCACTTGACTTGTTGTGAAGCTCTTCCTTATCTTTAAGTGTCATCTCATGAGCAACAATTCTTCCAATGACTTCGTAGGCTTGAGATTCTTGTAGTTTGGCATCATTTGGATCAAAGTGCACACGGTGTCATACTTTCCATCCAAAGCTCGAGAATCTTCTTGATGATGAATCGGTCGGTCATTTCTTCGCTTCCTAAGCCGGCAATCTCATTTGTGATGAGAGCAAGCCTAGAGTACATTTCAGCGACTCCTTCACCTTCCTTCATCTTGAACTTGTCAAGTTGACCTTGAAGAACATCTAGCTTTGATTCCTTCACGGACTCGGTACCTTCGTGCATTTCACCAAAGTATCCCAAATCTCTTTTGCATTCTCAAGACGGCTGATTTTGTTGAACTCCTCGGGACACAAAGCATTGAAGAGAATGTCACAAGCTTGAGCATTGTTTTGTAACATCCGCAATTCATCCGTTGTAGCTTCACGATCCGAACTTTTCCTTCCTCAAGAATTCACCTTGCAAACCAACACAAATAATGCCCCATGCGGCGGGGTTATGTCCAAGAATATGCATTTTCATTTTATGCTTCCAACTAGCAAAGTTTGAACCATCAAAGTAAGGACCTCTCTGAAAATTACCTCACTAGACGCCATACTATCCTAGGTTGTGAAACCAAGCTTATGGAGTCCAATGCAATGGAAACCAATACAATGGAGACCAAAGCTCTGATACCACTTGTAGGATCGAAAGTATGTCTAGAGGGGGGGGGTGATTAGACTACTTGACAATATAAAAATTCAGCCTTTTGATAAAGACAAGTTTTTTGGCAGATTCACGATGATGATCAAGTCAAGTATCACCCTACACATGCAATTCTAGAGTATAGGCAGCGGAAAGTAAATTGCACATGTAGTAAAGAGAGGTGGAGAAGAGCAAACGCAATTTGGAGACACGGAGATTTTTCTCGTGGTTCCGATAGGTGGTGCTATCGTCAATCCACGTTGATGGAGACTTCAACCCACGGAGGGTAACGGCTGCGAGAGTCCACGGAGGGCTCCACCCACGAAGGGTCCACGAAGAAGCAACCTTGTCTATGCCATCATGGCATACGCCCACGGAGGACTAGCCTTACTCGGGGTAGATCTTCACGAAGTAGGCGATCTCCTTGCCCTTACAAACTTCTTGGTTCAACTCCACATCTTGACGGAGGCTCCCAAGCGACACCTAACCAATCTAGGAGGCACCACCCTTCAAAAGGTAATAGATGGTGTTGATGATGATGAACTCCTTGCTCTTGTGCTTCAAATGATAATCTCCCCAACACTCAACTCTCCTCACTGATTTGGCTGTGGTGGAAGAAAGGATTGAGTGGAAAGCAACTTGGGAAGGCTAGAAATCAAGTTTCATATGGTGGGAGTGGAGCAACTTGATCTCAACACAAGGGTAGGTAGTTTTCTTCTCGAAATGTAAGGTAGGAGTGGTAGTTCTTTCGATGGCTCTCTCCACAAATGAAGAGGGGTGGAGGGTATTTATAGCCTCCACACAAAATCCAACTGTTACACACATTTGACCAATCTCGGTCGGACCGAAGTTGACAACTCGGTGAGACCGAAAGTTCAAATCTTGTGAAGGTTGGGATTTTCGGTGGGACCGAAAATACAATCTCGGTTAGTCCGATTCTTCCAAAGACAAGAGCTTGCCAATCTCGGTGGGACCGACTTCATCATCTCGGTGACACCGATTTGATGACGAAGGTTCTGAAGCTTGGCAACTCAAGTTTCGTGAGACCGAGTTCAGAATCGGAAAATCCGAAATTTCTAGGGTTTGGCTTTGTGGCTGAGGTGGTTCATCTCGGTGTGACTGAGTTTAGGAAATCGGTGGGACCGAGATTACTTATGAGTGTATCTTTGAAGTGAGAGTTGCTGATAGTTTAGGAGATGTATCACTAAGCACTTTGAGCAACCAGATCATTATCATAACCTCATCCCCTTTTAATAGTATTGGCTTTCCTATGGACTCAATGTGATCTTGGATCACTAAACCAAAAATGGAGTCTTGAGCTTTTGCCAATGCTTGCCTTAGCATTTTGAGGGGTCCACTTCTTCAATCATTGCCATACCCATATCACTGAACTTTCTGAAATGATTCTCAAGAAACTATTAGTTCAATGATATATATATGTTGTTATTAATTACCAAAACCACCCGGGGATTAGTTGCACTTTCAATATGTTAATGCTATGGTTGGATTTTACCTTAATGATATTTAGTAGTTACGGATGCGTGCTAGAGTTCCAATCATAAGTGCATTTGATCCAAGAAAAGAAAGTATGTTAGCTTACGCCTCTCCCACATAAAACTTGCTATCGATCTAGTAAAGCAGTCAATTGCTTAGGGACAATTTCACAACTCCAACCACCACTTTTCCACACTCGCTACATTTACTTTATTGCTTCTTTATCTAAACAGCCCCTAGTTTATATTTACATGCTCTTTATTATCTTGAAAACCTATCCAACAACACCTACAAAGTACTACTAGTTTCATACTTGTTCTAGGTAAAGCGATCACTAAGCGTGCGTAGAGTTGTATCGGTGGTCGATAGAACTTCAGGGAATATTTGTTCTACCTTTAGCTCCTCGTTGGGTTCGACACTCTTACTTATCAAAAGAGGCTACAATTGATCCCCTACACTTGTGGGTTATCAGCGCGCTCAATAGACCTTGAAATAAACCTGCTCAAAGCTATGAGACAACCGTAAGATACCTCGCATCCTTGACGGTCTTGGGTGCTTGTTTGATGGCCTTAATCTTGTCAAGGTTTGCCTCAATTCCACACTGAGATATAAAGAATCGAGGGAGTTTGCCGGAGGGGACACCAAATACACATTTCTCGGGGTTGAGCTTCATGTTTATCTTCCGCAAATTGGAAAAGGTTTCCTCCAAATCTTGAATTAGGGTGGACTTTTCCTTGGTCTTGACCACAATGTCATCCATGTAAGCTTTTATGTTCCTGTGCAGCTGTGGTTCAAAACCGATTTCAACTTCCCTCGCGAACGTTGAACCCGCACTCTTTACAACAAAGTCCATGCCATGCCAATCATTGAACATCCTGAAATATTTATCTTGAATGGATATTAGTTCAGTGAGCTAAATGTCGTTATGAATTACCAAAACCACCCGGGGAGTAGTTGCACTTTCACATGGCGCAACTCTTTTTCTTTATTTTTTTTCTGCTTTGCATTAATTTAAGCTACCAAATGAATTTTATTTAATATGATAATTGGCACATAAGTATTAGGCTATAATTTGAATTAGCACACAAAGTATCAATTTATTTTGAATAGTTTAAGTAATTGTTTAAATTGAAATATCTCAACTGAATGATGTTGTGGTTGTTTTAATTAGGTTGAGGCTATTTCAGTAATACAAAATATGTTGGTTTATTCATGAGAATTAGTTGGCGAGTATTTGCAACCAAACATACATTTTTATTTTACTGTTCGAAAATTTAATAATTTGACTTGCATTTGAATTTGAATTTGAATTGGTTTTCAACTAAGTGACAATTAAGCTTAGCAAAAGGAGGTGACATGACATCATTAGTTAGAGATCATTGTAGCTTAACTACATGGGTGTTATAATGCGGAAGTGGACTGGGGAGAAGGGGGTTTTGTAGGGCTGGAATTTAGGCCGCCAGATATTTGAATCCCAAACATTGACGCATGAAGTTTTTTGTCGCCATTCTTTTTTCTATGAAAGGGGGGGTGCTAAGGCCCGTACGAAACACGCCACCACCACGACACGAACCTGGTCTGCCTGGTGCACCTACATTTAGAATGCAAACGAATCTTTTTTTCATTGGCAAGTGAATCTATATGTATTACCATGCCTGTGTTTTCCTTGCAAATAATTAGTCCTTCATAATGAGATACTAGTAATTAAATAATGACGAGTTCTTTGCATTAGAGTGTGTTTGTGACATAGAGATATCCAATTCTAACGTGGATTTCACATTTCATGGTATCCATGCTATGTTTTTGAACGCATATTTATATGTATAATATGAACACTATGGTGATGAGAAAACTTTGGATGGATTCAAGCATATGACCACACACATACAAAATACCACAACAATCAACTTAATATTAGTGCATCAACTTTTCCAAACCTAGTACGGCACAAATTTGAAATAATTACAGAAGCCATATGCATGGTCCTCAATTCAAATTTTACAATGTACACTATATTGAGACGTCAATATTAAGTCTAGCATTATGTACTTTCAAATGTCGTGTTTAGCCCACCCCCCCCCCCGGCATACACACTACATACTTCCTCTATCGATCAATCTTGATGAGGAATTGGCTACCATAGTTACACCCACAATCCCTGCTGCAGTACCTATTGGGTCAACTACTAGATCTCGCACACACTGGTTGAATTATCGGGTACTTTCATTTCTTGGCAATGTTTCTAATGTTCATGAGAATGTGATGCTACCTAACTTAGATACATATGTGTTGCTTACAGGTGAACTGTCGAGCATGGACATGAACAATGAACATTGGAGCACGATCAAGCTTTGTGATGAAGGTTGTCGTGGGAAACCACGTCCACCTATGGGTCCATGAGCCCATTTAGGTTCGGCAGGGGGGGATGGGCATATTGCACAAAGAGCGGAGAAGCGTGATGCAGTGGACAGAGATCACACGGGTAGTTTCACCCAGGTTCGGGCCGCCGTGAGGCGTAAAACCCTACTTCTGCTTTGGTCGATTGATGGTGGAAAAAGTGGTGGTGAGCGCAGCACACTTGCCTAGCAGGGTTGCCTTGGGGCGAAAGTGGCTACGCGCGTATGGATGTCTGAGGGTCCCAAATTGCTAAGCCCGTCTCTGGTCGCCATGGGCCTCCTTTTATAGATCAAGGGGTTACCATAGTGCAAAATCAGTCTTTACGTACTAATTAGATAGCAAACAGTGCTATCATACCTAACTCTACAGCCTGACAGAGCGCATTAAATGCGCTATCGAGTGTCACATCACAACATGCCCGGCAACCCTTGTTGGACTGTTCTGCCAGCTTTGCGCCTGCTTGCTTGACACGTCTGAGGACGGGTGTCATATGGAGGTGTTTGCTATAGGAAGTGGTTGCCATGTGGCGAAAAGCAGCCACTTAGTCACCGTGGGGCTTGACACCGCACTGGTCTATGACTTGCATCGCTTGTGAGGTGGAGCAGTGGAGTGGCTTGCCTCCGCAAGCCCCGGCAGGCCTGCCGGGACGATCTGGAAGCTTGCTTCCAGGGCAAACCCAACCTTGCCAGGCTTTGTTGGATTCAGGGCTCCGCAGACCGAAGGAAGGTTAAAACTATGGGGGCATGTGCGAAGAACTCAACCTCTCCAGCCAACCGACGCATCGCTCTCATGGCCTAGCTCCATGAACAGGAAAGAAAATGGACGCGGCAGTTTACCCAGGTTCGGGCCACGTTGCGGTGTAAGACCCTAGTCCTTCTTTGTGGTGGGTTGGCCTCGCGAGGGGTTGAGGATGAACTAGTACAGAGGAAGAACTACCTCAGGAGGTTCATTCTTGTGTTGGTGTTAGCTTC
This sequence comes from Aegilops speltoides, assembly GCA_021437245.1. Lineage (NCBI taxonomy): Eukaryota > Viridiplantae > Streptophyta > Magnoliopsida > Poales > Poaceae > Aegilops > Aegilops speltoides. Next base: position 241,350,855 of record CM038142.1, read on the forward strand.
CGAGGTCTCTCCCCCTCCTACGGTGGTGGCTAAGCTATATTTATAGTGGCCTCGGTCCTCTTCCTCCTAAACAAAGGCAGGAAGGGATCCAAAGTGGCCGATTTTGAAGGGGGCCAAGTAGTACATCCTATCCTGATGAAAGGTGGTCTTCTCCTGCAAATCTTCTGGTCGTGACACCGTGGTGGGCTCAGCGATGACATCCGGCATGCCGTCCTGGCGGCCTTGGTCTTGTTGCACGGGAATGGAAACCTTTGGATGATTCCTCTGGACCTCGCGCCTGTGCTTGCCTCCTTAGCACCAAAGAGGAAACATGCCGCTCTGCGCCCGCCCGGCCTTGGTCGTCATAGCTTTTGTCACATCAACCTCGTGAGGTGAGCGTTTGCAGAGGAATCTCCGCTCCTCGGGAGGCCACCTGGGGAGGCCGCTCCCTCCAGAGGTCTTGGTGTCGTACGCCTCGCAAGACTTGGCCCCTCGCGAGGGTCTTACTTTGTCGATGCTGAAGATGGGCCATAACAGGCCGTCGATGGATCCACACCATGGCCCGCAGGCAGGTCTGGGTACCCTGGTTCCCAGAACGCAAACAATATCCCTCGAGCCCTAGGCGCGCTCGCACTTGGCTTCGAGGCGAGGCAAAAGGGCAAGGGCGAAGCGCCATGGGCCCCAATCACCTGCGGACCGAGTCGACGGTGGCTCTTGATGGGACGTGGGCATCTTCGCTTCACCATGCTACCTCGGCAACTGTCACGGACTGACAAAAAGGCCAACGCTTGCAGCCAAGCCTTCATTGCCTTCTTTTTGTCTTGCTCCGGATCCCCTTCCCTTCCTACCAAGAGCGCCTCCAAATCCACCGAATCTTTCCCCAGCGCTCTTTGCCGATGGTGACCAAGAAGGCGAAGCCTGCCGTTTTGGTCGTACACTCTGCCTCTTCGCCCGCACCTGCCCTCAGCTCGTCCTTTATCATCAAGGTGGGTCACCTCGCCGCCGTGCTCCCGCTGACTTTTAGCAACAATAACAAGGGGAGGAAGACAGAGCTTCCGGTCGGCTCCACCAAGCGGGAGACCTTGGCGGGTACATTTTGTCCCTTCTTCCTCCATAGCGTCATCGCGGGGCTCATCCCACCCTTCTCCAGGTTCTTCCTCGCCGTCCTGGACCATTATCTCATCCATGTTGTTCACCTCTAGCCCAACTCCATCCTCCTTATGTCAATATTCACCTTCTACTGTGAGGCATTTGTGGGCGTGTCACCCTCCGTTGCACTACCCCGCCTCTTCTTTTCCCTCTGGATGCATGATTCCAAGGCAAAGCGTCTGGATGCGTCTCCTTCATCGCACGCCAAGGCAAAGCACTCATGAGGGTCGGGAAGAAGCTGGAGGACTTCCGATGGAAATGGATTTACATGGACGCCAAGGGCCTCCACGCTCGACTGGAGTTGCCAACCAGGTTGCCAGAGAAGCTGGACCAGTGGGCTCACGAGAAGCTAACAGACCCCCGGGCAGCGCCCGTCTTGAGCCTGATGAAGGCGCACGTGGCCTCCGGAGCGCTGACGGGGGGCCATGATTGCTAGGGAGTTCTTGACGCAACGCCTGGCCCCTCTCCAAGCACACTTGCATCCATGTGGAACCTCAAGGGCGCAGAGGACAACCTCCATCTGCGCCAAGGGAGCCTGACGAGCGAGGAGCTGGGCACCATGCGTACCTTGCTTGAGAAGGATCCATGCGGCCTACCTTCCATTGTATCGCCGCAGCAAAGGGGCGGAGCTGGCCGTCGCCATGCCTGTCTTCAACGAGCTGGGGCTTGTGCCGCCCAAGCTCCCCAACTCCCTGGTGCTGGTGTCCTCCAGCGAAGACTCCAAGGAGGAGGAGGGGAGGAGGACTCGGAGTTGACCATGGCAGAGGTGGGGAGACTTCCCCTCCATTGTAGTGTGAGCTCCTCCGCGACCTCCCCGACGACAGCGATGTCGCCGAGTACTTGGTCGAAGGTCCCTTGCACTCTGTCGGGCTTGCTACAATGTCCGGGGGGACCCCCTGTGGAGGCTGAGCCGAGCGACCCCGAAGAAGGGCGACGCGATGTCGCTTCCTTGGGGCTACGCCCCCACCTCATCGTCCATCGCCGCCGCTCTGGAGCTAGCCGCCGTGTGCCCGGCTGATTCTCTGGGCACGTTGAAGCTCGTGCTCAAGAAGCCCGGGGGCACTGTGGTCCTGGCCAAAAAGAGGGCGTACGTTGCTGATAACGATTAAGCATCTCACCTTATTTTTGCTTTCCTTTCCTGACGTTGTGCCCACGATGTTCTCCTCCTAGTGGCCAGGCTGAAGCCTATGATGAAGAAGAGGAAGGAGGAGGCCAGGGCCTCCGAGGCCATGCGACCTACCTCGATCGCTGTGACCCTAGCGCGGACGGAGGGAGCTGCCTCACGCTGGCCCACGGCGGAACGGGCCCCTCAAGGCTCGGTGGCGAAGCCTCAGGAGGGGGCCGTTCCCATGGCCCAGTAGACTCCTGGGGCGCCGGTTCCTGATGCGCCCGCGGGGGGTCTGAGGGCTCTAGAGCCCTCTCCCACCCTTGTTGCTGTGGTGGCGCTAGTTCAGGCGCCGGTGTCGTCTCCTTCTCGAGACCTCATGCTGGTGGATCATGGCTCCCCTGCCGGGCCCGGCGCTTTGGAGGAGGCCTACGCTACCTTGGACCGGCTTCGGACTGATCTTGAGGGCATCGACCGGTGCATGGTGACGGGGCATCTAGGGCTGATCTTAGTGTGGCTCCAGGTCGACTCGTCCATCAGGGAGGCATGGGGCCAGAAGGAGGCCGCTGAAGCCACAGTGGCTCGTGACGCGGCGCGCCAAGGATCGCTGCAGCATGGTGGAGGCCGAGCTGAGGGCCCTCCGCGAGGAGCAAGTTGCCCGTGCCCACCGGCTTCAGGAGCAGGGGGAGGAGCTCATGGCCCGGGAAACTATGCTTGCCGACCGCGACGTCGAGATGGAGCATGCGGCCCAGGAGTAGGCCGTGGACCGAAGCCGCCTGGGGAAGCTGAAGGAGGAAGCGGAGATAGCCCGGGCATCCCACACCAAGCTTGTCTCCAAGGAGACGGCCCGGCTGGAGGCCATCGAGAAGACCCTTGCCGCAGCCGAGATGGCAGGGCGCACTGCCTTCACCTCCCTCGAGCTGAGGTCCTGCATGGTACTGCACTCCCTTTACGGAGACGGGTACGAGGAGCCGCTGGCGGCCCGGACGATGGACTTTCCGGTCTTATCACCAAGCTTTCCGAGGAACTCGAGGACATTGCCACTACGGTGGGCTCCATGGTCGAAGGGGAGTGCCGCACGCTCTTCACAGTGGCTGCGCCGCGTGTTTTCAGCCAACTCCATCTTCAGGACCGAGGTTTGGACCTTGATGCACTGCTTGAGCCAGTGGCTCCTGAGTCCCGTGACGCTGCCGCCGAAGCCGTGAAGGAGCAGGTGGAGAACTTGGTGGAGAAGTTCTGATGCGTTGATCCTGAGGCTGCGACGACCACGGCCGGTGGCGAAGATGATGGTGGCGCTGTCGACGACGAGCTCCCAAAGGCGGGTGACAGCGGCAACCAAGACCCAAGGCAGCACTTCCCCCGGTTAAATCCTACAACATTTACCTGCCTCGTGGAGGCGTGAGAACATCTGCATTGAATTTATGAGACATTATGTTTTGTAATAATTTGCTAGCACACTGCAATTTCCTTTCTGTGCTCAATTTCCTTTCGTTTGCCTTTAGTGTTTTGCGTCGGCAAGGCCTGGCCCCGCGCGTACATTAACCGTCGTTGGGGCGTTCGGATCACCAGGACGAGACCAGGCGGTGAGGGGCTATGTGACCAGTGAGGCCCCTAAGTCACGATGCTCAGGGGTCCCCTTGACGTACGAACGTCCCTCACAAGGGAAATGTAAGCAGCGTCTGCGTTAATCCAGAGCCCTCATACCTTTCCTCGCCAACTTTTGCCCGGGAGGGTCGTGAGAAGACCAGGTGCGGAAGACCTATGTCGGACTTCAGGTTCCGCAAACCATTGAGAGGTTTGAACTCTGGGGTGCGTGTGAAGAACTCAACCTCCCCAGTCTACCAACTCGCTAATCTCACAGCCTAGCTCGTCAAACTCAAGGGAAAGGGGACACAGCAGTTTACCCAGTTTCGGGCCACCTTGCAGTGTAAAACCCTACTCCTGCTTTGTGGTGGATTGGCCTCGAGGGGCTGAGGATGAACTACTACAATGGAGAACCACCTCAGGAGGTGTGTTCTTGAGCTCAAGTGAGCTGGTGAGCTGGTCAGGGTGGAATGGATCCAATCCAATCTATGGTGGTGGCTAGGTCCTATTTATAGTGGCCTTGGTCCTCTTCCCAAATGACGGCGGGAAAGGATCCCACAACGGCCAAATTCGAAGGGAGACAACTAGTGTAACGCCCTCGATGCGGCTATATCTCCCACGTGTCGAAGCACGACTTAGAGGCATAACCGCATTGAAAGCAATGTCGCAAGTGAGGTAATCTTCACACAACCCATGTAATACATAAGGGAAAAAGATACATAGTTGGCTTACAATCGCCACTTCACACAATTACATGAATAAAACATTACATCATCCAGATACAATCAAGGTCCGACTACGGAACCAAAATAAAAGAAGAACCCCAAATGCATAAAGACCTCGATCGACCCCAACCGGGCTCCACTACTGATCAACTAGAACGAAACAACACAAAGGGCAAGATCTTCATCGAGCTCCTCCTTGAGCTTGATTGCGTCACCTGCTCGGTAACATAGGCACCTACAAACTGGTTTTGGAAGTATCTGGTGAGTCACGAGGACTCAGCAATCCATTACCATGGGTATCAAGACTAGCAAAGCTTAATGGGAAAGGAAGGGGTAAAGTGGTGAGGTTGCAGCAGCGACTAAGCAAGTATGGTGGCTAACCAACGCAAATAAGAGCGAGAAGAGAACAAGCGGAACGGTCGTGAAGCTAGCAATGATCAAGAGGTGATCCCGAACACCTACTTACGTCAAACATAACCCAGAAACCGTGTTCACTTCCCGGACTCCGCCGAGAAGAGACCATCACGGCTACACACTCGGTTGATGCGTTTTAATTCGGATCAAGTGTCAAGTTGTCTACAACCGACATTAACAAATTCCCATCTCGCCACATAACCGCGGCACGGCTCTCGAAAGTTTATACCTGCAGGGTGTCCCAACTTAGCCCATGACAAGCTCTCGCGATCATCGAAGAATAGACCTTCACCCAGAAGACCCGATCGGTCTCGGAATCCCGTACATCAAGACATTTCGACAATGGTAAAACAAGACCAGCAAAGCCGCCCGATGCGCCGACAATCCCGATAGGAGCTGCACATATCTCGTTCTCGAGGCAACACCGGATGAGACATCCTACGAGTAAAACCAAACCTCGAGTTGCCCGAGGGGCCCCGCAGATCTACTCGGTTCGAACCAGCACTTAGACAAGCAATCGCCCGGGGGCTGAATAAAGATGACCCTCGAGAGAGCGACTCCCAAGGGAAAAAGTAGGTGGTGGTGAGGCAAATGGTAAAAGTCAATGTTGGGCCTTCTTTGGACAAGTTTTATTCAAAGCGAACCGTCGGGGGTCCCATAAATCACCCGACCGCGTAAGGGATGCAAAATCCGGGAACATAACACCGGTATGACGGAAACTAGGGCGACAAGAGTGGAACAAAACACCAGGCATAAGGCCGAGCCTTCCACCCTTTACCAAGTATATAGATGCATTAATAATATAAGAGATATTGTGATATCCCAACATAACCCTGTCCACCATGGAGAAATCTTCAACTTCACCTGCAACTAGCAACGCTATAAGAGGGGCTGAGCAAAAGCGGTAATATAGCCAAACAGTGGTTTGCATAGGAAAGGTGTCAAAGGTTAGGGGTTCATGGCAGTAAGGGATGGCTGGACAAACAGGTAATAGGTAGCGCAGCATAGCGAAAGAACGAGGCAACTAGCATAGCAATGATAGTAGTGAGATCCAGGGTAGCGGTCATCTTGCCTGAAATCCCGCTAGGAAGAAGAACGAATCCATGAAGAAGATGAACGGATGAAGCCGAACCAACCGTAGACGAACGAATCCTCACGATCACAACGAAACGGGAACTATCGAGAAGAAGCACACAACAAAGTAAACACACCACACATGGACAAGACATGATGCACAAGAAGCATGATGCATGACCAAGCTACATGAAGCTACTCATGGCAAGAGATGATGCAAACAAGAGCACACATCAAGGCAAGTTTAAATGAGGCCGGGAACAACATATAACAATTCCGGTAAGTCCTCATATGCAAATTTCGAAATGGGTCCAGAACTGAATAAACCTTATGTTGAAGTTGTTAAATAGCACGTTAAAGAGCACCAAGATGATCTACACGAAATTCTAGTCAAGTTACATATAAAGTTCATTAGATTTGGAGCTACGGCCTAGAAGATATGAGCAAAACAAGTTGAACATGGCATTGATGCAAAATGCACCCAAACATCAAGCAAACACCTTAAAACAAGGATGCAACATGATAATATGAAGCTACATGCAAAATCAAGCAAGTTTCATATAGAGCACACTCAAAACGGAGCAACGGTGCAACACATACACTCTATACAAGTCATAGCAGCAATCTGTCCAAAACAGCAACTAGGCATCTTACAAGCATCAAAACAACATGCTACAGCAACCCAACATAAGAACAAAAGGCATGGGCATGAAGTACACGTAAAGCATAACAAAACATGAACACTGAGCTATCTCCAGAAATCACTAGAACATGCTCGAAAAGACATGGAGATATTGCAAGTAATAACAATTTCAGACTTTAGCAGAAATAACATCAGGTTGTAATGTTGAGAGCTATCAAACAACATGTTACAGGAACTTATCATGGCAAACAAAGGCATGGCAGGAAACTACTAATTGCATATATCAAAAGACCCTTACTGAACATAGGCCAAAAAGGCATAGAAATATGATGGCACCCATGTAAACATGGCAAGTTTTATTACAGATTTGAACATGGCAGAAACAACGATTAGTAGGCATGTTCGCGAGCTCGAACCACTCACTACAGAGCAATACATGGCATGGCAAGACAACCAACAGTAAGAAGGCATGTTTATGAAGCTAAGCATGGCAAGAGCAAGTTCATAGCATACACGGATCAACTACAACGACCTCGTGAAAATTGAACCTCATGCAAACAATCTGTCAGGAAACATTTTCAAGCAACTTTAGAGCAAGATATGAACATGTTCCAGCAGGCTATAATTGCAACCAAGGGCATAAATGGATAGACAATAACATGTATATCAAAACATGTTTATAGAGCATCTCCAGATTATGCATAGATTGATTAGTGGAAGCATGTTAACATAGCAACAAAATATCACAGAATCTGTCAAGAAAACAGCAACAGCAACTACCCTACTTTACAAGCTCAATGCACTCAGCACACAACTCACAAAAATACAAGGTCAACACCCCTGGAAAGATGGCATGGCCTAGTCCAACATTCATATAGAGCTCATACTCATAGGATGCACGCATAAATCATGGCAAAAATGACAAAAGAGCTCGAGCTGATAAGATTCTGGAACTAATGATCTGAAGCCTTCTTCCAACAGCATTTCGGGCATTAAGATGAACTCAAATGAAAATGATGCAATGGAACGAAATGATGAACTCGTCGAGGCGAATAATTTGACATATTATACGCGCAAAACGGAGCTACGGCTGCAGAGATGTGATGCGATGAAAATGGCATGAAATAACACAGAAACGGGGACTTAGCAGAATTTTTACCCTCCAAAAAGTCAATGGGACGGAGCGGTTCGGGACGGAGAGATCCGGGATCGGGCGCGGGCGTTTGGATGGGCTCCTGGTGGATCTCGTCCCGATCCGGGGCGACGGGTCCGGCGGCTCCGGCGAGAGGGGCGCGGTGGCGGCGCGCTCCGGCCGGTGGGACGGCGGGGCACCGTGGCGTCGGCGCCGACGAAGAGGCGCGACGGCCGGCGGCACCGGCGGTTGCCAGGCGCGCCTTGGCGCGGAGGCGCGGGGCGGCGGCGGCTAAGCGGCGCCGCGATGCGAGGCGGAGGCAGGGCGAGGAGGCGCGGCGCGGGACCGGTCGCGGCGGCGCGGGAGAGGAGGCGGGGCGGCGATCGGGCCGGAGGCGGCGAGGCGGCGGAGCGGGCGGCGGCGGCGAAAGAGGCCGGCGCGGCGAGGGCGGCCGGGCGGCTGGCGGCGGCGAACGGCAGCGGGGCGCTGGCGCCTGGCGCTAAGGCGTCCGGCGGCGCGGCAGCGGCGGCGGAGCGGCGGGCGGCCCCCGCTCGCGGCATGAGCGGGCGCGCGGTGGCCGGGGTGGCTACGTGGCGCGACGGGTTGGTCCGGGCGGCGGTGTGATGATGTGGCAGGCCGTGATTGGCGGGGTGACGCGTCCGCGGACGTGTCCGGCGCGGGACACGCCCGGCGTGGAGGAATTTTAGGGTTTCGGGAAAAACATCCGGATTTGGAATGGGGTGTATAAATAGGCATAGAGGGAGCTAGGAGAGTCCAAATGAGGAGCGGTTTTCCACGCGATCGTGATCGAACGACCGAGAGCATGGAGGGAGTTAGATGGGTTTTGGGCCACTTTGGAAGGGTGTTGGGCTGCAAACAAAGAGGGCTTTACTGTTACCTTGTTAACCGTTGGAGTATCAAACGACCTCCAAATGGCACGAAACTTGACAGCGGTCACGGTGGTATACCAAGGCCGCTTGGCAAACCTCGGGCCATTCCGAGAAAGTTTAATACCCGCACAAGAGAAGAGGCAAAAGGGGGACGCCGGAGGGCATAGGAGTGCCGGATTGCAAAACGGACAACGGGGAAAATGCTCGGATGCATGAGACGAACATGTATGCAAAATGAGATGCACCTGATGACATGATAAAATGCAGATGATGACATGGCAAAGTGCAACACGCAAGCGCATGACCTGGCAACGACGGCGAATAACTGGCGGACACCTGGCGCAACGAATCCGGGGCGTTACAACACTCCACCACTACGAGAGGATCTCGTCCCGAGATCTAGAATGACACCGGAGGGAAAAAACGGAAGAGGAGAGGTAAAACAAAGTTGCTTCTTTGACGAACGAGTGAAACCATGAACCTTGAGAGGTTGAGCAATTTAAAAGAAACAATACAACAGAGATGAACGATATTGCAAACAATCCGGTAGAAAAGAGGAACAAGGAGTATGATGAGAACCCAGAGGTTGCAAAGACATGAATCAAGAGTTTAATGGGCAAGATAGAATTCAAAACCACTGCGGTTAAAACAAGATGGGAGAGGAAGAATTTGGGCAGCACTCCGGTTGAACACGGAAGGAATAGAACATGAGCTTGAGAAGATGAGATGATACTTGATGAAATCAACAACACACTGCCTCCGGAACTAAAGAATAGTAGATAGACCAATGGAATAAAAGAATGGAGAAGAAAATGCCAACTTCTGCCACAAATAAGCTTGGAAAGCACCCTTCCAAGAAGGTTACAACGGGGTTGTTGGGAAAAACCCACAACAAAATGAATAAGCTTGTAGTGGGCTTATAGAAAACATCTCAAAACTATGAGGTGACAACCGGCCACTAACGGAAACCATTGATTTGATTGAGAAAACCGAAGAGATGAAAAACTGCTTTCGCCGAGAGGATAGGAGAAAACTTGGATCATTGATAAACACCACAATAGCAACATTCCTTAGGAAAGGGTTTAGGTGAAATCTGACACAAGATAACTCCAACGAAGAAGTTGATTGGTCGAAAAGATCTCTTGAACAAAGAGAAAATGATGGATTTAAAATACTTCATTCTTGACAACATATGAATCATGAAACATGAAGAAAATTGTCAAGAGTGACATAACACCATCTCAAAAGATAAGATAGAAGGAATTGCACTTCGGATGCAAGATGAAGAATACTTGAACTACTCAAAACAAAACATGTGTTGAGCATCATGTTTATTTTGAAGTATGGCTTGGCGGGTCATAACTTCAAGAGAAATCTTGAAGAACAATTGAAGAATGAAAAGAATCCTTGACGAACCACCATGTAGAGCCTCCATGAAGAACTCCGGTAAAAAGAGAAGATGAAACAAATGAAACGAGAATTACTTCATCATGAACAATCTCCGAAAGAAGGAATTAATCACTTGGATGAAACAAGAACAAGAATTATGTTATGCGTATCCTTCACCAATTTAAATTGATGACAAGCAACGGATTTGCCACACTACTTATTCTCGTAGAAAGGATTAAAAGAGATATATCGAAACTTGAGAAAGTCTTCAACGAACCACCGGTAGGATTGGAACAACAAATGAATTGATATGATGAACAAGGAAGAGAGATCTTGAAAGAACCACCGTAAGAATTGAAAATGATCGAAGTAGGAAAGGCACAATTAGCTGGGAAGAATTGCAAAATGAATGAAGATACTTGAAGGGATTTAGATACATGAGAATGAAGAGAACATGAACTGATTAGAGGGTATTTGAACGATGCACCGGTAAGATTTAGAGAACGATAGCTGAAAGCGTGAATGAATAATACTGAGATGATGGGCTTCAAAGAATGAAACTGAAAAGACTCCTAAAATGCTCCGGATGGGTGAAAAAGATTCTCACAACCGAAAAACAATTATGAGAGGATGGCAACAAGCTAGCATCATGAATCTTGAAGAGAATAGAGCAAGATTAAAGAGAAACTCTTCTTCGGTCTTCAAATGATGAGAATGACAACGAGGAACACCACCAAGAATTATTGAGGCACACCGGAAGAATCAAAAGCGAAGAGGTTGAGCCAACTATGAAAAGAATTTGAAAGATCTTGGAGAAGGCATTTGACTGATGATAACTCATTCTTACGTCAAACTTGGAGAAGAATTTAGGATAGATCTGGGAAAATAGAAGAGTCAGGTAAGATCCTGGGAAAAGACCTGTGGGTTAGGGCCCACTCAAAAGAACACCGTTGAAAGGATTTAAAAGAGATGTTGCACCGGTTGAATTAAATGACTTGAATGAGATACCAATCTCGAAAGAGCTTGAACGAATGCAGAGTGGAAACACGAATCTTCGAGATATCTTGAGCACTCCGGAGTAACAAATAGCAAGAAGTAGAATGATTAAGAGGTGCATCGGTATGAGAAAGCATTAGAAACAAGGAAAGGAATATGATGAATATCGAAAGCTAGAATTGGATCCACCGGAGAAGAAACAACAATGAAGGATGATGAACTTGAAGCTGTTGTGCATCTTCATGGGAAATCACTGGATAAGAACATTGATTGAAAAGAATGGAGAAACTTCACATGAATAAATGGATACTTGATTAAAATAAATGAGTCCTTGAAGAAAAAGGGTGGGTGGGCGGGAAAAACAAAGACAACTTGGGACGGATGAAACAAACACCGTTGAGAAAACTTAGATTTGATCTTGCGAATGGGAAAAATGATGGGATCCACTTGAAGAGAAGCACACCGGTTGGAAAGGAGTTGACATGACAAAATCAATGATCAAAAGGATTAGTATTCACATAGCAATATGAGAAGACCCTTTAGGAAAGGTATGGATTCAACATTTGACATCGAAGCAACTCGAATACCACAATTGAAAACAAAAACGAAGGACTGGCTTGCAGAATAAGCCGGAACAAACATATGATAGAGATTTCGTCCGAAGTTTTTAGTGGTGGGGCCTACACGGGCTCGATCAGACAAAGACCATCATGTACAAGGCAAGGCACATGACATACGAAGCGTCCCCGAGTCGGCATAGCCAAGGACTCTTTAAGACACAACGAGACCACTGTAAAACCAACCGTGAATAGGCGGACCACTAGACGTCGAACCCCAATTTCCTATCATACATTCGTCGGAAAGATATCCTAAGAGCTACTTGAATTCCCACCTATGAAACTCCCAAAACTTTCTGGTTATGCAATCTGGTGTTGGGGATACAGGGGAGCAATATATCTCACACAAACTAACAATCCCTACATCCAGTTGTATCCATCCGTCAACACATAACCAAGAAACCTTCGGAAATCGTGTACCTCAACCTTCGAAAAGCATCTGTTATACGAGTCATGGCAATACTCCCGTACTCACCTCAAGATCGGGTTAGCGGGATTATCTCACCAACAACGCATAAAAGAGATTTTCGATGTCGGCGCACTAAACTCGTGTATTCCGAATCGCAACGATAAAATTATGACGACAACACCTCGGAGCTCAACTCCCGGACACCGCCACAACCCCTAAATGTCGAGGCACCAAGAACAATGTTCTCGTCATAAGAATATCGGAACGATTCCAAGATACCCGCGTGATCCTAAAAAAAAATGTTACACGGATGGTTGCGGACAGGTGCGCGGTCATGTTGTTCATGACGTTTGTGACCCGTCGTGGCACACGGCATGGTACATGTACCGGACTGGATGCACAGACGGTTGTGCCAAGAGGGAACGTTCCTGTGGCCCGACGAGGACGTCGGTTCCTCTGAGTGTGGGTGTATGTAATAGCCTGGCTTATTAGGGATGATAGACTACTCATATCAATAAGGAATTCCTTCTTTTCTAGGAGCCCATTCGACGTAACTCCAAAGTTAAGCGTGCTCAGCTTGGAGTAGTTTCAGATGGGTGACCGACCGAAGTTGCTCCGGTGCGCACGAGTGAGGACAAAGTGCGCAGAAAAGACTAGTATTGATCTGTGGGGCCAGTCTAGATCCCGCCCGGAGTAACGACCACCGGCGGGTGTGTCCGGGGCGTTACAACTAGTACATCTTATCCTGACGAAAGTAGTCTTCGCCTGCAAAAGCCTTTGGTTGTGACGCTGCAGTGGGTTCGGTGATGACCTCCGTCCTGCCGTCCTGGCAGTCTTGGTCTTGTTACACGAGAAAGGAAACCTTTGGATGATTCCACGGGACTCCACACCTGCGCTTGCCTCCTTAGCAACAAAGAGGAAATTGGTACAATGCGCACGCTGGCGCCCGCCTGGCCTTGGTCGTCAAGGCTCACATCACCCAAACCTCACGAGGTGAGGCTTGCATGGAAATCTCCGCTCCTCGGGAGCCAGCCTAAGGAGGTTGCTCCTTTTGGAGGTCTTGGTGTCGTCCGCCTCGTGAGGATCTTGAATTGTTGATGTCGAAGTTGGGTCATACCAGGACATTGATGGAGCCACGCCGTGGGCCGCACGCAGGCAAGTCTGGGTACCCACGTTCCCAAAATGCCGACTGTAGCCCCGGGCCCAAGGCGCGCTCGTAGTCGGTTTCGAGGCGACGCCAAAGGGCAAGTGTGGAGCGCCGCGGGCCCTAACCGCCACCGGCCTTGGTCGATGTGTGGCGGTTGATGGGATGTGGGCATCTCCGCTTCCCCATGCGGTCTTGGCAATTGTTCCCAGCTAACAAAAAGGCTGGCACCTGCTGCTAAGCCTTCATTGCCTTCCCTTCGTCTTGCTCCAGATCCCCTTCTCCCTCTGCACAGAAAACCTCCAGATCTGCCGGACCTCTTCCCGAAGCTCGCGCACGATGACCACCGACAAGGTGAACTCTTCATCTCCGACCGCATTCTCGGCTCCTTGGTTCGAGCCGGCCTTGATCGCGTCCACCGTCGTCGAGGAGAAGCACCTCGTCGCCACGCTCCAGCTGATGGCGGGCAGTGATACGTCTCCAACGTATCTATAATTTTTTATTGTTCCATGCTGTTATATTATCATTCTTGGATGTTTTACCATCATTTTATAGTCATTTTATATCATTTTTTGGTACTAACATATTGACATAGTGCCCAGTGCCAGTTGTTGTTTTCCGCGTGTTTTTTACATCGCAGGAAATCAATATCAAATGGAGTCCAAATGCAACGAAACTTCTTGAGGATTTTATTTTGGGCCAGAAGACATCCAGTGGGCCAAGAAAGCACCTGGGGGTGCATCGAGGGGGCAGCATCCACCAGGGTGCGCCTGGGGGCCCAGGCGCGCCCAGGTGGGTTGTGCCCACCTCGGGTGCCCCCTGAACCGCCTCTTTGCTCTATAAATACCCCAATATTCCAGAAACCCTAGGGGACTCGATGAAAATCAATTCTAGCCGTCGTAGAGTCCAGAACCACCAGAGCCAACGTAGACACCATCACAGACGGGTTCACCACTTCCATTGGTGCCTCTCCGATGATGCGTGAGTAGTTCCTGTAGACCTACGGGTCCGTAGTTAGTAGCTAGATGGCTTCCTCTCTCTCTCTCTCTCTCTCTCTCTCTCTCTCTCTCTCTCTCTCTCTCTCTCTCGATTATCAATACAATGGTCTCTTGGAGATCCATATGATGTAAGCCTTTTTGCGGTGTGTTTGTTGGGATCCGATGAACTTTGAGTTTATGATCAGATCTATGTTTTTATCCATGAAAGTTATTTGAGTCTTCTTTGATCTCTTATATGCATGATTGCTTATAGCCTCGTATTTCTTCTCCAATATCTATGTTCTGTTTGGCCAACTTGATCTATTTATCTTGCAATGGGAAGAGGTGTTATGTGCTGATGGGTTCGATCATACGGTGCTTGATCCCAGTGACAGATGGGGAAACGACACGTATGTATCGTTGCTATTGAGGATAACAAGATGGGGTCTATTTCTACATAAATAGATCTTGTCTACATCATGTCATCATTCTTATTGCATTACTCCATTTCTCCATGAACTTAATACACTAGATGCATGCTGGATAGTGGTCGATGTGTGGAGTAATAGTAGTAGATGCAGGCAGGACTCGGTCTACTATTCTTGGACATGATGCCTATATAATAATCATTACCTGGATATCTTCATGCTTATTCGAAGTTCTCTCAATTGCCCAATAGTACTTGTTTTCCCACCGTTTGCTATTTTTCTCGAGAGAAGCCACTAGTGAAACCTACGGCCCCCCGGGTCTCTTTTCATCATATTTGCCTTTGCGATCTATTTTACTTTGCATTTATTTTAAGTTCTATTAAACCAAAAATACAAAAAATACCTTGCTACAATTTATTTGTTCCGCAATCTATTTATCCTATCTACCACTTTTATCTCACGTTATTTGCCTATCTTGAGGCGCCGTACCCGAAAGGGAATGACAACCCCTTTAACACGTCGGGTTGCGAGTATTTGTTATTTGTGTGCAGGTGCTATTTACGTGGTGTGAGGAGGTTCTCCTACTGGTTCGATAACCTTGGTCTCATCACTGAGGGAAATACCTACCGTCGCTATACTGCATCATCCCTTCGTCTTTGGGGAAATACTGACGTAGTCCTAGCAGACATCAAAAGGAATTTCTGGCACCACTGCCGGAGAGGATCTTCAACATCAACCAGGTTCCTAATCACAAATCTCAACTCCTCGCAATTTACATTATTTGCCATTTGCCTCTCATTTTCCTCTCCCCCACTTCACAAAAATTTGCCATTTTATTCGCCCTCTTTTTCGTTCGTTGTTTTCTCGTCAGATCTCTTATTTGCTTGAACTTGTCACCATGAGTGACTTTGGTATGGTAGAAACAGATGATGGCCTAACTCCTTAAATAGAGTGTATGGGTAATCTTTATGCCAAAACTTTTGTCTTGGGGCAAGGAAATTTTATGGGAAAAGAACATATCCAAGAATTTTTCAGTTGTGTCAGAAAATTAAGTCTTGATGATATTCCTATACTTAAAAGGACTACATCTTATGTGGAAGCCATTTCGGCACTTGTTCTGAAACTTGAAACTAGATTTATTCGTACTCATCCTACCTTGCAAAGATTGTTCTATGAGTTGCCCATTATAAAGGATCCTAAAGCTAAAAAGTTAGCCACTCTTGTTTTGATGAATGAATTTGACTACATAATACGAGAAGCTAGGGAAATCTTTGATTTTTATGGCATGAATCGTGAAAAAACCGTGATTGATGAAATTCTTTATAATAATGATTATGCTTTAAGACATTTGCTTGGATATAACCAAATCTTTGATGTGAAACTTAAAAAACAAGTCCCCGTTTTAGATATGATCCAACAAGTTTTTAATGATGTTAATCAACACTATTCTTGGATCACTGCCGGAAATCAAAGGGGTTATGATAAAAAGCAACTTGATAGTGCTAAGGTTTACTTGGATAATGTGTTTTATGTTTTATTTACAAAACCTCCTGACACAAATACCTCCAAGGAAAAAAAGGATAAGAATGACAAAACTTAGATCCTACGCGTTATGCCTAGCTAGGGGCGTAAAACGATAGCGCTTGTTGGGAGGCAACCCAATGAATAAATTTTATTTTTGCTTTTTGCTTTCTGTTCTTGTGTGTTAGCACAATTATGCTACTGTTACGATTGTGTTTTTGTGTTTTAATTAGTGTTTATGCCAAGCAAAACCTTTGGGTTGATTTGGGAGAAAGTTGATTGATCTTGCTGAAAAACAGAAACTTATGCACTCACGAAAATAGTTTTCATAAATCACAAAAACGTGCTTTTGAGTTGATTCTTTGTGCAGAAGATTAATATATAAATTTCTCAGTTTTTCCTAACTTTTTCAAGATTTTTGGAGTTACAGAAGTATTCGAAATATCCAGATTGCTACAGACTGTTCTGTTTTTTGATAGATTCTATTTTCTTTGCGTTGTGTACTTGTTTTGATGATTCTATGCTTTTCTTTGATGAGTGTTTTCCATAGAAAAGTTGGAATACAGTAGATATAATGCAAAAACAAAATAAGAATAGGTTTGCAACAGTACTTATAGTAGTGGTTTGCTTTCTTATACTAACGGATCTCACAAAGGTTTTGTTGGAGTTTTGTGTGATTGAAGTTTTCAAGTTTTGGGTGATCTTACGATGGATGAAGGAATAAGGATTAGCAAAAGGCTAAGCTTGGGTATGCCCAAGGCACACCAAGATAATATTCAATAAGTAGCAAGCAACTAAGCTTGGGGGTGCCCCCGAGTGGCATCCCCACTTTCTTTTAACAACCATTGGTATTTTACATGAAGCTATATTTTTATTCGTCACATATTATGAGTTTTGCTTGGAGCGTCTTGTATGATATGAGTCTTTTCTTTTTTTGCTTTGTGTTTTAAGTGTTGAATCATTTCTGAACACACACTTTTGAGAGAGCCAAAAATTATGCTATGCTTGCTCCCATGCTTCACTTAAATTTTTAGAGCCATGGATTTGCTCTAGTACTTCACTTATATCTTTTTGAGCATGGTGTGCTTTGTTATTTTTGAAGAAATACTCTCATGCTTCACTTAGATTTATTTGGGAGTTAGTAATTTTTTAAGAAATTCTCTCTTGCTTCACTTAGATTGTTTTGAAGAAAGAAAAATTATGCTCATGTTCTTCACTTATATTTGTTTGAGCTTATCAAAAGCAACATATGAAAATAATCCCAAAGTGATAGGTATCCAAGGAGAATATAATAAAACTTCCATGAAGATCATTGGACAAAATAAACTTGATTCTTAGTAATGGTTCTGAGAGATGATGATATGATTTGTGAGTCATGTTGATGAGTAATTGTGCTTTAGTAGGAATATAGATGTTAAGGTTTGTGATTCCCTATGCAAGCATGAAAGTCAATAGTTATGCAATCAAATGTATATCCTACTTATGATGCATTATTCGGTGTTACTTATGCTTAATGCTTGGGTACGAGATTTTTCGTTTCTTGGTTGGTCACTTCTAAATTTTTTTGCTAGCCTTCATTTTGCACTAAGTATGATCACTACTTGTGCATCCAATACCCTTTAAACCAGTTTTGCCTTATGAGTCCACTATATCTACCAATATGCGGTATTTCCATGTCGTTCTAAGCAAATTTGCATGTGCCATCTCTAATTTTCAAAATAAACTAATCTTTTGTGTGCTCTACCGCTTGCGAGGCGTTGAAGGGTGACCAATATTTTCCATGCTAGATGTGTTATTCTCACGATGAGTGTTTATTCACTTGTCATTGCACGAGAGTATGGCAAAGGTATTAGGGATGACCAGTCCTGAAATGAAAAATGAATTTACTTTATGTTGTCAAATAATAAATTCCTTGGAAAGTGTTGGTATGGAGGGCATAATAAATTCCTTGGAAAGTGTTGGTATGGAGGGCAACTGTGGATTCGGTTATCCATGGAAAGTGAAAGTAATGGTGTAAAAAGGAATAAACTTTATTTTCTGTTTGGGAACCGCCTATGATGTATCTAGCATGGAAAGTGTTGGGATCTCTAAGTCATTTTTGTTGGTGGGAAAAGTTTGCCTCTCAAAAATATTTTTTATCCCTCAATTTAAGCTTTGAGCTCTGACAGCTCTAAAAATCCCTACTTCCCTACACGAAGGGCCTTTATTTTACTTATGCAATTTTTATTTTGAATTTGTGTCTCCATCATCTCTTATAAAGCACCAACTAAGGGGCACTATGAGCGTATTTGAGCATTGGGTGTAGCTAATATTCGAGTGTGTTTCATGAATGGCTCAATGATTGAGCATCATGGGCTAGGGATAACTTGCTTTAGTGTTGATATTTTGAAAGACATGGTTGCTTGTTGGTATGCTTGAGTATTAAAGTCTTCATGTCAAAACTAGAGTATTGCTTTGAATCATATAAAAGTCCATATGTCCATGCTATAAAGAAAAGAAATTTGATGAACATGTTAGGTAGCATTCCACATCAAAAATACTATTTTTATTTTTTACCTACTCGAGAACGAGCAGGAATTAAGCTTGGGGATGTCGATACGTCTCCAACGTATCTATAATTTTTGATTGTTCCATGTTGTTATATTACTATTCTTGGATGTTCTACAATCATTTTGTAGTCATTTTATATCATTTTTTGGTACTAACCTATTGACATAGTGCCCAGTGCTAGTTGTTGCTATCTGCCTGTTGTTTACATCACAGGAAATCAATATCAAATGGAGTCCAAACGCAGTGAAACTTCTTGATGATTTTTTGGGGCCAAAAGGCATCCAGTCGGCCAAGAAAGCACCTGGGGGTGCCTCGACGGGGGAAGCACCCACGAGGACGCGCTCGGAGGACCAAGCGCGCCTAGGTGGGTTGTGCCCACGTCGGGTCCCCCCTGAACCGCCTCTTTGCTCTACAAGTACCCCAATATTCCCAAAACCCTAGGGGAGTCGACAAAAATCAATTCCAGCTGCCGCAGAGTCCAGAACCACCAGATCCAATCTAGACACCATCACGGAGGGGTTCACCACTTCCATTGGTGCCTCTCCGATGATGCGTGAGTAGTTCTTTGTAGACCTACGGGTCCGTAGTTAGTAGCTAGATGGCTCTCTCTCTCTCTCTCTCTCTCTCTCTCTCTCTCTCTCTCTCTCTCTCTCTCGATTATCAATACAACGGTCTCTTTGAGATCCATATGATGTAAGCCTTTTTGCAGTGTGTTTGTTGGGATCTGATGAACTTTGAGTTTATGATCAGATCTATGTTTTTATCCATGAAAGTTATTTGAGTCTTCTTTGATCTCTTATATGCATGATTGCTTATAGCCTCGTATTTCTTATCCGATATTTGGGTTTTGTTTGGCCAACTTGATATATTTATCTTGCAATGGGAAGAGGTGCTTTGTGATGGGTTCGATCTTACTGTGCTTGATCCCAGTGATATAAGGGGAAACGACACGTATGTATCATTGCTATTAAGGATAACAAGATGGGGTCTATTTCTACATAAATAGATCTTGTCTACATCATGTCATCGTCCTTATTGCATTGCTTCATTTACATTAGATGATGCTGGATAGCGGTCGATGTGTGGAGTAATAGTAGTAGATGCCGGCAGGAGTCGGTCTACTAATCTAGGATGTGATGCTTATATAATGATCATTGCCTGGATATCATCATGATTATTCGAAGTTCTATCAATTGCCCAACAGTAATTGTTTTCCCACTATTTGCTATTTTTATCAAGGGAGGCCACTAGTGAAACCTAAGCCCTCTAGTCTCTTTTCATCATATTTGCTTTTGTGATCTATTTTCCTTTGTATTTATTTTCAGATCTATTAAACCAAAAATACAAAAATACCTTGCTGCAGTTTATATGTTCCGTGATCTATTTATCCTATTTACCACTTTTATCTCATGTTATTTGCCTATCTCGAGGCTCCGTACCCGAAAGGGATTGACAACCCCTTTAACACGTCAGGTTGCGAGTATTTGTTATTTTTGTGCAGGTGTTGTTTACGTGGTGTGAGGAGGTTCTCCTACTGGTTCGATAACCTTGGTATCATCACTTAGGGAAATACCTACCATTGCTATACTGCATCATCCCTTCCTCTTTGGTGAAATACCGACGTGGTTCTAGCAGACATCGGGTAGCAGCAATGAGGGACAGAGACAACGCTCTGGGTCAGCTCGGCCAAACCGGAAACATTGGGTGGCACCTTCTACCCCTTCTTTCTACACAACGTCTTTGCTGGGCTGGTCCCTCCTTTCTCCAGTTTCTTCTACGCCATTATGGGCTCCATGCCCTCCATCCTCATCCCAACTCCATCCTCCTCCTGTCAATCTTCGCCTTCTATTGTGAGGCGTTCGTGGGGGTGATGCCCTCTCTCACGTTGTTTCGCCACTTCTTCTACCCCCGGACGAGCAGTGGCTAGTGCTCTGGGTGTGCCACCTTCATCACGACCAATGGCAGCAATGCAATCTCTTGGGCCAGGAAGAAGGTGGAGGACTTCGGGAACAAGTGGATCTTCATGGACGCCAAGCGCTCCTACGCTCGGCTGGAGCTGCCGACTGGGCTACCGCAGGATGGATGGGCTCTCGAGAAGCTGACCGACCCCCGGGCAGAGCAACTGCTGGAGAGGATGATGGCCGATCTGAAGGCGGAGGACCCGAAGGTGGAGAGGCTGGCGGGGCCATGATCATCACAGAGTTCCTAATGCAGCGCCTGGCTCTGCTCCAAGCGCACTCGCACCCCCTGTGGAGATTCAAGGGCACGGAAGACGACCTCGGTTGCGCCCGGAAAACTTATCTGACGCGGAGCTGAGCAAGGTCATGCGCACCTTGCTCGGGAAGGACCAAGGTGGCCCATGGGACACCTATCTCCCATTGTACCGTCGTGCTGATGGGGAGAAGATAGCCGCCGCCATGCCTGTCTTCAACGAGCGGGGGCTCATGCCGCTGGAGCCTTCCTGCCTGCGGGCCCCTCGGTGTCGGTGTCCTCTGGCGATCCCTCCGGGGAGGAGGGGAACAGGAGCTCGTACGCCACCTTGGAGGAGGTTGGGGAGACTTCTCCCCCACGGCGGAGCAAGCTCCACCGCGCCTTCTCTGACGACGACGCCAGCAAGCACCCAGTCGGGTAGTCGCCGCGCTCCGCCGGGGTCACCACAAGATCCAGGGGGGCCCCTCTAAAGAAGAAGAAGAAGGGGATCCCGAAGAGGGACAGGTCAGCATTGCTTCCCCGAGGCGGCGCTCCTACTTCATCGTCGGCATCCACCGCAGAGCCGGCCACGCACTTGTCTGCCCCCGATAGCGCAGCGCCGCCCGTGCCCGGGAAATATGCGCTCCTAGGTAGGAAGAGGAATTATGCCGCTGAGGATCAGTAAGTGTATCTCCTTGCCCTTGCTCTTTGATCTGAACGCGGTACTCAATATCTTCATCATGATGCCACGCTGATGTCGGTTGCAAAGAGGAAGAAGGAGGTTGGAGCCGCCGAGGCCATGCGTCCTATTGTGGTCGCAGCGTCTCCAGCTCAGAAGGACGGGACTGCCCCTCATGTTCCTATGGCGGTGTTACCCTCCTGAGGCTCTGGGGCCCAGCCTCAGGAGGAGACAATCCCTACGGCCGAACCGACTTCGGAGGCACTCGCCCTCAGCCCGCCTGCTGGGGGCTCAAGGGCTCTAGAGCCCCCGACCCTCTCTACTGCTGCTGCTTCACCAGTCTTGATGCTGACGCCGTCTCCTCTCTCGTCCACCATGCCGATGGGCCGTGCTTCTTCTGCCACGCCCGGTGCTCTGGAGGAGGCCTTCTCCGCGCTAGACCAGCTCCAAGACGATCTTCAGGATCCGGACCAACATAGGGCGTCGGGGCACCTAGAGCTGGTGTCGGGGTGGCCCAGGTCGACTCGTTTGTCAGGGCGGTCTGGGGCCAAGCCGCGGCATCCGCAGAGGAGGGCCGGAAGGTGGTCGGCCTAGACGCAGCCACCCGTGACGTGGCGCTGAAGGAAGCCAATGTCGCCGGGGAGCGTTGCCGTGCGGCGGAGGCTGAGCGGGAGACCCTCCGTGATAAGCAGGCCACCCAGGCCCGTTAGCTCGAGGTGAGGGAGTAGGAGCTGAAGGCCTGGGAAGCTGCGGTTGCCGACCGTGACGCCGAGCTGGCGCAGGCAACCCGAGAGCAGGCCACGGAACACGGCCGCCTGGAGAAGTTGAAGGAGGAGGTGGAGGTGGCCCAGGTGTCCCATGCCAAGCTTTTCTCCGACGAGAAGGATCGGCTGGAGGCCAGGGAGAAGCTCCTTGCCAAGGCTGAGGAGGCGGTCGCCGTGGGGCGCGATGCCTTCATCTCCCTCGAGATGAGGTCCCACAAGGCGTTGCAGGATCTCTTCGGGGGCGAGCACAATGAGTCGATGGAGACTCCAGAGCAGGTTCCTGTCGTGCTGCTCCCCAAGCTCATCGCGGCACTCAAGGGCGTCGTCGTCAGAGTAGGCTCCATGGTGGAGGGAGAGGCCCGCACACTTTCTTCCTTGGCAATGACGCGCGTCTTCAGCCACCTCTATCTCCGGGACACCAGCTTTGACTTTGGTTCCTTGCTCGAGCCTGTGGACCCCAAGTCCAGTACCGCCGCTGCCGAGGCCGTGAAGGATCAGGTGGAGGCCCTGCTGAAGAAGTTCCTCGCCATCGACCCCGTGGCTAGGGCTGATGGCAAGGACAGCAGCGACGACGTCGACAATGGGGCTCCCCAGGCAAGCGACAGCGGCGCCCAAGGTTGAAGAAGAGGCTTGATGGTGGCGCTTCCCCCTGTTTCAACCCTGCAACATGTATCACGCCTCGCGGAGGCGTAATAACTTGTGCTTTGTACTTTTAAGAGACAATATGCTTTGTAATAATTTGCTAGGTCTTCGTGATCTCCTTTTCATTTGCTTTAGTGTTCTGCGTCGGCAAGGCCGGCTCCGCGCATACTTCAGCCGCCATTGGATTGTCCGGATCACCAGGAAAAGGCGAAGGGTGAGGGGTTACGTGACTAGTTAGGCTCCTAAGTCGCGATGCTCATGAGTCCCCCTTGACGTACAAATAACCCTCGGAAAGGAGATGAGGGAGCAGGTCTTGGTGTTTTGCATCGGCAGGGCCCGACCCCGTGCATACCTCAGCCGCCGTTGGGTCATCTGGATTGCTAGGATGAGACCAAGGGGTGAGGGGGCTACATGACTAGTTAGGCTCCTGAGTCACGATGCTCAGGAGTCCCCCTTGACGTACAAACGGCCCTCGGAAAAGAGATGCTGGAGCAGGTCTCGGCGTTCTCCATCGGCAGGGCCCGGCCCACGCATACCTCAGCCGCCATTGGGTCGTCCGGATCGCAAGGACGAGACCAAGGGTGAGGGGCTATGTGACAAGTTAGTCTCCTGAGTCGTGATGCTCGGGAGTCCCCCTTGACGTACGAACAGACCATCATACCTTTCCTCGTCGGGCTCTCGCTCGGGAGGGGTGCGCGAAGACTAGGTCCGTGGACCTGGTGAGGTGGTGTACGCTAGGTGTGACCTAAGCGTAGCCCCCGTGCCCAGCCCCCTCGTGCTACTCTCCCGAGGGAAAGCAGCACGGTGAGGCTAAGCATTGAGCCTGGTGGCTCACCTGAGGTTGCTGCAGCCATGAGGCTACCCTCAGTTGTTTATCAACAACATGGAGCATGTCACCTACGCTCTTGCACGGGCATAGCTGCTCCTCGACCGTGTCGACTGCCAGCGCGGAGCATGGTGCTTTCACTGGTACGTGGGAGGGGGCTCCCTCTGAGGAGAGACCCCGGGGCGTGTACAGCCCCGCCCTGACACGTGGCTTGCACGGCAGGGCTAGAGGAGGTATGTATGGGCACTCATGAGCCAGAGCGGGACTCACAAGGCCCTACCTCAAGGCGGGTTGCACCTGAACTTGATTGGGAACACTTGTGATAGTCCTGCGAGATGGTTAGGTAACCTGCGCCAAGTGAATCTCCTGAGGTTATCGCATGAGAAGGCCAAACACCAACGACCCCAGGAGGTGACATGAACGGGACCGGCCTGCCAGACAGAGCTCAGCCGTTGGGTTTATCGGTGTTGCAGGGACGGACCCAAGCATAGACGTCATGCCCAGTCTTCTCATGCGAAGGTCCTGAAGAAAGACAACCGGTGTGTGGCTCTCATGGTGACGAGGCACTGGGTCACGCGCCCTCACTCATCCGCCAATAATTAGCTCATGCGAGAACAAGGCACCAAGGGCCATGGGAGGTGACATGAACGAGAACTGGCTTGCGAGCCAGAGCTCGGCCTCTAGGGTTTAGCGACGCTGTAGAGATGGACCCAAGCACAGACGTCGTGCCAGTCCTTAATCATGAGGCGGTCGTGGGCAGGCTTGCAAGGGCATGTGACGTTCACGGCGACGAAGCACTGGCAGACAGATGATAATCATAAAGCGACTCATGGAAGAAGGTAAAGCCAGTTCTGATGGATGCAAGAAGGATACATGTCGCAGGGGCGGACCCACGGGACTTGGGATAATGCAGCCCGAGGGGCGTCCCCAATTGAACGAACTAAATGATGTCACCTGGTACCGTTGCTGAAGAGATGTTGGAGTAGTTGAAGACGCGCGCTGTAGAGGTCCCTCCTTATGAGCCACCCTGGTCCTGAACCTCTGAGGCTCTAGAGGTCCGGGGGGCTCTGGAGGATCCATCACCATCTCCGCATGGATCGCCTGGCGCCTTGCCTCCTGAGCTAGTAGGACGCCCCGCATGTGGCGCTGGAATGCAGCAGCCACGCTCATCTAACCGTAGGGCATGCGAACGTAGCTGTGAGGGGGGCCCTCGCATCGGCCAACACGGGATGGCCAGAAGAGCTCCTAAGACGCGGCCTTGTTGAGCCCAATAATGTCGACGCAGACGCACAACTTCTTGTCCTCGTCGGGGCAAGGAGCCGCGCCCGGTGGTGGCGACGATCGCCCCGCATAGCTCTTGCCTCCTGAATCTCCTTGATTGCCTTGGTGATGAACTCCTGAGCGCCTGGTGCCTTGAACACTGCGCTTTGTTCATGGAAGCGCACGTTGAAGCACGCCTCCACATGGTGCCCGAGCGCCTTCCTCGTGACGTTGGCCTGGTCAGAGGCCCTCCAGAGGAGAGCCCCTGATCCCAGCCTGAGAGGGGTGCCGGCTGGGCCTTCCTATGCGAGAGGGGAAGGTGCCCTGTCAGTGGGCGCCTGGCTTTAGGCAGCACAGCCAGACACCCCACCCTCCTGAGTCCTTGGTGGAGCAGCTGCTTCTTCTTCTTGGGGATAGCCTCAGGAGGGTAGACAACACTCTGGTCGTTTGGGTTCTCAACCGCCACAGCCTGGTAGGCGCGCTCGAGAGAGCACACCGCGTCCTTCTCCTTGCAGGCTACCATGATGATGCCGCAGCTTCCTGGCATCTTGAGGACATTATAGCCATGGTGGTTGACCGCCATGAACTTGGCCAGGGCCGGGTACCCGAGGATGGCATTGTATGGGAGGTAGATGTTGGCGACGTCAAAGTCGATGAGCTCTATGCGGTAGTTGTCGCGCTTGCCAAAGGTGACAGGGAGGCGGACCTGCCCTAATGTGGTGGTGGAGCCATCGGTTACTCTTGAGAAGGGCTTGGTAGGCTGAAACTGGTGGTATGGCCGTTGGATTCTGTTGAACATCTCAATGGAGAGAACATTGAGCCCCGCACCTCCATTGACGAGTGTCTAGGTGATGAGTACATTGCTGATGATGGGCGAGCAGAGCATTGGGAGGGCACTGGCTATGGCCGCGCACTTGAGCTGGTCAGAGGAGTCGAAGGTGATGGCGTAATTGGACCACCTGAGCGGGCGCGTTGGCCCGAGCTTGGGGTGGGCTGCGTTCACCTGACGCGCGAACTGCTTGGAGATGCGATGGGAGGCTAGGGCTTGGCGCCGCCTAGGATGCAAGCGATGGCACGAGGCTCATGGAAGCCCCAAGCCCCCTCGTCTTGGTGGTGGTCTTCGTTCCTTCTTGGTGGCGGCGGCAGTGGGGGAAGGCCAGTGTTGCCCTGGGGACGGTCCTCGCGAGGCTAATCCCTCCAGGCGCCCTCACGAGGCTGGCCCTGCCAATGGTCCTCCCGAGGCTGGTCGCGCCACTCCTGATGATGGTCGCGGCTGTCCCAGCATCCTCCATCTCAGCCTACTCTGCGACCGAGGCGACGACCGAGGCGCTAGTCGCGGATGGCCCTGAGCTCCTGACAGTCATTGGTGTTGTGACTGTGCATGTTGTGGAAGACGCAGAACGGGCGACTGCCCTTGGATGCCTCTGGGTGATCGCAGCCGCGCTTCATCTCCGTCTCGGCCGCGAGTACAGTCGGTCCCTTGCGCTTCACGTCCTTGTCCTTAGTCTTCTTGTCTTCTGGGTCCGTGTCAGGGAGCTCGAGGAGGGAGAGGCGTCCCTCCTCAGCTCTCGCACACTTGGTCGCCATGTTGAACATCTCCAGAGCCATGCACAGGTCCTTGTGTATGGCGAGCTCCTCCATCATCTTGACGTCACGGACGCCATCAGTGAACGCCAAGATGATGGCTTCGTCCGACACCTTGGGGATCTTGAAGCGAACGTTGTTGAAGTGATGGATGTACTTCTGCAGGGTCTCTCCTGGCTGTTGCTTGATGCATCATAGGTCACCCGCTGCCGGCGGGCGGTCGTGAGTGCCCTGGAAGTTGGCGATGAAACGCTCTCGCATCTTGTCCCAGGAGGAGATTGATCCCATGGGGAGGTTCAGGAGCCACGAGCGCGCGCCGTCCTTGAGGGCCATGGGGAGATGGAGGAGGTGCCCCGTGAGCTACGTCTCCCGCAGCAGGCGGCGGTTGAGGCAGCGAGCGAGGCGGCGCAGTAGAATCTCCGACGGTGTTGACAAGCTCGGCGATGCGGTCGAGCCAGTCCTCATAGAAGTCGTCGACCGGGCGGTAGCGGAGGAGCTCGCATGCCATGAGCAGCGCAGCCTTCGCGTTCACCGGGCCATGACGAGCATGGGAGGACGAAGCAGCCGAAGTCAGCGTCGAAGTGGCGGTGTGCCCGCCGCGGCGTACGGAAGGATGCAGCAATGAGGCATGTTGCTCATGGCCCGCAGGGACCGTGTCGGTGTTCGCCACCGGCGATGGGGGACGGCGTGGGCACCCGTGGCCCACCGGTGCTATCTGAGCGACGCGGGCAGCAAAAGGACCTGGTGCTCAGCACGAGCTCGACGTGCGTCAGCCATGGAAGTGGTGGAGCAGTGGCGAATCGACTGGCGGAAGAAAGGCCCCGACGCACCCCTACCTCACGTGCCAAATGTCGGATTTCGGGTTCCGCAAACCCTTGAGAGGTTTGAACTCTGGGAGAACTCAACCTCCCCAATCTGGCTACTCGCTAATCTCACAACCTAGTTCGTCGAACTCAAGGCAAAGGGGACACAGCACTTTACCCTGGTTCGGGCCACTGTAGGACCTTGAAGTATGTCTAGAGGGGGGTGATTAGACTACTTGACCAATAAAAACTTAACCTTTTCCCAATTTTAGAGTTTAGCAGATTTTAGCTACTTTTAGGACAAGTCAAGCAATCATCACACAATTCAAGCAAGCATGCAAAGAGTATATAGGCAGCGGAAATTAAAGCATGCAACTTACAAGAAAGTAAAGGGAAGGGTTTGGAGGATTCAAACGCAATTGGAGACACGGATGTTTTTGGCGTGGTTCCGATAGGTGGTGCTATCGTACATCCACGTTGATGGAGACTTCAAACCACGAAGGGTAACGGCTGCGCAAGTCCATGGAGGGCTCCACCCACGAAGGGTCCACGAAGAAGCAACCTTGTCTATCCCACCATAGCCGTCGTCCACGAAGGACTTGCCTCACTAGCAGTAGATCTTCACGAAGTAGGCGATCTCCTTGCCCTTACACACTCCTTGGTTCAACTCTACAATCTTGTCGGAGGCTCCCAAGTGACACCTAGCCAATCTAGGAGACACCACTCTCCAAGAAGTAACAAATGGTGCATTGATGATGAACTCCTTGCTCTTGTGCTTCAAATGATAGTCTCCCCAACACTCAACTCTCTCTCAACGGGTTTGGATCTGGTGGAAAGAAGATTTGAGTGGAAAGCAACTTAGGAAGGCTAGAGATCAAGATTCATATGGTAGGAATGGAATATCTTGGCCTCAACGCATGAGTAGGTGGTTCTCTCTCAGAAATGGTAAGTTGGAAGTGTAGGTTCGTTCTGATGGCTCTCTCCACGAATGAAGAGGAGGTGGAGGGGTATATATAGCCTCCACACAAAATCTAACCGTTACACACAATTTACCAAACTCGGTGGGACCGAATTGTTAAACTGGGTCGAACCGATTTAGTAAACCTAGTGACCGTTAGTGATTTTCGGTGGGACCGACATGCATCTCGGTGAGACCGATTCGGTTAGGGTTAGGGCATAATGTAATCTCGGTAAGACGGATTACACAAACTCGATGAGACCGATTTGGTAATAAGCTTTCCAGAGAGTTGGTCAGGTAAACTCGGTGGGACCAATTTGCTCTTTTCGGTGAGACCGAAATGTTACAAAAAGGAAACAGAGAGTTTACATTACAATCTCGGTGGGACCGATCGCTCACTTTGGTTAGACCGAAACGATATGAAGCGAAACAAAGAGATTGCAACCCCATCTCGGTGAGACATAAATCACTATCGGTAAGACCGATTTGCTTAGGGTTTGTGGCAGTGGCTATGACTTTTGGAATCGGTGGCGCCGGATAGGAAGTTTCGGTGTGACCGATTTTGTCTTTGGGTTTAGGTTATTTGTGGATGTGGGAAAGTAGTTGAGGGTTTTGGAGCATATCACTAAGCACATGAAGCAAGAGGCTCGTTAAGCAACACCTCATCCCTCCTTGATAGTATTGGCTTTTCCTATAGACTCAATGTGATCTTGGATCACTAAAATGTAAAATGAAGAGTCTTGAGCTTTTGAGCTTGAGCCAATCCTTTGTCCTTAGTATTTTGAGGGGTCCACTTACATCATCCATGCCATGCCATGCCATTCATTGAGCTTTCCTGAAATAATAGTCTTGGAATAGCATTAGCTCAATGAGCTATATGTTGTTATTAATTACCAAAACCACCTAGGGATAGTTGCACTTTCAATCTCCCCCTTTTTGGTAATTGATGACAACATATAGACCAAAGCTTCGACAAATGATAATAAGATTGAATAACATCGTCGCTTTGAGGAGTATGTGATAAGCAAGAGCTCCCCCTAAATTTGGTCATAGTTTAAGATTTGCTTTGGACTGCAAATGCACAATGAATTAGGCTCATGGGTTACTCTTCCATGTCACATACATCTTGGTGGAGCGCTCAAAATAATAAACAATGAATACATGCACTCATCACCAAGCATAGTGAGTGATCACATAAGATAGATAGGATAATATCAAACATGCATAAGTGTAGCTTATGATCAAACACATGATCATCAATGTCTCACAGCATAGTATCTCAACGAAAAGCAAACAAAGTTTGAAAAACCACCAAATAAAGCAAGAGAGAATAAAAGCAACACTCTCTCTCGAAGCCTATGATCTATACATTTTTCTCCCCCTTTGGCAACAAGTTACCAAAAAGTTCATAGAAAATGCATAGTGCTAGATCGACTCTCAGGCTTGATCTTTTGGTGGTGGTGTCCTGATAGCTCCTTGGACGAAGGCTTCAGTTGAAGTAGAGGGTTCTGGAGTGGATGCTGGAGCTGGTTGCACTAGAACTATAGGGGCGATGGTGGTCTGCCAAGTTGTAGCTCTAGTGTCTCACACGGCACTACAACGGCCTCTAGACTCTGGGCACTCTGCAAACACATTTGTGGTTGTCTTGCCCTTCCTCTCTGCATGTCATCCTGCAATGCTCTACAACCGGCCCGAATCTCGCCACCTTGACATCTATATCATAGAATTTTTGTTCCATGATTCTCTCCAGGCTGTCCTGGTTTTGAGTTAGGGTGGCCAATCCTTTCTCAATCCTCAGAGTTGATGCTATCAAGTAACCAAGCTGCTCTTGTTTGGTCTTCAAGAAATACTCGGATGCCTCCTCTTGGCATCTTGGCAGCCTTCTCCTGTTTTGCCTTCTCCTTCTTCTCCTGAGCTTGGACTGATTGTGGATTATCTTCATTCATGACAACCTCATTGTCCTCAAAGTCTGGATAAGTTGGAAAATGTTCCTTATCTAACTGATATTTCCCTATGCCCATCTTGGAGTTGATCAATTCTTGAATCTGAGGTGCATATCCACAGCTCCTCTTCTGATCTGCTGCAGTCCTCTTGATTGTTTCAATGATCAGGCTCATGACTTTGAACTTCTGTGGCACATCAAACACATGCAGCATGTTGATGGCATGCCCTGTGATCATGTTATGGTCACCTGACTTGGGCAACAAAGTGTGCATCAGAATCCAATTTATGGTTGCCAATCCTGACAGCAGAAAGTGAACTGATCGAAACTTGTGAGTTTCAACTGCCTTGTCAGGAATTTCCTTGTACATGTGAGCCATTGAGTTATGACCCAACTTCTTCTTTGCATATATGTCCAAGTCATCATCTTCTTCCTTGGGGGCATTTATCAGACTTGCCCATTCTTCAACAGTAGATTGGTACCTTGTACCTTCCGACATCCACACAATTCTACCATCTGGATAAAAGTGTGTTGTGGAGTAGAACTGCATGATAAGCTCATCATTCCAGTTGGTGAACTTCTGTCCAACAAAATCTGCCACTCCACAAGCAATAAAGCTCTCCTCCACTCCAGGGTAGTGCTGCTCATTCTCCCTGATGAATTTCCAGTCAACCCACCTCATATCACAGACAATGGGCTTCTTGTCCAACAGAATGGTCTCATAAAAGTCCTGATGTTCCTTTGTGTGGAACACATGTCAACAAAGCAGTCCTTCTTCTTGAAGCATATGGATCTTCCATCCTCCATAGTCTCAGCCCTGAATCCTTCCTGATTCTCATGTCCTCAGCCACAGGATGGGCATCATTGTGGTTTGGTATCTTGGCCTTGAGCTTTCTAAGGACCTGACCTTCTTCATCTTCATCTTCTGCAACATTGGGCATTGGGGCCTTGTTATTCTCAGCAGCTGGAATACTCCTAGTATTCCTCTTTGGAGCTTGCTTGGCCTTGGAGGTAGCTTTGGGTGCATCTTTGGGCTTGGATGTTGCAGCCCCTGATCTGATTGCATCTCCCATAAGCTTAGCTGCCTTAGGAGCTGGTGCAGCATCCTCTTCCTCTTCATCAGAATCCCTTCTCATTGAGGGTTTTCCAAGGACCTTGGCAGTTGTGGTTCTAGCTCTCTTCTTTTCTTGTCCCGATCACCATCATCTTCTCGATTCAATTGTGAACTTCATGGTTGCACCAAGTGGGGACCTTCGAGGTTTTGATGGTGCTTCTTTCCTTCAGGTGCCTCTTTGGGTTGAGCTTGAGTGGCACTTGAGTGGACTTCTGGCCTTTGGCATTGGAGTTCTTTTGGCAAGAACTTTCTTCTTTAGACCTGGCTTTGTGCTTTGTGCAGAGCCATACTCTTTCTTGAGCACCACTTTCTTGGAAGTGGCCTCATCATCCTCAGCTTTGTAATCCTCATCCTCTGAGTCTGAGGTTCTCTTCCTCCTTTGCCTAGTAGCAGCCTTAGGCAAGTTGCTAGGAGTACTTCTGCTCCCATCATCCGGGTTAAGGGACTAGTGCCCTCACTCAAGTCCATCTGCTCTTGAGACCTATTCTCGCTGTCACTCGATCGGACATCTTGCAAAAGCTGATCTGACCACGTGAAGAGTTATAGATGAGATAGAAAAGATGAGCACCACAAAATGCAGAGATTTTTGCAAAAGAATGATTCAAAAGTTCAGTTTTAGTTTTCCACAGAAAGCATTTCGGATCAACCAATTTTCAAACTCGGTGATACCGAAGCAGTTTTGGAACCTAAACTGATGATCTCGGTTGGACCGAGTTTCAGTTCGGTGGCACCGAGACTGCTAGGGTTTCACAGAATCCTCAAATTGGTCGCACCGATTAGTAATTCTCGGTCGGCCGAGAGTCACTAGTGCAATGGCATACGCCAAATCGGTGAGACCGAGTTTTTCAACTCGGTGGGTCCGAGATGGTTTCGGCGGAAACCTAACCCTAAAAATTTGAATCGCATCAAATCTATGGACAATTTTGACTGGATAGGAGAATCTCAATCATGGCAAGAATAATATGAAAACAATGTGCTAGGAATCAGATGTGGATAGCACAAAGATCAAGTCCATACCCTAACTTGGCGGTGGACTTGCTACAACGGAAACGGCGGGGACGAATTCCGTTGACGGCGGCGAAGACCAGCAAAAGGAGGCTGCTGGCGGCGAGGAGACGATCCGGAGACCACAATGGCAGAGCGAGCTGTTGCGCGGGTGAAGGGTTTCGGAGAAATTTCCAAACTTTTTCCCGTGGCTATATATAGCCCGACCCTGTCGGTGTGACCGAGTGGAACAACTCGGTGGCACCGAGATGCATAACTGTGTTTAGTTATAGCAAATCGGTGAGACCGAAAAGTTCAAATCGGTTGCACCGAGATTGAAAACTCAGACCAACTTGATGATCTCGGTAGGACCGAAATGGAAGAATCGGTCAGACCGAGAATCACAAAGAGGTTTTGGAAGATTAAGTCTATGACGAATCGGGGACTCTGAGTGCTCCTCACACAGAGTGGTTCGAATCTGACTTGATCAAATTTTGTGCTGTAGCATGAATAGAGTTTGAGATGAGAAAAGCATAGATAGCTAAAGAAGGTTCTTAGGCATTCTTGTCCATCCACTTGGCAAAAATAAAAGAAACCAAACAATCAAAACAATAAGTGGATGTCCTTGAATAAGTAAAATATGCACCAACATGCTCACACAATAAGATAGCAAATGAAATATGTGGCAAAGCATGCACAACCAATTCTAGCATCTATCAAGCAATTGGCGATGACTAGGTCATCTATATATGAGTATATTGACTTAGGAGTCAAATGAGAACATTTGATCATAGTTCATACTCATCGTTTAAGCTCAAGTGGGGTTACCACTTTTACATAATGCATTAATGTGTTCACACCATTAGAGTTGCTTTGACTCAATTCTTAGAGTTAAGCTCCCCCTAGATGTGAGATCTCCCCTTAGAGGGATGAACTAACCTTGGGTTTTGTCGATGATGACTTCATGTAGGTGTTGAAGATGTAGATGCTCAATGTTGATGTAGATCATTTGGAGCAATCCTTTGAAGTGTGTTGCACTTTCAACTTACCTACATGGGTTAGTCCCACAAGGAACAAACAAGAATATCCATAGACATAGAGTGATGCACACACAAGATGATGTCCATGAATTCATTAGGTTACCTTGTCCCTTGTCTTACCAACATGAGGGTTTGTGACTCCTTGAACTAGTGCAAGATGTGGAAGTTGATTGCACTTGTTCTTGCAAAAATGATATGAGTGAAGAATGTTGGCGGAGTCACCCTCAAGAACTCTCTAGTTCTTCTTCTTCGGGATCCACATCATCTTGATGGGAATCCTTGGAGTTGTAGTTGTACTAGATGAAGTAGAACTTGGCGTAGTCTTGGGGACCCACTTGAGCGAGGCTTTGGGTGCTTCTTCAAATGCATCAATCTCTTCTTGAAGCTTGTCCTTGCCTTTGTTCTTGTGGTCTTGTGGTGGAAGATCATCTTGAGCTTGTGTTCCCTTGAAGGAAGTAGGATCATACTTCTCTTGTTGAGGAACAAACTTCGTCTTGGGGTATTGATCTTCTTCCCACTCAACTCCATTGGCATTGAACTTTCGTTCAAAACCAACACCTTGATTCTTCCCGTGCCTTCCTTGCTTGCGTACAATTTCCTCGGATTGCTTACTCCCGGCAAGGCTCTTGTAAACACCTTTATCTATAATTCCCTTCAATAAGCTATTTTCTTGCTCAAGTGTAACTTGGCTAAGAGAATCATTAGTGGAATCAAGAGAAGTACTAGAAGCAACAATATTGGATTTGACATTATTATTGTTACTACTAGAGGAAGTATCTTTCTTGTACTTGTTACTAGACTTGACTTGAGGCATGTAAGTAGATAAGAGTAAACGCTTGGCAATGTAAGAAGAACTTTTCTTGCGGAGATCATCATTGATTGCTTTTAAGAACTCATGCTCTTGCTCAAGATTGAGCTTTTCAAAGCGTAACTTCTCATGGGCCCCTAAAAGTTCTCGATGATCTTCGTAGATAGTTTCATGAGCTAACTTAAGAGAGTCTAATTATTTAGTTAGAAGCTCAATCTTCTCCTGATCATTGTCATTCGTTTTATCTTGTTTAGCATGATTAATTGACGTTTCATCATAGTATTCATCACTAGAGTTGTCAACAAGTAAATCATCATCCACAAGCAAGTCATCTTCATCACTATTGAAATCAACATACTCCGTATGTGTTACCTTTGGACCTTTGGCCATGAAGCATCTTCCAACACCTTCATTTGGTGAATCAAATATGTCGTAGGAGTTGGTTGACAAAAGTGCTAGACCGGCAACACCTTCATCTTGAGTATATTCGGAGTCGGAGTGATAGCTTCTCTCGGAGTGATTGTCGGAGTCAGA
This sequence comes from Aegilops speltoides, assembly GCA_021437245.1. Classification (NCBI taxonomy): domain Eukaryota; kingdom Viridiplantae; phylum Streptophyta; class Magnoliopsida; order Poales; family Poaceae; genus Aegilops; species Aegilops speltoides. The sequence goes on from CM038142.1 coordinate 241,385,709, forward strand.
GCCGGATACCCATTCACCAACATGAGCTTGATATCTTCGTTTTGTGTAGCTCCTTGATGACTTGTCCTTCCTTTCCGAATCCTTGCTTCTCCGTGAGGGTCTTCGTTCATAACAATCATCTCTACTCCTCCTCTCTCTTGGTGGTGATTCTTCTCTTTTGCTCCTTCTTCTTGGAGAATCTTCTCTTCTTTTGTAGGGTGTCGTACACTCATTGGAGTAGTGTCCGGGTCTCCCACAATTGTAGCAATTGCGCTCTCGACTAGAAGATCTCTTGTCATTGTAAGACCTTGATTTGGAGCTTCTTTCTTTGCTTCTAATCTTGTAGAATTTGTTGAAGTTCTTCACCATTAAGCTCAATTATTCATTGAAGGTTCGTTTATCACTTGATGATGTGGGGGCTTCACTTGAGGCTTTGTAGGCACCACTTGACTTCTTGTGAAGTTCCTCCTTATCCTTGAGTGACATCTCATGAGCAACAATCCTTCCAATGACTTCCGTTGGCTTGAGATCTTTGTAGTTTGGCATCATTTGAATCAATGTGCACACGGTATCATACTTTCCATCCAATGCTTTTAGAATCTTCTTGATGATGAATTTGTCGGTCATCTCTTCACTCCCTAAGCCGGCAATCTCATTTGTGATAAGAGCAAGCCTAGAGTACATTTCAGCGACACCTTAACCATCCTTCATTTTGAACTTGTCAAGCTGACTTTGGAGCACATCAAACTTGGATTCCTTGATGGACTCGGTACCTTCATGCATATCAATCAAAGTATCCCAAATTTCCTTTGCATTCTCAAGACGGCTGATTTTGTTGAATTCTTTGGGGCACAATCCGTTGAAGATGATATCACAAGCTTGAGCGTTGTATTGCAGCATCTTCAATTCTTCCGCATTAGCTTCACGGTCCGGTTCTCTCCCATCGAAAAATTCACCTTGCAAGCCAATACAAATAATTGCCCAAACGGCGGGGTTATGTCCAAGAATATGCATTTTCATCTTATGCTACCAACTAGCAAAATTAGTACCATCAAAGTAAGGACCTCTACGGTGATAATTTCCATTGCTAGACGCCATACTCTCCTAGGTTGTGAAACCAAGGCTATGACAACCAAAAGCTATGGAAATCAAAGCAAATCGAGACCAAAGCTCTGATACCACTTGTAGGACCTTGAAGTATGTATAGAGGGGGGTGATTAGACTACTTGACCAATAAAAACTTAACCTTTTCCCAATTTTAGAGTTTGGCAGATTTTAGCACTTTTAGGACAAGTCAAGCAATCATCACACAATTCAAGCAAGCATGCAAAGAGTATATAGGCAGTGGAAATGAAAGCATGCAACTTGCAAGAAAGTAAAGGGAAGGGTTTGAAGGATTCAAACGCAATTGGAGACACGGATGTTTTTGGCGTGGTTCCAATAGGTGGTGCTATCGTACATCCACGTTGATGGAGACTTCAACCCACGAAGGGTAACGGCTGCGCGAGTCCACGGAGGGCTCCACCCACCAAGGGTCCACGAAGAAGCAACCTTGTCTATCCCACCATGGCCGTCGCCCACGAAGGACTTGCCTCACTAGCGGTAGATCTTCACGAAGTAGGCGATCTCCTTGCCCTTACAAACTCCTTGGTTCAACTCCACAATCTTGTCGGAGGCTCCCAAGTGACACCTAGCCAATCTAGGAGACACAACTCTCCAAGAAGTAACAAATGGTGCATTGATGATGAACTCCTTGCTCTTGTGCTTCAAATGATAGTCTCCCCAACACTCAACTCTCTCTCAATGGGTTTGGATCTGGTGGAAAGAAGATTTGAGTGGAAAGCAACTTGGGAAGGCTAGAGATCATGATTCATATGGTAGGAATGGAATATCTTGGCCTCAACACATGAGTAGGTGGTTCTCTCTCAGAAATGGTAAGTTGGAAGTGTAGGTTCGTTCTGATGGCTCTCTCCACGAATGAAGAGGAGGTGGAGGGGTATATATAGCCTCCACACAAAATCTAACCGTTACACACAATTTACCAAACTCGGTGGGACCGAGTTGTTAAACTCGGTCGAACCGAGTTAGTAAACCTAGTGACCGTTAGTGATTTTCGGTGGGACCTACATGCATCTCGGTGAGACCGATTCGGTTAGGGTTAGGGCATAACGTAATCTCGGTAAGACCGATTACACAAACTCGGTGAGACCGATTTGCTAATAAGATTTCCAGAGAGTTGGTCAGGTAAACTCAGTGGGACCAATTTGCTCTTTTCGGTGAGACCGAAATGTTACAAAAAGGAAACAGAGAGTTTACATTACAATCTCTGTGGGACCGATCGCTCACTTTGGTTAGACCAAAAGTTACGAAGGGAAACAGAGAGATTGCAACCCCATCTCGGTGAGACCGAGATCCCTATCGGTAAGACCGATTTGCTTAGGGTTTGTGGCAGTGGCTATGACTTTTGGAATCGGTGGCGCCGGATAGGAAGTTTCAGTGTGACCGATTTTGGCTTTGGGTTTAGGTCATTTGTGGATGTGGGAAAGTAGTTGAGGGTTTTGGAGCATATCACTAAGCACATGAAGCAAGAGGCTCATTAAGCAACACCTCATCCCTCCTTGATAGTATTGGCTTTTCCTATAGACTCAATGTGATCTTGGATCACTAAAATGTAAAATGAAGAGTCTTGAGCTTTTGAGCTTGAGCCAATCCTTTATCCTTAGTATTTTGCGGGGTCCATTTTCATCATCCATGCCATGCCATTCATTGAGCTTTCCTGAAATAATAGTCTTGGAATAGCATTAGCTCAATGAGCTATATGTTGTTATTAATTACCAAAACCACCTAGGGATAGTTGCACTTTCAGCCACCTTGCGGTGTAAAACCCTAGTCCTACTTTGTGGTGGATTGGCCTCGAGGGGCTGAGGATGTACTAGTAGAGTGGAGAACCACCTCAGGAGGTGTGTTCTTGAGCTCAAGTGAGCTGGTGAGCTGGTCAAGGTGGAATGGATCTGATCCTCTCTATGGTGGTGGCTAGGTCCTATTTATAGTGGCCTTGGTCCTCTTGCCAAATGAAGGCGGGAAGGGATCCCACAATGGCCAAATTCGAAGGGAGACAACTAGTACATCTTATCCTGATGAAATTAGTCTTTGCCTGCAAAAGTGTCTGGTCGTGACACCGTGGTGGGCTCTATGATGACCTCTGTCCTGTCGTCCTGGCGCTCTTGGTCTTGTTGCACGGGAATGGAAACCTTTGGCTGATTCCTCGGGACTCCGCGCCTGTGCTTGCCTCCTTAGCACCAAAGAGGAAACGGGTACACTGCGCCCGCTGGCGCCCACCTGGCCTTGGTCGTCATGGATCACATCACCCAAACCTCGCAAAGTGAGGCTTGCATGGAAATCTCAGCTCCTCGGGAGCCAGCCTCCTCCTTTTGAGGTCTTGGTGTCGTCTGCCTCGCAAGGCTTGGCCCCTCGCGAGGGCCTTGAGTTGTCGATGTCGAAGCTGGGTCGTACCAGGCCGTTGATGGATCCACGCCATGGGCCGCAGGCAGGCAAGTTTGGTACCCCCGCTCCCAGAATGCTGACAACCTGGTAGGGTGGCGTGCACCAGGCGTGACCTGGGTGCAGCCCCCGTGCTCATCCCCCTTGCACAACTCTCATGTGGAGAAAGGTGGTGCATTAGGGCCGGACGGCGAGCTCAGGGGCTCTCATGAGGTTACTACAGCCGCTAGGGTGCCCTCAGTTGTTTATTCATCAGCGCGGAGCATGATGCTTACACTCTTGCAAGGGCATATGTGGGGACCCCGACTCATAAGTCCTGATCACCGAATGCACATGTACAGTGATCCCAGAGATCAATGCTCACTGAACACACAGAAGCTGAATAACAAGAGTCTTACATCCATACATATCGTTTTACACAAGTAGGACCATTATGGTCAAGTCTTGAGTATATCATCGCAATGGAAATTCTTCATTGACATCTTGGACCCATGCCATCTGCCTTAACCCTACAGGCATTATGACTGGGAAGCGTCCTAGCTCGCATGTTCGTCACCAAAGTATTCTTCATCATATCTTGTTCTCACAAGCCTGGCCAATAAAATAACCACGGGCAAGCCAATGAGTACTTTAAATGTACTCGCAAGCAACCCGAGAGTGATAATAGAATAATTATGCAAGGCACTACTGCTAAATTGGCATTTTGCGGAAAGCTAGTTTTTCTCATGCAAGTATGATCACCATTTATCAAGGACATGAATGCGTCTGCAACAAGTATCAGGAGGTTACGGACATCAACATTGAGAAAGAGTTATGAACAACTCATGCTCAAGCTTATCGTGACTTCCTCATGGATCATACCAACAATATTACCCAACCGTGTTGTTTTCCTTAGAACACACCAGGTTTTGTAATCAATGGACGTAGCCCAAGAGCAGTTATCCAACTGTCCTTGACCGTGGACACGGCTATTCGAATAGTTTAACACTCTTCAGAGGTTGCACACTTTACCTACAAGATCTGGGAAGCCTTCGTGTCATCCACGACCCGTGGTACCTCAAGTACCCGGCGTAAGCACCCGATCACTACCTTTCCCTAGCCTTGACTAACAAGGAGTCCACTTGATTGGTAGCAGCCCCCATGCCAAACATTGTCACATAATAAATTTTTGTGGAGTCATGCTCCCATATTCATCATATAACACAAGCACGGGGTACCAACAGTGTGTCCGATGCCCTGTGAAAACAGTCATGGCCGCCCTACCTAGCACGACCCTGTCCCGAGAGTGACCACACCACTCCCGTCACTAGTAATGCGGGCATCCATGTTAGCACGAACTAGGTAATTAATAATGCCCTTTCCCATATAAGGGTAGAGTGGTTGCGCATGTAAGGTTGGAGTAACGGTCACAACCTAAACCAATCCGTTTTCGAAAACAACACACTCACTTGTCTCGGTACACCACTTCGTCATCAAGTGGTTACTTAGCTCAACATATCCCTCGGGCATTAGTGGCACCCAATGGGGTTTTCGAAAAGTCTTAGAAAATATATATTTTTGTCTCCAACACCATGCATACCTGTCCCATTTGCGTAGCATCTACTTTAGTATCCTATCTACTCCCACAGGCATAACCCTCATAGGAAGGCAGGGCCACGCACAAATGCAAGTATCAACAAGGAAGTAACAGAGGCATCCCACCAAAGTGGTTACCATCTTATCATGATTCCGATGCAACAATAATAAAGTGCTATATGACATGCATAAAAAGGGTTTTGTAGGCATGGTCAAAGGGTTGCTTGCCTGGTTCATCAGAGTCTTCAAGTCTTCTGGTCCATCTCCGAGTATTCCGTCTACTTTGTTAACTAACGTTGGAAACAATCACAATAAGTAACACAACAAGGCAAAAATAAAAGTGCTCTAAAAATGTGAGTTAGACTTTTTTAGGATACCTTTGGTCATATTAGGATTTGGTCAACGGATATCTCTGAACATTTCAATATAATGGAATCAAGGAATTTATGAAGTTTCAAAAAGTCTATAGAAGAATTATTTTAAAAAATGAGCAAAGGCACCCATTTCACAAGGAATGATTTTAGAACAACCTAGGAGTTGGTTTCACTGGATTTGGAGTTCAAATGATTTTCTATGAATTTGCAAACTTGGCTATACATGGAGAAATGGACCAATATTTTATGTGGCACAGAAGGTATAGGAAAAAATGTTCCAAATCTAATTTATGAACTTAGAAATATCTCGGAATTTGAATAATTGAATTTGGATCAAAACTAGGAACTTTGTGATTTTCTAAAGCTTATCACAGAAATGGAAAAGTGGGATTTCATAACATTTGTGAAGAAAATGTTTCTGGAAAAATGTACAAATAGCACCATGTGATAGATCATGAATTTAAGAACTACTAGAAAATTGAATTATCAAATTTGGAGTTAATTTGAATTGTTTATGGATCTTACAAGTCTACAGAAAAATAAAAAGAAAAGGGATTTACCTAAATGGGCCAAATCCAGCGGCAGGGCGCATCGGGCGGGGTTTAGCGCAGTGGCGCAACTGGGCCGGCCCAGCGGCTCAGCCGCACGCGCGCAGGGTCCATGCCGGAGGCGTATTTGCTCTGGCACGTTTTAGTTGCGGGGAACCGGGGCACGTCCCAGTGCGTCTCCACTTAAACGGAGGGGCCCGCTGACGGGGTCACTGACCTGCGGGGTCCACCCGCAGGGTCGTCTCCCTCTTCCCTCCTGTGACAGAGGAGGCAGAGGCCTTGTCGGCGGGAGATTTGTCGGTGGCTTCGACCACCTCCCGCGGCGCTCGGCCCACTAGAGTGCTCAGGGGACCAGGACGCATCCATCCGTGGGTGGCACCATTGCCGAGGAGTGTCGGGTCAGGCAGGGCGTTCACCGCGGCGGACGAGGACGGCGGCGATGGCGGCGCCGGTGCTACGGGGCATGGGTCTAGGGGAAGAATAGGGGGAAAGTTTTGCCGTGGCCAGGGGGTTTCCAAGTGGAGAAAGAAGGGGAGGAGGGGGCCTTGCTCGTGGTAATTTGAGCGGAGGCCGATGGCAAAGCTCCGGCCATGGGGAGGTAATGGAGCAGCTCCGGGGAGGAGTGAGTGGTCCAGGAGATAGCTGGGGCGAACAGAGGGTGGATGGAGACGAGGGGGAGGCCCGGGGAGATCCTCATATGGCAGGGCATTGGTGCACCGTGGGCCCCGTCCACAGCCACGTCCGAGGCGATGCCAGAGGCCGAATTTGCACACCCGACCATATCCGGGGTGTTCGTGGGCGTGGACCAGGTCGAGTGGGAAGAGAAGGAGTGGGGCGAGCTCCTGCGGGTCCCGAGCGCATGCGTGCACTGGCAAAGCTGGGCGGTGCTCGAGCACGCGTGAGAACGAGCAGGAGGGAGAGAGGAAGGAGGGGGTCGACCAGATGTCGTGTTGAGGGCGTCCAGGCGCCTCGTCGGGCGCGCTGGGGATGCCCGAGGTGGCCGGAGGCGTCGGGCAGAGGTTGGCTATAGTGCTTAGGCGCACTGTAGCGTGCTCTAGAGCATGCAAATGGCTGGCATGGCAATTTTTAAAGGGCCAGGGCATGTCCCCTTGTGCCTTGGGGTTGCCTTGGATGCCTTGGGGTGGAGAGATACTAGGTGGGGTGCTCTGAAATGGGAGAGAGAGGAGGTGTTGCCATGGGTGAACAGAGAGAGAGAGAGGTGGTTTACCCCGATAATTGATCTGTGGACCTGCAAATGTTACTGGAGGCAGAAGAGGACTAGGAGGGGCTGTGGTAAAAAGTTGAGCTCAAGGAGAATAGTGTAATTGGTCAAAATGGTGATTTTTGGAAAAATGACAGAAGGTGTTTGATGCAAATTTGGGAAAACAAATTAATTCCACTTGAAATGAGAATTAACAGGATCAAGTGGAATATTTAATTGAGGTTGACCACCAAGTTTGAGTCCATTTGAAGAAGGTTGCCAATGTAACTTTGGCAAACCCTAGAAATCAACAGAAATGGACTTTCTTAGATCTAGCTATGCTAAACTCTTCTCCTTGGTGCACCACTTAGTTTAGTGTCATCATTTGAGGATTCGAACATGTCCACAAAAATTTAGATCAAAAGGAGACACTTGGCAATGTAAAGTTGTTCAAACTTGGATCTGGGCAGAGTGGGTTTTGGGCACTTTTGTGAACCAAAACTTTTTTGATTGAGGTGAAACTTTGCAATATCATCACATTATGCATATGTAACTTTCTATAATTTTCTTGTATTTATTTGAAAATATTTCTTATATAAATATTTCAAATAGTTGAAATGAGCAGAAATGGTTTAGGAGGGTTTTGTCCAATATTTTCAACATGACCATGTGTTTAAACTCATATATATGGACAATATATGTCCAATGAGTTTCCCTAAGTTTTATAAAATATTTTTGAAACATTAAAATAATTTTAACCTATTAAAGACCTTTTTGGCCTAAAGAAAAAGCCTTTAAATAAAATAGCAAAATAACTTTTAAAATTATATTTTTGTGGTTTTTGGTAGTCCTATAACAAGTAGGAGTCAAATATAATTTTTGAAAGATTTTTCACACCCTTAATTAAGTACTTGTAGTTCAAGTCTCAATCCAGGGGTTTTTGGAAAACCTAATTTGGAAAATACATTTTGGCCAAAATATTTTTGCAAGAAATTATTTTTATGTCCTACACACATGGCATGATCATTGGGCAAGGTTTTGGATCAAGGAGAAGGAGTATAAGAGTTGGAGGATTTATTTGATTTTTAGAGCACTTGCAAACAGCAGACAAAAATCAAATCAAGCAAAGTCCAAAACACTCAAAAGTTTTTGTTAAACCATATTTTATCATGATTATTAGCTTAAGTGTAGTGACATGAAAATCAGGGTGTGACAGCATAGCCGCTCCTCGACTGTGTCGTCCACCAGCGTGGAGCATGGGGCTTCCACTGGTGCATGGGTGGGAGTTCCCTCTGAGGGAAGACTCCGAGGCATGTACAACCCCGTCCTAGCACGTGGCTTGCATGGCAGGACTGGAGGAGGTGTATATGGGCACCCGTGAGCCAGCGCGGGACTCACGGGGCCCTACCTCAAGGCGGGTTGTGCCTGAATTTTTGGTTCAGAAGGTTCTTGAGGGTCCTGCGAGATGGTCAAGTCACCTGCGCCGAGAGAATATCCGGAGGATATTGCATGAGAAGGCCAAACACCAACGACCCCAGGAGGTGACGTGGACGGGGTCGGCCCACCAGACACGGCTCAGCCGCTGGATTTATCAACGCTACAGGGACGGACCCAAGCACAGACGTCGTGCCTAGTCTTCTCATTCAATGATCCTTGCTACGTCTTGAGCTTGCGTTGGTTTTCCTTGAAGAGGAAAGGGTGATGCGGCAATAGTAGCATAAGTATTTCCCTCAGTTTTTGAGAACCAAGGTATCAATATAGTAGGAGGCTCCTCAAAAGTCCCACGCACCTACACAAACAAACAAAGAATTCACAACCAACACAATAAAGGGGTTGTCAATCCCTTCACGGCCACTTGCGAAAGTGAGATCTGATAGAGATAGTATGATAAGATAAGTATATTTTTGGTATTTTATAATATAGATTGGAAAAGTAAAGATGCAAATAAAAGTAGGTTGAAAGCTTATATGATAAAAGATAGACCCCGGGGCCATAGGTTTCACTAGTGGCTTCTCTCAAGATAGCATAAGTATTACGGTGGGTGAACAAATTACTATTGAGCAATTGATAGAAAAGCGAATAATTATGAGATTATCTAGGCATGATCATGTATATAGGCATCACATCCGCAACAAGTAGACCGACTCCTGCCTGCATCTACTACTATTACTCCACACGTCGACCGCTATCCATCATGCATCTAGAGTATTAAGTTCATAAGAACAGAGTAACGCATTAAGAAAGATGACATGATGTAGAGGGATAAACTCAAGCAATATGATATAAACCCCATCTTTTTATCCTTGATGGCAACAATACAATCGTGCCTTGCAACCCTAACATCCTTTGGGTAAGGATACATAAGATTGAACCCAAAGCTAAGCACTTCTCCCATGGCAAGATAGATCAATCTAGTAGGCCAAACCAAACTGATAATTCGAAGAGACTTGCAAAGATAACTCAATCATAGATAAAAGAATTCAAAGAAGATTCAAATATTTCTCATAGATAAACTTGATCATAAACCCAAAATTCATCGGATCTCGACAAACACACCGCAAAAAGAGTTACATCGAATAGATCTCCACAGGAGAGGAAGAGAACATGGTATTGAGATCCAAAAAGAGAGAAGAAGCCATCTAGCTAATAACTATGGACCCGAAGGTCTATGGTAAAATACTCACAACTCATCGGAGGGGCTATGGTGTTTATGTAGAAGCCCTCCGTGGTCGATTCCCCCTCCGGCGGAGCGCCGGCGAAGGCTCCAAGATGGGATCTCGCGGATATAGAAGGTTACGGTGGTGGAAATTATTTTTCGTTGGCTCCCTGGATGTTTTCGGTGTATGTGGGTATATATAGGAGGAAGAAGTAGGTTGGTGGCCGCCCGAGGGGCCCACGAGATAGGGGGCGCGCCCAGGGGGTGGGCGCGCCCTCCACCCTCGTGGTCGCCTTAGCTGCTTATTGGCTTGCACACCAAGTCCTCTAGATCACGTTCGTTCCAAAAATCACGCTCCCGAAGGTTTCATTCCGTTTGGACTCCGTTTTATATTCCTTTTCTTGGAAATACTGAAATAGGCAAAAAAACAGCAATACGGGCTGGGCCTCTAGTTAGTAGGTTAGTCCCAAAAATGATATAAATATGTAAAATAAAGCAATGGGCATAAGGTCTGGAGAGAATATCGGAGATTATCTTCGAAATCTTCTGGTGCAGCCGGCAATCATCTGTAATAAGGGGCTCACCGGGAGGAAGTAGTTACGAGAACCTAGAGTCAGATTTAGTAAAATCATATAACCCGAATAGAAGAGAGATCAGAGTCCCAGAGTAAAGGTCAGGGAGTAAAAGATCCTAGTACCACCCAATGGCGACGTGGGCCCGTAAGGCACACGGCCATGTTAGTAATAGTTTTGTAGTGACTAGACTCGACTTCGGCCAAGGACTATGGAATGGGGATTCCTACAGGCAGTCGGCTCTGATACCAACTTGTGACGCCCCCAATTCAGTCATACACTAATCATGCACGCAAATGTGTACGATCAAGATCAGGGACTCACGGGAAGATATCACAACACAACTCTAAAACATAAATAAGTCATACAAGCATCATAATACAAGCTAGGGGCCTCGAGGGCTTGAATACAAGTGCTCGATCATAGACGAGTCAGCGGAAGCAACAATATCTGAGTACAGACATAAGTAAACAAGTTTTCCTTAAGAAGCTAGCACAAACTGGGATACAGATCGAAAGAGGCGCAGCCTCCCGCCTAGGATCCTCCTAAACTACTCACAGTCGTAAATCGACAAGCTGCGTAGTAGTAGGCACCTCCGATGTAGTAGTAAGCCGCCGACGGTGGCATCGCTCTGGTTCCGACATCTGGTTGCGACAACCGGTAGAAGGAAAGGGGAAAAGAGGAGAAAAGCAACCGTGAGTACTCATCCAAAGTACTACAAGCAAGGAGCTACACTACATATGCATGGGTATATGTGTAAAGGGCCATATCGATGGGTGAATCGCAGAATGCCGAATAAGAGGGGATAGCTAATCACAGTCAAGACTACGCTTCGCAGCCTCCGTCTTGCAAACATGTCGAAGAGAGTAGATTGAAGTCCTCCAAGTAGCATCGCATAGCATAATCCTACCGGCGATCCTCTCCTCGTCGCCTGTTAGAGAGCGATCACCGGGTTGTATCGGCACTTGGAAGGGTGTGTTTTATTAAGTATCCGGTTACGGTTGTCATAAGGTCAAGGTACAACTCCAAGTCGTCACATTATCAAGATCATGGCTATTCGAATAGATTAACTTCCCTGCAGGGGTGCACCACATAACCCAACACGCTCGATCCCGTTTGGCCGGACACACTTTCCTAGGTCATGCCCGGCCTCGGAAGATCAACACGTCGCAGCCCCACCTAGGCACAACAGAGAGGTCAGCACGCCGGTCTAAATCCTACGCACGCAGGGGTCTGGGCCCATCGCCCATTGCACACCTGCACGTTGCGTGGGCGGCCGAAAGCAGACCTAGCAACCTCCATTACTAAGGAAGTCACGTTACGCGGTCAAATCTGGCGCGCGCCGCTCAGTCGCTGATGTCACGAAGGCTTCGGCTGATACCACGACGTCGAGTGCCCATAACTGTTCCCGCGTAGTTGGTTAGTGCGTATAGGCCAGTAGCCAGACTCTGATCAAATACCAAGATCTCGTTAAGCGTGTTAAGTATCATGAGCGCCGAGCAGGGCCAGCCCACTGTCTCCTAGGTGGTCTCAACCTGCCTGTCGCTCTGCCTAAAGTAACGATCGGGGCCGTCGGGAACCCGGGCCCACCTCTACCGGGATGGAGCCACCTGTCCTTTCAGCCCCCACATCGGAATCACTTGCGGGTACTCAACGAGCTGACCCGACTTTAGTCACCATCTGTATAGTATGTATGTATGTATGTATAGTATATACCCATGATCACCTCCCGAGTGATCACGGCCCGATAGTATAGCATGGCGGTCGACAAGAATGTAGGGCCACTAATGGTAAACTAGCATCCTATACTAAGCATTTAGGATTGCGGTAAGGTATCAATGATTTGTAGCAACAATGACAAAGGCTATACAGCAGAATAGGAGTAACGAACAAGTAACCTGCTACACTACTCTAATGCAAGCGATATAGAGAAGAATAAGCGATATCTGGTGATCAAGGGGGCTTGCTGGTTGCTCACAGCAAGTAGGGGTCATCAACTCCGTAGTCGAACTGCGGTCGCCGGCAGTCCATGGGTCTACCGGAAAGAAGTAACGGAGGGGGAACACAATAAATAATAGAGCAATCAAAGCATCACAAAGCGTAACATGGCAATACGCGGTGCTAGGTGTGCCCTAACGCGGTAGTAGGTGATACCGAGGAAGGGGGGAAACATCCGGGAAAGTATCCCCGGCATTTCGCGTTTTCGGACAGATGAACCGGAGGGGGAAAGTTGCATGTTCGCTATGCTAGGAATGTGTGGCGGACGAACGGGCTGCGTATCCGGATTCGTCTCGTCGTTCTGAGCAACTTTCATGTATAAAACATTTTCATCCGAGTTACGGATCATTTTATATGATTATCTAAAGTTTTAAATCATTTTCTAAATTATTTTTAATTCGAAAATTAAATGTTAAATTGCTAGATGTACCCAGCACAGTGTACACAAAATTGTACCTTTGGTGACATGTGGGGCGAGGGGACCCAGTTGACCGATCAAACTTTGATCGTCGGCAAGTGAACCCCCGTCGTGTTGTCTAGTTAACTAACAAGTTTAGTTAGGCTAATTAGATAGTTAATTGGTTAATTAAGCGACATTAGTTAAGTTAATTAATTATTAAATTAATTAATTAATTTATTATTCTTTCTTCTTCTTTCTCTTTTTTTAATAGGGGCGTGGGGCCCCCTAGTTAGTGGCCCAGAGAGCCACCGCGGGGCGGGTGCTAGCGGGCGATGATGCCAGCCCGTTTGGGCGCTTGCCCAGAGGCGATGTGGGGCGATGGCGAGACGAGGCCACGGCGAGGCGCCGCGGGCGGTCGGCGAAGCGCGCCAACGAATGGCGCCGTGATGTAGAGCAGCAACGGGGTTAGCCACGCAGCGGCGCGGCGGCAGGAGGAGCGAGGAAGGCGACGGAGCCGAGGACGCCGTCAGCAGGCGGCAGCGAGTGGTCTCGCGCGGGCGAGGGACGATGAACCGGAGGCGGCCACGGTGGGCACGCTGCGGGCGGGCGTGTCGCGGCGGCGACGGCGGGAACGTCTCGGCGCGATAGCCATCGAGAGAGGCGCGACGAGCGCGGGAGGCCATGGCGAAGCACGGCCTCGGCGCGCGGTGACAGGGGTAGAGGGGAAAGGAGGAGGGCGCTCACGGCGGGGCTGTAGGGACGTGGCAGTGGGGCGCGAGGAAGAGGACGAGGACGAGGGGACGACGGAGATGATGCAGGCCGGCGGGGTGGCTCCGGCGTTGTGGCCTCCGGTGAGGTAGCTCCGACGACGGCGGGCGCGGTCGATCTCGGCGGCGGGGTCGTTCTCCTTGCGACGGCGGTTGGCGAGGTGACGGCAAAGGGTCGCGGCAACGGGGTCGGGGAGCCGTTTCCCTCGATCCAGATCGGGGGGCAGAGGAGGAGTGGGACGAGGGAGAGGGAGTGGGGGCGAGTGGGAGTAGTGGGGAGTTAGGGTTTCGGGCGAGAGAGGATAAGGGAGCGGGGGTGGACGATTGGGCCTGGTGGGCCGGCCGTGCGGCCTGGAGGCCTGCTGGGCCGTGGCCCAGTGGGGTGTGCTTTCCTTTTCTTGTCCTTGTTTTTTTGTTTGTTTTGTTTTCTTTTACTATTAATTATTTTATTTCTTTTCTGTTTTAGCTTAGTTTCAATAAAATACAAAAGTGGCACCTAAAATAGTGTTACAATTTATGCCACTGCCACAAACAGTTTAACACTGAAATAAAATAGTTTTGGAATTGTTTATTATTTTGAAAGCATTTGAATAACTGTTTTGTCTCTGTTTTATCTACTATAGTGTGTTTAAGTATTTTATTTAAATATGGGTTCTTCACTATAATTACCTATGCAATACTTGTCACAACCCGAACATTTTGGTTTTTAACATTTGAAAATTTTATTGTTTTCCTTTTACTTTAAATTTGGATCGAGTCGATTTTGAACTAGCGCGAGATTAGCAACTGTAATTGTGGTGACGTGGCATCATTAACGTGGGATTACTGTAGCTAATTATCCGGGCGTCACAAAGATAGTCTCACATCAACTAGGCGTATCAACGGGCTATGGAGATGCCCATTAATAGATATCAATGTGAGTGAGTAGGGATTGCCATGCAACGGATGCACTAGAGCTATAGATGTATGAAAGCTCAACAAAAGAAACTAGTGGGTGTGCATCCAACTCAATTGCTCACGAAGACCTAGGGCATTTTGAGGAAGCCCATCATTGGAATATACAAGCCAAGTTCTATAATGAAAAATTCCCACTAGTCTATGAAAGTGACAACATAGGAAACTCTCTATCATGAAGATCATGGTGCTACTTTGAAGCACAAGTGTGGTAAAAGGATAGTAGCATTGTCCCTTCTCTCTTTTTCTCTCATTTTTTTTCTTTTGTTTATTCTATTTTTTTCTTTTTTCTTTCTCTTTTTTTTCTCTTTGGCCTTTCTTTTTTTTGGCCTTTATATTTTTTTTCTCTTTTTTGTAAAGTCCGAAGTCTCATCCCGACTTATGGAGGAATCATAGTCTTCATCATCCTTTCCTCTCACTGGGACAATGCTCTAATAACTAAGATCATCACACTTTTATTGATTTACAACTCAGGACTAGAACAAAATATGACTCTATATGAATGCCTCCGGCGGTGTACCGGGATATGCAATGAATCAAGAGCGACATGTATGAAAATTATGAAGATGGCCTTGCCACAAATACGATGTCAACTACATGATCATGCAAAGACCAATATGACAATGATGATGTGTGTCATATAAACGGAACGATGGAAAGTTGCATGGCAATATATCTCGGAATGGATATGGAAATGCCATAATAGGTAGGTATGGTGGCTGTTTTGAGGAAGGTATATGGTGGGTGTATGGTACCGGCGAAAGTTGCGCGGCACAAGAGAGGCTAGCAATGGTGGAAGGGTGAGAGTGTGTATAATCCATGGACTCAACATTAGTCAAAAGACCTCATATACTTATTGCAAAAATCTACAAGCCATCAAAAAGAAAGTATATGTGCATGCTCCTAGTGGGATAGATTGGTAAGAAAAGATCATCGCTCGTCCCCGACCGCCACTCATAAGTAAGACAATCAATAAATAAAATTGTGCTCCAACTTCATCACAAAGCGGTTCAACATACATGCATGCTACGGGAATGACAAACTTCAACACAAGTATTCTTTAAATTCATAATCACCTAACTAGCATGACTTTAATATCACTACCTCCATATCTCAAAACAATTATCAAGTATCAAATTGATCATAGCATCCAATTCACTTCCTATGATAGTTTTTATTATACCCAACTTGGATGCCTACCATTCTAGGACCAATTTTATAACCATAGCAGATACCACGTTGTTCTAAGAGACTCTCAAAATAATATAAGTGAAGCATGAGAGACTAGCAATTTCTACAAAATTAAGCCACCACCGTGCTCTAAAAGATATAAGTGAAGCACTAGAGCAAAAACTATCTAGCTCAAAAGATATAAGTGAAGCACATATAGTATTCTAATAAATTTCAATCAAGTAGGCTTCTCCCAAAAGGTGTGTACAGCAAGGATGATTGTGGTAAACTAAAAAGCAAATATTAATATCATACACGACGCTCCAAGCAAAACACATATCATGTGGCGAATAAAAATATAGCTCCAAGTAAAGTTACCAATGAACAAAGACGAAAGAGGGGATGCCTTCCCGGGGCATCCCCAAGCTTAGGCTTTTGGCTATCTTTGAATATCCTGGGGTGCCATGGGCATCCCCAAGCTTAGGCTCTTGCCACTCCTTATTCCGTAGTCCATAAAAGCTTTACCCTTATCATTCATGGGGTGCCCAAATATGCATCTAAACTAGACTTTGATAATTTGCATCTAAACTAGACTTCATCTCTTTGATAATTTTGTTTTGATAGAAGCATAAGAGGGTGGTAGATTCAACCTTATCATTCATGGGGTGCCCAAATATGGTTTTCATTCTTTCATAGGTATCTATAGCATCCCCTTCAAGAAAACCTTCTTCAAAAATAGAGTCTAGAACTTGCTTGAAAGAAGCGGGTAAGCCAACATAGAAACTTTTTAAGTAAACCTCAATTTGATATTGTGGTACATAGCTAGCCTGAATTCTTAATAACCTATCCCAAGCATCTTCTAAAGACTCATCAAGTAAATAACGAAAAATTCCAGAGTCATCTTCATCAAAATTATTAAGCTCTCATTGGTGACCCCAATGGGTCTTTCTATAGCATCCTTATTCATGAGCTTAGAGAGGATAGAGGGGTTATCCAAGGTACTAGAACCTTGGAAAGGGCCCTTAGTTCTTTTTGATTCGGCCATGGCAACAGAAAGGCAAACGGAAAAGAGGATAAGATTGGGAAAGAGAGGGCAAATAAAACAGCAAGGGTGAAGTGGGGGAGAGGAAAACGAGAGGCAAATGGCAATAATGTAAATGCGAGGGAGATGAGTTTGTGATGGGTACTTGGTATGTCTTGACTTGAGCGAAGACCTCCCCGACAACGGCGCCAGAAATTGCACGTTGGCGGGAGGTCGAGTCTTGACTTGACTTGGTGGAAGCCTCCCCGGCAACGGCGCCAGAAATCCTTCTTGCTACGTCTTGAGATTGCATTGGTTTCCCTTGAAGAGGAAAGGGTGATGCAGCAATAGTAGCGTAAGTATTTCCCTCAGTTTTTGAGAACCAAGGTATCAATCCAGTAGGAGGCTCCTCAAAAGTCCCACGCACCTACACAAACAAACAAAGAACTTGCAACCAACGCAATAAAGGGGTTGTCAATCCGTTCACGGCCACTTGCGAAAGTGAGATCTGATAGAGATAGTATGATAAGATAAGTATATTTTTAGTATTTTATAATATAGATTGGAAAAGTAAAGATGCAAATAAAAGTAGATTGAAAGCTTATATGATAAAAGATAGACCCCGGGGCCATAGGTTTCACTAGTGGCTTCTCTCAAGATAGCATAAGTATTACGGTGGGTGAACAAATTACTATCGAGCAGTTGATAGAAAAGCGAATAATTATGAGATTATCTAGGCATGATCATGTATATAGGCATCACATCCGCAACAAGTAGACTGACTCCTGCCTGCATCTACTACTATTACTCCACACATCGACCGCTATCTAGCATGCATCTAGAGTATTAAGTTCATAAGAACAGAGTAACGCATTAAGAAAGATGACATGATGTAGAGGGATAAACTCAACCAATATGATATAAACCCCATCTTTTTATCCTCGATGGCAACAATACAATACGTGCCTTGCAACCCCTGCTGTCACTGGGTAAGGACACCGCAATAGTGAACCCAAAGCTAAGCACTTCTCCCATGGCAAGAAAGATGTCACATCCCTAGCTTCTGGCATTGCACTAGGATAACTTCATGTATGCATCATGTTTAAACTTTGAAAGAAACTTGAAATGGGGATGTCCAAACCCTAGTACCAAATGGAATTCAACTAGGTTCAACCTAAAAATATTTTCGGTGAATCCAAATGGCTTTCAAAAATGTTCATCATTTCTGGAAAATG
Organism: Aegilops speltoides; assembly: GCA_021437245.1. Taxonomy (NCBI): domain Eukaryota; kingdom Viridiplantae; phylum Streptophyta; class Magnoliopsida; order Poales; family Poaceae; genus Aegilops; species Aegilops speltoides. Next base: position 241,403,660 of record CM038142.1, read on the forward strand.
CTAGAATCCATAACCAGAGGTGTTGCACATTTTTCCATGACATATTTGGTCACTGAATTAAATCATATTGTATTTACTTTGGGCATTTAAACACTATACATTATTTAAATGATCAAATAATGTTGGAATTATTTGTGGGACACTGAAATAATTCAGAAAGTACTCATGAATATTTTCAGGATTTATAAAATTGATTTGGTTTTTAAAACTGGATCAAAAACAAACTGTAAAATTAGAAAACAGAAACAAATGGAATTAGAAAGAGAGAGAGAGAGAGAGAGAGAGAGAGAGAGAGAGAATACCTGGCCACTTACCAGCCTCAGAAGGCGCCCATCGCCCAATCACCATCGTCTCCACCACGCCAGTCGGACGCCGAGCATGTGCTCGCCACGCGCGCACAGTTGTACTGCCACGCCACCTGCCTGCCTGCGTCCTCGGGACAGCGCAATGCCGCAGATCTTCTCCTCAATGCCATCCCGATTTATCCGGCCTCTATTCCCCCCCCCCTCCTCTCTCCTTCACCCCCCTGACACCATGGCCGACGCGTGCTTGAGCTCGCTGCCGCCATAGCCGCGCCCCCCGTGCTCCCCTCACCGCCCCTCTGAGTCTGCAAGAACCGCCGATGACCGCTGCTTCGCCCCACCCTGGCCCCAAGCGCTGGGACGACCTGCATCACCGGCTACTCCACCTTCTTCCTCCTCGGTTGCCGGAGGCCGCGCCCATCGATTCGCCGCCGTCTCCGCCTCCCCGAGCTCGCTTTCTACATCATCCAACCCACCGTGAGCTCCTGCACGTTTCCCCCTAACCATGTGGCTTGCCGCTCGCCGTAGCCGTCGTTTCATAGATGGCCGAAGCAAGTCTCCGCCTGAGCTCGCCGTCGACGTAGCTCCGGTGACCATTTGGTCACCCCGGCGAGCCCAACACGTTCGTAGTTCCCCGTAAAGCATGCCTAGCGCAAAAACTAGCCCGCTTGCTCTCTGCAGCATCAAACCCGTGGGAATACCGTGCGTGAGGCCGCAAAGTGATATGAGGTGTTACATGCTAGATCGGTGTGGCATAGGATCAGGGTCCTGACAAAAGATCAATCTAGTCGGCCAAACCAAACTGATAACTCGAAGAGACTTGCAAAGATAACTCAATCATACATAAAAGAATTCAGAGAAGATTCAAATATTTCTCATAGATAAACTTGATCATAAACCCAAAATTCATCAGATCTCGACAAACACACCGCAAAAAGAGTTACATCGAATAGATCTCCATAAGAGAGGGGGAGAACATGGTATTGAGATCCAAAAAGAGAGAAGAAGCCATCTAGCGAATAACTATGGACCCGAAGGTCTATCGTAAACTACTCACAACTCATCGGAGGGGCTATGGTGTTGATGTAGAAGCCCTCCATGGTCGATTCACCCTCCGATGGAGCGCCGGCGAATGCTCCAAGATGGGATCTCGCGGATACAGAAGGTTACGGCGGTGGAAATTGTTTTTTGTTGGCTCCCTGGATGTTTTCGGGGTATGTGGGTATATATAGGAGGAAGAAGTAGGTCAGTGGCCGCCCGAGGGGCCCATGAGATAGGGGGCACACCCATGGGGGGTGGGCGCGCCCTCCACCCTCGTGGCCGCCTCGGCTGCTTCTTGGCTTGCAATCCAAGTCCACTGGATCACGTTCGTTCCAAAAATCACGCTCCCAAAGGTTTCATTCTGTTTGGACTCCATTTGATATTCCTTTTCTTCGAAATACTGAAATAGGAAAAAAAACAGCAATACGGGTTGGGCCTCCGGTTAGTAGGTTAGTCCCAAAAATGATATAAATGTGTAAAATAAAGCCCATAAACATCCAAAAGGGGTAATATAATAGCATGGAACAATCAAAAATTATAGATACGTTGGAGACATATCAATCCTAAAGAAAGACAACCTGCGCGCGCTTCCGCAACGTTGAGGCACCGTGTCGCGCGCCCTAACTCATCCGCTCGCGATTAGCTCATGTGAGAACAAAGCACCAAGGACCATGGGAGATGATGTACACGGGAGCTGGCCCGCGAGACAGAGCTCGGCCACTTGGGTTTAGCGACGCTGCAGGGACGGACCCGAGGAAAGACGTTGTGGCAGTCCTTAATCATGAGGCGGTCGACGAGCGGGTTTGTTAGGGTGCACGATATTCATGGTGGTGAAGCACCGGACATGTAGGTGGTAACATATAACAACTAATGAAAAGGTAAGGCCAGTTTTGATAGATGCGCAAAACGATACATGCCGCAGGGTCGGGCCCATACAACTTGAGGATAGTGCAGCCCAAGGGGTGCCCTCAATTAGACAAACCAAAAAGTGACTTGGCACAATCACTGGAGGAGTGTTGAGGCAACTGAAGATTCGTGCTGGGGGGCGTTCCTCACGAGATGTCTGGCTCCAAGGTCTCGCGAGGCTCCGGAGGCCCGAGAGGCTCGCGAGGGTCTAGCGCCTCCTTCGATAGGATCGCCTGGCGCCTGGCCTCATGAGCCGCCTGGATGCCCTGCATGTAGTGCTGGTGCGTGGCGGCCATGTTCAACAGGCCGAACGGCATGTGAAGATGGCTGCGGGGGCAGCCCCCACTCCTTCCAACATGAGACAGCCTGAAGAGCTCCTGAGAAGCAACCCTGTCGAGGCTCGGGATGTTGACGCAGATGCGTAGCTCACTGCTCATGTCCTGGGCGGCAGCTGCACTGAGTGAGGCAAGTCGACACTCGCCGCGCATGGATCGTGCCTCCTGAAGCTCTCTGATCGCCTTGGTGATGAACTCGTGAGCTTGGTGCTTCGCGCTTTGCGCCCTACTCACGGAAACGCGCATTTAAGCACGCCTCCATGTGGTGCCCGAACACCTACCTCGTGACGCTGGTCAGGTCAGAAGCCCTCCAGAGCAGAGTCCCGGAGCCCAGCCTAAGTGGGGCACCGAGCATGCCTTCCTATGCGAGATGGAATGGCGCCCCAACAGAGGGTGCGGGGCTTGAAGCACGATCGTTGGACGCCCCAGCCTCCTGAGGGCCCCTGAGGAGGAGCTGCTTCTTCTTCGTGGGAACAACCTGAGGAGGGTGGATGGCGCCCTCGCCATCTAAGTTCTCAACCGCCACGGCCTGGTAGGCACGCTCGAGGGATCACACCGCATCCTTCTCATCGCAGGCAGCCGTGATGATGTCAGAGCTTCCTGGCATCTTGAGGATGTTGTAGCCGTGGTGAGTCGCCGCCATGAACTTGGCAAGGGCTAGATACCCGAGGATGGCGTTGTCTGGAAGATGAATGTGAGCGACTTCGAAGTCGATGAGCTCGGTGATGTAATTGTCACGCTTGATGAAGGTGACGGGGAGGCGAATCTACCCCAGCGGGACAGTGGAGCCGTCTGTCACCCCTGAGAAAGGCTTGGTAGGGAGGAGCTGGTCGTAGGGCTCCTTGAGTCTCTCAAACGTCTCGGCGGAGAGGACATTCAGCCCCGCACCACCATCGATAAGTGTCTTGGTAACAAGGACGTTGTTGATGGTCGGTGAGCAGAGCATCGGGAGCGTGCATGTACGTAGTGGCTTCACACTTGAGTTAATCCGAAGAGTCGAAGGTGATGGAGTACTTGGGCCAACTGATGGGACGTGACGCCTCGAGCTTGGGGAGGGCCAGGTTCACCTCACGAGCGAACTGCTTGAAGACGCGATGGGAGGCGAGGGCCTGAGCACCACACAGGATGCAGGCGATAGGACGAGGCTCTTGGAAGCCCCCGGCCCCATCATCCTAGCGGTGGCCGTTTTTCCTCCTTGGTGGTGGTGGCGGTGGAGGGAGGTCGGCATTGCCCTGAGGGCGGTCCTCATGAGGCTGGTCCTGCCATGGGCCGTCACGAGGCTGGCCCTGCCAGCGGTCCTCACGAGGCTGACCGCACCAGTCCCGCCGGGGCTCATGATTGTCCTAGCGACCACAACCGCAGCCTCCTCCGCGGCCATAGCCACGGTCGTTGCGCTCAGGGCGGCAGCCAAGGCGTCCGTCTTAAATGGCCCTGAGTTCTTGTTAGTCATTGGTGTTGTGGCTGTGCACGTTGTGGAAGACACAGAACGGGCGGTTGACCTTGGAAGACTCGGGGTGAATGCAGTCGCGCTTCATCTCGGGCTCGGCTGTGAGCACTGTCGGGCCCTTGCACTTCACGTCCTTTGCCTTGGCCTTCTTGTCTTCAGGGTCGATCTCTGGGAGCTCGACGAGCAAGAGGCGGCCTTCCTCTACCCTCGCGCACCTGGTTGTCGTATTGAACATCTCCAGGGCCGAGCACAGATCCTCGTGTATGGAGAGCTCCTCCTTCATTTTGACATCCGGGACGCCATCAGTGAATGTTGAGATGATGGCCTCTTCCCACAGCTTGGGGATCTTGAGGCGAATGTTGGTGTAGCGATGCATGTATTTGTGCAAGGTCTCTCCTGGTTGCTGCTTGATGCGCCACAGGTCACCCGCGACAGGGGTGCGGTCGCGGGTGCCTTGAAACTTGGCATTGAAGCGTTCATGCAGCTCATCCCAGGAGGAGATCGAGCCCACCGGGAGATTAAGGAGCCACGAGCGCGCGTTGTCCTTTAGAGCCATGGGAAACCAGTTTGCCATGACCTTCTCATCGCCATTTGCCGCCTCGATGCTCAGTTCGTAGAGCTGGAGGAACTCGGCTGGGTCAGGGGTGCTGTCTGTAACGCCCCGGATTCGATGCGCCAGGTGTCTTCCAGTTATTAGCCGTCGTTGCCATGTCATTTGCTTGCGTGTTGCATTTTATCATGTCATCATCTGCATTTCATATCATGTCATCATGTGCATTTCATTTTGCATACGTGTTCGTCTCATGCATCCGAGCATTTTCCCCGTTGTCCGTTTCGCGATCCGGCACTCCTATGTCCCCCGGCGTTCCCCTTTTGCCTCTTTTCATGTGCGGGTGTTAAACATTCTCGGAATGGCCCGAGGTTTGCCAAGCGGCCTTGGTATAGCACCGGTAGACCGCCTGTCAAGTTTCGTGCCATTTGGAGGTCGTTTGATACTCCAACGGTTAACCGGGTAACCGCAAAGCCCTCTTTTGTTGCAGCCCAACACCCCTTCCAAAGTGGCCCAAAGCCCATCCAAACCCCCTCCATGCTCTCGGTCGTTCGATCACGATCGCGTGGCCGAAAACCGCTCCTCATTTGGACTCTCCTAGCTCCCTCTACCTATAAATAGGTGCCTTCCCCTCCAAATTCGCGGATGAAAACCCTAGCTTCTTCCTCCTCCAGCCGCCGGACGTATCCGCACCGCGCCGGACACGTCCGCCCGCCGCCGCTGCAGCCAATCACCGCCTGCCACGTGGCCTCCGCCACCGCCCAGCGCCGCCCGCCCATGAGCCCATCCGAGGCCTGCGGGCCGGTCGCGCCGCCGCCCGGCCAGCGCCGCGCCAGCGCCGAAACCCCGCCGCCCGCGCAGCTGCCGCCCGGCCGCCCTCCGCCGCCGCCGGGTCGCCACTGCCCGCCCTCCGTCTCCTTGCCCGGTCTTCGCCGCCCGCGCGCCACCTCCGCGCTTCGGCCCCGAGCAGCGCCCCCCGCCGCCCGTCGCCAGCGCCGCCGCCTCACGCCCGGTGGTCGCGCCGCTGGCGCGCCCGCGCCGCCCACCGCGCGCACTGCCGCGCCGCCACTACGCCCGCGCCGCCCGCCTCCCTCCGCGCCGCCCCGTCACCTCCCGAGCTCGCCGGAGCTCCTCCGCCGCCGCCAACCTCCCAAGCTCGCCGGAGCTCACTCCGATCCGGATCCGGTGGCCTGGATCAGATCCACCACCTCGGCCATCCAAACGCCAGCCCCGTCCCCGGATCTCTCCGTCCCGGGTCTCCTCCATCCCGTTTTCCCCGAGGTGCTAAATCCACTAAGTCCCAGTATTTGCACATAATCATGCCATGTTCATCGCATCGTATCTCTGCATTCGTAGCTCCGTTTTGTGCGTGTAATATGTCAAATTGTTCGCCTCGACGAGTACTTCATTTCATTCCATTGCATCATTTTCATTTGAGCTCATCTTGATGCCCGAAATGCTGTTGGAAGAGTGCATCTTGATATTAATCTGCTGAAACTGTTATAACTTGCTCATTTATCATTTTTGCCATGATTGATGTGTGCATCCTATGAGGTTGATGTCTACATGTGTTTTGATCTATGCCATGTCATCTTTCCAGAGGTGCAACCCATATATTTTTGTGATTTGTGTGCTGAGTGCATCAAGCTTGTTAAGTAGTGTACTTGTTGTTGCTGTTTTCCTGACAGATTCTGTTATATTTTGTTGCTATGTAAACATGCTTCTACTAGTTGTTCTATGCATAATCTGGAGATACTCTATAAATAAGTTTTGATCTACATGTCTTGCTCTATCCATTCATGCCCCTGGTTGCAATTATAGCCTGCTGGAACATGATGTAATCTTGCTCTAAATTTGTTTGAGAATGTTGTTGTCAGCCTGTTAACATTAAGTTCACTTGTTCCCATGTGTTTTACTAGTGATCCATGCACCCTATGAACTTTCTCTTGCCATGCTTAGCTTCATAAACATGTCTTCTTACTGTTGGTTGCCTTGCCATGCCATGTATTACTCTGTGGTGAGTGGTTCAAGCTCACCAACATGCCTATTTATTGTTGTTCCTGCCATGTATGAATCTGTAATATAACTTGCCATGTTTACATGGGTGTCATCATATTTTCCGTGCCCTTTTGGCTCATGGTCAGTAAGGTACTTTTGATCTATGCATTTAGTAGTATCATGCCATGCCTTTGTTTGCCATGATAAGTTCCTGTAACATGTTGTTTGATAGCTCTAAACATTGCAACCTGATGTTATTTCTGCTATAGTCTGAAACTGTTAATATTTGCAATCTTACCATGTGTTTTGGAGCATGTTCTAGTGATTTCTGGAGGTAGCTCAGTGTTCATGTTTTGTTATGCTTTACGTGTACTTCATGCCCATGCCTTTTGTTATTACGTTGGGGTGCTGTAGCATATTGTTTTGATGCTTGCAATATGCCTAGTTGCTGTTATGGACAGATTGTTGCTATGACTTGTATAGTGTGTGTGAGTTGAACCGTTGCTCCGTTTTGAGTGTGCTCTATATGAAACTTGCTTGATTTTGCATGTAGATTCATATTATCATGTTGCATCCTTGTTTTGGTGTGTTTGCTTGATGTTTGTATGCATTTTGCATCAATGCCATGCTTAACTTGTTTTGCTCATATCTTCTAGGCCGTAGCTCCAAATCTAATGAACTTTATATGTAACTTCACTAGAATTTCGTGTAGATCATCTTGGTGCATCTTAACTTGTTGTTTAACAACTTGAACATAAGGTTTATTCAGTTCTGGACCAATTTCGAAATTTGCATATGAGGACTTATCGGAATTGTTATATGTTGTTCCCGGCCTCATTTAAACTTGCCTTGATGTGTTGTTCTTGTTTGCATCATCTCTTGCCATGAGTAGCCTCATCTAGCTTTCTCATGCATCATGCTTGTTGTGCATCATGTCTTGTCTATGTGTGGTGTGTTTACCATGTTGTGTGCTTCTTGTCGATAGTTCCCGTTTCGTTGCGATCGTGAGGATTCGTTAAATCTCGCTTGGTTCGTCTTCGTGGCTTCATCTTCTTCATGGACTCGTTCTTCTTCCTTGCGGGATTTCAGGCAAGATGACCGCTACCCTGGATCTTACTACTATCATTGCTATGCTAGGTTCTTCGTTCTATCGCTATGCTGCTCTTTTGCTCTTCAAGCCTCCCAAATTGCCATGAACCTCTAACCTTTGACACCATTCCTAGCAAACCGTTGCTTGGCTATGTTACCGCTTTGCTCAGCCCCTCTTATAGCGTTGCTAGTTGCAGGTGAAGTTGAAGATTGCTCCATGGTGGACAGGGTTGTATTGGGATATCACAATATCTCTTATATTATTAATGCATCTATATATTTGGTAAAGGGTGGAAGGCTCGGCCTTATGCCCGTATTTTGTTCCACTCTTGCCGCCCTAGTTTCTCATCATACCGTGTTATGTTCCCGGATTTTGTGTTCCTTACGGTCGGTGATTTATGGGACCCCCGACGGTTCGCTTTGAATAAAACTTGTCCAAAGAAGGCCCAACATTGGTTTTACCATTTGCCTCACCACCAAGTATCCCTTTCCCTTGGGCCGGCCAACCCGAGGGTCATCTTTATTTTAGCCCCCGGGCGGTGCTTGTCTAAGTGTTGGTCCAAACCGAGCGATGTCCGGCGCCCACAGGCAACCAGGGTCTATGCCAACCCGACATCCGCTCATCCGGTGTGCCCCGAGAACGAGATATGTGCAGCTCCTATCGGGATTTGTTGGCACAGCGGGAGGCTTTGCTGGTCTTGTTTTACCATTGTCGAAATGTCTTGTAAACCGGGAGTCCGAGACTGATCGGGACTTCCTGGGAGAAAGTCTATTCCTTCGTTGATCGCGAGAGCTTGTCATGGGCTAAGTTGGGACACCCTGCGCAGGTATAAACTTTCGAGAGCCGTGCCCGCGTTATGTGGCAGATGGGAATTTGTTAATGTCCGGTTGTAGATAACTTGACACCAGATCCGAATTAAAATGCATCAACCGTGTGTGTAGCCGTGATGGTCTCTTCTCGGCGGAGTCCGGAAGTGAACACGGTTTCGGGTTATGTTTGGCGTAAGTAGGTGTTCGTGATCACCTCTTGATCATTGCTAGCTTCACGACCGTTCCTTTGTTCCTCTTCTCGCTCTCATTTGCGTATGTTAGCCACCATATCATGCTTAGTTGCTGCTGCAACCTCACCACTTTACCCCTTCCTTTCCCATTAAGCTTTGCTAGTCTTGATACCCATGGTAATGGGATTGCTGAGTCCTCGTGGCTCACAGATTACTACAACAACAGTTGTAGGTACAGGTTTATGCGATGATCATGACGCGAGAGCGATGCTTGCTTGTGTTGAGTTCTTCTTCTGCTTCTTCTTCGATCAGGGGATAGGTTCTAGGTCGGCAGCCTGGGCTAGCAGGGTGGATATTGTTTGAGTTTCTGTTTATGATTCATCCGTAGTCGGATGTTGTCCTTGTATGTTATATAGTTGTATTCATGTGACATTGTATGTATTGTATGTATCCCCACTATTATGTAATGTTGAGGTAATGATATCCACCTTGCAAAAGCGTTCCAATATGCGGGTCTATCCTTGGTGGGACCTTCGAGTTCCTTTTGGATAGGGTCGCATATTAGGCGTGATTCAGTTGGTATCGAGCCTCGACCGACCCTAGGAGCCCCCTTGTTTGATCGTGTAGTTTGGCCGTTGTTGAGTCTAGAAGAAAACTGTTTTCAGAGTCTAGTTATATCGGAGAGTAGGAATTCTTTTTACTCCTCTGCCCCTTCGTCGCTCTGGTGAGGAATCTTGACGTAGGTGTTTTGAATTACTCCTCTTCCCGTTCAAATTTTTCTTTAGGATCACGCGGTTAGTTTTCCGATCGTTGTTCCTCATCTCTTTTCATCCGGTGCATTTCTCGTCAAGTTGACTCGAGCCTCTTCATCTTTGCCAAGTTCAATCCTCAGTTGTTTTGTTTTCCCACCCGCCCTCCCTTTTTCTCCTTGGAACCGGAGTCCGTAATCGAGTATCCATCCTACTCGTGCGAAGCCTTTGCTTTCTTTCTTCAATGATTTCAACCGGTGTTTTTCTCTTCAAGATATTCGTCGGTTTCCCCTTCCAAGTTGCCTTTGTTTTCCGCCCTCCCACCCTTTCTTCTTCCCGGAGACTGAGTCTCTTTCGACCATCTATTTCATTCGTGTGGAGCCTCTTCAATCTTGTGTCAATCATTTCAACCGGTGAATTCTCGTCTCGGTGGACATTCTTCATCTCTTTTTCTTTTTCGGTGGAGTCAATTCAAGTTTTTCGGTAGTGATTATATTCTTTTCCGTCGGCTCAAGTGTTTTCCCTGCTCGTTCGCCTCTCGCCATTCAATCCTTCCGGAGTTCAAGACATCTTACGAGATTCGTCTGTGTTCGAACTAATTCGAGGTTGCCACCTCATTCATATATTTCAATTGCTCCGGTGCATCATCTATCGGTTCAACATCCCTTCCCAACGGTGTTATCTCTTCAGTGGGCCCTAACCCACAGGTCTTTTTCCAGGATCTTACCTGACTCTTCTAATTCCCCCGGAGTCATTCATAATTCTTTTCAAGTTTGACGTAAGTATGAATTCCATCGGTCATATGCCTTTTCAAGATTGATTTCAAATCATTTTCATTGTTGGCTCAACCCCCTTCGCTTTTCATTTCCCCGGAGTATCGCAGTATTTTGGTGGTGTTTCTCGTCATCATTTGAAGATTGAAGAAGAGTTTTTCCTCTAAATCTTGTCCGTTCCCCGGAGATTTGCGGTGCTAGCTCGACGTTATCCTATCAAATTGTTTCAAGTCTTGCAAATTCTTTTCATCTCATCTGGAGTTTTTCAGGAGTTGTTTTCTCGTTTCTTTTCACTGGAGGCCATCGTCCCAGAATAATTCTTCGTCCTCACATTTCAGCTACCGTTATCCAATTATTCCGGTGCTTCATTCAAGTGCTCTTTAATCAGATCGAGTTCTTCTCGTTCTCTTGTATCTAAATCCCCTCCAGCATATTTGTTCTTCAAATTCTTCCCGGTGATTCATTCTCTTTCGTCAGTCATTTCAGAATTCTAACGGTGGTTCTTTCAAGATTCTTTTTCCTTGATTATCATATTAATACATTCGTTCGTTTCAATCTTACCGGTGGTTCATGAAGACCTTCTCAAGTTTGCGATATTTCCCTTCTCAATCCTTTCTCAAGAAGAATAAGTAGTATGCAAAATCCATTGCTTGTCATCGATTTAATTTGATGAAGGATTAGCATATCTAAATCTTATTCTTATTTCTTCCAAGTGATTAATCCCTTCCTTCGGAGTTTGTTCTTGATGAATAAATTCTAGTTCCAAGTGTTTTTCATCTTTTTCTTTCCGAAGTTCAGTTTCCTCGGTCATCTCGTCGGAACCTCCATCTAAATCATCCCAACGCTCATCTATTCTTTCAACCTTCATTTTATCTCTTCATCCTTTTGTTACCGGAGTTCTTCATGGTGGTTCTTCATGATTTAATTCATTCTTCAGGAGTTCATCAAGATTCTTGTTCAAGGAGTTCTAGTATCTTTTATTCTTGCATCTCGAAGTGCAATTAATTCTCCATATCCTTTTGAAGTGGAGTTTTGCATTTCTTCGTTCTTCTCAGTCATTCAATCTTTTCCGCTTGTGGTCGGAGATCACCTCATAATTTTGAGATGTTATCTATAAGTCCACAACAAGCTTATTCTTTCGTTGTTGATTTTCTCAACAACTCCGTTCAATCCTTTCTTCTGAGGTTGCTTTCAATTTCATTCGTGGCACAAGTTGTCATTTCCTTCTCCATTCTTTTCATTCAACTCCGTCAATTCTTTTCGGAGGTTTTGTGTCATGTCTCCATCAAGTACCATTCCATCCTCTCAAGTTCATGTTCTATTCCTTCCATTTTCAGCAGGAGTGTTGCCTAAATCCTTTCAGTCTTATCCGTTTCTTTTCTCATTCTAACCACTCCGGTTAGAACGAGTGATTTCTTAGCCTATCTGATTCCGTGAGCTTTCAATTCTCATCATTCTCATCGTTCCTCTCTTCTTCTCGAGCGCTCTCGATTCTTTGCTTCTTCTCTTGAGTTCTTGTTTCACCTCATCTCTTTTCCCTTCCGTCTTGGTCCTAAGATCTCGGGACGAGATCTCTTGTTAGTGGAGGAGTGTTGTAACGCCCCGGATTCGATGCGCCAGGTGTCTTCCAGTTATTAGCCGTCGTTGCCATGTCATTTGCTTGCGTGTTGCATTTTATCATGTCATCATCTGCATTTCATATCATGTCATCATGTGCATTTCATTTTGCATACGTGTTCGTATCATGCATCCGAGCATTTTCCCCGTTGTCCGTTTCGCGATCCGGCACTCCTATGTCCCCCAGCGTTCCCCTTTTGCCTCTTTTCATGTGCGGGTGTTAAACGTTCTCGGAATGGCCCGAGGTTTGCCAAGCGGCCTTGGTATAGCACCGGTAGACCGCCTGTCAAATTTCGTGCCATTTGGAGGTCGTTTGATACTCCAACGGTTAACCGGGTAACCGCAAAGCCCTCTTTTGTTGCAGCCCAACACCCCTTCGAAAGTAGCCCAAAGCCCATCCAAACCCCCTCCATGCTCTCGGTCGTTCGATCACGATCGCGTGGCCGAAAACCGCTCCTCATTTGGACTCTCCTAGCTCCCTCTACCTATAAATAGGTGCCTTCCCCTCCAAATTCGCGGATGAAAACCCTAGCTTCTTCCTCCTCCAGCCGCCGGACGCGTACGCACCGCGCTAGACACGTCCGCCCGCCACCGCCGTAGCAAATCACCGCCTGCCATGTGGCCTCCCGCCGCCGCCCGCGCGCCGCCGCCCATGAGCCCATCCGGGGCCGCGAGGCCGCGCCGCCACGCCAGCCCCCGCCGCGCCCGAGGCCGCCCGCCCGCCGCGCCGCCGCCGGCGCGGCCTCCGCCGCCTTCCGCTCGGTCGCCGCCGGCCCGCCCTCCATCGCCTGCCCGGTCTTCGCCGCCGCCGCCACCTCCGCTGGCCCCGAGCAGCGCTGCCCGCCCGCCGTCGCCGCCGCCGCCGCCTCACGCCCGATGGTCGCGCGCTGGCGCGCCCTACCGCCGCCACCGGAGCGCACTGCCGCCGCCACTCGCCCCGCGCCGCCCCATCACCTCCCGAGCTCGCCGGAGCTCCTCCGCCGCCGCCAACCTCCCGAGCTCGCCGGAGCTCACTCCGATCCGGATCCGGTGGCCTGGATCAGATCCACCACCTCGGCCATCCAAACGCCAGCCCCGTCCCCGGATCTCTCCGTCCCGGGTCTCCTCCATCCCGTTTTCCCCGAGGTGCTAAATCCACTAAGTCCCAGTATTTGCACATAATCATGACATGTTCATCGCATCGTATCTCTGCATCCGTAGCTCCGTTTTGTGCATGTAATATGTCAAATTGTTCGCCTCGACGAGTACTACATTTCATTCCATTGCATCATTTTCATTGGAGCTCATCTTGATGCTCGAAATGCTGTTGGAAGAGTGCATGTTGATGTTAATCTGCTGAAACTGTTATAACTTGCTCATTTCTCATTTTTGCCATGATTGATGTGTGCATCCTATGAGGTTGATGTCTACATGTGTTTTGATCTATGCCATGTCATCTTTCCAGAGGTGCAACCCATATATTTTTGTGATTTGTGTGCTGAGTGCATCAAGCTTGTTAAGTAGTGTACTTGTTGTTGCTGTTTTCCTGACAGATTCTGTTATAATTTGTTGCTATGTAAACATGCTTCTACTAGTTGTTCTATGCATAATCTGGAGATGCTCTATAAATATGTTTTGATCTACATGTCTTGCTCTATCCATTCATGCCCCTGGTTGCAATTATAGCCTGCTGGAACATGTTGTAGTCTTGCTCTAAAGTTGCTTGAGCATGTTGCTGTCAGCCTGTTAACATTAAGTTCACTTGTTCCCATGTGTTTTTACTAGTGATCCATGCACCCTATGAACTTGCTCTTGCCATGCTTAGCTTCATAAATATGTCTTCTTACTGTTGGTTGCCTTGCCATGCCATGTATTGCTCTGTGGTGAGTGGTTCAAGCTCACCAACATGTCTACTTATTGTTGTTCCTGCCATGTATGAATCTGTAATATAACTTGCCGTGTTTACATGGGTGCCATCATATTTTCCGTGCCCTTTTGGCTCATGGTCAGTAAGGGACTTTTGATCTATGCATTTAGTAGTATCATGCCATGCCTTTGTTTGCCATGATAAGTTCATGTAACATGTTGTTTGATAGCTCTAAACATTGCAACCTGATGTTATTTCTGCTAAAGTCTGAAACTGTTAATATTTGCAATCTTACCATGTGTTTTGGAGCATGTTCTAGTGATTTCTGGAGGTAGCTCAGTGTTCATGTTTTGTTATGCTTTACGTGTACTTCATGCCCATGCCTTTTGTTATTACGTTGGGGTGCTGTAGCATATTGTTTTGATGCTTGCAATATGCCTAGTTGCTGTTATGGACAGATTGTTGCTATGACTTGTATAGTGTGTGTGAGTTGAACCGTTGCTCTGTTTTGAGTGTGCTCTATATGAAACTTGCTTGATTTTGCATGTAGATTCATATTATCATGTTGTATCCTTGTTTTGGTGTGTTTGCTTGATGTTTGTATGCATTTTGCATCAATGCCATGCTTAACTTGTTTTGCTCATATCTTCTAGGCCGTAGCTCCAAATCTCATGAACTTTATATGTAACTTGACTAGAATTTCGTGTAGATCATCTTGGTGCATATTAACTTGCTGTTTAACAACTTGAACATAAGGTTTATTCAGTTCTGGACCAATTTCGAAATTTGCATATGAGGACTTACCGGAATTGTTATATGTTGTTCCCGGCCTCATTTAAACTTGCCTTGATGTGTTGTTCTTGTTTGCATCATCTCTTGCCATGAGTAGCCTCATCTAGCTTTCTCATGCATCATGCTTGTTGTGCATCATGTCTTGTCTATGTGTGGTGTGTTTACCATGTTGTGTGCTTCTTCTCGATAGTTCCCGTTTCGTTGCGATCATGAGGATTCGTTCGTCTACGCTTGGTTCGTCTTCGTGGCTTCATCTTCTTCATGGACTCGTTCTTCTTCCTTGTGGAATTCAGGCAAGATGACCGCTACCCTGGATCTCACTACTATCATTGCTATGCTAGTTGCTTCGTTCTATCGCTATGCTGCTCTTTTGCTCTTCAAGCCTCCCAAATTGCCATGAACCTCTAACCTTTGACACCATTCCTAGCAAACCGTTGCTTGGCTATGTTACCGCTTTGCTCAGCCCCTCTTATAGCGTTGCTAGTTGCAGGTGAAGTTGAAGATTGCTCCATGGTGGACAGGGTTGTATTGGGATATCACAATATCTCTTATATTATTAATGCATCTATATATTTGGTAAAGGGTGGAAGGCTCGGCCTTATGCCTGGTGTTTTGTTCCACTCTTGCCGCCCTAGTTTCCGTCATACCGATGTTATGTTCCCGGATTTTGCGTTCCTTACGCGGTCGGGTGATTTATGGGACCCCACGACGGTTCGCTTTGAATAAAACTTGTCCAAAGAAGGCCCAACATTGGTTTTACCATTTGCCTCACCACCACCTATCCCTTTCCTTGGGTCGGCCAACCCGAGGGTCATCTTTATTTTAGCCCCCCGGCCGTGCTTGTCTAAGTGCTGGTCCGAACCGAACGATGTCTGGCGCCCTTGGGCAACCAGGTCTATGCCAACCCGACGTCTGGCTCATCCGGTGTGCCCCGAGAACGAGATATGTGCAGCTCCTATCGGGATTTGTCGGCCAATGGAGGCTTTGCTGGTCTTGTTTTACCATTGTCGAAATGTCTTGTAAACCGGATTCCGAGACTGATCGGGTCTTCCGGGAGAAGGTCTATTCCTTCGTTGATCGCGAGAGCTTGTCATTGGCTAAGTTGGGACACCCTGCAGGTATAAACTTTCGAGAGCCGTGCCGCGGTTATGTGGCGATGGGAATTTGATAATGTCCGGTTGTAGATAACTTGACACCAGATCCGAATTAAATGCATCAACCGTGTGTGTAGCCGTGATGGTCTCTTCTCGGCGGAGTCCGGGAAGTGAACACGGTTTCTGGGTTATGTTTGACGTAAGTAGGTGTTCAGGATCACCTCTTGATCATTGCTAGCTTCACGACCGTTCCTTTGTTCCTCTTCTCGCTCTCATTTGCGTATGTTAGCCACCATATCATGCTTAGTCGCTGCTGCAACCTCACCACTTTACCCCTTCCTTTCCCATTAAGCTTTGCTAGTCTTGATACCCATGGTAATGGGATTGCTGAGTCCTCGTGGCTCACAGATTACTACAACAACAGTTGCAGGTACAGGTTTATGCGATGATCATGACGCGAGAGCGATGCTTGCTTGTGTTGAGTTCTTCTTATGCTTCTTCTTCGATCAGGGGATAGGTTCCAGGTCGGCAGCCTGGGCTAGCAGGGTGGATATTGTTTGAGTTTCTGTTTATGGTTCATCCGTAGTCGGATGTTGTCCTTGTATGTTATATAGTTGTATTCATGTGACATTGTATGTATTGTATGTATCCCCACTATTATGTAATGTTGAGGTAATGATATCCACCTTGCAAAAGCGTTCCAATATGCGGGTCTATCCTTGGTGGGACCTTCGAGTTCCTTTTGGATAGGGTCGCATATTGGGCGTGACACTGTCATAGTGCGGAGGCAGATCTGGCTTGAACTTGTCGGGCCAGATGACGTGTTGCAGCTTCGGAGTGAACACTCGGCAGCCTGCCACGCTCATGGGAGCCCGCCGCGGATGGGGGGCCTGGTCTTGACGCCCACATGCAACCACCTCGGGTGGCACATGGCCTTGGTGCGGAGGTGCTGGGAGCGCACTCGCCTCTCCTTGGGGCCGCTGCACCACCTGGCAGCTTTCTTTGTCATGCACAGGTGCCCTGCATGGTGGGTCGTGCTGGGGGGCCTCGCACCTTGGATCTGGGACGACATCACACCGGAGAGGAGGGGAAGGCGCACCATGGGCCATGTCGCCCTCCTGAGCCGGCGGGGGAGGCAGAGAGCGAGACGGTGCAGTAGCCTCTCTAGCGGTGCTGACGAGCTCGGCGATGCGATTCAGCTAATCCTCTTAGAGGTCATCGGTCGGACGATAGCGCAGAAGCTCGCACGCCATGAGCAGTGTAGCCTACGCGTTCGCCGGCCCGCGTCGAGCATGGGAAGACGAAGCAGCAGCCGGGTTCGGTGACGGAGTGGCGGTGCGACCATCGCGTCGCATGGAAGGTGGCAGCGATGAGTCCTGTTACTCGTGGACCATGGGGCCGGTGGCAGCATTAGCCGCAGGTGACGAGGAGGGCAAGGAGCGTCATCGCCCACACGTGCTGTCTGAGCAACGCGGGTGGCGAGGGCTGCCTGACACTCAGCACAAACTTGACGAGCGTCTCCCATGAGAATAGCAGAGCGGTGGCAAAACAACGGACAGAAGAGAGGCTTCGACACGACCCCTACCTGGCACGCAAAATTTCGGATTCAGGGCTCCGCAGACCCAAGGAAGGTTCGAACTCTAGGGTGTGTGCGAAGAACTCAACCTCTCCAGCCAGCCGACGCGTTGCTCTCATGGCCTAGCTCGATGAACAGGAAAGAAAATGGACACGGCAGTTTACCCAGGTTCGGGCCACCTTGCGGTGTAAGACCCTACTCCTACTTTGTGGTGGACTGGCCTCGCGGGGGGCTGAGGATGAACTAGTACAGGGGAAAGACTACCTCGGGAGGTTCGTTCTTGTGTTGGTGTTAGCTTCCGAGGTCTCTCACCCTCCTACGGTGGCGTTTAAGCTATATTTATAGTGGCCTCGGTCCTTTTCCTCCAAAATGAAGGCAGGAAGGGAGCCCACAGTGGCCGATTTCGAAGGGGGACAAGTAGTACATCCTATCCTGGCGAAAGGTGGTCTTCTCCTGCAAAGCTTCTGGTCGTGACGTCGTGGTGGACTCGGCGATGACATCTGTCCTGCCGTCCTGGCGGCCTTGGTCTTGTTGTAAGGACTGGAAACCTTTGGTTATTCCTCAGGACCCCGTGCCTGCGCTTGCCTCCTTAGCATCAAAGAATAAACCTGCCTCTGTGCGCCCACTGGCGCCTGTCGGTGTCAAAACCGGCAGATCTCGGGTATGGGGGCCCAAGTTGTGCGTCTGAGGATTAATGGTAACAATGGAGAAGGGACACAGTATTTACCCAGGTTCGGGCCCTCTTGATGGAGGTAAGACCCTACTCCTGCTTGATTATATTCGAGGGTATATGGGTTACAAGAGTTGAGCTACCTCAAGATCGATTCGGCTAACCCTAGATAGCTAGCCTAGCAATGTTTTCATCCTTCCTCCGATCTAACCCTCCGGTTTATATAGACACCGAAGGGGCTTAGGGTTGTACAAAGTCGGTTTTACAGAAAGGAATAAAATATCCGAACACCTATACTTGCCATCCACGCATGTGAGAGTCCCCACCGGACACGAGAGATAATCTTCTGTCTTATGTCTTGACGCTCCATCAGTTCGGCCCACATCAATAGACCGGACGCCCGAGGACCCCCTAGTCTAGGACTCCCATAGTAGCCCCTGAACCTGTCTTCAATGATGATATATTCGGCGCTCAGATTGTCTTCGGCATTGCAAGGCGGGTTCTTTAAAGAATACACATCGGCTTTCCTCTGTTAAAGAATTGTATCCGGATTTTCATAATTAACACAACCCTTATCCATGAAGGTAGGATATATAAAAAATAAGAATGGCGTCTTTTACTAACAACTTTTTTGATGAAGCGTCAGACTTGATCCTTTGGCATTTCAAACCGTTTTCACATCCCGTGTTTCGTGTTTCGAGGCCACGCCTCATTGGCACGTCCTGTCAAAACAGAGATCGTGCCCACTTAATACGGGATTGCATATCAATGATATTTGGGTAACCCAACCATTTGCGGCGCATGCCTTCATTGGGAATAGGCGAGATTCAAGGCACGAGTGGGGGCGGTTGGTATTTTTACTTCCTATAAGAGGGCAAGGGACCCCCACTTTCCTCCCCATATCAGCATTCATAGTCCTGTATGAGGCTCTTCTCCGCATCCTCCCACACTTCGCCTTTGGCTCAAGGTCTTCAACGTGAAGCCGAAGGTGGTCGACGGGCAACACGCGGACTACGGCGGAGCTATGATTAGCAAGCTGTCGAACACCACTTGGCCAAAGGGGGCCTTTGTGGAGACCATGAAGATCTGGCAACAAGAGTGGTTCTATATCATCGTGCCGCACCGCCCTAATTGGGCGGCCATTCCGGAGTTCAGATCTGGACCCCTCAAGAGGCTCACCTCTTGGAACGCGAAAGGCCTCGACTGGGGGTCCCAGACGGAGGTGCTGGCGCTGCAGACGCACATCACCAACGGCTAGGGAAGAATGTTGGTCTAACCAACTTGGTTCAGATCATGCTCTTCCGCCGCATTCTCCCCTGCCAGCGCCGAACTTTCCCCATGTGGGAATTCAAGCCGGAGGATCCGCGGATGCTACAGCACTTCCTCGGCACCACGCGCGAGGGAATGTGGAAACTGCTTTTCAAGGCGTAGAAGAGCAGCTGGCCTATGGAGACCGAAGACATCGGCCTCAACGTTGTGTATCCGGCCTCTCCAGTAAGCACTCGATACCTCCGAAGACATACCTTCTGTGTGTGTGTGTCTATATATATATATATATATTCGATATGTGCCGAACTCATCAACCCGTCTTACGTTACAGGGCTGGACCAAGAAGTCGGAGTGGAGTAAGTGTCCAGCTCCACTACCTGAAAACCCCGTCACTCCTCAGCTGGAGGAGTTGCTGGTCCCGGCGCCTTATCAGCCACCAGAGAAGAAGGCCAAGAAAAAGAGCAAGGGGCCCAAGAACGGGCCCCACTGCAAAGGCCCTCCGGAAGGAGTCTCCGGAGAGGCCGAGCCCGTCTCCTCCCGCGAGGAAGAGAAGGACGAAGAAGAGGAGGAGGAGGAGGAGGAGGGTGAGGAGGAGGAGAGGGACTCCCCCCTCAAGATGAGGAGGGAAAAAGGACAGCCCCCGAGAACCTGGAGGGGGCGACACTGAAGAAAGGGCGAGTGATCCTCTCGAACAGTTCAGACATGGAATCCAAACACATCCCGGGGTGTGTCCAAAGAGAGAAGCCCCTGGCCGAGACGTAAGTATTAGAAACTCACTCGTTCGATTATCTCTTTGATTTACCTTTCTCATGCTCAACTTCCTTTATGCTTTTTGGCCCTCCGCGCGAGATCCCGATCCCCTCTTCTTCGACGAGGAACTCTTTAGCCCTTGGAGAGGCGGAAAGTGATTGCCCATCTCGCGCCCTCTCACCCCCTACCATGGAGGACACCGAGGTGTCATCCAAAAGGCCATCCCCTGGCCGGGAAGGGGCGGACGAGACGGTTCGGAAGGCACCCGAGGACAACACCTCAGATGCTGTAGAGCGGGGCACGGCGACCCCCACAACCATTGAGGGTGGAGGCCTTCAGCAGTACGGGCCCTTGCCGAACACCGTCCCGGAGACTAGTATGGCACCGGTTCGGATTAACATCCCCCTTCGAAGGAGGGTGGAGGAGCAGGAGCTCCATTGGCGGCCTCTGTCAATCCGGAGGCCGCTGACACTATGTGGGAGGCACTGTAATGTGCCTCCATCGTAGAGGAACACCGCACCCTTATGGGTGCGGCTATGGAGAAGGTTTAGTCCGCGAAGAGTAGGCTGACTGAAGCCTTCCACAGCCTACTGATAGGCTGCGAGGTAAGCGGCGTAATATTCTTCATAAGTATTCTATGTATATATGTATTGGGCGAAGCCCATGTTGTAGACAGTAGCCCCTAAGACGCTGTCTGGATTAGAGCAATCCAAACAGAGGATCATCAACAAGTATATATATATATATATAATGTGTTGTATTTTGTTTTTAACAGGCTTTGAAGCTGGCGGCTACTGCCCAGGCCACTGAAACTGCCGACCTCAATCGGAAGCTTTAGCTATCCGATGAGGAACTCGACCGTACCAACAAGTGGTTCGATGAAACCCAAGGTATGCGGTATTTCAGTATATTCAAAAGTTATATTCGTGTGTAGTCGGTTTGAAACTGACTAAGGATGTTGTGAATATACTCGTAGTTGGCGCAAACGAGGTCGAACCCCTCAAGAGCGCCCTTGCCAAAGCCAAGAAGGAGGCAAAGGCGAGCAAGGTGGCTGCAGACAAGGCGGCCAAGGCTCTAGAGGAAGAGCAAACCACCACCAAAAACACGAGGCGCGGGTGGGAGAAGTAGAGCAGGAGCTCAAGGACGCCATCGCAAGGTGCGAGTCCTTGGAGCAGAAGAGTTCTTAGTAGGCATCGAAAGTCACCAAAGCTCTTGAGAACCTGAAGGAGGCCCGGGTTTATGCCTAGGGCGCTCACCAGCAGATACAAGAGGCGAAGCAGATTGCGGCTGATAAGGCCTTTATCATGCAGAGTAGATATAGTGGTAAGAGATATATTTTACTGACCAGAGTTTGGAGTTCTCTAGGCGCCTTTGCTGATCTGTCGAGGAGTATTGTGGATGCCGCCGCATTCTTCTGAGCTGAAAAGGAGAGCTCGATGGAGAAGTTATTTTGGTCATAGTACCTTGCACCGGAACTTCCCGTGGCCCTAAGCGACCAGCTGAAGGAGTTGTCCGAGCTGCACAAGGTGGCCGGACTGGCCATGAAGGATGTTATAATCCGCTTGTGGCCGGCCGACCCCATCCCTAATAGTCACTTCGGACTCATGAAGAGGCTAGTGGAGGCGCTTCCTCGGATCGATGCCCTCAAGCGGTCGTCCTGCATTGAAGGTGCCCAGATGGCCTTTTCCCGTGTCAAGGTGCAGTGGGCAAATATGAAGGCCACCAAAATTGCTACCCCTGGGCTGCTTGAAGGGAAAGAGCACCGGCTGCCGGAGAAGTACTTTGATGAGGTCCTTGAGGGGTCTCGCATTGTGGAGGGCCAGTGTTCGAAGGACGTCAACTTTGAGTAGTTGAGTCCGGTTTGTAAGAGTCGTGTAACGAACTAATGGTGTATAATATTTTAGTTTATCCTCCTATTTTGTTGTTTATATGTCAGAAAGTTTACCAGTCATCGGCTTCAGCCCCCACGTAGATATTACGGGGGTGTTCGAGATCGCATGACCGCATTTAATCCAACGTCTTGGTCCAGTGTAGGAGGCGTCTTGCAAAGTGAACTAGGCAATTAGACTATGCGGCTTTAGTACTTTCACATAGCCATAAGAGTCCATTGGTGGCGCTAAGTACTAGCCCCTTGTTGCATGATCGGCAATCCGGAGTATGGTGCCTTTGCAATGCGGCTGGTCAAAAACCCAGCCCCTCGTACGACACGGCATAAATCGCAAATGATTTGTAGTATAACACTAAGTCGCCGTATTGCTGACCCGCTCTCGCTTATCATGACAGCTAGTTTTCGGCTTTCTCTACTGGGGTACTTGACTGGACGAACCAGAAATAAATTGCAGTAGTTCTCCCTTTACTACCTTAGCCGAACTTTGCGAAATTAAAGGTGGCAAACACAGGATCCAGGCAACCCGACTATAGATCAAAGACATGATTCGGAGCAGATGCATATATGCAATATCCGGGACACCGAAGAGTTCCCTATGGGTGTTCAGACTTAAGAATTTAGCGGGGCCGAAGACAGCCCCTGGTATGAAGACCGTGTCAAGCCACGTATGCCAGTCGAACATAAAGGGGAGCGCGGATGACAAGGAAAAAAATCCAAAACCCAACCAAGAAGGTAATAATCATCTGTGCCCTTTATATCTTTATTGCTATGTTGATGACAGGCAATGACGTTCAATATTAGGGTCATATTACATGCCCAAAGAAAAAAGGAAAGATTATACATAAGGGAAAGTCTAGAACCTGGCCTAAAAAATCATAGTTCGGAAAAGAAACTCCAATGATGCCCTGCCGCACGTCTGCGCCATTTCTCCTTAGTAGCGGGTCCTTTGAGAGGAGTATTTGATGGTTCGAAACGCACTAGCCTTAAAAGCATATCCTGCGACAACCATCCTGCAAGTAGGGCTCTCGATGAACCTGCGTTAAAAGGGAAAGGATATATCCGGTCCAATTATGGTCAAGCCGTGTAATGGACCTATTCTGATGTGTGCCTCCGACGCCGCCCAAGGTATTTTTAGTGCGTAATTATGTACGCGCGGTATGTAAGCCGCGACCTGGTGGGGCGATCAGCGGAGGCCGAACTGCTAATCAAGGACCGGATCCATTGATTTATCACTATTATGCATGGACTGGATTCGTTTGGATACGTCATTGGCTTCATTGGCCGGAGAACTATTCGTCTTGGTAAGGCCGTTGTACGCTTCAGCTGCGAGGGCCGTGGTGTGCTCTTTAGTGCAGAGTGAGCGCTCCATATTACCATTGACTATAATAACGCCATGAGGTCCATGCATTTTGAGCTTCAAGTAAGCATAATGCGGGACTGCATTAAAGTGGGCAAAAGCAGTTCGTTCGAGCAGTGCATGGTAGCCACTATGGAAAGGGACGATGTTGAAGATTAACTCTTTGCTGCGAAAGTTATCTGGGGAGCCGAATACTACATCCAGTGTTATTGAGCCTATGCAACGGGCCTCCACTCCTGGTATCACACCTTTAAAGGTAGTGTTACTACGCCTGATTCATGATCGGTCGATCCCCATTTTTCGGACAGTATCTTGATAGATCAAGTTGAGACTGCTTCCTCCATCCATAAGGACTCTAGTGAGGTGGTATCCTTCGATGATTGGATCAAGAACCAAGGCGGCCGAACCCCCATGATTGCTTCCTCCATCCATAAGGACTCTAGTGAGGTGGTATCCTTCACCCTTGCCGTTTTATTCGCCCTCTCTTTCCCAATCTCCCTCTCTCTTTCGCTTGCCTTTTCCATTTGCTCATGTGTTACATCGTTTACCTTATCGCTATGGCTAGCTCAGTCTTTATCCCTTCGTCTCCCGACTTTGAAGTTCTCCACTTCAAGCAAAGGCAAGGAGAAAATTTAAAAGATGTTTGGTTTAGTATGTTAGAATCTTATCGTAGTTGCACTTTAGAAGGAGATTTCAAGATTTTAATTCGCAATTTTTATGTTGGGTTAACCTTACCCCACAAACAACTCCTTGATTTCGCCGCAAAAGGGGAATTTATTGAAATTGATCCTAGTTCCGCTTATGAAATTATAGAGGGGATAGTAGGAGTACTTCCCCGACAATAAGGATCACCCTTCTCTCTTGAAGGAACCCAAATTTTAGAGAAATTACTTGAATTGCAAAAACTTGTTGAACCATTTAAAATATTGTTGGGAGTATCAACCGCATGAATAATTTGATCACACTTTATAATAAGCAGTTGGATGCCTTAGATCAAAGGATCTCTGAGCATGAAGGGAAACGCAAAGAGCCTCCCGGACTTGAGCATAACTCCATTAAAAAATGAGTGCCAAAGATGGCACCACTGAGATCTATCTTCGCTTTTATGCCTAGCTAGGGGCGTCAAACGATAGAGCTAGTTGGGAGGCAACCCAATTTTATTTGTGTGTTTTGTTTTTGTTCCTATTTAGTAATAAACTTTGCATCTACCTTCTGTTTAGATGTGTTTTTATCTTTTAATTAGTGTTTGTGCCAAGTAGAACCTATAGGATAACCTATGATGATAGTTAATTTGATTCTGCTGAAAAACACAAACTTTGCACGCACGAAATTAGTTTTGTTAAATCACAGAAACGTGCTTTTGCGTTGATTCTTTTTTATGCTGATCAACAGAAAAATTTTCCAGGACTTCCGATTTTGGTAGGATTTTTAGAGTTCCAGGAGTTTGCATTAGTTACAGATTGCTACAGACTGTTCTGTTTTTGACAGATTCTGTTTTTCGTGTGTTGTTTGCTTATTTTGATGCATCTATGGCTAGTAAAATAGTTTATAAACCATAGAGAAGTTGGAATACAGTAGGTTTAAAACCAAATAAATAAAGAATGAGTTCATTACAGTACCTTATGTGGTGGTTTTGTTTTCTTTCACTAACGGAGCTTATAAGATTTCCTGTTGAGTTTTGTGTTGTGAAATTTTCGAGTTTTGGGTAAGGCTTTGATGGACTATGGAATAAGGAGTGGCAAGAGCCTAAGCTTGGGGATTCCCATGGCACCCCAAGATATATAAGGATAGCCAAAAGCCTAAGCTTGGGGATGCCCCGGGAAGGCATCCCCTCTTTCGTCTTCGTTCATTGGTAACTTTACTTGGAGCTATATTTTTATTCGCCACATGATATGTGTTTTGCTTGGAGCATCGTGTATTATATTAGACTTTGCTTTTTAGTTTACCACAATCATACTTGCTGTACACACCTTTTGGGAGAAGCCCATTTGATTAGAATTTGCTAGAATACTCTATGTGCTTCACTTATATCTTTTGAGCTTGATAGTTTTTGCTCTAGTGCTTCACTTATATCTTTTAGAGCACGGCGGTGGCTTAATTTTGAAGAAATTGCTAGTCTCTCATGCTTCACTTATATTATTTTGAGAGTCTTTTAGAACAGCATGGTATTTGCTTTGGTTACAAATTTGGTCCTAGAATGATGAGCATCCAAGTTGGGTATAATAAAAACTATCATAGGAAGTGAATTGGATGCTATGATCAATTTGATGCTTGATAATTGTTTTGAGATATAGAGGTAGTAATGTTAGGGTCATGCTAGTGGGTAATTATGAAATTGAGAAATACTTGTGTTGAAGTTGGCAAGTCCTGTAACATGCACGTATGGTAAAAGTTGTGTGACAAAATTGTTGCATGAGGTGCTCTTTTGATTGTCTTCCTTATGAGTGGAGGTCGGTGTCGGTGTCAAAACCGGCGGATCTCGGGTAGGGGGTCCTGATCTGTGTGTCAAGGCTGATGATAACAGGAAGCAAGGGACACAAATGTTTACCCAGGTTCGGGCCCTCTCGATGGAGGTAAAACCCTACTTCCTGCTTGATTAATATTGAAGATATGGGTAGTACAAGAGTAGATCTACCACCAGATCGTAGAGGCTAAACCCTAAGAGCTAGCCTATGATGGTATGATTGTAATTGTGATCGGCCTTCTAAGGACCAACCTCTCCGGTTTATATAGACACCAGAGAGGGCTAGGGTTTTCATGGAGTCGGTTACAAGGAAGGAAACACAATATCCGGATCGCCAAGCTTGTCTTCCACGCAAAGGAGAGTCCCATCCGGACACGGGCCAAAGTCTTGAGTCTTGTATCTTCACGCTTCAACGGTCCGGCCAAAGTATATAGTCCGACTGTCCGGATACCCCCTAATCTAGGACTCCCTCAGTAGCCCCTGAACCAGGCTTAAATGATGATGAGTCCGGCGCGCAGTATTGTCTTCGGCATTGCAGGGCGGGTTCCTTCTCCGAATACTCCGAAGTAATTATCGAACACTTGAACCGTGTCGGGATCCACAAAATGATCTTTACACACCGCTGTAGAGAGAATGATATTTCACAAATGCAATCTGCTGACAACTTTTTCAGATGACGTGACATGTTATTACGGTCGGATCATTATTCGAACCGTTTTCCCACAACCAGCTACAGCGCATATTGTGAGGCGGTTTCTTTGACACGTCTTGTCAAAGCAGAGATCGTGCCCCCTTATCATGGGATTCTCATCAATACGGGTATTGGTAATCCCACCACGCCATCAATCGTGGCGCTTGGGAAGCTAGCGATTCCCAACGGGCAAGTGGGGAGGTGCACCGCTTTCGTCGCCTCTATAAAGGGATAAGATTTCCTCATTTTTACCCTCGCCTCCTTTCTCCCTTGCCCACTCTTGCCCCCTCGAGCTCCAGCGCCCAAGCTCAAGTCTTCTCCACACAGCTAAACATGTCCGGAGCAGGAGGCAAGTGGATGGCTTCCACCATCAAGGAGAAGCATGTCACAAATCTTCGGGCGGCCGGATACTTGGCCGCAGACATAGCGCATCGGCTACCGGACGCCGGGCAGGTCATTCCGACCCCAGGACCCCACGAGAGGGTCGTGTTCGTTGCCCACTTCGTTCGTGGACTGGGATTTCCACTCCATCCCTTCGTCCGCGGGCTCATGTTCTACTACGGGCTAGATTTCCATGATCTAGCCCCGAATTTCGTCCTCAACATCTCAGCGTTCATCGTCGTATGCGAGGCCTTCCTCCGCATCCGGCCTCACTTCGGCCTATGGCTGCAAACCTTCTGCGTGAAGCCGAAGGTTGTAAGCAGCCAGCAAGCAGAGTGCGGAGGGGCCATGGTGGGCAAGATGCCTAATGTCACCTGGTTGGACGGCTCCTTTGCGGAGACCGTAAAAGGGTGGCAATCGGGGTGGTTCTACATCACCGAGCCGCGCGGCGCCAATTGGGCGGCGGCCCCCGAGTTCCGATCCGGGGCCCCCATGCGGCTCACCTCCTGGGAAAAGAAGGGCCTGTCCTGGGGCGAATCTACGGAGCTGACCGGACTCCAGACTTGCATCAAAAGCATGAAGGACAAGAACATCAAGCTTGTCAACGCGATCCAGGTCATGCTCGTTCGTCGGATTCTGCCCTACCAAAGGCGGGCATTCAATGTGTGGGAGTTCGTCCCGGCTGAACACCAGACGCTTCGGAAGCTCTACGACATGACGCATAAAGGCGCATGGAAGGTGTTGTTCAAGGCCTCCGAAGTACCTCCTCCCATATCCGAAGACCACGGGCTTCACGCCACGCGGCCTCCTAGTCAGGTGAGTTCTCATACTACCACCGGATTCGGTTCTTCCCAATATATTCATGGGCGAGCCTTAAGTAGTTATGCATATTTGTTCAGGATTATGTGGAGACAGCGGAGTACTGTCCGGCTCCGCTGCCAGATGGTCCAGCTGATGCTCTCCTGACGGAGATGCTGGCCCCGGCGCCGTACAAGGTGCCAGAGAAGAAGGCCAAAAAGAAGGCCCCGGGGACACAAAAGGGTCTCCGTCGTAAGGTTGTGCCAGAAGCTTCATCCGAAGACGAGAGGCACACTCCTCCCACAAAGGGGAGGAAGAAGAAGAAGAGGACGCCCCATCCGGAAAGGATGGGGGCCCGGGGCGGCGGACCAGGGGGCCGGAAAAGGCCCTCGGCGCAAGGGCATCATACCCACGTTGTCCAACGACGACGAGACAGACTCCTCCCGCAGAGGCAGGGGGAATCAAGAAGAAATTGTACCTACCCACACCGGAGGGGGAGGCTGGGGCGTCCAAGAAGGGAAAGGTGTCCTTTTCGGACTACTCTGCCACGGCCGCTCATAGCGAGGAGGGGTGCCTGCCCAGGGGGAAGCCCCCCAGTGAGATCGTAAGTGTCCGCACTCTATCATAACTTCACTCTATAGCTTTTGTTTAACGCTGAACATATGTGCAGTCCGGCCAGGGCTCACCCCGAGGTATCTTCTTCCGGGTCCCCGAGCAATTCAGACATGAATTCACTTCCGACGGCCACTACTCCTCAGCCCGCGGATGACATGGAGGTGTTGTCCCGAAGGTTCCTAGAGCGGGGGGAGGTGACTCTGGAGACGCCTCAAGGAGGGATTCCAGATGTCGGACACGCGGGGTTCAAGATCCCCGCAGATCATGTCGATGAGAGCCACAGCAGGCCAGGCTCTCAGCCGAACACTGTCTCGGAACCTTCAATGGTTCTGAACTCAGGCGGACAGCCCCTCGTTAGGGAGGACGAGCCGTCTGTATCGAGGACTTCCATTGCGCTCGAGGCACCGGATTGTCTGCTGGAAGCGCTTCGCGGCGCTTCCATGGATGAAGAGCACCATACACTTATGAGTGCGGTGATTCAGAAGGTTTCGTCCGCCAAGAGCGGACTAACCGAAGCTTGCACCAGCCTCCTAACAGGCTTTGAGGTAAGTAATAAAAGTCTGAGAAATTACCACCCGATAGGTAGTAGCCCCTGATACTCTATTTGGTGTTCGGAAAGAAAAACCAAACGGAGGGTCAATAATAATCCGCAGGAGTCTAATAATAAATATTCATGTGCATAAGCAGGCTGTGCTGCTTGCTGTTGTTGCCCGCACGGCCGAGGTTGCCGAACTAAAGCGGGACCTGGAGTAGGCGCAGGGAGAGCTCGACCTCACTAAGAGGCAGCTCGAAGAGGACAAGGGTAAGCAATTCCCCACTCTTATGTATTTAAGGATAGACATAATTAGTTAGTCTAACGCCAAAGCGTCGTGAATGTGTGACAGGGGCCACCGTCGAAGCGGCGTCCCTGAAGAAAGCGTTGTCCGAGGCCAAAGACAAGGCGTCCTTGGAATGCAAGGAGCGCGAAAAGCAAAGTGCTAGAGTGGTCGAGGTACAGCAAGAGCTCCAGGACCTCGGTAAGAAGTACGAGTCCGTGGAGCATGATCTGAAGATGAAAGAGGCCGAGCTTGCAAAGGCCCTTGTGAGTATAAAGGATGCCAAGGCCGAAGCCGAGAAGGCACAGCAGGAAATCCAGGAGGCCAAAAAGATAGCAGCGGGTAAGAAGTTCTTTATGCAAAGCAAACATGTGGAGGAGGCGTTTTCTTTTACTTAATAGAATTTAGAGCTCTCCAGGGGCATTCGTAGATCTGCCATGCAGTGTATCAGATGCTGTGGACTTCTACCGTGCCCACGAGGGGAGCTCAACGGAGAAGCTGTTCTGGTCCCAGTATGCTGGGGCCGAACGCCCAATGCCTCTGAGTGACCAACTGAAGCAATTGGTCGAACTACACAGGACGGCCGAACTGGCTATGAAAGGTTTCATAGTCCGGATGTGGCCTTGGTGAGCTCCTGCCCACTAGCTACTTTGGCCTGATCAAGCGGATGGTGGATGCCTGTCTGCGGCTTGAAGTGATCAAGCGATCCATTTGCATTGAGGGTGCCCGCCGGGCCTTTGCCTGCGTCAAGGTGCATTGGGGCAAGCTGGATGCGGAGAAGCTGGTGAAGGACGGGCCGCTGAAGGGCAAGGTGCATCGCCATCCTGAGATGTACTATGATGGTGTTATGAAGGGTCCTCGTCTAGATCGGACGAAGCCGATTTATCGCCTAAAGCGGAAAATCTTTAAGGATTTTAAGACCTCTCGAACAGCGACCAGCTCTCGCCATATCATGCCGATCAGTTTTTGGCTTTCTCTACTGAGGTGCTCGTCCGGAAGAACCAGGACACAATCGCAGTAGTTCTCCCTGCGTTACCTTAGCCGATATAACGGAACGTAAGGCACCAAAACAAGGGAGCCGGGCTAACCCAACTGTAGACCCAAGACATGATTCGGAGCTGATGCATATAATGCTATAAGTTCGGGGTGCCGCACTGTTGAAAGTGTTCGGACTTGTCTTGCCGTATTATGGGGCGCCATAAGAAGCCCCTGGCAAACTTACCGTACCAAGGTGTACGGATGCAATATCAAATAAACATTTATGAGAAAAATGCTCAAATAAGAATAGTAAGCTGACGCTATATATGATCTCCCATTGATGAATAATACGTTTAAGCGTATGTTTACAATGGATGCATTAAGCGGAGATAAATAGGACTATTTGACATGTCCTATCAAAGGGGCAGGCTGTGTACAGATAGATAAAGCAGGTATAATGATCGTAAATACATTCCACCTGGGTATTTCCTTCTGTGCACAACGCCTGTTGCCTCCTTGGTTGTCTCTCCCATGTAGGTCCGGCAATCCGGCTCTTCTGAGGATGCTGCACTAAAGCGATGTCCTAAAAGATTGAAGGGAAAGATTATGAAGGTTTTTGGCGGCTACCCGCACTATTGACTAAGTCGTTGTTGCGCCTGTGCCTATGCCCATGGTATCTTGAGTGCGTAATTGTGTACGCGTGGCACGAATGCTCTTTGATGGGGCTTGAGCGGAGGCCGGACTGCTAATCACGCTCTTGGCGTTCCTGATGATCCTGTTGCAGGGTGCTCCGCACTCGTTTGACGGTGCTTGAGGTTGTCGTCGCGGGATTGGTGGTTTGCCGGAGGAGGCCGCATTGTACTTCTGCCACGAGGGCTGCAGTATGCTCTTCTGTACGGAGAGAGCGGTCCATATTTCTGTTGACTGTTATGACCCCGTGCGGACCTGGCATCTTGAGCTTGAGGTATGCATAATGTGGTACCGCATTTAATCTAGCGAATGCGGTTCGTCCGAGCAGTGCGTGGTAACCACTACGGAAAGGGACGATATCAAAGATTAACTCTTTGCTCCGGAAGTTGTCCGGGGATCCGAAGACCACTTCCAATGTTATAGAGCCCGTACAGCGGGCCTCTACTCCAGGAATTACACCTTTGAAGGTGGTTTTGGTGGGCTTGATCCTTGAAGGGTCAATGCCCATTTTGAGCACTGTGTCCTGATAAAGCAGTTTTAGGCTGCTGCCGCCGTCCATAAGGACTCTCGTGAGGTGGAATCCGTCGATGATTGGGTCCAAGACCAATGCGGCTGAGCCGCCGTGATGGATGCTAGTAGGATGATCCCTACGATCAAAGGTGATCGGACAAGCTGACCATGGGTTGAATTTGGGGGCGACTGGCTCCATCGCATAGACGTCCCGTAGTGCTCGCTTTCGTTCCCGTTTGGGGATGTGAGTGGCGTAGATCATGTTGACCGTTTTCACCTGGGGGGAAACTTCTTTTGTCCCCCCGTGTTCGGACGCCGAGGCTCTTCGTCATCGTCGTTGTGCAGCCCCTTGTTCTTGTTTTTGTCATTTATTTTGTTGGCCTGTTTGAACACCCAGCTATCTCTATTGGTGTGGTTGGCTGGCTTGTCCGGGGTGCCATGAATTTGCACGAAGCCCGAAGATGCGGTCGGATCGGGCGGTCCCGATTATTTCTTTTGAATGGCTTTTTCCGCTGACCGGACTTGGATCCGCTGAATCCGGCGTTTACTGCCGTGTCTTCATTGTTGTTGTCGTTGTTCCATCGCTTATGTCTGTTGCGTCATGGCTTGCCGTTGTTATCGCAGACATCTGAAGTGCCGGAATGTGGCGTGGTGCCGCTGCGAGCCAACCAGCTGTCCTCGCCCGCACAAAAGCGGGTCATTAGTGTTGTGAGAGCTGCCATGGACTTGGGTTTTTCGTGGCCGAGGTGTCGAGCAAGCCACTCGTCACAGATATTGTGCTTAAAAGCCGTCAGGGCTTCGGCGTCTGGACAGTCAACTATTTGGTTCTTTTTAGTTAGGAACCGAGTCCAGAATTTCCTAGCTGACTCTTCGGGCTGTTGAGTAATGTGGCTCAGGTCATCAGCGTCCGGTGGTCGCACATATGTGCCCTGGAAGTTGTCGAGAATGCATCTTCGAGTTTTCCCAACCGCCAATGAATTTGCCGGCAGTGTTTAGCCGATGTCGGGCTGGTCCTTTGAGCTTAAGGGAAGATACTTGATGGCGTGTAGATCATCTCCGCGGGCCATGTGAATGTGGAGAAGGAAATCTTTGATCCATCTTTGCGGGTCTGTTGTGCCATCGTATGATTCAATGTTTACGGGTTTAAACCCTTACGAATTCATGATCCATCACTTCGCCAAAGGAAGCGTAGGGGTGTCTGGCGCCTGCGTGCGAGCTATGTGGCTGCGCGATTCGAATTGGTGCAGGTTGTCGTGTTCGCCCAGCGGACTTGTTGATGATGTATCCGGCGTGTGATTTGTCGTCATCATGGGGAAGCGCGCCCCATGATCCGTAGATCGATCTTGGCTGCCCTACTTTGTTTTCCAGAATATCTTGCAGGTCTTGCCGGTTGCCCTGGGCCGTAGTATATCGGCGTGGGGGTGCGGGCTGGTACTCAGGCTGATATCCCGTTTTATCCCAGCCACAGGGTAGCCGGTCAGCTATTTGGCGCTCAAGTCCGTATTCCTCGGCTGCCAGGACTTCAGTCCATCTGTCTGTGAGCAGATCTTGATCAGCTTGGAGTTGCTGCTGCTTCTTCTTCAGGCTCCTCGCAGTTGCTATAAGCCGACGCTTGAAGCGCTCCTGCTCCACGGGATCCTCAGGCACGCCGAACTCGTCGTCGCCGAGGCTGATCTTGTCTTCGGAGGGGGGCATGTAGTTGTCCTCCTCCGGGTATCCGTCTGTCACCTGTTCTTCTCGGCTGACCTGCTCATCTCCCTATTCGGCCTGCTCGAAGGCGGGCTGGTCAGGGTTATACTCCTCTTCGGCGTCATCCCGATTGCTTTTGTCTCCGGGGCCGGTATTGCTGTGGCGGGGCTTGGAGCGGTGCCGACGACGCCCATGCTTTGCTTTTCTTCCTGAGGGGTTATCCTCCGTTGCCTCATCGCCATTGGTTTCCTTCAGAGTGTCCACCATATATATATCGTATGAGGAGGTGGCCGTCCACCGCCCTGTGAGTTGTGGCTCCTGTAATTCTCCTGCATCGTCGTCCATACCGTCGATGTCTTTGGAGTCGAAGTCAAGCACGTCGGTTAAATCATCGACCGTGGCAATGAAGTGGGTGGTGGGTGGGCAACGAATTCCGTCGTCGCCTGCTTCCCACTCAAGCCGGACATAGTTCGGCCCAGAGCCTCCTGACAAAGAGAGAGACTTCAATGAGTTCAGCATGTCGCCAAAGGGCGATTGCTGAAAGATGTCCGCAGCGGTGAACTCCATTACCGGAGCCCAACCAGGCTAGGCGGGCTCGGGAACGCACAGACTGGAACCCACAACCGGATACGAATCCGGGGATCCGGAGTCACAGACTTCCTCAGAAGTGAGGCCTGTATTAGGCTCCATCGCCGATGAGGGTACGGCCTGCGGGGCGGGGTCCAGCCCTCCGTTCTTAGGCAACGCAACCTGCTCCGGATTTAGATCCGAGGCTTCTGCCGGGGTTATATCCCGAGCATCGTCTGACAGCAGGTCTAAGCCGTGCCCATCGTGACTGTTCGGCGCTCTTGGCGCAGGCCCGAATCCGTCGAAGATCAAGTCTCCGCGAATATCCACTGTGTAGTTCAAGTTTCCGACCCTGACCTGGCGGCCGGGGGCATAGCTGTCGATCTGCTCCAGATGGCCAACCGAATTGGCCCGCAGTGCGAAGCCGCCTAACACGAAGATCTGTCCAGGGAGAAAAGTCTCGCCCTGGACCGTGTTGTTGACGATTGGAGGCGCCATCAAGCTCTATAGCGACGACACAGAGGAACTCTCAATGAAAGCACCAATGTCGGTGTCAAAACCGGCGGATCTCGGGTAGGGGGTCCCAATCTGTGTGTCAAGGCTGATGGTAACAGGAAGCAAGGGATACAGATGTTTACCCAGGTTCGGGCCCTCTCAATGGAGGTAAAACCCTACTTCCTACTTGATTAATATTGAAGATATGGGTAGTACAAGAGTAGATCTACCACGAGATCATAGAGGCTAAACCCTAAGAGCTAGCCTATGATGGTATGATTGTAATTGTGATCGACCTTCTAAGGACCAACCTCTCCGGTTTATATAGACACCGGAGAGGGCTAGGGTTTTCATGGAGTCGGCTACAAGGAAGGAAACATAATATCCGGATCGCCAAGCTTGTCTTCCACTCAAAGGAGAGTCCCATCCGGACACGGGCCGAAGTCTTGAGTCTTGTATCTTCACGCTTCAACAGTCCGGCCAAAGTATATAGTCCGGCTGTCCGGATACCCCCTAATTCAGGACTCCCTCAGTCGGGATCGCGCGATGGTTAACTCCTACCAACCCTTCCCCTAGGAGCATGCGTAGTAGTACATTGCTTCGAGGGCAAGTAGACTTTTGCAATAAGTATATGAGTTCTTTATGACTAATGTGAGTCCATGGATATACGCACACTCACCCTTCCACTTTGCTAGCCTCTATTATACCGCGCAACTTTCGCCGGTATCATGAACCCATTTATTACCTTCCTCAAAACAGCCACCATAACTACCTATTATGGCATTTCCATAGCCATTCCGAGATATATTGCCATGCAAATTTCCACCGTTCCGTTTATTATGACACACTTCATCATTGTCATATTGCTCTTTGCATGATCAGGTAGTTGCCATCGTATTTGTGGCAAGGCCACCTTCATAATTTTCATACATGTCGCTCTTGGTTAATTGCATATCCCGGTACACCGCCGGAGGCATTCATATAGAGCCATATCTTGTTCTAGCTTTGAGTTGTAATTCTTGAGTTGTAAATCAATAAAAGTGTGATGATCGTCATTATTAGAGCATTGTCTCAGTGAGGAAAGGATGATGAAGACTATGATTCCCACACAAGTCGGGATGAGACTTCAGACTTTACAAAGAAAAAAAAAGAAAGGCCAAAAAGAAAAAAAGGAAAGGCCAAAGAGAAAAAAAGATAAAGAATATATAAAATGAGAGAAAAAGAGAGAAGGGACAATGCTACTATCTCTTTTTCCACACTTGTGCTTTAAAGTAGCACCATGATCTTCATGATAGAGAGTCTCCTATGTTTTCACTTTCATATACTAAGTGGGAATTTTTCATTATAGAACTTGGCTTGTATATTCCAATGATGGGCTTCCTCAAAATGCCTTAGGTCTTCGTGAGCAAGCAAGTTGGATGCACACCCACTTAGTTTCTTTTGTTGAGCTTTCATATAATTATAGCTCTAGTGCATCCGTTGCATGGCAATCCCTACTCACTCACATTGATATCTATTGATGGGCATCTCCATAGCCCATTGATACGCCTAGTTGATGTGAGACTATCTTCTCCCTTTTTTTGTCCTCAGAACCACCACCTTATACCACCATAGTGCTATGTCCATGGCTTGCGCTCATGTATTGCGTAAGAGTTGAAAAAGCTGAAGCGCGTTAAAAAGTATGAACCAATTGCTTGGCTGAAACCGGGGTTGTGCATGATGGGAGTATTTTGTGTAATGAAAATGAAGCATGGCCTAACTATATGATTTTTTAGGGATAAGCTTTCTTTGGCTATGTTATTTTGATAGGACATGATTATTTGTTAGTATGTGTCGGTGCCAAAACCGGCGGATCTCGGGTAGGGGGTCCCGAACTGTGTGTCTAGGCGGATGGTAACAGGAGACGAGGGACACGATGTTTTTACCCAGGTTCGGGCCCTCTCGATGGAGGTAAAACCCTACGTCCTGCTTGATTAATATTGATGATATGGGTAGTACAAGAGTGGATCTACCACGAGATCAAGGAGGCTAAACCCTAGAATCTAGCCTATGGTATGATTGTTGTAATGTATGTTGTCCCACGGACTAAAGCCCTCCGGTTTATATAGACACCGAGGAGGCTAGGTTACACAGAGTCGGTTACAATGGTAGGAGATCTACATATCCGTATTGCCAAGCTTGCCTTCCACGCCAAGGAAAGTCCCATCCGGACACGAGCCGAGTCTTCAATCTTCTATCTTCGTAGTCTTGGAGTCCGGCGGATAATGATAGTCCGGTTGTCCGGACACCCCTAGTCCAGACTCCCTTAGTAGCCCCGAACCAGGTCTTCAATGACGATAAGTCCGCGCAAGATAATGTTCGGCATTGCAAGGCGGGTTCCTCCTTGAATAATCGAGAGAAGATCATGAACACCAGATAGTGTCCGCTCGCAAAATAAATTCCACATTCCACCGTAGAGAGAATAAAATATCACAGAGCTCAATCTGGCGACGTACTATGCGGCGTGACGTCACACCGCCACCAAGCCTTTGTTTGAATCGTTTTTACTATACCACCTCAAGACGCTTTAGCGGCGCGTTTCCTTGGCACGCCTTGTGGAAGCGAGATCGTGTCCCCTTATCCCGGATTCTCATCAATACGCGTGGGTAACCCAACCGCTCCGTCCACCACGCCTCTATCGAAGGTGAATCTCGAACGGTCACGGAGACGGCTCTTGGTATTTTTTCCTCTTTATAAGAGGACCAAGGCCTGTCCTTGTTCTTCAATCTCGCATCGAATCTCTTCTTCACTCCCAGTTCCAACACCCAGAGCCTCAGATTCGAGCGCTTCGGATCCTCAACCATGTCCGGCTCCGACCTCCAGGGCCGGTGGATGCCCTCCTCCATCACGGAGGAGGACATATTGAAGTTGCGTGAGGCCAAGCACACGCCTACTTGGTTTCAAGACAGGTTGCTCGCCCAGGGCAGGCCGTGCCCGCCTCGAGCCCGGTGAATACGCTGCCTTCAGTATCCCACCTCCGTTGGGGTTTAGGCTTCCACGGACCCCTTCGTGAGAGGGCTCTGCTCTACTATGGGCTGGACTTTCACGACTTGGCTCCGGAGTCCATCCTCCATATCTCCGCATTCATTATCATCTGTGAAGCCTTCCTTCGCGTCTCCCCCACTTTGGCCTGTGGCTCAAGACCTTCAAGGTGGAGCCAAGATGATCGGGGTTGTCAAGCGGAGGCAAGGGCGGCCCATAAGCAAAAGGCCGATGCCCGTGGGGTCCGATGGTTCCTTCCAGAGGAACTCGGACTGTGGCAGCAGGAGTGGTTCTACATCACGCGCTCAAGGGCAGCAGCAAAAGCCGCCGCCTTCATTCCGCCTGGGACCTCCACGCCACTAATGTCGTGGGTCAACCAAGGGCTCAATTGGGGCATTCAAGACGTGCCCTCACCGCAGGCCGGATTCGAGACCTCCAAGCGAGGGAGATCGACCTGATCAAGGTGATGCGTGTTATGCTAATCGAGCATCTTCGCCTGCAAACGCCGTCCCTCTCCGCTCTATGGGAGTTCAACCTGAGAGACCTCGGATTCTCCAACACTTTATGGGTGCGACACCCGTGGAGATGTACAATTGTTCTTCGACCGCAGTGGCGTGTCCGGATTTAGCCGAGGACGCCTAAGCCGCGATCGCCCGGATACTCAGCTAAATAGCTCAGAGTCCGGACATTCTGTTTATATGCCTTTCTAGAGTTCGCCTCCTGACCCCTTGTTCTTTACAGGAATGGGTGGCACGATCAAGGCTGATAAGGTGTCCGCCCTCCCCAGAGACCGCACCGAGCCCCCGCTGGTCGAATGTTGGAGGTTGCGCCTACGTAGGGGGTGACGGGGAAAATAGATGAGCTAATATTTCACCAAAGGCGGCGATCAAGAGGGGGAACCAAGAACCCTCCTTCGGGGGAGAGAGGACCGCCTCCGAAGATCCGGAGGCCAAAGCCCCTAAGCGTGGGAAGAAATCTTCACCGGGGGGTCCGGCGTCCGGAGAGAATCCGGGCGCACAATCATCGCCAAAGGACCGGCCCTCCAGCGAGCCGTGAGTATGAAAGAGGGAGTTAATTAGTAAGGAAATACCTTCATTTGTGCTTCTGTGGGTAACCAAAATATTTATACTGCAGTTCGGATCTGCAGCCTTCTCAGATGAATTCATCTTCGGGGGACCTTCTTCCGGAGATGATGGAGAGCGAAACGCCTCCGTCTGCAGCACCGTCAGATAAGGCGGGCGAGCCTCAAGTATCGCTCACGGAGGGTATCCCCGAGTCGGAGGGGCGAGAGTTCGGCACCCACTAGTATCCGCCGGGGAAAAGAATCTGCTTGAGAGGGCGTTTGTTTGAGAAGATCACCGCGTTGATGCGTATGGTGATTGAAGGATTTCGCCCGCCGAGAGCGGATTATGCAAATGCCGCCATGAGTTTGCTGGCGGGATTTGAGGTATGCGGGAATGACGCACCCTTTTGTCTTTTAACAGTTTCGCACATAAAAATGCGCCCTGTATAGATAGTAGCCCCTGAGACTCAGTAGGTTGTCGGAAATGACAGCGTACCGAGGATCGAAATCTAAAGTAATGAATTCCGTCGTTCCTATGCAGGTGGCAGCTAGTCCGGGGGCTAGCCGGACTAGTGAGTTTGCCGAATTAAATCGGCAACTTGACTTGGCAGATGCGGACATCGCACTTGTCAACAGGCGACTTGACGAGTCGCAAGGTAAAAAAGTTCTCCGCGGTCGCTTTATTAAGGGGGTCGAAGCCCTCCTCTAATAAATTATATGCTGTTTTATAGACGGTGCTGCTGTTGTGGAGAGCTTTCGGGCCGAACTTGCTCGAGCTATGGAGCAAGCCCGAAGGAGTGACGCGGCTGCCTCGAGGGCGGCCGAGGAGCTGAAAGCCGAAGGGTACGCGCCTTTGCCTAAGCGTAGGTGGTGGCGAATTGGCCATGAAAGTAAAGGATGTTGCCGACCGCAATGAGGCTCTTGAAAAGGAGCGCTTATCGGAGCGTGAAGACCTGAAGAAGGCCACCACCGAAGCCAAGGATGCCCGCTCTGCAATGCGGGCTATGAAGGAGGAACTGCGCCAGGCCGGAGATATCGTGGGTCGGCAAGCCTTTTCTCGCCCGGTCGCCGTTTATGGATGGAAAGTATGCTCAATTTGAGCGGCTGTGGAGTCCGTAGGATCCGTATATGGACTTAGCTGCAAGTGCGGCTGATGCCATTAAGCACTTTCGGAGCCAGGAGGATCACGAGACGGAAGAGCTATATTGGTCTCAATTCCACAGTCCGGATCGCTCACTTCCGTTGACAGACCGGCTGGCCGAATGGGCCAAGCTAAATAGATTGTCCGGACTTGCCATGACTGACATCGTGGCCCATGTATGGCCAGAGAGGTCCAAGGCGACAAGCTACTTCGGCTTACTGCAGCAATTCCTTGGAGCGGTGCCGCATATAAAGGAGATGAAGCGGTCGGCTCGCATCGAGGGCGCGAATGGCTCTTGCCCGTGAAGGCGCATTGTCCGGAGATGGATGCCACCGCTGTTGCGCCCAGATTCGGATGAAAGTCGGCTCCCTGCCGAGCACTACTTGGGAAGTTATGCGTGGCGCTTCGTGTAATAGAGTCGCAGTGCTCGAAAAATATCACGCTCAAATGAACGATTAGCTTGTAAATCGATGATTATGTTATAATCGCTTTTTATACTTGTGCATCCCAAGTAGTAAAACTTCTCTGTCGGCCGTTCGATACTTTTGTATAACTTGAAAGATGGCAATCTTCGGCTTCAGCCACCACGCACAAGGTGCGGGGGTGTTCGCAAAAATAGCGTGTTTTCACACTTTAATCCGACGTCTCGGTCCTGTTATAAGGAGGTGGTAGCGTAGCGAACGAGGCAATCCGGACTATAATGCTTTATCACTTTCACTTAGCTGGAGCTCGAGGGTGGGGCTACGATATAGCCCCACAGTGGCATCGCCCTTCTCCAAGTCGGGCGTATGTGTGCTGACCGGAAATGGTCCTTCGTCAAAGCGAAATTCTAAACATTCCGATAGTCGATCGAGTGGTTGACGATCTCATTTGTATCATAATGATCGGTTTTGGCTTTTTCTACTATGGTGCTCGCCAAATTAACGGGGCACAATCGCAGAGTTCTCCGGTGCCGTTAGCCGATGATACGGAATGTAAGGCAGCAAAACACAGGAGCCGGGCAAACCCAACATTTGACCAAAGACATGATTCGGAGCTGATGCATATAATGCCTAACTCGAGACGCCGAACACTCCCTAAGGTTTTCGGTCTTTATAATAATGAGCGGAACGATGCCCTAAGCCCCTAGTGTCGAGTGCGGGCATGGTCTTCGACGGCCGATGCCAAAGCGCCAGTTCGCTTTGGCTATAGGAAGAAACCAAGGAGAATAACAACAAGAGACGTAAAAAAAAGGTTTACGCAGGATCTTAATCTGAAAAGAATCCTCACAACGGGTCCCTATCGCACGCTCTGCTACTGTGTCTCCGTTATTGCCGTTATCTGGATGGGTATGCACGTTGTTCATCCGCGGTTGTTTGTGCGCGCAGCCCCCTGTGAAGGGGTATGCGGCTAGGGAGCCCCTAGCCTACTGACGCCGGATTCGTCTATCCGAGTCCGGGGTCTTTAAGTGACCCTCGCACTAAAATGACGCCATGCGGACCGGGCATCTTGAGTGTAAGAGACGCGTAATGCGGTATGGCGTTGAAGCGGACAAAAGCCTTTCGTCCCAAGAGTGCCTGATATTCACTTTCAAATGGGACGATATGAAAAATTAATTTTTCTCGTCGAAAATTGTTCGGCGATCCGAACAGGACTTCTAGTAATACGGAGCCTGTGCACTTGGCGTAAGGGCCGGGCGTCACTCCTTTGAAGGAAGTGCGGCTGTGTCCGATTCTAGCAGGGTTTATCCCCATCCTATGGATTGTTTTTGAATACAGCAGGTTTAAGTCGCTGCCTCCGTCCATTAGGACATTAGTAAATTGTAATCTGTCTATTACGGGATTCAATATCAGGGGAGTCCGTCCCGCATTTCGAACGCTTCTGGAATAGTCCAGGTGGTCGAAAGTGATTGGTTTTGATATCCAATCTCTACGGTCTGCTGGTTGGACCACGCCAAGCTCTTTTTAGAAAGTGCCGCTATTTTTCCGTATTATCACATGAAGTGAGTTTATCGCTTTGACCTTGTGGGAAAGTCTTTTGTTTTCGGTGCTCACTGGTGGGGTTTATCTTCTTTGCTTGATGCGCCGAGCCCTTGTGTTCGGCATTTAGTCGGCCGACTGTTTAAAACCCCTGTGGGTGTGATTTGCAGCCTTCCGGGTACTGTGGATTTGGCATATCCGACCCAAAATCTTGTTTAAGTTGGACAATTAAATCCTTTATCCTTTAGAGGCTGTGCTTTATTATTGGGCCGCGAGCTTTTGAATCAAGCGCCGATCGCCGTGCTCTTTGGGCTTTTCTCTTTATTCCGGCTTGCTCTTTTCTGCCGTGATTTTCGTTCCATCTCTTATCTCGGATGTACTTGGGTCGCTGGTCTTTGCATCTTGCTAACCAGCTATCCTCTCCCGCCTGAAGCGGGTCATGAGGCTTGTTAGTGCGGACATTGTCCTCGGTTTCGCTTTGACCGAGGTGCTGTGAGCCATTCGTCTCGGACATTGTGCTTGAAAGCTGCTAAGGCTTCAAGCGTCCGGACGATCGACTATTTGGTTCTTTTGGTAAGGAACTGTTCCAAATTCTCGCCGACTCTCCGGGTTGTTGAGTTATATGACTTAGATCATCTCAGCATCCGGAGGGCGGACATAAGTCCCTTGAAAATTTGCTCTAAACGTGTCCTCGAGCTCTTCCCAACTTCCAACAAGTGTTTTAAGGGAGGCTTTTAAGCCAATGACGGGCTGGCCCTTTGAGCTTGAGGGGTAGGTATTTTATGGCGTGGAGATCGTCTCCTCCGCCATATGTATATGTAGTATATAATCTTCTATCCGCACTGTGGTCATTGTTCCATCATAGGCCTCTATGTTGATGGGTTTAAACCTCGCTGGAATTCATGGTCCAAAGCACCTCATCGGGTGAAACATAGTGGGTGTGCGGCGCCTGTATTTGTGTGTGCCGCTATCATCGGACACTTGACGTGTTGCCTTGCTTCTTGGGGCCTTCTCCTTTGGCCCGTAAATGGACCTGGCTGGGCCATCTATCCTTCCAAGTTCGTTGGTGGATTTATGTGTGGCGTCGCTGTCATAATTTGGCCTGTCATCTGGCCGTCTATCCAACCAGGCGGCCCCTTTATTTTTGGACGGTGGAGGCTATATGGCCTCCTCGTCGAATTTCGGTAGCAGCTTGCGCTTCGGGTAGCTCTTTGATTGGTGGCCATTGCCGTACTTATCTGTGGTTTTGAGCACTTTGCTACATCTCATTCTGAGTGTGTCTTCCGCTGTTTTGAGCCTCCGCTTTTCCTTTTTCAGGCTTCTTGCAGTACTGACGAGTCTTTTCCGAAGGTTCTTGCTCTCCGGCGGCGTGTCCGGCATGAGGTCGTCCGGACTGTTATTTTCACCGGGCCTGGACTTATTATCTAACTCGTCGTGTTCGGACGGTTGCTTATTTGCATGTTCGTCGTCCACTTGTGAGCCTCCGTAGACAAGGGCTCCTTGGGAGCGTTGTTGTCGTTGAGGCGGATTTAGGCGACGTCTGCACCGCCGTTTTGGTCGCTTTATCGGCGGGGTCATCTTCTGCTGCGGCCCGTTGGTCCTCGTTATCGCTCTCCTTCGGGGTGTCCACCATATATATGTCATGTGACAAGGTGGTCCTCCCGTGCTTTATATGCTCTATTTTTTGTTCGTCTCCGGCATCGTCGTCCATTCCGTCGATGTCTTCGGAGTCGTAATCCAGCATGTCGGTTAGGTTGTCGACAGTGGCTACAAAGTGGGTGGTGGGTGGGCTCTAAATTTCTTCGTCGTCCGTACTCCAACCATCCTGGCCATAATCCGGCCAGGACTCTCCTGATAACGAGAGGTGCTTTAGTGAATTCAGGATATCGCCAAAAGGCGAGTATTGAAAGATGTCCGCGGCGGTGAATTCCATAACCGGCGCCCAATCCGGATCGACGGTAGGGGCGGGAAGTTCGAGTCCGGCGAGGAGTCGCCTCGGAATCACGAGTTTTCGCAGGGACAAGATCGGTGTTCGGCTCCATCGCCGTGGATGTTGAAGCCCCTGTGGCGTCTATCCACCGGCCCTCGATCTGGGCGATCGGCTCGGGCTAATGGCGAAGCGGATCCGTGTCGCCACCAAGGCACTTTGGTCGCGGCGAGCTAGATCATGCCCATCGTCATAGTGCGGCGCTGCTTGTGGCTCGAGTCCGTCAAGATCAAGTCTCCGCGGACATCGGCCGTGAAGTTCAAGCTTCCAAATCGACTCGACGGCGGGGCGTAGCTTCGATCTGCTCGGATGGCCAAGTGAATTGCCCGCAGCGCCAAAGCCGCCGAATCTGAAGATCTGTCCGGGAGAAAAGTCTCACCGGACAGCGTCGTTGGTTGAAGATGCCATCAAGCCTATCGGTGACGACACGGAGGAACTCTCAATGAAAGCACCAATGTCGGTGTCAAAACCTGCGGATCTCGGGTAGGGGGTCCCGAATCGTGCGTCTAGGCGGATGGTAACGGAGACGAGGGACACGATGTTTTTACCTGTGTTCGGGCCCTCTCGATGGAGGTAAAACCCTCGTCCCGCTTGACTAATATTGATGATATGGGTAGTACAAGAGTGGATATACCACGAGATCAAGGAGGCTAAACCCTAGAAGCTAGCCTATGGTATGATTGTTGTAATGTATGTTGTCCTCATTTGACTAAAGCCCTCCGGTTTATATAGACACCAGAGGAGGCTAGGGTTACACAGAGTCGGTTACAATGGTAGGAGATCTACAAATCCGTATTGCCAAGCCTGCCCTCCAAGCCAAGGAAAGTCCCCACCCGGACACGGCCGGAGTCTTCAATCTTCTATCTTCGTAGTCTTGGAGTCCGGCGGATAATGATAGTCCGGCTGTCCGGACACCCCCTAGTCCAGGACTCCCTCAGTATGCTTCGAAGCATTATTATTTTTATGTTTTCTAAGCTTTTATCCTGAATCATTTGGATCAGAACATTCATGCCACAATGAAAGAAAATTACATTGTCCACATCAAAAATTCTGTTTTTATCATTTACCTACTCGAGGACGAGCAAGAATTAAGCTTGGGGATGCTTGATACGTCTCCAATGTATCTATAATTTTTGATTATTCCATGCTATTATATTACCCCTTTTGGATGTTTATGGGCTTTATTTTACACATTTATATCATTTTTGGGACTAACGTACTAACCACGTGCCCAGCCCGTATTGCTGTTTTTTTTGCCTATTTCAAAGATTTCAAGAAAAGGAATATCAAACGGAGTCCAAACGGAATGAAACCTTCGGGAGCGTGATTTTTGGAACGAACGTGATCCGGAGAACTTGGAGTGCAAGTCAAGAAGCTTGGGCGGCCAGGAGACAGAGGCGCGCCCACCCCTCCGGGCGCGCCTCATCTCCCGGGCCCCACAGCGTACCACCGACGTGCTTCTTCCTCCTATATATACCTCGCACTTCAAAACATCCAGGAGCCAACGAAACACAATTTCCACCATCAGAAACCTCTCAGATCCGCGAGATCCCATCTTGGAGCCTTGGCTGAGCTCACGGGAGGAATCGACCACGGAGGGCTTCTACATCAACACCAGAGCCCCTCCGTTGAGTTGTGAGTAGTTTACCACAGACCTTCGGGTCCATAGTTATTAGCTAGATGGCTTCTTATCTCTTTTTGGATCTCAATGCAATGTTCTCCCCCTCTCTAGTGGAGATCTATTCGATGTAAACTCTTTTTGCAGTGTGTTTGTCGAGATCCGATGAATTGTGGGTTTATGATCAAGTTTATCTATGAGAAATATTTGAATCTCCTCTGAATTCTTTTATGTATGATTGAGTTGC
This sequence comes from Aegilops speltoides, assembly GCA_021437245.1. NCBI lineage: Eukaryota > Viridiplantae > Streptophyta > Magnoliopsida > Poales > Poaceae > Aegilops > Aegilops speltoides. The sequence continues at coordinate 241,448,438 of CM038142.1, forward strand.
AAGTCTCTTTGAATTATCAGTTTGGTTTGGCCTACTAGATTGATCTTTCTTGCCATGGGAGAAGTGCTTAGCTTTGGGTTCAATCTTGTGGTGTCCTTTCCCAATGATAGCAGGGGCAGCAAGGCACATATTGTATTGTTGCCATCGAGGATAAAAAGATGGGGTTTATATCATATTGCTTGAGTTTCTCCCTCTACATTATGTCATCTTTCTTAATGCATTACTCTGTTCTTTTTGAACTTAATACTCTAGATGCAGGCAGGAGTCGGTCGATGTGTGGAGTAATAGTAGTAGATGCAGGCAGGAGTCGGTCTACTTGTCGCGGACGTGATGCCTATATACATGATCATGCCTAGATAATCTCATAATTATTCACTTTTCTATCAATTGCTCGACAGTAATTTGTTCACCCACCGTAATACTTATGCTATCTTGAGAGAAGCCACTAGTGAAACCTATGGCCCCTGTGTCTATCTTTTATCATATAAACTTTCTATCTACTTTTATTTGCATCTTTACTTTTGCATCTATATTATAAAATACCAAAATATATTTATCTTATCATACTATCTCTATCGATCTCACTTTCGAAGTGGTCAGTGAAGGATTGACAACCCCTTTATTATGCGTTGGTTGCGAGTTCTTTGTTTGTTTGTGTAGGTGCGTCGGACTTTTGAGGAGCCTCCTACTGAATTGATACCTTGGTTCTCAAAAACTGAGGTAAATACTTACGCTACTATTGTTGCATCACCCTTTCCTCTTCAAGGAAAACCAAAGCAAGCTCAAGACTAGCATCGATGTCTTCGGACGCATAGTCCAACATGTCGGTTAAGACCTCGATAGTGGCTATTAAGTGGGTGGTGGGTGGGGCGCAAAATTCCCCTCTCTTAGCCCCCAGTCCGAGCTGGGTACAGTTCGGAGGTAAAGCCTCCGTGATGGCGAGAGACTGCATCAAACCCAATGCTTCATCTAGGTGCGGAAGCGGGACCGGGAACTACGGGTCTGTCGTGCTGAATTCGGCACGGGGCGCCTAATCGGACCCGCTAAGTGCAGACCTCAGCAGTTCGGGATGGTTGCTGTCGGTGTCAAAACCGGCGGATCTCGGGTAGGGGGTCCCGAACTGTGCGTCTAGGCGGATGGTAACAGGAGACGAGGGACACGATGTTTTTACCCAGGTTCGGGCCCTCTCGATGGAGGTAAAACCCTACGCCCTGCTTGATTAATATTGATGATATGGGTAGTACAAGAGTAGATCTACCACGAGATCAAGGAGGCTAAACCTAGAAGCTAGCCTATGGTATGATTGTTGTAATGTATGTTGTCCCACGGACTAAAGCCCTCCGTTTATATAGACACCGGAGGAGGCTAGGGTTACACACAGTCGGTTACAATGGTAGGAGATCTACATATCCGTATTGCCAAGCTTGCCTTCCACGCCAAGGAAAGTCCCATCCGGACACGTGACGGAGTCTTCAATCTTGTATCTTCGTAGTCTTGGAGTCCGTCGGATAATGATAGTCCGGCTGTACGGACACCCCCTAGTCCAGGACTCCTCAAGAGCCCTCGAACCAGTCTTCAATGACGATAAGTCCGGCGCGCATAATGTTCGGCATTGCAAGGCGGGTTCCTCCCTTGAATAATCCAGAGAAGATCATGAACACCAGGATAGTGTCCGGCTCTGCAAAATAAATTTCACATTCCACCGTAGAGAGAATAAAATATACACTAGCTCAATCTGCTGACGTATTATGCGGCATGACATCACACCGCTACCAAGCCTTTGTTCGAATTACTATACCACCTCAGCACGTTTAGCGAAGCGGTTTCCTTGGCACGTCTTGCTAAAGCAGAGATCGTGGTCCCCTTATTCTGGGATCCTCATCAATACGGACGTGGGTAACCCAACCGCGCCATTGATGGTGGCGCTTGGGAGATAAGCGAGTTTTACCAGGCCGGTGGGGGACGCATAGTTTTCGTCCGCCTATATATAAGGGATAAGGATTCACCTTCTCACCTACGCCTTCTTCCTCCTTTGCTTATCCATCTCCGCGCACTCAAGCTACAACGCCCAAGCTTGCGCGTCTCGCCTCGACCTTCTCCGAATATGTCCGGAGCGGGAGGTAAATGGTTAGCCTCCACCGCTAAGGAGGAGGACATCACCAAGCTGCGCAGCGCCGGATATCTTTCCAGCGATATCGCGCATCGGCTACCCGACGAGGGCAGCTCATCCTACCCTCGGGCCTCATGAGAGGGTCGTCTTCCTCCCCACTTCCTCCGCTGGACGGGCTTTCCGCCCATCCATTCGTCCGGGGCTCATGTTTACTACGGCCTGGATTTCCATGATCGGCGCCAACTTCATCCTCAACATCTCGGTGTTTATCGTCGTGTGCGAGGCCTTCCTCTCGCATCCGGCCCCACTTCGCTCAGGGCTCAAGACCTTCAACGTCAAGCGTCAAGGTTGTGAAGGGAACGCATAAGCGGAATCACGGCGCCATGTTGGGCAAATTTCCCAACGCCCTTTGGCTCGAAGGGCCTTTCGTCAAGGGGTGGCAATCGGGTGGTTCTACATCACCGAGGCGCGCAAGCCCACATGGGCGGCGGCCCCCGAGTTTAGATCTGGCATCCCCACGCAGCTCACCTCCTGGAAAGAGAAGGGCTTGCAGTGGGGCAATCCGGTGGAGGTGACGGGACTCCGAGCCTGCATCCAGAAGATGGTGAGCAATGGGCTCAGGCTCGTCGACGTGGTCCAAGTCATGCTCATCCGGCGGATCCTCCCATGCCAAGAATGGGCATTCAATTTGTGGGAGTTCAATCCGGAACAGCACCAGGCGCTAAGCGGGCTCTTCGATACAACATACGAAGGCGCCTGGAGGGTGCTGTTCAAGGGCGCCAAAGCCCCGCATCCGCTGACGGAAGATCGCGATTCAGCTCGCATATCAATCGACGAGGTAAGTGATTCAACCCCATCACGGGACACTTGTGATAATTAAATTGACTCTTAGTGGGGTTTCATTCGCCTCTTCCTTTGACAGAATGGATGGAGAAGGCCAAGCTGCTTATCAGCCCGGCTCCCATGCCGAAGACCAGTGGGCCCGCCATCAGGCTGCTGGTTCCGCACCGCACGGGTGCGAAGAAGAAGGCCAAGAAGGTGGCCATGGGGACTCGAAAGAGTTCCATAATCGGCGTCGACGACGCGGACTCCTCCGAAGGCGAGGAGGAGGAGTATTCTCTCTCGGAGGAGGGAGAGAAGAAGAGGAAGGCTTCCCCGATCGAGGAGGCCGAAGGGTCCAAGAGGGGGAGAACTATCCCCCCGGACAGTTTCGCCAACACCAGCGTTGGCGAGGATGAGTGGCCTCCAAGGGCCAGGCGTCCGGCAAGATCGTAAGTATCCGGATCATTTATATGCCGTATCTTTTATGTCACGTAGTATCCTTCTAACGCCGCATTCTGCCCGTAGTCCGGCCGATGACGATCTCCCCGACTCATCGAGCGGGTCGTTGGCCTCGTCGGATGTGAATTCCATCCCGACTGCCTCTACCCCACGCGCCGACGAGGACGCCGAGGTGGGATCGAGAGAGGACCCATCGGAGGAGGCTCGGAGGCGCCGTCGTAGCCTCCCGACTTTGTGCGGACTCTATATCGGAACCCGCAGTGGTTCCAGAGTCCGCAAGCGCCCCTTCGAAAGAAGGGCAAGATCCGTGACGCCGGGCGCCTCCGTCCCAACCGGGGCGCCGGATAACTTGTTGGAGGCGCTTAAAGGCGCTTCCATCGAGGAAGAACACCGCACTATTATGAGTGCGGTGATTCAAAAGGTTCAGCTCGGCGAAAGCGGGCTGACCAAAGCCTACAGCAGCCTTTTAACAGGCTTTGAGGTAAGAAGTTAAAATCATGTAATGTAATACCGCATAGACAATAGCCCTGATGCTCGGTTTGGTGTTGGAAAGAAAAGCGGATGAGGATCTAACAAGATATCTTGAGGGTTGCTAAAGATATGTCAATATGGGTTTGCGAGTGCTTGCTTGCCTCTGCCGCGCCTTACGGCGGAGATCGATGTCTTGAAGCAGATCTCGGCGGTCGGCGAGCTCGCCATCTTGAAGAAGCAGCTCGAGGACAAAGAAGGTGAGTAACACCACTTTGAATAGGTACCTTCTGAGAAAAGGATTTTGGTTGCAATAAAATTAACAAGGATAATATGTGTATTGCGGGGGCCACTAACGAGGTGGCAGCCACGAAGGATCTTGTGTCCGTGACGAACATAACGCGGCAGCGAACAGGTTGAGCGATAAAAGCAAGAGGCACGGGTGGCTGAAGTTCGGCAAGAGCTCCGTGCTCTCATGGAAAAGCATGAGAGTTTGGGCGTGACTCAAGACTTCGAGTCCGAGCTTGCCTCGCCTCGAAAGTGCCAAGTCCGCCAAGGCCGAGGCCCATAAGGCCCTTCAGAGGTTGAAGATATAAAGAAAATAGCGGCGGGTAAGGCATTTTTCATGCGAGCAAGCATGTTAATGTAATTTACGATACTTACCGCATTCGGAGCTCTCGAGGCGTTTGCATATCCGCCACAGTAGTCGTCCGATGCCGCCGCATTCTATTGTGGCGAGGAGGGGAGCTCGACGGAAAAAGTCTTCGGTCTCGAGATCTTTGGCCGGACACCAGTGCCCCCAAGTGACCGGTGAAGCAGTGGTCGAACTCCTAAGGTAGCGAAGAGGCCATGAAGGGCCTTATAGTCCGGTTGTGGCTGGACAGGCCATGCCCAGGAGCTGCTTTGGCCTCGTCTGGCGGCTGGTGGATGCATGTCTGGGTGGATGTCATCAGCGCTCCACTGTATTGAAAGGCGCGCCGGGGCTCTTGCCCGCACAAAGGTGCAATGGGGCAGGTTGGATGCGGAGAAGCTTCTCACGGACCCACCGCCGCCGGGCAAGGAGTATCGCACGCCCGAGATGTATTATAAAACTATCCTGAAGGGAGCCCGCAATATTGCGGATGAGTGCCCCCGAAATGTAATTTTTCAGTGAATTTTGCTATGTATTATCCTGCGCGCTGAAACTTTGTTCATGTGCGTGTTAAGCAACGCTTGTTTAATTTAAAATATTACCTTCTGTGCGGCCGTTTATAAAATCGAGAGATGGCAAGTCGTTGGCTTCAGCCCCAAGCCACAGTCTTTGGGGTGTTCGGGATAAACTTGAGCACTCTTGTTCCCATTGTTGGGTCCATCGAGGAGGCTCAACACAACGAACAAAACAACCGGACTTATAATGCTTGAACACTCTCACTTAGCCATAGAATTCTATAATTTTAAATTTAGTGAAGCCCCGGTATTCGGAAGGTCAATCCGGGCGCTATCACGCCTTCATCGGACATTGTCCGAACTTCAAGCGGCGTGAGTCTTTAGGACCCGAAAAAACCTCTCAAACAGCGACCAGTCTCTCGCCTTATCATGCCAGTCAGTTTTAGCTTTCTCCACTGAGGCGCTCGCCCGGCTCAACCGGGGCGCAATCGCAGTGGTTCTCCCAGTGCCACCTTAGCCGATGGAACAGAACGTAAGGCACCAAAATGTGGGAGCCGGGCAAACCCAACTATTGACCCAAGACATGATTCGGAGCCGATTCATATAATGATATAAGTTCGGGGTGCCGCACTTGTGAAAGTGTTCGGACTTATCACACCATAGGATGGGGATCATAAGCCCCCGGTGTATTAGGCCGTACCAAAATATACGGGCGCAAGATGTCATATAATAAGCATATATATATATATATATAAGGTAATGCAATTGTGATCAACAAGGTGCTGCATTATTTATGAAAGAGGGTCTGCTAGTAGAGCGGACTGATACAAATAGTCTTGGTAAGCAAGGGATTTGGACTAAACAAACATGTCCCCCTCCAGGGATGAGCTGCAGACTTGGTGTATATAATTGAATTTAATGCTCGTAATTGAGACCACCTGAGTGTTCGTCGCGGCCTTCTTTAGTCCCTGACTGTTGCATCATGAGTTCGGCAGGTTCGCCGCCGGACAGGGCTTCTGGTTAATAGAGTCATGTGTACATAAAAGAAGAAGAAAAATAAAATAAAAAAGGGGGGCACACTTGCGAGCCCCCGGTGTGGTCGAACCGCACTCTGGGTCCGTTGCGATCATGCCCCCTCCCCTGTGCCCATGGTATCTCCAAGGCGTAATGATGTAGGCGGAGTGTTATTCTTGCGATCATGCTGGCGAGGTTGGGGTTAGTCGACATTACTCTGCGATGCTCGATCGCGCCAGTGGTCTTGGTTGGCATTGCTCCGGCGCTTTCTTTGTATCCGCCTTTTAACCGCCGGACTTGACAATTGCCTTAGAAGGCTGCTCAGATTTACGCGAGAGCAGTGTATGTTCCTCCATTCGAAGGGAGCGTTCCGTGTTCCCATTGACCGTGACGACTCCACGAGGGCCTGGCATCTTGAGCTTTAGGTATGCATAATGCGGCACCGCGTTGAATTTTGCAAACGCGGTTTGTTCGAGCAGAGCGTGATAGCCGCTGCGAAACAGGACTATGTCGAAGATTAACTCTTCGCTCCGGAAATTATCCGAGGATCCGAAGACCACTTCTAGTGTGACTGAGCCTGTACAGTTGGCCTCCACTCCTGGTATGACACCTTTAAAGGTTGTCTTTGTAGGCTTAATCCTTGATGGGTCTATGCCCATTTTACGCACTGTATCCTGATAAAGCAGGTTCAGGCTATTGCCGCCGTCCGTCAGGACTCTCGTGAGGTGAAATCCATCGACGATTGGGTCTAAAACCAATGCGGCGAATCCGCCATGGCGTATGCTGGTCGGATGGTCTCTTCGATCGAAAGTGATCGGACAAGAGGACAATGGATTGAACTTTGGGGTGACTGGCTCCATCGCATAGACGTCCCTTAGTGCGCGTTTCCTCTCCCTCTTGGGTATGTGGGTCGCGTATATCATATTCACTGTCCGTACTTGTGGGGAAAACCCTTCATCCTCTCGTTGTTTGGCGGCGGGTCTCTTCCTCGTCGCCGCTATTTAGCCCTTGTCATTGTTTTCGCAATTAACTTGCCGCTGCTGAACACCCAGCAATCTCTATTGGTGTGGTTAGCTGGCTTTTCAGAGGTGCCATGTATCTGGCATAAGCGGTCGAGTATTCGGTCCAAATTGGACGGACCCGGAGTGGTTCTTTTGAATGGCTTCTTCCGCTGACCGGGTTTAGAGCCTCGGAATCCGGCATTGACTGCTGTGTCCTCCTTATCGTCGCTGTTAATGCGGCGCTTGTTTTTATTTCGACGTGACCTGCCGTTGTTGTCCTTGGTATCCGGACTGCCAGAATTTTTGCGGAGGTTGTTGCTACGGGCTAGCCAGCTGTCCTCTCCCGTGCAAAAGCGGGTCATTAACGATGTGAGGGCTGCCATGGATTTCGGCTTTTCCTGCCCTAGGTGTCGGGCTAGCCATTCGTCCCCGATGTTATGTTTGAGGCTGCAAGGGCCTCTGCATCCGGACGGTCGACGATTTGGTTTTCTTTGTCAAGAACCGTGTCCGTAATTGTCCGCTGATTCGTCGCTGCTGAATGATGTGGCTTAGGTCATCGGCGTCGGTGGTCGTTTATCGTGCCCTAGAAGTTGTCGAGGAATGCGGCTTCGGTGTCTTCCCAAAGCCCAATCGACTCTGCGGGCAAGCTGTTTAGCCAATGCCGAGCTGGTCCTTTAAGCTTGAGTGGGAGATACTTGATGGCATGGAGATCATCGCCATGGGCCATATGGATGTGGAGAAGATAGTCTTGATCCAAACCGCTGGGTCTGTTGTGCCATCGTAAGATTCGATGTTCTGGGTTTAAACCCTTGAGGATCGATGACCCATTACTTCGTCGATGAAGCATAGAGGGTGTGCGGCGCCTCAGATTGAGCAATGTCGCGCGCAGCTCGAGAAGCGTTATCTGCTGTGTTCGCCCCGGCGGAGTTATTGTATCCGTGGCGACGGTATCCGTCGTGGGTCGTAGGGCGCCCACGTGATCCGTAAATGGATCTGGATTGCCTTGCTTTGTCCTCCAATATGTCTCGCAAGTCCGGCGCGTTCCCTCTTGGCTTCGTACTTTTGGAGCGATGTCGGGGTACGGTCTTGGCTGGGGGCCTGGATGCCTCTCTGTCACGACCACGGGCTGGTCGGTCGACCATATCGTCTTGCCGGTGATGGAGGTATGTATGCTTCCTCCTCTAATCGGGGAGCAGCTTGCGTCTTGGGTAACTTTTGGAGGCGTTCGAGTTTGTACTCTTGACGCGAGGACCTCGGTCCATCGATCGGCAGCAGGTCTGATCAGCTTGGAGCGATTCTGCTTTTTCTTTAGGCTGTTCTTTGTGGCCATAAGCCTGCGCTTGAAGCGCTCTTGTTCGACAGGATCCTCGTGTCGTGACGAATTCATCATCGTTGAGGCTTGCTTCGTCTTGGAGGGAGGCATATAGTTATGATCCTCAACCTCTTAAATGCCGCCGCCCTCTCATGAGGGCTTGCTTCTGCATCCTCCTGCGCGGAGTCTTGCTTGGAGGGGATTGTCTTCGGCACTCTCTCGAGTATTATTATCTCTGTGCGGAATCTCCATTCTTCTTTGTGGCGGGATTTAGAGCGGCGCTTGGCGGCGTCGGCGTTTGGGCTGCTTCTTTAGAGAGTCTGCCTCGCAGCTTCTTCGCCATCCCGTCTTTTGGGGTGTCCACCATATATATAATAAATGACGACGAGGTGGTCTTCCGATTGCCTCCGTAGGCGCTGGCTCTGATAAATCTCGGCATAAATGCGTCCATAACGTCGATGTCGTCCGGAGTCGTAGTCTAGCATGTCGGTTAGATCATCGGCAGTGGCTACAAAGTGGGTGGTGGGTGGGCTCTGAATTTCTTCGTCGTCCGTACCCTAGCCATCCTGGCCGTAGTCCGGCCAGGACTCTCCTGATAACGAGAGGTGCTTTAGTAAATTCAGGATATCGCCAAAAGGCGAGTATTGAAAGATGTCTGTGGCGGTGAATTCCTTAACCGGCGCCCAATCTGGATCGATTGGTAGGGGCACGGGAGGTTCGGAGTACGGCGAGGAGTCCGACGCCTCGGAATCACGAGTTTCGCAGGGGACAAGATCAGTGTTCGGCTCCATCGCCGTGGATGTTGGAGCCCCTGTGTGGCGTCTATCCACGGCCCTCGATCTGGGCGATCGGCTCGGGCTAATGGTCGAAGCGGATCCGTCTTGCTGCCACCAAGGCACTTTGCTCGCGGCAGAGCTAGATCATGCCCATCGCCACGGTCTTGGCGCTGCTCGGTTGTGGCTCGAGTCCGTCAAAGATCAAGTCTCCGCGACATCGGCCGTGAAGTTCAAGCTTCCAAATCGACCGACGGCGGGCGTAAGCTTCGATCTGCTCGGATGGCCAAGTGAATTGGCCCGCATCGAAACCGCCGAATCTGAAGATCTGTCCGGGAGAAAAGTCTCACCACAGGACAGCGTCGTTGGTTGAAGATGCCATCAAGCCTATCGGTGGCGACACGGAGGAACTCTCAATGAAAGCACCAATGTCGGTGTCAAAACCGGCGGATCTCGGTAGGGGTCCCGAATCTGTGCGTCTAGGCGAATGGTAACACGAGACGAGGGACACGATGTTTTACCTGTGTTCGGGCCCTCTCGATGGAGGTAAAACCCACGTCCCGCTTGATTAATATTGATGATATGGGTAGTACAAGAGTGGATCTACCACGAGATCAAGGAGGCTAAACCCTAGAAGCTAGCCTATGGTATGATTGTTGTAATGTATGTTGTCCTACGGACTAAAGCCCTCCGTTTTATATAGACACCGGAGGAGGCTAGGGTTACACAGAGTCGGTTACAATGGTAGGAGATCTACATATCCGTATTGCCAAGCTTGCCTTCCACGCCAAGGAAAGTCCCATCCGGACACGGGACGGAGTCTTCAATCTTGTATCTTCGTAGTCTTGGAGTCCGGCGGATAATGATAGTCCGGCTGTCCGGACACCCCCTAGTCCAGAACTCCCTCAGTTGCCGAGAGCCAAGTCTAAGATTGCATATGGGTCTTTGGTAGGAAGCTCTGTGAGGGAAAGAAGTCCGGCGGGGCTTATGTTCCCGTCATCGGACAATGAGGCCTTCCCCGGATCTAAGGCCGAGGTGGGTGTTGGTGTTGACCCCTGGATGAGATATGGCAGGGAATCCGAAGAGTCTTCTTGGCGGGGACACAGAGTGGCGGCCAAGGGTGCAAAACCATCGAAGACTAAGTCTCCTCGGATGTCAGCAACATAATTCACGTTTCCAAACCTGATCTTGTGGCCGGGGGCGTAACTATCGACCTCCTCGAGGCGGCCTGAAGCACAAAGCCACCGAACACAAAAACTTGTCCAGGAAGAAAGATCTCCCTGGATGCCGCGTCATCGTTGACTAAGAGGTGAGCCATCGATCCTTCTGTCGACGATACAGCAGGGCTCTCAATGAAAGCACCAATGTCGGTGTCAAAACCGGCAGATCTCGGGTAGGGGGCCCTAGCTGTGCGTCTGAGGATCAATGGTAACAACAGAGAAGGGACACAGTATTTACCTAGGTTTATGCCCTCTTGATGGAGGTAAAACCCTACTCATGCTTGATTATATTCGAGGTTATACGGGTTACAAGAGTTGATCTACCTCAAGATCGTCGAGGTTATATGGGTTACAAGAGTTGATCTACCTCAAGATCGATTCGGCTAACCCTAGATAGCTAGCCTGGCTTGTCATCCTGCCTCCGATCTAACCCTCCAGTTTATATAGACACCGGAGGGGCTTAGGGTTGTACAAAGTTGGTTTTACAGAAAGGAATAAAATATCCAGACACCTATACTTGCCATCCACGCATTTGAGAGTCCCCACCGAACACGAGAGATAATCTTCTGTCTTGTATCTTGATGCTCCATCAGTTAGGCCCACATCAATAGACCAGACGCCCGAGGACCCCCTAGTCCAGGACTCCCATAGAGCCCGCCTGGCCTGGGTCGTCATGGCTTGTGTCACCTCAACCTCATGAGGTGAGCATTTGCATAGGAATCTCCGCTCCTCGGGAGGCCGCCTGGGGAGGCCACTCCCTCTGGAGGTCATGATGTCGTCTGCCTCGCGAGGATTGGCCCCTCGCGAGGGTCTTGCTTTGTCAATTTTGAAGATGGGCCATACCAGGCCGTCAATTAAGCCACACCATGGGCTGCAGGCAGGCAGTTCTGGGTACCATGCGCTACCTCTTGAGCATGCGTTGGTTTTCCCTTGAAGAGGAAAGGGTGATGCAGCAAAGTAGCGTAAGTATTTCCCTCAGTTTTGAGAACCAAGGTATCAACCCAGTAGGAGACGACACACAAGTCACCTAGTACTTGCACAAACAATCAAGAACCTTGCAACCAACGCGATAAAGGGGCTGTCAATCCCTTCACGGTCACTCGCAAAAGTGAGATCTAATAAAGATAGTAAATTAAATATTTTTGGTATTTTTGTTGTATAGATTGGAAAGTAAAGATTGCAAAATAGTAAATGAGATGCGATGTAAATAAAAGAGATGTAATATGATAGAAAAGAGACCCGGGGGCCATAGGTTTCACTAGTGGCTTCTCTCAAGATAGCATGTATTACGGTGGGTGAACAAATTATTGTCGAGCAATTGATAGAAAAGCGCATAATTATGAAGACATCTAACGCAATGATCAGGAACATAGGCATCACCATCCATGTCAAGTAGACTGAAATGATTCTGCATCTACTAGTATTACTCCACACATCGACCTCTATCCAGCATGCATCTAGAGTATTAAGTTCATAAGAACGGAGTAACGCATTAAGCAAGATGACATGATGTAGAGGGGTAAACTCAAGCAATATGATATAAACCCTATCTTTTTATCCTCTACGGCAACAATACAATATGTGCCTTGCTTCCCCTACCGTCACTAGGAGAGGACATCGCAAGATTGAACCCAAAGCTAAGCACTTCTCCCATTGCAAGAAAGATCAATCTAGTAGGCCAAACTAAACTGATAATTCGAAGAGACTTGAAAAGATATCAAATCATGCATATAAGAATTCAGAGAAGAACCAAATAATATTCATAGATAATCAAGTTCATAAATCCACAATTCAACGGATCTCGGCAAACACACTGCAAAAGAATATTACATCGAATAGATCTCCAAGAACATCGAGGAGAACTTTCTATTGAGAATCAAAGAGAGAGAGAAGAAGAAGCCATATAGATAATAACTATGGACCCGAAGGTCTGTGGTAAACTACTCACGCTTCATCGGAGAGGCAATGGTGTTGATGTAGAAGCCCTCCATGATCGATTCCCCCTCCGGCAGATTGCCTGAAAAGGCCCAAGATGGGATCTCACGGGTACAAAAGGTTGCGGCGGTGGAAAAATGGTTTTGTGGCTCCCCCTGATGTTTCTATGGTATTAGAGTATATATATAGGTGAAAGAAGTACTTCGGTGGAGCTACGAGGGGCCCACGAGGGTGGGGGCGCGCCTACCCTCCTGGGCGCGCCCTCCTGCCTTGTGGTCTCCTCGTAGAGTCCGAGACTTCCACTCCAAGTCTTCTAGATAGCTTTCGGTCCATGAAAGATCCTCGCGAAGGTTTCATTCCGTTTGGACTCCGTTTGATATTCCTTTTCTACAAAACTCTAAAATAGACAAAAAAATAGAAACTGACACTGGGTCTCCGATTAAAAGGTTAGTCCCAAAAGTAATATAAAAGAGCATATTAAAGCCCATTAAACATCCAAAACAGATAATATAATAGCATGGAACAATCAAAAGTTATAGATGCATTGGAGACGTATCAAGCATCCCCAAGCTTAATTCCTGCTCGTCCTCGAGTAGGTAAATGATAAAAAACAGAATTTTTGATGTGGAATGCTACCTAGCATATTTCTCAATGTAATTTTCATTATTGTGGCATGAATGTTCATATCCGAAAGATTCAAGAGAAAATTTTTATATTGACATAAGAACAATAATACTTCAAGCATACTAACAAAGCAAGCATGTCTTCTCAAAATAACATGGCCAAAGAAAGTTATCCCTACAAAATCATATAGTCTGGCTATGCTCTATCTTCATCACACAAAGTATTTAATCATGCACAACTCCGGTTTCAGCCAAGCAATTGTTTCATACTTTAGTATTTTCAAACCTTTTTATTCTTCACGCAATACATGAGCATGAGCCATGGACATAGCACTATACGTGGAACAGAATGGTGGTTGTGGAAGACAAAAAGGAGAAGGTAGTCTCACATCAACTAGGCATATCAACGGGATATGGAGATGCCCATTAATGGACATCAGTGTGAGTGAGTAGGGACTGCCATGCAACGGATGCACTAGAGCTATAAGTTTACGAAAGCTCAACAAAAGAAACTATGTGGGTGTGCATACAACTTGCTTGACCACGAAGACCTAGGGCACTTTTGAGGAAGCCCATCATTGGAATATACAAGTTCTATAATGAAAAATTCCCACTAGTATATGAAAGTGACAACATAGGAGACTCTCTATCATGAAGATCATGGTGCTACTTTGAAGCACAAGTGTGGTAAAAGGATAGTAGCATTGTCCCTTCTCTCTTTTTCTCTCATTTTTGTTATTTGGGCCTTTTCTCCCTTTTTATGGCCTCTTTGTTTATTTATTTAGTCCGGAGTCTCATCCCGACTTGTGGGGGAATCAAAGTCTCCATCATCCTTTCCTCACATGGGACAATGCTCTAATAATGAAGATCATCACCCTTTTATTTACTTACAACTCAAGAATTACAACTCAATACTTAGAACAAAATATGACTCTATGTGAATGCCTCCGGCGGTGTGCCGGGATATGCAATGATTCAAGAGTGACACGTATGAAAAAATTATGAATGGTGGCTTTGCCACAAATACAATGTCAACTACATGATCATGCAAAGCAATATGACAATGATGAAGCGTGTCATAATAAACGGGACGGTGGAAAGTTGCATGGCAATATATCTCAGAATGGCTATGGAAATGCCATAATAGGTAGGTATGGTGGCTGTTTTGAGGAAGGTATATGGTGAGTGTATGGTACCGGAGAGAGTTGCGCTGTACTAGAGAGGCTAGCAATGATGGAAGGGTGAGAGTGCGTATAATCCATGGACTCGACATTAGTCATAAAGAACTCACATACTTGTTGCAAAAATCTACAAGTAATCAAAACAAAGTACTACACGCATGCTCCTAGGGGAAGGGTTGGTAGGAGTTAACCATCACGCGATCCCGACCTCCACACATAAGGAAGGCAATCAATAAATTAATCAAGCTCCAACTTCATCACATAACGGTTCACCATATGTGCATGCTACGGGAATCACAAACTTTAACACAAGTATTCCACAAATTCAGTTAGGCATTTGAGAGTCCCCACCGAACACGAGATTGCAAAATAGTAAACGAGAAGCGATGTAAATAAAAGAGATGTAATATGATAGAAAAGAGACCCGGGGGCCATAGGTTTCCCTAGTGGCTGCTCTCAAGATAGCATGTATTACGGTGGGTGAACAAATTACTGCCGAGCAATTGATAGAAAAGCGCATAATTGTGAAGACATCCAAGGCAATGATCAGGAACATAGGCATCACGTCCATGTCAAGTAGACCAAAACAATTCTGCATCTACTACTATTACTCCACACATCGACCGCTATCCAGCATGCATCTAGAGTATTAAGTTCATAAGAACGGAGTAACACATTAAGCAAGATGACATGATGTAGAGGGATAAACTCTAGCAATATGATATAAACCCCATCTTTTTATCCTCGATGGCAACAATACAATACGTGCCCTGTTGCCCCTACTGTCACTAGGAAAGGACACCGCAAGATTGAACCCAAAGCTAAGCACTTCTCCCATTGCAAGAAAGATCAATCTAGTAGGCCAAACTAAATTGATAATTCAAAGAGACTTGCAAAGATATCAAATCATGCATATAAGAAGTCAGAGAAGAATCAAATAATATTCATAGATAATCAAGTTCATAAATCCACAATTCATCGGACCTCGGCAAACACACCGAAAAAGAGTATTACATCGAATAAATCTCCAAGAACATCGAGGAGAACTTTGTATTGAGAATCAAAGAGAGAGAAGAATCCATCTAGTTAATAACTATGGACCCGAAGGTCTGTGGTAAAATACTCACGCTTCATAGGAGAGGCAATGGTGTTGAGGTAAAAGCCCTTCGTGGTTGATTCCCCCTCTGGCAGATCGCCAGAAAAGGCCCCAAGATGGGATCTCATGGGTACAGAAGGTTGCAGCGGTGGGAAAGTGGTTTCGAGGCTCCCCCTGATGTTTCTAGGGTATAGGAGTATATATAGGTGAAAGAAGTACGTAGGTGGAGCTACAAGTGGCCCACGAGGGTGGGGGCGCGCCTAACCCCCTGGGTGCACCCTCCCGCCTCGTGGCCTCCTCGTAGAGTCTCGGACTTCAACTCCAAGTCTTCTGGATTGCTTTTGGTCCAAGAAAGATCCTCGCGAAGGTTTCATTCCGTTTGGACTCCGTTTGATATTCCTTTTCTGCAAAACTCTAAAATAAGCACACACAAAACAGAAATTGGCACTGGGCCTCCGGTTAATAGGTTAGTCCAAAAAATAATATAAAAGAGCATATTAAAGCCCATTAAACATCCAAAACAGATAATATAATAGCATGGAACAATCAAAAGTTATAGATACGTTGGAGACGTATCACCCTGGTTCCCAGAACGCCGGCAGGCTCGCCTGCCCGGCAAGGGAAGTTATTTCCTTAGCGACATTTTGCTTCTCTGGCTTATCTTAGTTTTCTTGATTTGCACTTGGATCCTTCAAAGAATTGATTCCTCTTGCTTTGTATGATCTTGGTGCTGTAATCTTGTCCTTGGGCCTGTGCATAGTCTGGGCAACGGACCCAGTGTTTGTTGCACTGGCAGGACCTCCTGGGCCTGGCATGAACGCGCCGCTGGGTGTCATCAGGGCAGGCCCTAACTAGTGCACAAGCAAGAGGGAAAGGGTGGCTCTGCTCTTTGAGATCTTCTTTGCTTCTTCCTTAACCCGACCTTGGGTCAGTTTCTAATTTCCCCGCATGTCGTGCAAAACATTTTGGGAGAAACCAAACCACAATACATGGATCGCCCACATCCCGCGATCACAGGGTAGAAACTGCCACCCCACTTACCTCCCGTCCCCGGTACCTCCACCACATGTACCGCATGCATTGCGTATGGTAGGTGGTGGATGCGGAGGGCGCGGAGATGGGCACCATGTCAGAAAGCCAGGTGTCATTGATTGGGGCAGAAGGCCGGCCCAGATTTCCTAAGCCGTTGAAGGCACAGGGAAGCCGCATTAGAGGAGAAGGGTGGTTGCCTTCCGAATGAGAGGCCAACCCCCCGCCTCGTTCTCTTATAAAAAGGGGGGCAGGAGTGGCATGTTTGCTCACACAACTTCCTTCTCCCTTTCCTTAAACTTTCTTTGCTCGACATGACGAGAGGGCGAGGACGTGGTGATGCCTCAATGGTGGCGACGAGAGCTTCTGCTCGACAGTGTCTCCCTCCTCCTCCTGAGAGTGTGGGGATAGAACCCACTGTGAGAGGAGGAGGGAGAGGACGAGGTTGTGGTCATCGTGGCGGACGGGGAGGAGGAGGACGGGGCGATGCTCTAACCGCGCCCCCGCTGGAGGCTCCTCCTCTGATGGAATTCCACGTCAGAGACTAGCCTCTAGAGTTTGTCATCAGGTTGTGCAAGCCTCCATATGGTCGCCTCCGTCTTCCTACTCCATCTGCAAGGGCAATGGAGCTTGAGCAGCCGCGAACATTGAAATTGCACATGAGGGGTTGCGGGAATGGTAGCATACGAGTGGATGTAGGCTTCCCCGCCCCTCATGTCATGTACTTATGTTGAGGCTAGAAGACTTTTGCTCGTGCCCATAGCTTGTGGGAAGGGCACATCCTCCATTTTAAGTTAATGGAGGATGGTTTCCTTTTTGTCAAGGTCTTTGGGAGCTCGGGTGCTTGTTTAGGGTGTTGCGTGGAGAGCTCGACCGACGACAAAAGCTCCTCCTCGAGCGATAGTGACGAGGAGGATAGTGATGGCGATGACGACGGTGTCGATCGGGAGGGAGACGACTCCGACTCTGGCTGAACACCAGCCGCACCATCACTGTTAGGCAGCAGCACCACCATATGCATCTGCGCCTCATCTTCGGCAAGGTAATTTGCTGGGGAGTTGGGGGCAGGGGTAGAAGTGGTGCCTCCATGTCCTCCAGCAGCCTTCCAGCTGGACCCCGACGGGCTTCCTAGCGAGCTGCAGCTCCGTTCGCCCTGCCGCATCCTGTTGGCCCTAGTGGTGGCGGTTGACGGGTCGTCCCTGCCGATCTCTTCACCATTTCCTTCGTTCACGCCCTTCTGCCCCCGCCAGTCTACCTCTCCTGGAGCCCGACAGGGTCAGGCTGGGCTTCTGCCTAGGCGCCCCTTTTGCCCTCTTCACCTCTTGAGGCAGTGCCTAGGAGGAGAGGGACAAGAAAGGGAGTCACGGGGCACTTATCTTTTTCAATCTTAAATCTGTAGGCACTTGCCAAATTTTAGTTCAAATAATGTAATCTCTTGAATCCATGTTTGTGTTCTGTAAGGTTTGTACTTGTTTGATCTGCATATTAATGAAAAAGATGAACCTTGTCGGGGACTCGTGCATGTATATGTCCATGCAGAGGTGGGATGCCCCTGTATCTTTAAGTAAATGAGTTTCCCCCGGTAGGCTATCCTGTCGGTACCCTCTGTTTTGCTGTCGGGGAGTAGGCCTACCGGGCACAACCCGTAAAAAGGGACCAGCCCACTGCCAGTCCTTATCCATCAAAGACCACTGTGACCACCCTGACCGAAGCAATGTTTGAGTCGAAGGGTGGGAGCACCTAAGTTTCAAAGGATAGCATTGTTTTCTCATGCTTAAGTCCTTACTTACAGAACACATATGGATAAGAGATGAACTTATCAGTTTGGCTTGCCGGAGACCACAGTGTTGGCTTGCCTTCTTATCTTCCTCTTGGGGACTGAGTCCACGGCAGGAGCCTACAGTTTATGCAGATAAAAATGATGTTAGATGCGATCTTATCTACATGAACATGTGAGGCTCATGATATGCTTATGCATGCATGCAGCTTGTCGCCCCCGCCCCCCCCTAGCGCTTCATTTATTTCTCTGTTGCTCAGGGTCTGCACCTGGCTTTGTACAAGGGGTTACGTGCAACTGAAGTAAGGCCTGTACAAAATGGTGGCTGCCGGGCAGGGCCCGACAGCTGCACCTTACGAGTAGAACTTGCGGAGATGCTCAATATTCCATGAGTTTTGCAATTGAATGCCATCTTAGGTCTCCAGACGGACTGCGCCAGGTCTGGTGACTCATACTACCCGGTAAGGGCCTTCCCACTTCAGCGACAACTTGTTTGTACCCTTGGCAGACTGAACGCGCCTAAGGACAAGGTCTCCTTCCACAAAACACCGGGCATGAACCATGCGGTTGTGATAGTGACGTAGGGCTTGCTGGTAACGTGCAGCACGCGTAGCAGCCTGAAGACGGTTCTCCTTGAGTAGCACAGCATCGTCACGTCGGTGTTGTTCCTGTGCTACTTCATCATAGGCAAGTACTCGAGGTGACCCATAAATGAGTTCCGTGGGGATAACTGCTTCTCTCCCATAGACTAGGGTGAAGGGAGTCTGCCCGGTAGCTCGATTTGGTGTCGTTCTGAGAGACCAAAGAACCACAGGCAGCTCATTGATCCATCGCCTGCCGCACTTCAACAGCTTATCAAATGTTCTTGTCTTGTGGCCCCGCAGCACTTCAATGTTCGCCCTCTCAGCTTTTCCATTGCTTCTGGGATGTGCAACATAGGCAAATGAGATCTTGCTTCCGAGGGCACGAACATATTGCATGAAGGCGCGGCTCATGAATTGGGTGTCGTTATCAATATGATCCGAGCAGGGACCCCGAAGCGACACACCAAATCTTTCAAGAACTTGATAGCTGATTGAGGAGTCACCTTTCTCATGGCATCTACTTATGGCCACTTTGTAAACTTGTGGATTGCAACAAACAAGAAATCAAAGCCCCCGGTAGCTCGAGGAAAAGGGCCGAGGATATCAAGCCCCTAGACCGAAAATGGCCATGACAAAGGGATTGCCTGAAGTGCTTGGGCAGGCAGATGGATATTCTTGGAATGGAACTGGCAGGCTTCACACTTTGTGACTAGCTCGACCGCATCTTGGAGGGCTATGGGCCAATAGAATCTTTGCTGGTATGCTTTCCCAACTAAAGCCCTTGATCCAATGTGAGAGCCGCACATGCCTTTGTGGATTTCTGCCAGCAGTTCCTTTCATTCTTCCCGGCAAATGCACTTCAATTTCACACCGTTGGGCCTTCTTTTGTATAGTGTGTCATCAACAAACTGATACATACTGGCCCTCCGGGCTACTCTTTCCGCTTCTTCTTGCTCTTCGGGAAGTTCTCCAGTTTGGAGGAAATGGGCTATGTGCCTTGCACAAGTTGGAGCCTGTGGCTCGGCAACGAGGACTAGCGGCACCTCCTCATTCATGGGGCGCACCCCTCAACTGTGGGGACCAGTGGCCCGGCAGGAGGGTGCGGCCTGGCAATCGAAGGGGAGTTATTTCTGACAGGGTACCTACAAGGAGCCCCGAGAGGCTCTACCGGGAGAGGCTTATCGGAGTACAATTTCCTCCTCTTTCGGTCTATTGTTGTCGGGGATACGGAGGGCTGAGTAGGACATAGAACAAAATTTCTTGGTTCCACAGGAAGCTTCTGCGCAGTGCACTTTGACAGATGGTCAGCAATGCTGTTTTCCACACGGAGTACGTGCTCCGTTTGCAATCCGTCAAAGCGCTCCTCCAATCTTCTCACTTCCTTGACGTATGCCTCCATCAATGGACTTTGGTAATTCTTGTTGACTTGTCTCACCACAAGTTGTGAATCTCCTCGAATGATCAGCTTCTTGATTCCCAATTTTGTGGCAATCCTGAGCCCGGCAAGGAGCCCTTCATACTCCGTTGTATTGTTGGTCGCCTCCTCCCAAGGAAAATGCATCTAGACAATGTACTTCAGGTGCTCTCCAGTGGGAGCAACGATAAGCACGCCAGCCCCTGCACCTTGTAGGGAGAAGGCACCATCAAAATATATGATCCATTCTTGGGGCGATTCCTTGCCGGCGATAACTGTTTCCGGCACTTCTTCATCAGGGGTTGGCGTTCATTCTACAATAAACTCTGCCACTGCCCTACTCTGAGTCGTTGATGTGCTCTCAAGCTTCAGGCCAAAGCTGGATAACTCAAATGCCCATTCCACTATTTTGCCGGCAGCCTCTGGGTTTTGGAGTATCCTTTGCAACGGGAAGCATGTGACAACCGTGATCTCATGGGCTTGGAAGTAGTGACACAGTTTCCTTGAGGCCATGACAAGGCCAGAAATCAATTTTTGCATGCCACAATACCTGGATCTAGCCCCTTGCAACAGGGAGCTGACAAAGTATACTGAGTGCTGCACCACTTACTTCCTTGCCATGTCCTTGGGGTTGCCTCCGCTGCCATGCTTCTCTTTGTCCTAATCTATATCTAGCCTTGTCAGGCTATTCTATCTCTCTTCCCTGGATGGGACACCTGCTGAGGCTGCTATCTCCTCCACTTCCCGTTGTGCCACTAACGTTGCGCTAACCACTTGATCAGTTGCTACCAGATATAGCATCAATGACTCCTATGGTTTGGGTGCAACCAAAGTGGGCACAGAAGACAAGTAGGTCTTCAAATCTTGCAATGTTGCATCTACTTTCGGGGTCTACTTCATAGGTCCTGCCTTCTTCAAAATTTTGAAGAACGGCAAGGCACGCTCAGCAGACTTGGAGATGAATCTGCTAAGCACGGCAACGCATCCTGTCAAACGCCTCACATCCTTAAATGTCTCGGGTGCCTGAATCTGCTCGATGGCCTTGATCTTATCTAGGTTGGCCTCGATCCCGCGATGGGACACAAAGAAACCAAGTAGCTTGCCGGAGGGAACGCCAAACACACACTTCTCCAGGTTCAGCTTCAAGTTGATCTTGCGCAGATTAGCAAACATCTCTTCCAAATCCTGGATGAGGGTTGATTTGTCCTTGGTATTAACCACAATATCATCCATATAAGCTTCAATGTTCCTGTGCAACCATGGTTCAAAACCAATTTGGACTGCTCTTGCAAAAGTGGACCCAACACTCTTCAACCCGAAAGGCATGCGCACAAAGCAGTATGTGCCACATGGGGTGATGAATGAGGTCTTACCTTCATCTTCCTTGGACATGAATATCTGATGGTACCCAGAGTATGCATCCAGAAAGGAGAGCAGATCACACCCGAAAGTGGAATCCACAATCCGATCGATGCGCGGCAAGGGGAATGGGTCCTTCGGGCATGCCTTGTTCAAATCCGTGAAATCTGTGCAAAGCATCCACTTCCCATTAGCCTTGCGCACAACCACTGGGTTTGCTAACCATGTTGGATGTAGTACTCCTCTGACCAAACCAGCAGCCTCAAGTTTCTCGATCTCCTTGTCAATGAACTGCTGCCGCTCCAAGGCCTGCTTCCGCACCTTCTACTTGACGGGTCGGGCATGTGGGCAGACAGCGAGGTGGTGCTCCATTACCTTCCTGGGAACACCGGGGATATCAGATGGTTGCCAAGCAAACACATTGATATTCGCTCGTAGGAAGGCAACGAGCATGCTTTCCTATTTGTCATCGAGGGTGGCACTGATAGTGAAAGTACCATCAGCGCCACCCAGCCCTGCGGGACCTTTTTCACATGGGGTGCAACAGCCTTGACCTTCTTGTTGTTGGAACTCTCCGGCATGTCATCAACAGGTGTGGCATACTCCATAGAGGTACACTTCCCGGATTCCTTGTCGGCATCCCTACTATTCTTCTTCTTGCCTTTGCTTTCCTTGCCGTGCACTACGGCTTTAGCGGCCTCTGCCGCGACTGCGTCCTGGTACATCTTATCCATGCAAATCATTGCGTCTTTCTTGTCTGACGGAATGGAAATGATGCCCATCGGCCCTGGCATCTTCAAGGTGTTGTAGGCATAGTGGGATGCCGCCATGAATTTGGGTAGGGCCAGGCGCCCAAGGATTCCGTTGTACGGCAGGGGGAGATCGACCACATCAAACACAATTTTCTCAGTCCGGTAGTTTAACCCTCCCCCAAATGTCACTGGCAACGTGATCTTTCCCTTAGGACGACTCCTGCCAGGATTGACTCCTTGAAACGTGCATGTGGCCTTAAGCTCTTGCTCTGCTATCTGGAGTTTGCTGATAACCTGTTGGGAAATCTGATTCAACCCGTCCCCGCCGTCAACAAACATCTTTGTGACTTTGATGTTGCAGATCGTTGGTGAAACCAACAATGGCAAGCACCCTACCGCAGTGATGCGGTCGGGGTGATCCTATTCATCAAAGATGATGGGCTTGCATGACCACTTGAGCGGCCTCTGAGAACCTGTCGCTGGCTCAATGGCGTGGACCTCATGCGCCCATTATTTAAGTTGGCGGTGAGAGGAGTGCAAAGATGCACCCCCGTCAATACACAGGGCGTCAGTGGCCTTCTGGAATTCCTACTCGCTGGTTTCCTCTTCATCCCCTCCATCACTTTCAGCATTGCAATCCTCCTTCTTTCGGCCTCTAGCGGGTTTCCCTTGGTTCCGAGGAGCCTTGCTGGGGCGATTTGCTTCACTGCCCCAGCACTTTCCGCCAGTACCATTTTGGCCTTTTTCCTTATCACGCTTCTCATACTCAGCCCTCTTCTTCTTGATGAGCTGCTCAACCTGATGACACTCCTGGAGATCATGGCCCTTGGTCCGATGAATCCTGCCGTACGACCCATCACTTTTCTCAGCTTTCTCGATAGCCGCAGCCTCCCGGTAGTCAGCGCATGCAGCAGCTTCCTTGCAGGGGGCTTCGGCCTTATCCTTCTTGCCGGTACTAGGCGTGCCCGATATCTCAACGGTCATCACTAGCTTATCCTTGCGCTTCTTGTTGCGCTTCTTGTTCTTCTTCTTCTGACTGGTGGTCTCGTCGTCATCCTCTGAGTCGATGTCGACGCAATCTTCCTCTTCGGGGAGTTTCCTCCCCTCCTCCACCCGAGCACATTTGCCCACCAAGGTATACAACTCCTTCATAGTCTTGGGCAACCAAGCGTTCATCTTGGAACGTATCCTGCGGTTGCGCACATTGGATTGGAAGGCAGCTATCACAACTGCTAGGTGGGATTGTGGGATATTTCTGTGGACTCGGCTGAATCTCTGCAAGTACTTTTGCAGAGTCTCTCCTTCTTTTTGCTAAAGAAGCTGCAATTCGCTGGGCCGCCCTGGTTCTTGATGGCCGCCGGTGAAGGCGCCAATGAACTCATGGCACAGGTCAGCCCAGGCTGAAATGGAGTTCTTCGGCAGGTGCATCAGCCAAGACCTCACATTTGATTTGAGTGCCAAATGGAAGTAGTTGGCGAACACCTTCTCATCTCTTCCTCCAGCTGCTTGAACAGCGATGGTGTAGACACTCAAGAACTCTACCGGGTTCAGTCCCCCATCATACTTCTCTGGTATCTCTGGCTTGAACATGCGAGCGGACAGCCAACGGACCGCAGCTCACGGGCGAAGGCAGGGCACCCAACCTCGAAAGGCAGCCACCCGCCATCTCCAAATGCATGCTCATCAACGTCGGGGACATCGCACGCATTGGGCTGGCAGTGGTTGTCAAGGCGCTGCTCGATGACGATGCGCGCACCTTCGCTCTGTCTGTCCTCTAGGGAATGTCGTTGGCCTTGACGTGCTCAAGGGTCGGAAGAGGCCATCGAGACGTCATCGGGCTCTTGGTTACGTGGCTTCCCTGCCGCTTCCCATGGTGGGGGATGCACCAGGGGGTGGCCCCTTCCGTTCGGTCAGTCGCGCGAGCCGTTGCCGTCGCCTAGGGAGGTCGTTGCAAGCCAGCTCGCTGCAATCCTCCTGCCTCGGCGAAACCAATCATGCCTTGGATGGCGGCTCGCCACTCATCCATCTAATTGGCTGCTAGCAGAACACTCAACACCAGCTGGGCCCGTGCCATGGCCTCTGAGGCAGTTCTTGGCATAGGTGATGATGATGTAAACTGCAATGACGCTCGACTCCTGATGGTGTCACTGGTGACCGCGCCGTGCCCTTGTTGTCGTGAACCAGCCGCTTGGATGGCATAGTGGCGCGGTGGAGGCGCTTGAGGGCCAGCGGCTCCGTTGGGCACAATAGTTGGGTTAGCCCGTTGCGAGGGTGGCGCGTGCCCTGCGGTCGCGCCCCGGCGAGGGTAGGCGGGGGGTCGCGATTCGCCCCAGAACATGCGCCACCACTGCGGTTGTGCCCTTCGGCGAGGAGAGAAGGTGCAGGTAGAATAATACCTCCGTCCGTACCTCGTGGAGCATGGCCGTTGGGATGTTGTTGATGCTGTCCTTCCTCGGTGCCTCACACTTCTGCTTCGGTCACGGGGGTGGTGGTGACAACACCGCCTGCGCCGACCACATTCCCCGCAACATCCACATCCTCATGTGTCCCCGCGTTCCCCGTGACATCGGTGGTGGAGCCTTCAAGGTGGATGGGTGATTTGCAGCTCTGGGCTTCTTCTTGGGTGCCATAGTCGATGACGCCGTCGATGATGAAAATGGCAATGAAGATGACGCGCTACTGACGCTCCTCGGGTTCGCGCAAGTGATCCCCCTACCTGGCGCGCCAAAGATGACGTGGTAAACCACGACCACCTATGGGGCCATGAGCCCCTTTTGGTTCGGTGGGGGGATGAGCACGTTGCACAAAGAGCGGAGAAGCATAACACAACATGGCAGAGATCACATGGGCACTTTTAACCAGGTTCGGGACGCTGTGAGGTGTAAAACCCTACTCCTGCTTTGGTGGATTGATGGTGGAAAAAGTGGTGGTGAGTGCAACACACTTGCCCGGCAGGGTTTCCTTGGGGCAAAAGTGGCTACGTGATATGCATGTGTGAGGGTCCCAAATCGCTAACCCCTTCTCCGGTCGCCATGGGCCTCCTTTTATAGATCAAGGAGTTACCACAATGGCAAATCAGTCTTTACATACTGATTAGATAGCAAACAGTGCTATCATACCTAACTCTGCTGGATGACAGAGCGCATTAAATGCGTCGTTGAGTGTCACATCACAGCGTGCCCGGCAACCCTTGCTGGACTGTTCTGCCAGCTTCGTGCCTGCTTGCTTGACACGTCTCAGGACGGGTGTCATACAGAGGTGTTTCTATAGTGGCTGCCATGTGGCAAAAAGCAGTCACTTAGTCACCTTGGGGCTTGACACTGCACTGATCTATGACTTTCGTCGCTTGTGAGGTGGAGCGGTGGACTGGCTTGCCTTCGCAAGCCCCGGCGGGCCTGCCGGGACGATCTGGAAGCTTGCTTCCGGGGCAAACCCAACCTTGCCAGGCTCGCCTGCCCGGCAAGGGAGGTTCTTTCCTTAGCGACATTTTGCTTCTCTGGCTTATCTTGGTTTTCTTGATCTGCACTTGGATCCTTCAAAGAATAGATCCCTCTTGCTTGGTCTAATCTTGGTGTTGTAATCTTGTCCTCGGGCACGTGCACAGTCTGGGCAACAGACCCGGGGTTTGTTGCACCGACTAAGGTGCGCGAGAATAAAACAATAATTGTGTTCTGAGGGAGATTTTTTGTACTTTGAAGCCACCACGATGACATACAATAAGATGGATGAAATATACAAGATGGCCTTTCATAAATTTCGTCCATGGCTTATTATTGGTGTTGCACCACCTTATTTGTGGGCCAGGCCCATGTAATTTTGAAATACTAGTTCATAGGCTATTTTTAAAGTTTGTATTATAGGGGAAATGACTGAGGAGGTGTTTTAGTCCCACCTTGCCAAGGGTGGACAAAATCCCCTCTCTTTTCCCCTATAAATACAGCCCTTAAGGCATCCGTTAGACTTGGGATTTGTTTAGTTAAAAGTTAGCAATTGCAACGTTGTGTACTTAGTTTGTGTCCAACGACCAGACCAAGACTGCTTTCGGATCCCCACTTTTATCAATATTCATATATATTTCCAATATTCATATTGCATTATCATATTCATACTTGTTCTTCGATTGCATGCAGGAATAGACCTTCCTGGTCAGACTGATCGTGCTTCCGGCATCGTCAGTAACCTCAGGAGATTGGTTTAGCGATTCCTAAGGCACAACATCATGCATGTTTGTAGTCAGATCGTCAAAGTCGACTCCACCAAAGCAATAGTTATCATCATATCGAAAGATCGGGACACCCTCGCCTCTATCAAGTGGTATCAGTTTTCAGGTTGCTCGGTGAGATTTTTCTAGTTTTGCATAGTCTAGTTTGCATTTGTTCTTCATACCTAGAATCCAAGAAAAAGCAAAAAAAAAGTTATATTGGTTCATCCGTCTCCCAAACTGTCTGAGCCTTTTTTCCATTACCACTTTTTTCCACATTGTTGAATTTTCGATTACATCGTGTGTCGAGTTGCTTGTTTTAGTGTCTTCACTTTTAGAGTTTCAAGTTCTAGTCAAGTCTTGTCCACGCCGCATCCACGCACAACACAATACACTTCTTTGTCATCTTCCGCTGCCACCTGTCATTTTTCTACGCATCGTCACCATGAGTTCATTGCCCTCGCCATAGTTTTGCCATTGCATCCTTTCAAATTAGAAGACGAAGAGAACTTTGAATAAGGCAAGTGCTGATCGTTTCTGTTGGTTTTTGCTGAGCATATTTGTGTTGGTAAAAGAAAAAAAGATTTTGTTGACGGATTTACCATAAGAATCAGTGCAACTTTGTTTGTTCAGCAAGAGTACTAGTTGGTCACGTTGGAGTTTGAAAAAAAAAGACAGAAAATTAAGAGAGAGAAAAAAGAGAGGATATTGACCACTAGTACTAGTTCGTTTGGAAAGTGCTGATCAGGAGGTTGACATCCATACGAGATTGGCAAGTTTAAAAAATGGTCTAAAAAAGAAGGATTTTCTTGGGACGTTGCCAAAAGAGAATAAAGAACGAAAAAACTACCACCCACACGTGTGGCATCTTGCATATTGCCCACACGCCTCCATCATCACTCATTTTGCCACGTATGAACATATGACATCAGCAGGAATATTTTTGGTTTTCGGCTTAAAAATGTTTTATCTCTTAATTAAAAATCGAATTAAAATCTGTTTTTTCACCATTAAATCTGTATCGACGAGATCTTCAAAACTAGACCCCATGTTGATATGTTTCAATGAAAAAAATGCCCAAAACTTGTCATGATGTTTACACTGTAGTTGTCATAGTGCTTAAACTAAAGTTCCTATGTGGCAATTTTAGTTTGTAGAGCATGGCAAAAAATTTTGATGATGGCAATTCCAGTACTTTGAACATGAAAATTATTTTCTGTATGAACCATGGCAATTTTAAGTGTGTATCATGGCAATTTTAGTTTATGGTTAATGGCAAGTCTAGTTTTTTAATTCCCCATTTTATAATATGTCAAAAATTACTTTTAAATATAGAAGAATATAGCTGAAACATATTATGGTAACTTCAGTGTAAACATCATGGCAATTCATGTGCAATAGACATGGCAACTTTTAACAAAAAAAATCGTCGAAATATATCGATATGAGATCTAGTTTCGAAGATCTCGTCGCGAGTAATTTAATGATGAAAGGATCTTCAATCGGATTTTTTATTTAAGAGATAAAAATATTTGAAAAACTAAAAATCCAAAAAGATTTCCACATGCATTCATGCGGTGACGTGAAGCAGTCTATGTGTTATAGGGCGTGTGGGCGGGTTTGACTCCCACCACATGTGTGGGCGTTCACGTTGTCCATAAAGAAAATGGAGTAAGATTTTGTTGGTGCAGCAAAAAAAGGAAAGAATCCAAAGATCTCTTTTATTCCAAGGTAGTTCTACGTGTAACCC
The DNA here is from genome assembly GCA_021437245.1 of Aegilops speltoides. Classification (NCBI taxonomy): domain Eukaryota; kingdom Viridiplantae; phylum Streptophyta; class Magnoliopsida; order Poales; family Poaceae; genus Aegilops; species Aegilops speltoides. Next base: position 241,476,464 of record CM038142.1, read on the forward strand.
AAGGGGTTGTTTGGAGGTCTAAAAAATAGGACCCAGCTAGCTGGCGCCCGTTTGCTCCGGCAAGCGCCATGCTATATTAGGAAAGAAACGACGGCGCCCGAGCAGACATGAGAAAAAAGGAAAAGTGCGCGCGGAACCGACTAGCTGGAGCCCCACACTCCTGTCGTCGGTCCCCACTGTCGGATCTCGGGTTCCACAAAACCCTGATAGGTTCGAACTCTAGGGTACGTGCGGAGATCTCAACCTGCCCAGCCTGCCTACTCGTGATCCACTAAGCCTAGCGCATCGAGCTCAAAGGGACAGAGGGACACAGCACTTTATCCTGGTTCGGGCCACCTTGCGGTGTAATACCATACTCCAACATTTTGGTGGATTGCCTCGAGGGGCTGAGGATGAACTAGTACAGTGGATGAACAAGCCTCGGGAGGTGAGGTATTCTTGAGCTCAAGAGAGCTGGTGAGGTGGTCGGATGAGAATGGATATGATCCCTGTTCAACTCTTTCCCTCTCGATTCGACCCCCTCTATGTTGGTGGCTAAGTCCTATTTATAGTGGCCTTGGTGCTCTTCCCAAATGTTGGCGGGAAGGGATCCCACAACGGCCGAATTTGAAGGGGACAGGAAGTACATCCTATCCTGACTAAAGTGGTCTTCGCGTGTGAAAAGCCTCTGGTCGTGATGCTGCGGTGGGCTCGGCAATGACCTCCGTCCTGCCGTCCTGGCGGTCTTGGTCTTGTTGCACCAGAATGGAAACCTTTGGTTGATTCCTCAGGACTCCGCGCCTGCTGCTTGCCTCCTTTGCACCAAAGAGGAAACTAGTACTATGCGCCCGCTGGCTCCCGCCTGGCCTTGGTCGTCATGGCTCACGCCAGCTGAGCCTCGTGAGGTGCACCCTGCATAGAAGTCCCCGCTTCTCGGGAGTTAGTCTGAGGAGGCCGATCTCCTTGGAGGTCTTGGCGTCGTCCGCCTCGCGAGTCTTGGCTCCTCGCGAGGGTCTTGAGTTTGTTGATGCTGAAGCTGGACCATACTAGGCCGTCAATAGAGCCATGCAGTGGGCCATAGGCAGGCAAGTCTGGATACCCCCGTATCCAGAATGCCGATATTAGCCCCCGAGCCCAAGGTGCGCTCGGACTTGGCTTCTAGGCGAAGCCAAATGGCAAGTGCGGAGCGCCGCAAGCCCTAACCGCCTGTGGCCTTGACTGACGCGTGGCGATTGATGGGACGTGGGCGTCTCCACTTCCCCATGCTGCCTCAGCAACCGTTCGACCTCACGAGTCGATGCTACATGCAGAAGATCATCATTACGCGAGGTCATGGAGGTCGGTGGTTGGCCTCTCTCTGGCTATAAATGACGGGAGGGGCAGAGACCCCCTCACTCATCTCTCCCTCCGTCTTCTCACCGCTTGCCCTTCTTCTTCTCCATCTTGTTGTTGCTCCCATGGCGCCGATCAGGAGGTTTTCTACGGCTAAAAAGGGAAAAGCCCCTCAGGAGGGGCCTGATCCACTTCCGCCGAAGAAGCGGTTCTGCCATCCCCGCGATGCCGGCTTGGCAATCGAGGCCGCCGCCCGGCTTCCCCCTTCCATTGTACGCCCGCACACAGGACGATGATGTGCGCCGTCGAGCAATCCCGGACGGCGAAGGACGAGGCGCTGCCGTCCTGCCTGCCGAGCCGCGGTCCCGTGCCGAGGGTAGCTCGCGCAAGTTCGTGGTGTGGACGGCGATGCCACCCGACTCGTGGATCCGTCTCCCGATGTTCTTTGCCGACGAGCTGCCGCCGAGGGGGCCACTTGAGTTGTGGCTGCAGCACGCCGGGTGCTGCAGCCTAGCCACCGTGTGGTGCCCCCTGGCGATGTCTTCATGACCCGTGGATGGGGTGAGGTCGCTCGAGCCTGCCATGCAGAGGGGGCCCTCGCGATCCAATTCGAGTACGATGGTGCCTCCACCCTGTTCTTGAAGGTCTTCGACGAGGAGGGCCGGCAGCTGGAGTACTACCCTGGAGGATGCAGCCCGTGGGACGCGGTCATGGGCGCTGGACCTGCTTCCGTCCCCGTCAGCACCTCCTTCGGTAGCAGCAACGACTCTTGGGAATCCAGCGATTCTCCTGAGCCCAGCGAATCTTTGTAGTCTAGTGACAACAGCTACTTGCCACCAAGTTCCCGCCGTGGCCAGAGCGTGGCAGCGGCTGCCTCTCGGCATCATCGGTGGTGCACGCTGGCCTAGTCAAAGCCTTTCTTCATTTGCTTCCCTGCGCAGAATTAGGACTAGTCCCGCGGGGCATGTAAGGATCGAAATGTTTGAATTCCAGCGTCGTTCTTTTGTTTTTTATGATGAAATCGCGTATCCCAATCTGGCATGATTCCCCCTTTATTCCCCTTAGGTAGCGTAGAGCTCTATGCCAGTGGGACCCAGTCCCTAGGCAGGCTTCAGCCGTGGCTAGTATGCCAGGTCGCGATGTCGTGGTCAAGGCTAGGAGGTGAGCGGCTCGAGGTCCGGTGAGAGATCATGAGGCGCGGTGCTCACGAGGTCCTCCTTGGCGTGCAAGCAGCTACCCAAGAAACGGAAAGGGGAGTGAAACTGCCTGAGTGGGACTGTGAGATTGGGTGAGCGGGTTGTGAGGCTCATATCGTAGCATGTGTGACTTGTCTTTTAGCAGACTCGTTGCGATTCCCCTGGGTGGTGCCCATTCATGCTTCGTGGTAGCATCACTAGGCGGGGCCCGCGATGCTCATCCCCTTTCCTTGCTTGCCTAGGTGCTCTACGTCCTCGGGTCCCATCCCTCGAGCAGGCTCAGCCGCCGCTGGTATGCCAGGTCGCGATGCCTTGGTCAAGGCCAGGGGGTGAGGGCTGGAGAGCCAGTAGGGGATCCTGAGGCGTGATGCTCAGGGGGCCCCCCTTTAATGTGCAAGCGACTCACAGGATAAGGTGGTGACCGCCGGGGCCTGCCCGTAGATTGGCCTCAGGTGAACCTGCATGTTAGCTGGTAGAAGAGATTGCAATCCCTATGGTGCTGACTACCTGTCCTTGGACCTTTCGCAGGAAGACAAAGGCACCAAGGACCTAGTGAGGTGGCGTGCGCGAAGCTGGCCGTGAGCCAGAGCTCGGTCCTCGGGTTTACCAGTGTTGCAGGGACGGACCCGAGCACAAGCACCATGCCAGCGTGAGTAGCCCCTGTTGCAGGATGGGCAAAGGACAAGCCAGCATTGTAGGGAGACCGCGAGGCAGATAGGATTCGAAGCAAGCAGGTGATGATCATAGATAAGCTCATGAGAGAGGGTTAGGCGATTTTGATGAATGCAAAAGGATACATGTCGCAGGGACGGACCCACGCGACTTGGGGATAATGCAGCCCGAGGGGCGCCTCCAAACTGAACGAACTAAAAAGATGTCACCTCGCACCATTGCTGAAGAGATGTCGGGGTAGCAGAAGATGCGCGCTGCTGAAGTCGTTCCTCATGAGCCGCCTTGGCCCTAAGCCTCGGGAGGCTCCGGGGGCCTGGGAGGCTCCTGAAGATGCATCTCCATCTCCACTAGGATCGCCTGGTGCCTAGCCTCTCGAGCCGCTAGGGCGTCCCGCATGCGGTGCTGAAATGCGACAGCCGCGCTCGGCAGGCCGAAGGGCATGCAACATAGCTGTGAGGGGGACCCTCACATCGGCCGACACGGGGCGGCCAGAAGAGCTCCCGAGACGCGGCCCTGTTGGGCCTTGGGATGTTGATGCATACGCGAAACTCCTTGCCCTCTTCAGGGCAAGGAGCCTCACGACCTTGCTGATGAACTCCTGACCACCTGGCGCCTCACGACCTGTGCCTTCTCTTGGGAAGCGTGCGCTGAAGCATGCCTCCACATGGTGCCCGAGCGCCTCCCTCATGACGTTGGCTAGGTCTGAGGCCCTCCAGAGGAGAGCCCCTGAGCCCAGCCTGAGAGGGGCACCGGGCGCGCATTCCTATGCGATAGGCAAAGGCGCCCCGTCCAGGGACACGAGGCTCAGTGCAGCGCTGTCGGGCGATGCCTCCTCATGAGACCCCTGGCCCAGCTGCAGCTTCTTCGTCTTGGGGGCGACCTCAGGAGGGAGGACATCACCCTCGCCTTTAGGGTTCTCGACTGCTGCATCTTGGTAGGCGCGCTCAAGAGAGCACACCGCGTCCTTCTCCTTGCAGGCTGCCGTGATGATGTCGCCGCTCCCTGGAATCTTGAGGACATTGTAGCCGTGGTGCATTGCCACCATGAACTTGGCCAGTGCTGGGTACCCGACGATGGCATTGTATGGCAGGCGACTGTCGGCAACGTCGAAGTCGATGAGCTCGGTGTGTTAGTTGTCGTGCTTTCCGAAGGTGACAGGGAGGCAGACCTCCCTATCGGATGCGTGGAGCCGTCGGTCACTCCTGAGAAGGGCTTGGTAGGCTGAAGCTGGTGATATGGCACTTGGAGCCTGTTGAACGTCTGGACAGAGAGAACATTGAGCCCTGCTCCACCATCAATGAGGGTCTTGGTGACGACCACGTAGCTGATGAGGGCGAGCAAAGCATTGGGAGCATGCTGGTAGTGGCCGCACACTTGAGATGATCGAAGGAGTTGAAGGTGATGGCGTATTTGGACCACCTGAGGGGGCGTGTTGCCTCGACCTTGGGGAGCACTGCGCTCACCTCGCGCGCGAACTGCTTGAAGATGCGGTGAGAGGGGCCTGAGAGCTGCCCAGGATGCAGGCTATGGATCGAGGCTCCTGGAAGCCCCCAGCCCCTCCTCCAGGTGATGATCTTCGTTCCTTCTTGGCGGTGGAGGCCGTGAGGAAGACCAGTGTTGCCCTGAAGCCGATCCTCATGAGGCTGGTCCCTCCAGGCGCCCTCATGAGGCTGGTCGTGCCACTCCTGGCGATGGTCGCGGCCATCCCAGCATCCTCCACCTCGGCCGCCTCCATGACTGTAGCCTCGATCGTTGCACTCGGGGCGTCGACCAAGGCATCTGTCGTGCAGGGCCCTGATCTCCTGGCAGTCGTTGGTGTTGTGGTTGTGCATGTTGTGGAAGACGCAGAACGGTCGGTTGCTCTTAGATGACTCAGGGTGATTGCAGCCAAGCTTCATCTCCGGCTCGGCTGCAAGCACAGATGGCCCCTTGTGCTTCACGTCCTTGGCCTTGGCCTTCTTGTCTTCTGGGTCGGTGTCATGGAGGTCAAGGAGGGAGAGGCGCCCCTCCTCATCCCTCACGCACTTGTTTGCCATGTTGAACATCTCCAGGGCTGTGCAGAGGTCCTCATGAATGGCGAGCTCCTCCTTCATATTGATGTCGCGGACGCCATCAGTGAACGCTGAGATGATGGCCTCGTCCGTCACCTTGGGGATCTTGACAAGAACGTTGTTGAAGCGCTGGATGTACTTCTGCAGGGTCTCCCCTGGCTGCTGCTTGATGTGTTGCAGGTCACCCGCGGCCGGTGGGCGGTCGCGAGTGCCCTAAAAGTTGGTGATGAAGCGGTCGCGCATCTCATCCCAGGAGGATACGGATCCCACAAGGAGATTCAGGAGCCAGGAGCGCGCGCCATCCTTGAGTGCCATGGGGAACCAGTTCGCCATGATCTTCTCATCGCCGCTGGCCGCCTCGATGCTCAGCTTGTAGAGCTGCAGGAACTCGGCGGGGTCAGCGCTGCCGTCGTAGCGTGGGGGAAGATCAGGCTTGAACTTGCCCGGCCAAATGACGTTGTGAAGCTCCGGGGTGAACGCGTGGCACCCTGCTGTGGTCAGGGGAGCCCATCGAGGAGGTGCAGCTTGGTCTTGGCTCTCGCGTGCCGCCACCATCACAGGCGGCACACGGTCTTGATGTGGAGGTGCTGGAAGCACACGTGCATATTCTTCAGGCCGCTGCACCACTTGACAGCTTGCTTCTTCGCGCGCAGGCGCTTGGCACGGCCGTGGTACCACCCGCCTTGGTTCCATGATGGCACCCTGGGCTGGAGGCAGTGAAGGTTCCCCGTGAGCCACGTCGTCCGTGGCAGATGGCTGCTGGGGCAGTGAGCGGGCCGGCGCAGTGGAGTCTCTGGCGGCGCTGACGAGCTCGGCGATGTGCTCAAGCCACTCCTCTTAGAAGTCGTCGATTGGGCGGTAGCAAAGGAGCTCCCGCGCCATGAGCAGAGCAGCTTGTGCGTTCGCCGGGCCGCGACACGTGTGGGAGACGAAGCGGCCGGGGTCAGTGACGGAGTGGCGGTGCGCCCGTCACGGCGCACCAAGAGGTGCAGCAATGACGAAAGACGACGAGGACGATGTCGCCGCGAGCCGTCCCGAGCCACGCAGCGCGGCAATCATGACCGGGCCAACAAGCAAGCCCGGCGATGTGTCACCATAGAAGTTTCAGAGTAGCGGTGGATCGATCTACGGAAGAGAGGATCCGACGCACCCCTACCTGCCGCGACAAATGTCAGATTTTGGGTTCCGCAAACCCTTGATAGGTTCGAACTCTGGGGTGCGTGCGGAGATCTCAACTTGCCCAGCCTACCTACTCGCGATCCTCTAAGCCTAGCATATCGAGCTCAAAGGGACAGAGGGACACATCAGTTTATCCTTGTTCAGGCCACCTTGCGGTGTAATACCCTACTCCAGCATTTTGGTGGATTGCCTCGAGGGGCTGAGGATGAACTAGTACAGTGGATGAACAAGCCTCAAGAAGTGAGGTGTTTTTGAGCTCAAGAGAGCTGGTGAGGTGGTCGGATGAGAATGGATCTGATCCCTGTTCTACTCTTTCCCTCTCGATTCAACCCCCTTCTATGTTGGTGGCTAAGTCCTATTTATAGTGGCCTTTGGCCCTCTTCCCAAATGTTGGCGGGAAGGGATCCCACAACGGCCGGATTTGAAGGGGGACAGGAAGTACATCCTATCCTGACTAAAGTGGTCTTCGCGTGCGAAAAGCCTCTGGTTGTGACGCTACGGTGGGCTCGACGATGACCTCCATCCTGCCGTCCTGGCGGTCCTGGTTTTGTTGCACCAGAATGGAAACCTTTGGCTGATTCCTTGGGACTCCACGCCTACTGCTTTCCTCCTTTGCACCAAATAGGAAACTGGTACTCTACGCCCGCTGGCGCCCGCCTGGCCTTGGTCATCATGGCTAACGTCAGCTGAGCCTCATGAGGTGCACCCTGCATAGAAGTCTCCGCCCCTCGGGAGCCAGCCTGAGGAGGCCGATCCCCTTGGAGGTCTTGGCGTCGTCCGCCTCGCGAGGCTTGGCCCCTTGTGAGGGTCTTGAGTTCGTTGATGCTGAAGCTAGGCCGTACCAGGCCATCGATGGAGCCACACGGTGGGCTGCGGGCAGGCAAGTCTGGGTACCCCCGTATCCAGAACGCCGACACCCACCCCGTCCCCGCACCCCCCACCCACACTCCCTTGCTCACACGACTCACGCTGCCTCGCGCGCCTCGTGCGACCCCCTCCTACCTTTTCCTTGAAGCACAAGCCGATGCAAGGGTCCCCTTCTTCCTCCTTGCTCCTCCTTTATTTCTCTAAACAAGATATGCTCCAACAATGGCGTCTTGAAGAACAGAGCCGACACAGGAACGCCTCCTTCCTCCTCCTAGCGCAAATAATCAGATCTGGAGTGTCAGGACCCCGATCCTAAGTCACACCGATCTAGCATGTAACACATCATATCATTTTGCGGCCTCACGCATGGTATTCCCATGGGTTCGACCTTACCTGGCCCGGGACCGTTTGCGCATTTTGGCTCACGTATATGACAGTGTCGCTAGCATCCATATGACAAAGAACCCGGGCCGACATGACTAGTCGTAAACCCAAGGTGGCGCTAACTTATGGGGACAGGCATACATGACCCAGCAACAAATGTGTCGATCATCAACGTATGAACCCAAGTCGTAGCAAGCTACAAGGACTTAAAGGAACAACGTGTGCATTTCCCCGAAGTGACCGACACAGGAATGAAGAAGGACACATGCCGGCCAGCCTAAGTGTTCTGGAGCAGTAGCAAGCTACCATGGCTCAATGGAAGCACTAGGAGACATTTCTCGGTAAGAGAGGCTAGCAAGAATAAACAACTAGGTTGTCGGATCCCACACATACCAAGCATTTCAATAGCATACACATAATATGCTCGATGTGTGCAAATACAACATGGCATCACAACGAAACTTTACGACTCGGAGTATTTATTCATTAGGCTCCGAGGAGCGAGATATTACAAACATGGGTCTGATGACCCAGCATTCAGAGCATACTAGAAACTAAAGCATACATATCTGAGTACAGACAAATACAAATGAAAATGGCTGAGAAGCCTGACTCACTACAGGATCCTTCCAAGGGTACAAGATCGTAACTGAGGTAAAAAGCTAAACATCGAAGTCCACGCGGAACTACTAGTGAGACTGAAGTCTCTCTGCAAAACATAAATTAAGCAAACGTGAGTACAAATGTACCAAACAAGACTTACATCAGAACTAGCTACATATGCATCATTATCAACAAAGGGACGGTGGGCTCAACTACAGCAAGCCTGCTTTGACTCGGTGGCTATCCTAAACTCTGACTGCAAGTAACTCTTTTGAGGTGGCGCACACGAGTCCACAAATTCACCGTATCAATACACCACTATGGATCCGCTCCCGTCTCCCTACGAGAACGCCATCCATAGCACTCACGCTTATCTTGCGCATTTTAGAGTATCCACTTTCACTTGTCTATGAACTGCACAAGCAACCCAGTAGTCCTTTACAACGGGCGCGGCTATTCGAATAGATCATGTTAACCCTGTAGGGGTGTACTTCTTCACACACGCTCTCGCCACTTACCGCCATGTACACGTCATGTATTTCGGCAACCTTCAAGCGGAAGCCTGGCGAGGGTGTCAGCCACTTCCAGATACAATCAAGGTCCGACTACGGAACCAAAATAAAAGAAGAACCCCAAATGCGACAAAGGTCCCCGATCGACCCCAACTGGGCTCCACTACTCATCAACTAGAACGAAACAACACAAAGGGCAAGATCTTCATCAAGCTCCTCCTTGAGCTTGGTTCGCCACCGCCGGGTAACATAGGCACCGCAAACTGGTTTTGAAGTATCCGTGAGTCACGAGGACTCAGCAATCCCATTACCATGGGTATCAAGACTAGCAAAGCTTAATGGGAAAGGAAGGGGTAAAGTGGTGAGGTTGCAGCAGCGGCTAAGCAAGTATGGTGGCTAACATATGCAAATGAGAGCGAGAAGAGAACAAGCGGAACGGTCGTGAAGCTAGCAATGATCAAGAGGTGATCCTGAACACCTACTTACGTCAAACATAACCCAGAAACCGTGTTCACTTCCCGGACTCCGCCGAGAAGAGACCATCACGGCTACACACGCGGTTGATGCGTTTTAATTCGGATCAAGTGTCAAGTTATCTACAACCGGACATTAACAAATTCCCATCTGCCACATAACCGCGGGCACGGCTCTCGAAAGTTTATACCCTGCAGGGGTGTCCCAACTTAGACCATGACAAGCTCTCGCGATCAACGAAGGAATAGACCTTCTCCCAGGAAGACCCGATCAGTCTCGGAATCCCGGTTTACAAGATATTTCGACAATGGTAAAACAAGACCAGCAAAGCTGCCCGATGCGCCGACAATCCCGATAGGAGCTGCACATATCTCGTTCTCAGGGCAACACCGGATGAGACATCCTACGAGTAAAACCAAACCTCGAGTTTCCCCAAGGGGGCCCTGCAGTCTACTCGGTTCAGACCAGCACTTAGACAAGCACTGGCCCGGGGAGGCTAAACTAAAGATGACCCTCGGGTTGGCCGACCCAAGGGAAAGGGATAGGTGGTGGTGAGGCAAATGGTAAAACCAAGGTTGGGCCTTGCTGGACAAGTTTTATTCAAAGCGAACTGTCAGGGGGGTCCCATAAATCACCCGACCGCGTTAGGAACGCAAAAAATTCGGGAACATAACACCGGTATGACGGAAACTAGGGCGGCAAGAGTGGAACAAAACACCAGGCATAAGGCCGAGCCTTCCACCCTTTACCAAGTATATAGATGCATTAATAATATAAGAGATATTGTGATATCCCAACCAAAATCCTGTCCACCATGGAGAAATCTTCAACTTCACCTGCAACTAGCAACGCTATAAGAGGGGCTGAGCAAAAGCGGTAACATAGCCAAACAATGGTTTGCATAGGAAAAGTGTCAAAGGTTAGAGGTTCATGGCAATATGGGATGGCTTGATAAACAGGTAATAGGTAGCGCAGCATAGCGATAGAACGAAGCAACTAGCATAGCAATGATAGTAGTGAGATCCAGGGTAGCGGTCATCTTGCCTGAAATCCCGCTAGGAAGAAGAACGAGTCCATGAAGAAGACAAACGGACGTAGTTGAACGAATCCTCACAATCGCAACATTACCGGGACTAAGAAGCAACACCGGAAAGAAACAAACACCATGGTAAATACACGAGCATAAATATGGCATGATGCACAATCAAGTATGATGCATGTCCGGTTTAATGAGGCATGGCATGGCATGGCAAAGTGCAACACACAATACTACAAGTTAAGTGGAGCTCAATATGCAACGAGTTGCATATTGACGAAACACCACATCCGAGTTATTTAGTTCGCTCTCGTTTAAGCTACCAAGCAATGTTAAATGTTGTTAAACATGGCAAGGGGTGAGGCATAAGTAAACTAACTATTTAGGCAAGTTTAAATGAGGCCGGAACAACAAACAACAATTCCGGAAAAACCTCATATGCAATTTATGAATTTGCTACTGTTCTACCCTAAACCATATTTTAATGTTGTTAAACAGGAAAATAAAGTGGACCATGTTGATCTAGGCATTTTTCCACCCCATTTACATATAAAGTTTATTTAAAATGGAGCTACGGTTATTTAGTTATGAAATAAATCATTTTAGCATGGCATTTGAGCAAAATTTAATCAAACAACACTTTAGACATTTTTAACATAGATGAAAATGGCATATTATTAATCTACACAAAATTCTAAGCATTTTACATGTATAAATTATTTTAATCCAATGCACGGTTGTGGAGTTATTATATGCATGATGTTGAAGGACTTTTCTGTAAAATAGTTAATTCACTGGACAAAGGCTAAAATCACAGATCAGGAAAAAAAACGTATGCGGGCCGAATCTGTTTGGCCCAACAGTGCACAGGGCAAACAGAGGCTGGGCTGAGGCTCGCCAGAGGGCCTTGGGCCAGCGGATCTGGTGGCTGGAGGGCTGAAGGGGCGCGGCTGGGCCTTGAGGCGCTGCGGCTGGCGCGGGTCATCCTGGTGCTGGGCGCGTCAACGGGCGAAGCGCGTCTGCGCTCGTTTTCTGAAGACCAGGAACAGCAGCAGCAGGACCATGGCGATATGGCGATGGAGAGGAAGACGCAGGGGGGTTCCTGGCGACGGCATCGGCGGGAACCGGCCGGAACGGAGCACGGGGAGGCGGAGCTTGACGGATCCGGCCGCGGGGTCGCGCAGGGCGGCGCTCGTGCGCTCGTTTTCTGATGAAGCAGAGCAGCGGCTCGATGCAGAGGCTCGGGGCAGCGGGACTTGGGCGCGTTGCTGGTCCGGCGATGGCGGCGCAACGACGGGAGGCCGACGGAGGTGGAGACGGGGCGGATCCGGCTGGCCGGCGGGGGCTATCGGGGTTGAGGAGGAGGCATCGGGCGGCGACGAGGTGCTGCGCAAGGGGAGGAGCGCGTGGCCTCGGGCGCCTGGCTGTCGAAGCAGAGGAGCGGGACGACGCATATCGGCAAGAGGAGACGGGCGCACGAGGGAGAGGAGCTCGGCTGAAAGAGAGGTCGCCGGCGGGCGCGTTGGAATGGGAGGAGCGGCGAGCACCGGGGCCGAGGCGGTCGGGAACGCCGGGTGAGGTGCGAGGCGACGAGGAGGCAGGAGCCTCAGGTGCTCGCGGACGAGGGCGTGTGGAGGAATTGGTTTCGCCGGCGCAAAAATTGCGGGAGGTGGTCGGAGGCTGCGGTGGCGGCTGTGGTTGGTGGTTGGATCGGGAGGGGATCGAGAGGCTGGCTGCGGGCTTGGATCCCGAGGGAGAGAAGTGGCGGCGGTGCGAGGGATTGGATGGATGGGACTGCCTAGACTAGGGTTTGACTGCTTATATATAGCGAGTAGGTAGGCTTAGGGTCATTTGGTCCCTTCGATTAAAATCGGACGGTCGCGAATAAAATTGTTAGGGAGCCCAAATAACAAAACGGAGATGTTTTGTAGATGTTGGGGGATGTTCTGGACCCAACGGTAATGACAGAGCGGGTCGGATTCAGGGAAGTTTTTCGGACGCACGGAAGAGGGGGTCGGTGGTCGGACAAGAGGGAAACGAAAACACGGTTGGTCTGGAATGGTCAGCGCGGGCAAGGCGATCCGAGGGAAGGTGATGAAGGCAAAGGGAGAAACGGCAACGACGAACGAATGCAAGTTTTAAAATATGACGGCAACGGACTGCCGATGCAATGCGAATGATGCGATGATGAAATGCATGACATGAAGAAAATGCAAAACAAAAGACAAAAACCCAACCACGGAGAAAATAATATATGGCATCTCCGGAAAAGGCAAGAGTTGGAGTTACGAATATGGAAAGTTGCATCCGGGGCGTTACAACACTCCACCACTACGAGAGGATCTCGTCCCGAGATCTAGGATGGCACCGGAGGGAAAAGGAAGAGGAAGATAAGAGGTAAAACTAAGTTGCTTCTTTGACAAACGAGTGAAACCAATGAACCTCGAGAGGTTGAAAACTTGAAATAATAACACAATAGAGTTGAACGAAATTGAGAGCATTCCAGTAGAACAGAGAAACAAGGAACACAATGTTACCGTTGGAGGTTGCAAAGCTATGAATGATGAGCACAATAGACAAGAAGAAATTGAAACCACTCTGGTTGAAACGAGATAAGAATGAGTAAGAATGATATAATTTGGGCAGCACTCCGACTGTAAATGGAAGGAATTGAACATGAACTTGACAAGATGAGAGGAAACATGATGAAATCAACAACACACTGCCTCCGGAATTGAAAGAATGGCACAAGGGGTAAGAAACATTACAAACCGCACTCCGGTTGAGAAGGGAGGCAAAACTTGATAAGATGAGAGAACTCGAATGAAAACACGACACTCCGGCTAAACGGATAAGCAAGGAAAATTACATGATATTTACAAAATGAGATGATGGGTCGAAGAGAGTAACATCACAATGCCTCTGGAACAAAAGAATAGAAGATAGATCACTGGAATAACAGAATGAAGAAGAAAATGACATCTTCTGCCACAAATGGGCTCGGAAAGCACCCTTCCAAGAAGGTTATAACGGAGTTGTTGGAAAACCAACAAAGAAAAGAATAAGCTTGTGGCGGGCTTATGAAAACATCTCAAAATTATGAGGTGAGCTTCTGCCACCAACGGAAACAAATGATTGGATTGATATCAACAAGGAGACGAGAAACTTATTTCACCGGGAGGACAAATGAAGAACTTGGGTCATTTATAAGCACCATAAAATAGCAACATTCCTTCAGGAAGGCTTTTAGGTGAAATCTATACCAAGATAACTCCAATGAAGAGACTGATGGATTTAAAATACCTCATTCTTGACAACAATATGAATCATGAAACATGAAGGAAATTGTCAAGAGTGACATAAAACCATCTCAAAAGATAAGATAGAACGAATTGCACTTTGGAATGCAAGACGGAGAATACTTGAGCTTCTCAAAACAAAACAAGTGTTGGGCACCCTGTTTAATTTTTGAGTATAGCTTAGCGGATCATAACTTCGAGCGAAATCTTGAGGAACAATTGAAGAATGAAAAAAATCCTTGACGACCCACCATTTAGAGCCTCCATGAAGAACTCCAGTAATAGAAGGATGATGAAAAGAAAGAGAAGTTGAAAACACAAGGTGAAGCCTTGCAATGATTTAGATGGAGCTTCGCGACGAGATAAAGCGGAAAACTTGGAACTCCGGAAAAGAAAAGATGAAACACTAGAACCGAGAATTACTTCATCATGAACAATCTCCGAAAGAAAAGAATTGAATCACCTCGAGGAAATAAGAATAAGATTTATTGTATGCTTATCCTTCATCAAATTAAATTGATGGCAAACAACGGATTTGGCATACTACTTATTCCCGTAGAAAGGATTAAGAGAGATATAGCGTAAACTTGAGAAGGTATTGATGGAACCACCGGTGGGATTTGGAAACAATGAATGAATGAGTGAATTGATACGATAACGAAGGAAGAGAAATCTTGGACGAACCACCGTAAGAATTGAAAAAGAGAGTGGCAAGGGCACAATTCACCGGAAAGAATTGGAAAACGAATGAAGATACTTGAGGAGATTTAGATACATGAGAACGAAGAGAACATGAACTGATTAGAGGATATTTGAACGAATCACCGGTAAGATTTGGAGAACGATAGCTACACGCTGAGAATGAAGAATTATGACATGATGGCCTTCGGAGGAAAGAAATGGAAACAACTCATGAAATGCTCCGGATGGTAAGAAAAGAATTCTCACAATCGAAAACAATTATGAGAGGATGGCATAAGCTAGCACTATGAATCTTTAAGAGAATAGACCAAGATTTAAGAGAAATACTTCTTCGGTCTTCAAATTATGAGAATGACAACGAGAAACACCACCAAGAATTATTGAGGCACACCAGAAGAATCAAAAGCGGAGAGGTTGAGCCAACTATGAAAAGAATTTGAAAGATCTTGGAGAAAAGCATGTGACTGATGAAAACTCATTCTTACGTCAAACTTGGAGAAGAATTTAGGATAGCTCTGGGACAATAGAAGAGTCAGGTAAGATCCTGGGAAAAGACCTGTGGGTTAGGCCCACTCAAAAGAACACCATTGAAAAGATTTAAAAGAGATGTTGCATGGGTTGAATTAAATGACTTGAATGAGATACCAATCTCGAAAGAGCTTGAACGAATGTAGAGTGGAAACACGAATCTTCGAGATATCTTGAGCACTCCGGAATAACAAATAGCGAGAAGTAGAATGATAATGAGGTGCACCGGTATGAGAAGACATTGAAATGAGGAAAAAGGTATGATCAACAAAACTTGACTTGAATCCACCAGAGAAGAGAAAGGAATGAGGAATGACGAACTAGTAGAACATCTTCTTGAGAACCACCGGGTAAGAACAATGGAAAAGAATGGAGAAACTTCACAAAAATAAAAGGATACTTGGCAAAGAAATCTTAGTCCTTGAGGAAAAAGGGTGGGTGGGCGGGGAAAAAAACAAAGGCAACTTGGAGACGCATGAAACAAACACCGTTGAGAGAAATGATAATTGGTCTTGCTGATGTTGAAGTGATCGGATCCACTTGAAGAGAAACACGCCGGTTGAAAAGGATTGACATGACAATCTCGATTATCGAGAAGGATTGGTATTCACATCGGAGTATGAGAACACCATTTCGGAAAGGTATGGAATCAACACTTGACATTGAAGCAACTCGAATACCACAACTCAAAACAAAAACAAAGGACTGGCTTGCAGAATAAGCCGGAACAAACATATGATAGAGATTTCGTCCGAAGTTTTTAGTGGTGGGGCCTACACGGGCTCGATCAGACAACACCATCATGTACAAGGCAAAGGCACATGACATACGAAGCGTCCCGAGTCGGCATAGCCAAGGACTCTTTAAGACACAACGAGACCATCAGTAAAATCAACCGTGAATAGGCGGACCACTAGACATCGAACCCCAATTTCATATCATACATCCGTCGGAAAGATATCCTAAGAGCTACTTGAATTCCCACCTATGAAACTCCCAAATTCTCCGGTTATGCAATCAGTGTTGGGGATACAGGAAGCATAATATCTCACCCAAAACTAGCAAATCCTACATCCAATTGTATCCATCCTTCAACACATAACCAAGAAACCTTCGAAATCGTCTACCTCAACCTTCAAAAGCATCTATTATACAAGTTATGGCGATACTCCGTACTCACCTCAAGATCGGGTTATCGGGTTATCTCACCAACAAGCGCATAAAAGAGATTTTCGATGTCGGCGACTAAACTCGTATTCCGAACTGCAACGATAAAATTATGACGACAACACCTCGAGCTCAACTCCCCGGACACTTCCACTAAACCCCGACAGGGAGGCACCAAGACAATGTTCTCATCATAAAACCATCGAACGATTCCAAAATACCCGCGTGATCCTAAAAAAATTCAGTGAAATTTGAGAAGAGAAGAGTCAAAACTCTCGCCGGATGCCTTACCAGAGCGAATTTAAGGACCGAGGAGTAAAAAAATTCTAACTCTCCGATATATATAATCCTAAATGACTCAAAACATTTTTCTAGACACAACTCGCCGCTAAAATGATCGAGCAAAGGGGCTCCTAAGGTCGGGAAGGCTCTGATTACCAACTTGTAACACCCTCGATGCGGCTATATCTCCCACGTGTCGAAGCACGACTTAGAGGCATAACCGCATTGAAAGCAATGTCGCAAGTGAGGTGATCTTCACACAACCCATGTAATACATAAGGAAAGAGATACATAGTTGGCTTACAATCGCCACTTCACACAATTACATGAATAAAGCATTACATCATCCAGATACAATCAAGGTCCGACTACGGAACCAAAATAAAAGGAGAACCCCAAATGCACAAAGGTCCCCGATCGACCCCAACCGGGCTCCACTACCGATCAACTAGAACGAAACAACACAAAGGAAAGATCTTCATCAAGCTCCTCCTTGAGCTTGGTTGCGCCACCGCCGGTAACATAGGCACCGCAAACTGGTTTTGAAGTATCCGTGAGTCACGAGGACTCAACAATCCCATTACCATGGGTATCAAGACTAGAAAAGCTTAATGGGAAAGGAAGGGGTAAAGTGGTGAGGTTGCAAAGCAAGGCTAAGCAAGTATGGTGGCTAACATATGCAAATGAGAGCGAGAAGAGAACAAGCGGAACGGTCGTGAAGCTAGCAATGATCAAGAGGTGATCCTGAACACCTACTTACGCCAAACATAACCCGAAACCGTGTTCACTTCCGGACTCCGCCGAGAAGAGACCATCACGGCTACACACGCGTTGATGCGTTTTAATTCGGATCAAGTGTCAAGTTATCTACAACCGACATTAACAAATTCCCATCGCCACATAACCGCGGCACGGCTCTTGAAAGTTTATACCCTACGGGGTGTCCCAACTTAGCCCATGACAAGCTCTCGCGATCAACGAAGGAATAGACCTTCTCCAGAAGACCCGATCGGTCTCGGAATCCCGTTTACAAGACATTTCGACAATGGTAAAACAAGACCAGCAAAGCCGCCCGATGTGCCGACAATCCCGATAGGAGCTGCACATATCTCGTTCTCAGGGCAACACCGGATGAGACATCCTACGAGTAAAACCAAACCTCGAGTTGCCCCGAGGGGGCCCTGCAGTCTACTCGGTTCAGACTAGCACTTAGACAAGCACTGGCCTGGGGGGGGCTAAACTAAAGATGACCCTCGGGTTGGCCGACCCAAGGGAAAGGGATAGGTGGTGGTGAGGCAAATGGTAAAACCAAGGTTGGGCCTTGCTGGACAAGTTTTATTCAAAGCGAACCGTCGGGGGTCCCATAAATCACCCGACCGCATTAGGAACGCAAAATCCGGGAACATAACACCGGTATGACGGAAACTAGGGCGGCAAGAGGGAACAAAACACTGGGCATAAGGCCGAGCCTTCCACCCTTTACCAAGTATATAGATGCATTAATAATATAAGAGATATTTTGATATCCCAACCAAAATCCTGTCCACCATGGAGAAATCTTCAACTTCACCTCGCAACTAGCAACGCTATAAGAGGGCTGAGCAAAAGCGGTAACATAACCAAACAAAGGTTTGCATAGGAAAAGTGTCAAAGGTTAGAGGTTCATGGCAATATGGGATGGCTTGATAAACAGTAATAGGTAGCGCAAAGATAGCGATAGAACGAAGCAACTAGCATAGCAATGATAGTAGTGAGATCCAGGGTAGCGGTCATCTTGCCTGAAATCCCGCTAGGAAGAAGAACGAGTCCATGAAGAAGACAAACGGACGTAGTCGAACGAATCCTCACAATCGCAACATTACCGGGACTAAGAAGCAACACCGGAAAGAAACAAACACCATGGTAAATACACAAGCATAAATATGGCCTGATGCACAATCAAGTATGATGCATGTCCGGTTTAATGAGGCATGGCATGGCATGGCAAAGTGCAACACACAATACTACAAGTTAAGTGGAGCTCAATATGCAACGAGTTGCATATTGACGAAACACCACATCCGAGTTATTTAGTTCGCTCTCGTTTAAGCTACCAAGCAATGTTAAATGTTGTTAAACATGGCAAGGGGTGAGGCATAAGTAAACTAACTATTTAGGCAAGTTTAAATGAGGCCGGAACAACAAACAACAATTCCGGAAAAACCTCATATGCAATTTATGAATTTGCTACTGTTCTACCCTAAACCATATTTTATTGTTGTTAAATAGGAAAATAAAGTGGACCATGTTGATCTAGGCATTTTTCCACCCCATTTACATATAAAGTTTATTTAAAATGGAGCTACGATTATTTAGTTATGAAATAAATCATTTTAGCATGGCATTTGAGCAAATTTAATCAAACAGCACTTTAGACATTTTTAACATAGATGAAAATGGCATATTATTAATATACACAAAATTCTAAGCATTTTACATGTTTAAATTATTTTAATCCGATGCATGGTTGTGGAGTTATTATATGCATGATGTTGAAGGACTTTTCTATAAAACAGTTAATTCACTGGATAAAGGATAAAATCACAGATCAGGAAAAAAACGTACGCGGGCCGAATCTGTTTGGCCCAACAGTGCACAGGGCAAACAGAGGCTGGGCTGAGGCTCACAAGAGGGCCTTGAGCCAGCGGATCTGGTGGGCTGGAGGGCTGAAGGGGCGCGGCTGGGCCTTGAGGCGCTGCGGCTGGCGCGGGTCACAGGGTGCAGGGGCGCGGTCAACGGGGCAAGCGTCTGCGCTCGTTTTCTGAAGACCAGGAACAGCAGCAGCAGGACCATGGCGATATGGCGATGGAGAGGAAGACGCAGGGGGGTTCCTAGCGACGGCATCGGCGAGAACCGGCCGGAACGGAGCGCGGGGAAGCGGAGCTTGACGGATCCGGCCGCGGGGTCGCGCAGGGTGGCGCTCGTGCGCTCGTTTTCTGATGAAGCAGAGCAGCGGCTCGATGCAGAGGCTCGGGGCAGCGGGACTTGGGCGCGTTGCTGGTCCGGCAATGGCGGCGCAACGACGGGAGGCCAACGGAGGTGGAGACGGGGCGGATCCGGTTGGCCGGCGGGGGCTATCGGGGTTGAGGAGGAGGCATCGGGCGGCGACGAGGTGCTGTGCAAGGGGAGGAGCGCATGGCCTCGGGCGCTGGGGTCAGCGGGCAGAGGAGCGGGACGACGATATCGGCAAGAGGAGACGGGCGCACGAGGGAGAGGAGCTCGGTGAAAGAGAGGTCGCCAAGGGCGCGTTGAATGGGAGCAGCGGCGAGCACGGGCCGAGGCGGTCGGGAACGCCGAGGTGAGGTGCGAGGCGACGAGGAGGCAGGAGCCTCAGTGCTCATGACGAGGGCGTGTGGAGGAATTGGTTTCACCAAGCAAAAAATTGCGGGAGGTGGTCGGAGGCTGCGGTGGCGGCTGTGGTTGGTGGTTGGATTGGGAGGGGATCGAGAGGCTGGCTGCGGGCTTGGATCCCGAGGGAGAGAAGTGGCGGCGGTGCGAGGGATTGGATGGATGGGACTGCCTAGA
The DNA here is from genome assembly GCA_021437245.1 of Aegilops speltoides. Classification (NCBI taxonomy): domain Eukaryota; kingdom Viridiplantae; phylum Streptophyta; class Magnoliopsida; order Poales; family Poaceae; genus Aegilops; species Aegilops speltoides. The sequence continues at coordinate 241,496,291 of CM038142.1, forward strand.
CTAGGGTTTGACTGCTTATATATAGCGAGTGGGTAGGCTTAGGGTCATTTGGTCCCTTTGATTAAAATCGGACGGTCGCGAATAAAATAGTTAGGGAGCCCAAATAACAAAACGGAGATGTTTTGTAGATGTTGGGGGATGTTCCGGACCCAACGGTAATGACAGAGCGGGTCGGATTCGGGGAAGTTTTTCGGACGCACGGAAGAGGGGGTCGGTGGTCGGACAAGAGGGAAATGAAAACACGGTTGGTCTGGAACGGTCAGCACGGGCAAGGCGATCCGAGGGAAGGTGATGAAGGCAAAGGGAGAAACGGCAACGACGAATGAATGCAAGTTTTAAAATATGACGGCAACGGAGTGCCGATGCAATGCGAATGATGCGATGATGAAATGCATGACATGAAGAAAATGCTAAACAAAAGACAAAAACCCAACCACGGAGAAAATAATATATGGCATCTCCGGAAAAGGCAAGAGTTGGAGTTACGAATATGGAAAGTTGCATCCGGGGCGTTACAACCCGGACATGGTGCCTAGTCTGAACCAAGCCCACCTGTACCGAGTGCCACTTGGTAGACTACTAACACAACCTACAAACACCAGAAACTAGTTGCAACTCCTGGACAGAGATCGAGTTGATTAATAAGTCGAGAGAGCTTGGAGTGCCCGGAGCCCAATGTGTGGTAGTAACTATCTTGGATCACAGACACAGAACTCAGTTCCTGAGGACGGTTTCAATGAGACAACACACCATGTACTCCTACATGGCCTCTCACCGCTACCTTTAACAAATCGTGTTCACACACTTAGCTCTCAACAGTAGGACATGTTTCACAACATTCCAATTCATTCCCGTTGAATCAGACCTGACACAACTCTAAGCAATAGCAAGCATGACAGCGAGCATGAATGAGTAGGCACATCATGGATCAAACAAATCCTACTCATGCTAGTGGGTTTCATCTATTTACTGTGGCAATGACAGATCCTGCAGAGGAAATGGGGTTCAACTACCGCAGCATGTAACAGTTGAAACGTTGTTGTCCTAATTTAGTAAAAGAGAGCAGGAGCGAGAGAGCGGGATTGTATCAGAATGAACAAGGGGGTTTTGCTTGCCTGGCACTTCTGAAGATAGTATAGCTCTTCATCGGTGTCATCGAACTCATCGTCGGAACAACGTCTACTGAGAGGGGACGAACACTAGCAACAGAGAAAGAACACAATCAATGCAATGCGACATTATGATGCATGATCATGACATGTCAAGAATGCTAAGATTTGCCCTAATGCATCTAGCAACAATTTAAATGAAGTCCATATGATCCAAGGGTTCATATGCAAACTCCATATTAAGCATTTAAAATGTCAATAACATGTTATCTCTTATATAGTAGGTATAAGTTAGTTTGTCATGCATGAAAATGGTACAAATGGATAGGTTGGATTTTTCTGATCATTTTTCATATATAAATTATTTAATTTGAAGTTACGGTTGAGTTACTATGAATTTTAGAAGTTTTAACCATTTTCTGGATTTTCCTGAATATTGAAGCTAGAAAACAATTACTGCATCAGCATTGCGTCAGCAGTCAACGGCGCTGACTAGAGTCAAACCTGACATGCGGGTCCCGCCTGTCATGGACACAAGGGCTAACCTGTGGTTAATTAGCGATGTGGGGTCTACTGTCAGCGACTACGGTTAAACTAACTGGGTAGTTAGACTAATATAATCCGCCCACATCATCGGATTAACTCCGGCGATGATCGGAGCACTGCGGTGCTGGCCGTTCTGCCATTTCAGATGACGGGAGCAAGCGTGTTTGGGCTCTTTGGTTCAGCACGACTCCGCGCGGCGGAGGGTGGCAGTGGCACGAGCCGGGGTGGCCGGAACATCGCCGGCGACGAGCTCAAGCGGCGGCGGCGGTCGGGCTAGCATGGATACGCGGTTGCAGCTTGCAACCGAGCGAACGGAGTGGCGCAGGAGCATCTACAGAGTAGCAGAAGCACGTTGGTGCCACAGGAGAGAGCTGAGAGGCTCGAGAGCACGGGATCCATCGGCCATGGCGGCGGGGAGCTTCAGCGTCCATGCAACTACAGCCTAGAGGACGCCAGCGCCATGAGAGATGGGGGAAAAGGTGCATGGTCTCATAGCAAACTCATATAGATTCCCAGACTACTCGGGAACGTCCTACGTGCGGCGAATCAACAGCGGCGGTGGTCGGAGCCCGAGGAGGAAGACAATGGCGTAGTCGGCATTGCAGTGCATCCGGAGATGCTTGGCTCGGCGAGGATGAAGCTGGCGATGATACGGAGCTCGGGGACACGGAGATGGCTGGAGGGAGTGGCTGACTGCGGTCGTTCTCGGTGATGCGGCCATGGCGGCTTCGGCCATGAGGGGGAGAGCGAGGGAGCGAGAGGGAGAGTGAGCAAGGAAGGGGGCGCAGGGATCCATACGGGGCGTGTGGCATTTCTAGCCAGTCCGGGGCGAAGCGGCAAGCAGGAGGTGGTCGGGCGTGTGCGTACGGCCGTCGAGCACGCGCTCTTCCTTCTGTCCGAGGAGGAAGACGACAGGAGGAGTTGCGGTGGTGGGCTGGCCACAGCTGGGCCGGTCCTACTAGGCCACCAGGTAAGTGGACCAGGTAACTCTTTCTCTCTCTTTTCTTTTTTGTTTCAGTTTTTTCCTATTTCTTTTATTCTGTTTTGAATTAGTAAAAATACTAATTCATTTTTTTAAAACTCCTGAGATATATTGGGGGCACTATTTGGATTATTCCAAAAGCCCACAATTGAAACCAGAATTTTTGGAGCATTTAAAATATTTATAGAATTCAAATGCCCCAATTCAAATACAATATGGGTTAATTCAAAAATCTATAAATGGCCAACAAATATGCTCATTATTTTTGGTAGAGGTTTTCACCTTTAGCAAAAATCATGAACATTTTCAAAGGGCATTTTGGGTTATTTGAAAAAGATTTTATTTGATCCTATTTGAATTCTTTATGATGCTAGGGTATGATCAATCCCCATTTCAACTTAAATAATATTTAAACATGATGCAACAAAATGCAAACTCCAGGTAGTACCAGAAGCTAGGGATGTGACATGGAGACAAAAAAAGGATACCTACCTCCCCCCAAAAAGGTAAGCACCACCTCACCGTGACTCCTCTCTCTTCCCTACTCAACCACCCCAGCCCTTTCCTGCTTGAACATCAGCTAGTTTTTAGTTCGTTCTTTTGCTCTAGTGAAAAAAAGAGCAACCTATATATTGTTTTGATCCAACCCTAGGTATGGCATGCATCTTGAGCAACTGTTATGAGACAAAAAAGCAACACCAGTACAAAAAAAGGGCAACTCTAGTGCTCATAAAAGTGCAGGACCATTGCACAGTTTTGCAGGTGCATTGCAGCAACCCTATGTATGGCATGCATCTTGAGCAACTATTATGATACAAAAAGTAACACTAGTACAAAAAATAGGGCAATTCTAGTGCAAAACAAAATGCAGGACCATTTACACGGCTTTGCAGGTGTTTTGCGGGTGCAACTCTATATAGTATGCATTGAAGCCTACTTGGCTTTCTTTCCTATCCTAGTATAAGGTGCTTGGGGTTCATGAGTGACCCTGGTCAAGAAACAAACCTGACAACTCGAATAGTTAACTGAAGCAACTATGTTCATTTTTAAAGCAACTCTGATAAAAAAAGAGCTGTGCAAACATAGCTGCTCAAAAAATCTAGAGTTGCCTCTACTAGATGTAAGAACATGGCAACTCTAGTACTAAAAACACAAACAACTCCCTGTGCATTAAAGCATGTACTACCAAAAACATAAAATTCATGGAAACAAACTCATGCTAGAAGCAAGGGTAGAAGGTAGTAACTTGCATGACTTTTGACATATTAGTATGGTTCTCACTAAAAATACAACAACGACAAACACACAAAACGACGAACATGTGATAAAAAGATTTGAACAATCCCACACTAAGATACTTTGCTAGCGTGCATATTTTTTGACTATAAACAGTAGGGTAAAACCCCACTGCAATTTTTATTAATAAAAACAGAACAACAAAATAGTCTCATAGGCTTGAGGTAAGCCCAAGAAATCAAAAGGCTAAAGACCTAAGAAAAACTAGAAAGAAGAGAAGAAAGAAAGAAAAAAAAAGAAAGAAGTTAAACAACTAACTAGCCTAAGAAGAATAAATTACAACAGGCCATCAAGCCAAACTGAGAATTGCCTCTCATGTTTCTTCCTCATCCTATATTTGAGAAGCTTCAATTCCTCCAGAAAAATGAACTTCCACCCTTGGAAAGAAGGTGCAATATTCTCAAATATTTTATTGTTTCTGGTGATCCAGATGGCCCAAGCTCCAAGAATGATTATCTCCATGTAAAATGGGTACCTTATCTTATCTTTGAGGTCTTGGAATGCTTCTAACACAGACAGGTTTGGGGTTCTTGTGGGACAAATGAAGTCCCAGCATTGCTGAACAAAAGGACAGCCCCAAAAGAGATGATGTAATGTTTCTTCTAGAGGACAGCCTCCCACAGCACAATTGTAGCTAGCGTGCATATGGTCTCACTAGAAAAAAAAGACCATAAACTACACCAAATGATAGGTCTTCTGGTCCTGGTAAACTCTCCATCAGATGTGCATGTTGTTTCTCATCATCAAAAGTTGTAATTTGCTGCTGAAAAAAGGCACAAATGAATCAGTGCATGTCATGTAAAACAAATCTTTGCTGCTATCTGTGCGTCATACTGGTAGAAACATAAAACATATAAGAAAAAAGAAGAAACAAGAAATTTTTGAGAAAAAAGAAGATAGAAATTGCCTCTGTTTAACTTTATAGTTTCCCAAACAAGTGTTTCTAGTTGCTCCTTTTATTCTACAACTAGTTTGTTTGAAAAGGTCATGCATGCTTTTGTGGTGGGCTAACACACGGTTTGTTGCAGGTTGATTGTTCATGATGATTGATCCGAATGAACCACCGCTTGACGTAGAGTCCATCAACATTTTAGTCGAGCTGGGTGCACCCTTCTTGCATGCAAGGGATGAGCAGGAGCATCAACATTTGGAGGAGGAGGTTGGTGAGTCTCCTGACCCCAACGTTGGCTCTAACACTACTCATGTCCCGGATAATCGTGTTGCTGCTCCCCCACCTATGGTTGCTCCTGCTAATGCTTTGGTTCATGAGGCACATGAGTTGGAAGACGAAGAAGCTGGGTCACAGCCACAACAACCTTATGTTGGCATGCGCTTTGACACATTAGAAGATGCGATGGAACACTACAATCGCTACGCTTTGATGCAGGGCTTTTCAATCAAGTCAAATACGTCTTACAGGTCGGCCTACACAGGCGTGCTGGAAAAATAGCAATTCTGCTGTAACAAGTTCTGCAAACTAGTTGAGAGGGTTGGGATCCTGGATGTTGCCTTGTCATGCAAAAACACTACATGCCCGAGTTCACCTGAGCAAGATGTTGAAGAGGATGTCGAGGAACACACTTTCAAGAAGAAGAGGAAGCGAGAAACTGTGAAGCAAACAAAATGTCATGCTAAGATGGTGGTGAAGCTTAAATATGACAGATGGGAGGTTGTCACTTTTATTGCAGATCACAACCACCCACTGATTGACAAGCCATCGCTTTTGAAATACCTCCGTTCTCACTAAGGCATCCCGCCAGAAGGGAAAAAAATTCTGACTCGCCTAAATGACTGCAACTTGACAGCAGGTACAACTCACATTGGATTAAATCTTGTTACTACAAAACTGTTACTTATTCCTGCATCAAGTACTTTGACCTGAGCGAACTATGTAAAAAAATTATGCAACTATGTTCATTTTTTATGAAACTCTGGTAATTAAAAAAGTCATGACCCAGCAGAAAACCTTGGTGTTGCCTATTCCTACCTCAACTACTTGGATTTCTTTCCTATCCTAGTATAAGGTGCTTAGGGTTCATGGGCGACCTGGTCATGGAGAAAAACTGACAACTTAAAGAGTAAACTGAGGCAACTATGTTCATTTTTTGTGCAACTCTGATAAATTAAAAAAAAGGCATCACCCAGGGGAAAAAACACTTGGTGGGAAACAGACTTGGTCTTGTTCTACTTATGCATAATTGTTGCTTTATGTTCTCTATAAAAACAAGTTGCTCGCTGCATTGTGGTTAGTTTGTCCTGAAAACACAAGTTTCTGTTTTTTTATGCCATGGGAGATGATGATGATAATGTCATCATACTACGGCTCGGAGTTAATTGTTCCGTACACAGCTAAAGCCCCATAACCACTGTTCGAAGTTCAATGCCCCAACTAAGGACATTGACATTGAAGAAACACTAAACTACTTTTGCAAGGTGATGGAAAACGACCCAGGATTCTTCTTTAAATGCAAGACAGATGCGGAAGGCGGGACAGAAAACTTGTTTGGGGTGGATGGTGCGACACGGAAAGCATATGCGGAGGCTTATCATGATTGCATATCATTTGATGCAACTTATCTCAGGAACATGTACAGTATGCCGTTTGCCCCCTTCATTGGCATCAACTAGCTCAAAGCAACTGTTGAGTAATAGTCATGAAACTAGCTCAAAGCAACTAGCTCAAAGTAAACAGGACAGAAAATTGTCATGAAACTAGCTCAAAGCAACTAGCTCCTAAAATTAGGCAACACAATCCCTATAGCTGGGCAACTGTTGCTTAAAAAAACTCATGTAATTGGACATGTATGACTACTTGGAGACAAAATGAGGAAGATTACTATACAAATGTCGGTGCAAGAAAACAGCTATAAACAACAACCAGCCAGGCACTTAATAACTTGTCATCTTCAACAAGTCCCATATCATCTATCATTTTGCACCACTCGGTCACTGTTAGCGTGGGCCCTGTCGGGATGTTGAACGTCTCATTGAACAACCTAACTACGTCACACGCAACCTTCCTCTGCCCCCTTGGCAAACCCCAGATTCTTTCTACACTTGTTGCATCAACTGGGATCTTCCCCCTATCTGGGATAACAAGCTGCGACAACTCTGGATCATAACACTTCATGACAAACTTCACAAGATCTCCTTTCATTGTTCTTGTGCCGATATCAAGCACGCCCCCTGATACGTCTCCAACGCATCTATAATTTTTGATTGCTCCATGCTATATTATCTACTATTTTGGGCAATATTGGGCTTTATTATCCACTTTTATATTATTTTTGGGACTAACCTATTAACCGGAGGCCCAGCCCAGATTTGCTGTTTTATGCCTATTTCAGTGTTTCGAGGAAAAGGAATATTAGACGGAGTCAAAACAGAACGAAATCAACTAGAGAAGTTATTTTTGGAAGGAAAGCCACCCGATGGACTTGGAGTGCACGTCAGGGAAGAAGGGAGGTGCCCACGAGGGTGGGGGGCGCCCCCCTGCCTCGTCCCCCCCCCCTTTGGTCCACCGACGTACTTCTTTCACCCATATATACATACGTACCCTAAAACTTCCAGAACAGAAGATAGATCGGGAGTTCCGCCGCCGCAAAGCCTCTGTAGCCATCAAAAACCAATTGGGGCCCTATTCCGGCACCCTGCCGGAGGGGGAACCCATCACCGGTGGCCATCTTCATCATCCCGGCGCTCTCCATGACGAGGAGGGAGTAGTTCACCCTCGGGGCTGAGGGTATGTACCAGTAGCTATGTGTTTGATCTCTCTCTCTCTCTCTCTCGTGTTCTCTCTCGTGTTCCCTCTATTGAATGATCTTGATATATCCCGAGCTTTGCAATTGTAGTTGGATCTTATGATGTTTCTCCCCCTCTACTCTCTTGTGATGAATTGAGCTTCCCCTTTGAAGTTATCTTATCGGATTGAGTCTTTTATGAGAACACTTGATGTACGTCTTGTCGTGTTTATCTGTGGTGACAATGGGATATCATGTGCCACTTGATGTATGTTTTGGTGACCAACTTGCGGGTTTCGCCCATGAACCTATGCATAGGGGTTGGCATACGTTCTTGACTCTCCGGTAGAAACTTTGGGGCACTCTTTGAAGTACTTTGTGTTGGTTGGATGAATCTGAGATTGTGTGATGCATATCGTATAATCATGCCCACGGATACTTGAAGTGACAATGTAGTATCCAGGTGACATTAGGGTTTTGGTTGATTTGTGTCTTAAGGTGTTATTCTAGTACGAACTCTTTTATAGATTGATCCGAAAGAATAGCTTTGAGGTGGTTTCGTACCCTACCATAATCTCTACGTTTGTTCTCCGCTATTAGTGGCTTTGGAGTGACTCTTTGTTGCATGTTGAGGGCTTGTTATATGATCTATCTATGTTATTATTGTTGAGAGAACTTGCACTAGTGAAAGTATGAACCCTAGGCCTAGTTTCCTATCATTGCAATACCGTTTACGCTCACTTTTATCATTAGTTACCTTGTTGTTTTATTATTTCAGATTACAAAAACCTTTATCTACTATCCATATTGCACTTGTATCACCATCTCTTTGCCGAACTAGTGCACCTATACAATTTACCATTGTATTGGGTGTGTTGGGGACACAAGAGACTCTTTGTTATTTGGTTGCAGGGTTGCTTGAGAGAGACCATCTTCGTCCTACGCCTCCCACGGATTGATAAACCTTAGGTCATCCACTTGAGGGAAATTTGCTACTGTCCTACAAACCTCTGCACTTGGAGGTCCAACAACGTCTACAAGAAGAAGGTTGTGTAGTAGACATCACCCCCAAAGCTTATATCACCGATGGCATCCTTTTGTATATCATGAAAGCCACTGTTTAGGACAAAAAGTCTTAAAGGTGATGCCTTGTTCCTCGATGGTGGCCCACTGCTACCAATCTGCGTAAAAAAATGTACGGAAAAACTCATATAAAAAAAGCAGCGGCAGTTATATTAAATTGAGCAACCCACTATATTAAACTGGGCAACTCACTTTACTAAACTAAGCAAACCACACGATAATTAAAAAAAGCAAGCTGTGTTTGCTAAAAAATGAGCAACTAGATCTATATTGAACTGCAACTACTAGTACTAAACTAGGCAACTGCTACACTGCTATTATGTTGCTATCAAAGATAGGAGTGCATATACCAAGAAAATGGCATGTTGATTGAGCATTACATATTTCAAAAAAAAGATGCCTCCCTTCTTTCAAGTTTTTTTTAAAAAAATACCTCGTCCGTGACTTTCTTCGCACGTTTCAGATTTCTCCCTCCTTCATGACGAGGGGCGGAATCGGTGGCCCGTTTCCTCGCCCGACCACCCCGGGCAGAATTGGTGCCTCGTTTCCCTGCCCAACCACCACGTACAGGATCCTGATTAGTCCGCCCGCGCTTGCGTCCAACTTTACTCCTTGCTAATTGAGCTACCACTTCTTCTCCCTCATTTTCACCATAAGTTTTTCCCGCAGTCCTTCTGCTTTTCGGAGTCAATCTTTAAAAGAAACACATCAAAATATGCCATGTTGATGAAAAAGGATACAAAGCCCTATAACTCAACTGCTCAATGATACTACTTGCATTTGGAGGTAACTTCACTGTCATTTGGAGATGAACGATCTCCATTTACTCCTACCCAGAGATAACTCAACTATTGAATGCTAGTGCTTGCAGAAGCAATTTGGTGTTGAAAACTATGCAACTACTCATTATTTTGTGGCAACTAAAAAATGACATAAAACAAGCACAATGTGACTACTGCCCCTAACAACCACAAAAAACCATCTTCCGCCCCAAAAAACAGTGTGCTGCTTTAATGTTGAACACAATGCGACTACTGCCCCTAATTAGTGCAGCTGTTGGTACTATGAACTTCGATCGCCCCTCCATCACAGAAAAAATGCGGGGGCAAACTAAGCAACTACAATCATATCTCTATACAACTCAATCCAGGAATTCAAGCAACATCAGCAAAAAAACGAAGCTTGTGCCCTTGTAAAATGCATCGCCTTACCCTGACCCTCCCCTAAAAGAACTAAGCAACTACCATCAAAATTCTATACAACTGCCCAAGTCAGATGCTTCACCTGACCCTGCCCCCCCCCCCATCTCGCAAATTTGCAGGAAAAATCTAAGCAACTAGCATCAAATTTATGAACAACTGCCCAAGTCTGATGCATCCCCTTACCCTGCCCCTCCATCTCGCGAACTATAGGGAAAATCTAAGCAACTGCCATCAAATTTATGAGCAACTGCGTCCTGAGAAGCAAGCAAGATCAAAAAAACGAATCCTATGCCCGAGTCACCAGGATTTGTTCGCGTGTATCCCCTTACAGCGACTCAATTCCGCCTTCCCCCAGCACCACCCCACCCCCTCGCCATAGCAACATCGCACCCTTCCCTGGCATTGATGACGCGGAGCCCGAGGACGCCATGGACAACCTCGTGCCCGCCCCGTCACCGAAACCCTAAATGCCATGGACGCCATGGACCGCAACTGGGAAGCAGAGCGAGAATAGGGGGGATACGTGCCGGGTTTACTTCCGCCGACTCATGGCGCTCGCGGGTGGCCTCCCGCACCGGCGACTTGGCGCGGGATCCACCACCACAGCACCTCGCCTTGCCGCGTCATTGCTAGAGGAAAGAAAGGGAGACGAGGAGGAATTCGAATGAAATCGCTGCGGGGGTGTGGGCAGGCGGTTTCGAACAAGAGGAGCGGGGGTGCGGGCGGTTTCGCCTGGAATAAAGGTGTCAGGCCCACCACGCGCCACACGCCCCGCGTAATCCCATAATGCCACCTGGTTGGAAGTGGATTGCGCGCGTGGGATCGATCGACCGCATCGAATGGTTGATGTGCGTGCGCTCGACGCGACGAACAAGCGCAGCTGCGCGTTTAAGATTTCAGGTTTAATTCTTGCAGAGGTGGAATACATATGAGCTGTAAAGGTCGATTATGTATCTTGATGTTGGTAAGGAATATTAGCATGTTGAGTGACAACTGGTTCGTAGGCCAATGACAGCCCAGCGAACGCACCTAACATGAAGAGTTGCTTAGACGATGAGATCATTTTTATACTAATGGAAGATGCAATGACGACTCTTCCTAATGTCAACGACTGCATGTCTTGGTCTTGTGTACCATTAGAAGATAAACAAAAACTCAAGCACAAGCTTTAAGACCATGGCTATCTATCAGTACAGTTACTAAGCTCACCCGAAATCCTCGTCTCTAGTGCATCGAGGCTTTTTTCGGTCGTGGCCTCGAGAGTGGATGGCTGGAATCCTGGAAGGCCTCTGTGCTGTGGGTCCTTAAGATTAAGTCGGTGTCCTCGCACTTTACCCTAGTCCACGCATCCAAGCCCCAGATCTCTCCTCTCTCTCTTTTGAATTTCCTCTTCGTCTTGATAGGCACCGTCGGCGGCGGAACCGGATCCTCTAACATTGTTAAGGAATGTTAGAGAAGCTACAGTACCCTAACTTCCCTTCTTTCTATCCATATGATTAAGACTAAAATTACTTAAATTAATTTGTAAATTGATGATCTACTATGTACATTTATAGTAATTACATACAAACAAATTGACGGTGAAATAAAATTAGTTTTGAATTATTTATATCTACAGTAAATATCAACAGTAAACAACCCGTTAACTGCCTACTAACAATTCCTAACTTTTCTTCTTCATTTTACACTAGACTAGCACTGTAGCACCGTGACTTTCCTTCTGGATGTCAAGGATCCGGTTCCGTCGGCGGCCTCGCTCGGGTCGCAGCGTTGCCCCACAAATCTGCTTGCCCAGCCATGTCTCTGTCCGCTGTCACCACCATCCAGCTCAGGGAGCAACCCTAACGTTCTCCCCGTCTCCTTGCCCCCAGATCTGGACAACGCCTCCAGTTCATAGATTTGGAGGGGAATATGAATCGAGGGGCAGGATCGGAGACAAGTCAAAGAGAGGTTCTGGTCGGCTCTAGGGCGGAAGCTTTGATAGTGGAAGGCCGGGTTGGGTGTTGGACTATTCTCTCTATCTGTTTTTTTTTGATATTGTGATGGCGGCACAAGTCTGGTAATTGGGGAGGAGAGGTGAGGACGTCACAGATGGATGGAAGCGGCAACAGAAGCAGGTGCTCTGTTTTTTTCTCTTTTCTTGACCTATTCAGCTATGGGTTCTTCCGTATGAATACGCAAATATACCCTATTTTGTGCTATTTAGTTAAGTGGGTTTTCCGTGTGATTTATGGTGAGTTTTGAATGAGGTCATTTGAGCTGGCCACTCCCTAGCCCCTAGGATTTGTTGGAGCTCCAAAGATATGTTTATTCTTGGACAATAATGTATGTATAGATTAATCTCCCTAATTACAGTGTTTTGCTCATATTTACTACAGTCGCCATGCTCATGTTACTTTTTCTGCAATTTCATTACATTGCAGTCCAGATCAAAACAAATAGAAGACATTATAGTTGTACTATTGCAGTCAGATTCATGGTCCACTAAATGTTTCTAATCATATACTCTTATAGCAGCTGTATTGTGGTGCACATAAACCATCGGAATATAATTCAATCAGATTTTATTTTGTTTCATGTTCAAAAAAACATTAGGGGCTATGTCAATGTCAGATAATTTCTTTGAGGATTTTTTTTTGTTTCGAGAATCAACAACCAACAAATTCGAGCCCCTGTTGAGCATTCTTTTTTTATTTCTTTGGCCCTTTTTGTAGGTTTATTAATTTTCTGCGATGTTGAACATTATTTGGGACCCTTAGTGTATTCATGATGAAATGCAAAATTGCGTTGAATCCTTCAGTTTTAGGCTTTAACAAGATTTGGGATCACACTTGATATTAGGCTTTAATAAGATATAGGATCACACTGCGAAGTAAGTTCAATCATTGTCCTTTTATTTGTTCAGCCCTTTGCATTGTATGTATGGATCTCTGGGTGTGAGCTTAATCAATTTTCTTCCATATATTCTTTTGTCATTGGGCGAGAGTAGTACTAGGATGGGTGACCTCCTGGGAAGTCCTCGTGAAAGGGTTTCATATCTAGCCTACCCCAACTTGTTTGGGATAAAAGGCTTCATAAGTAATATTGTTTTGTCATCCTAAAATAGATTTGTGCTGACTGGAATTTGATAGATTCATTTTCCAATCATTTCTGGATCATCAACTTGCACAAGTACAGCAAGGGATTCAAAGAAAGAATGATACATGGGCTAACTTATGTGAACCAGAAGCTTGATTGATCGGGGCATCAGGGCTTGGGATTTCTTCCTGCAGGTTTTGTGAACTCCGTTGTGACTTGCAAGACACCACCCCCCAAGCATATATTAGTTGCGACTTGCAAGCATGTATGTGAGGGTCTTCTTTCTGGTTCAGTTTTTTTATTCCGTCTGTAAGGATTTCATTTGGTTCCTTGATCCCTTCGTGCAAGTTTTGTGAACTCCGTCTGAAGAGGGAGTTCGAGTACAATTTCAATTCAGGCATAGCCGATACAATATCTTCTTTCTCTGGTACTTTATCATTGTTAGCCGAATTCAGAACCCCATAGCATGTCAAATTACATGATATTTTTTATAATATTTTCCCAGTACAACTATAGGGAAAAATACACCAAAATATGTCCAAGTAACCATATGGTGTGCCTGAATTCAAAAACCCCGTCTATTTTGTTTGAAGGCATATAGTGTGCAATTACCTTACCAGATTGAGTCTTAGCCTAATGATTTGAGAACTTGAAATCATTTGTAGATTGAGGTTGCATATCCAAACCTGAAAGTATTGCTAGAATGAATGAACAGCTAGCATCCAGTGCATGAGAATCTGAGATTTATTTTGGTGGCATGACGTTTTAGAGAGCAGTTGCCATTAATTTTGATTGTACAACCCTTCTGGTTTCCTCCTCTTGAATGCCCATTTGGGTTATTTCTTATGATGAAAGAGGTTTTGTCTGGTACTAAAGATCTTAGTTTTGTTTTGAGTGACTTCAACTTTCATTATAGACTGATGAGAATTGTCTTCAAGAAGGTTTGATTGGAGTTTCTCTTGATTGGATGATCTCAAGTTGCCTCTTTTATAAATGATTCGGATATGTCTCGGAAGTCTGGTTAAGACTAAGCAATGCATGGAAACTGAGTCGTTCACGGGAAACTACTTTTGTACTTCCTCCATCCCTAAATTCTTGTCTTAGATCTGTTTAGATACAGATGTATCTAATACTAAAATGTGACTTGGTACATCCGTATTTAGACAAATGTAAAACAAGAATTTTGGGACGGATGGAGTAGATATTAAACTCCATCACACATGGATGACCATGATTCCGTTTCCTGTAGCAATTAGCATTCCCCTTGCATTACTTTTAGGGATGGCAATGGGTACCCATTACCCACGTACCCTGCGGGTAAAAACCCTATTAGGGTAAGGGTATGGGACAAAACAATATCCATGGGTATAAAGATAGGAAAATGTTAAACCCATCAGATAGAGCGGGTACGGGTATGGGATCATATAACCCATACCCACGTACCCATGTACCCATATAAAATTCATATGAGCTCGAAATTATCTCTTCACTTTGTCATGAATTTGTGAACTCAAAATATATGACAATATGCTGATGTTTTGATGTGTTGTTGTTTACGAGAAAGTGATGTTGTTTATTAAATATATTGTTGTTTATGATGTGTTGTTGTTTAAAAATATGTGTTGTTGTTATAATCTATTGTTGTTTATAGATTATAATTATATGTTGATTTTTATGACAATGAGTTGTTCAAAGCGATGCTTTGCAAACATGGGTAATTTTACCCACGGGTACCCATCTACCCTATCGGGTAACGGGTATGGGAAAAAAGTATACCCATTGACGGGTATGGGTAAGGGTGATGGTTAAGCTTAGAAGGGATGGGTAAGGGTATGGGGTGGCTCAACCCGTACCCAAACCCTGTGGGTGCCATCCCTAATTACTTTCTTTATAGGTAGCTCATAAATGGAGAGAAGAAAGGTTTTATCCAGTTTTATGAAGTCTTTTTTGTTATGCCTGAGTGTTTAATATATCATTCATAATATTTTATGTTTCTCTTTATGTCTTGGTGCAAAGAAGCAGGGTCAGTTTCAGAGCTACCCGCTCTCCCACACACACATGGGCTAAGAGAAATGCAGTTGGGGAGGATAATTGTAGAAAATAAATATATATTTATTTTAGTAGTATTCATACTAGCGTTGTGCTTATGTTTAAAGCTTCAGACTCTGATTTTGAGCATCCGGTGAATTGTCTTGACTCTTATTACAAAAACAAGTGATATGTTCAGGAAACATTTTACTTCGATGTTATCCTCTCATATGAAAATCTTTTTTAGGTTAATTATGCTAACAAGCACCATATGTCATTTTTAGTAACGAGTTTTATCCAAATTATGAAGTAAACATGTTCATACATCGTAACTGTAGCTGTTCTCCAATATGTTAATGTTGTTTTCTCATTTATATCCTGCTAAATATATGTGGCTATGAAAGGCATTAACTTTTCATCCTATATTTTCCAAATATCATCTACTCCCTCCGTTCCTAAATATTTGTCTTTTTAGAGATTTCAAATGGACTACCACATATGAATGTATATAGACATACTTTAGAGTGTAGACTCACTCATTTTGCTCCGTATGTAGTCACTTGTTGAAATCTCTAGAAAGACAAATATTTAGGAACGGAGGGAGTAGCTTCTGTTTAGACAATCCCTACAACTACAAAGGAGATGTGACTGTCCTTTGTTGTGGTGGGTGTTCATGCGCTCTGGTGGGTGATACCACTACCGTAACAACCTACTGAACTGGCAACTACCAGAAGTCAAAATGCAATATGGTACATGGAGGAAGAGCCCACCATCAAAGGTGAAAAAGATCCCTTCAAAAAAATCAAAGGTGGAAAAGAGTCCGATAAAAGAAAAACGGCGCAGCGAGGCGCGCGTCCCCTTCTAGTATGATGTATGTCTGCCCATATAGTTTTTTTTCTAAAACCATTGTAAATAAGCCTCATAACTATGTTTTTGGCTATCATGCTACCATCCAGTGTACTACTCCCGCTGTTTTTAAATACGTCTTTTTAAAGATTTCAATATAAACTACATACGGATGTATATAGACATACTTTAGAGTGTAGATTCACGAGTGCGGCGTTTCGGTGCCCGGGTGCATCTGCACCCGTTCAAAAAAAAAATCGTAAAAAATTCAGAAAAATTCAAAAAATTCCGAAAAAAATTGAGGTGGTGGACAATTTGATGCGTGAGGTGCGCCCCAATTTTCAAAACATTTGGACTTATGTGCAGCTCTCAGCAAAAAAGACAAATCGGACCAAAACAGTATATGAACGGTACACATTTTTACAGACCTCCGATTTGTCTTTTTTGCTGAGAGCTGCACATAAGTCCAAATGTATTGAAAATTGGGGCGCACCTCACGCATCAAATTGTCCACCACCCTAATTTTTTTTGGAATTTTTTGAATTTTTTTAGTATTTATTTTGATTTTTTTGGTGAGCGCAGGTGCAGATGAGCTCGAGCTCAGATTTGGATTTTCGGTAGATTCACTCATTTTACTCATTTTAGAGTGTAGTTCATATTGGCGTCTCTACAGACTTATATTTAGGAATGGAGGAAGTAATATATACTGCTGTGTATGAACAATGTACCGAAGTATCTATTTCCTTGTGCTTCAAGGTTTTTTTATCAGTCTCTAAACATTGTTACTTGCATGGTTTGAATGCTTGATTTGCTCTTGCTTTTTGTGTTAGGGCAAAAAGCACGGGGCGTCGACTCGTTGGCTGGGCAGCTGGGGTAGCTACCAGCCCACACAAGTTCAAGCCCCGACTTTGACGCGTGGTGCTCGCGGTGTTTCTCCTATATAAAAATGCCAACGAGGGTTAACCCTTGGGTTGGTCTCATTTTTTTGTCTTAGGGGTGCAATGGCTCATCTAAATATCTTATGCTTAAAGATTTTATGATCGGTCTCTAGATGTTCTTACTTTCATGGTTTGAGTGGTTGGTTCACTCTCGCCCTTGCGCCATCGGCGTAATGGGTCATCTAGTAAGAGCAAAAGATGATAATTACAGGAAAGGATTATGACCTTGATAAATGCCACACGTCACGTACTGGCACATTGCAACTCCGAATTTTTTCGACGGTAAATTTAGTGTATGACAACTTTCATGTTTCAATTTGTTTTTAATAGAAACTTGCCATGTGTCATTGAAATTTACCATCGTTGCGTGACTGAAATTGCCATAAAAAATGGGCGGGTGCTAGGCGCCGGTGCGCCAGCCGAAACAATTCGGCCGGTCGGTCCCTAGCCACCCGATTTAGCCGCTAGCAGCCGTTCGATTTGGGCCCCTGTTGTGTCTTCTTCCTCCCTCGTCTGCTTCCCCCTGCTTTCCCCGTTGGATTTGCCCCCCATAGCATCATCTCCACTTCTGCTCCTCGCAGGAAAAAAGGACCACCGTCCGTTGGCGCCGGAAAAGTCGCGCGTCGTCTCCGTCGATGGTGGGTGCCGCTATGTAGCCCCTCGTGCCCTCTGCCATAACCCACATCTGAAGATGTTTGGTTCTAGCAGAATCGAATGTCAGTTGTAGCAAAAAGAATCGCCAACGCCAAGCAGCAAAAACAACCACAAAAACTCACAGATCCAACTTTTGTTGTTGTCGATGCTTGCGCAGGGAGGCCGCCGGGGTTCGCTGTTACCGTGTTTGCCGTTTCCAGCAAACTGAATGTTGGTTCCAGCTTTTGTTTTTGCCGGTTGCAACATTTTACAGCGTCGCCGGCGAGGATGTCAAGCTTTGTAGCACTTCAACGGCGATTGCATATTCACATGGGAGACTGGTTCCAGCAAAAATAAACACCGGTTGTAGCAAATGTGATGCCGGTTCCAGCAAAAAAAGTCGGCACTACGCAAAGAGCTGCTAGTGTCAAAAACATATTATGGGACGGAGGGAGCAGCAAACTGTGTTGCCGAATGTACCTTTTGTGGTGCCGAATGCAGCAAAAACATGCGCCGTCCCCCGTCGCCCCAAACCACTCCCATCGTTTGAAGCAAAAGAATTACTTGTTCCAGCTTCTGCTGTTACTGGTTGCAGCTATTTCACGCCGCAGTTCCAGCTTCTACCGGCGCTGGTTATGGCTCATTGACGGATCCATCGCGGCAACACAACGACCATGGTTGCATCCCACCAGGCACGCGGTTCCAGCAAGCCACAAGCACAGGTGCAACATCCTGGTGGCGGTTGGTGACGAGCTCATCGCATCACCGTTGCAGCTCCGCCACAGCCCCATGGGCTCAACCATGGAAAAACTCGACGAGCAGCAAACAAGTAGGCAGAAGGACAACCCATCGCGGCCGCTACCAGCATGGGCTGGGAGTCAGGGTGGTAGCCCCATGGCCGAGATGAAGGGGTGTGGGTGAAGCGGTGGTGGTTGGGTGGACAAGAATGGAGGGAGGGGCTCGGTGGAGATTCTAGAGAATGGAGAAGGAAAGGTTAAGGACGACACGGGAAAGGATAAGAAGGAAAGTGATGGGTGCGTGGGCCATGTTTTTTTTTGAACCGGGCTTTACCCCTTTCCATTGCCAAGAACGGAAATACAACCAGTTCAAGCGAGAGAGTCAGGAGGAGGGAAAGAAGTAAAGCGGGTCCAAGCACTACCAGGAAACCCACCATACTCGCTCGCCATCGAAACGAGTATCATGGGGCGAAAACCTGGTAGCACCACCACAGCATCTAGCCTATTACATCACATAAAAGTTTAATGAACAAAGTAGCAGAGCCCAGCAGCAAAAACTAGCACTCGCATAGTAACTTCGCCAAGAGATTCCAGCAGCGTGGTTTGTGCATACGTCTCCTGCCTTCAAACACCCTGGATCGGTTGCTTGATAGCGCCGCACACCTTCATCAGCCTCATCGTGCCAGCTCTGATCATCTCGGCTCCAGATCGGAGGTCCTTGGCGTCCTCCCCTTGCTGCAGCCCTGCCCAGTAGATAAGAAAGGAACACAGAGAAAACACAATCTCAAAAGGAGTCTTGATTTGTTTCTTTTCGAAGGTAGCTCGGTTGCGTGCCAACCAAATTGCCCAACACACAGCCGCCAGACCTACAGTATAAAACTTTTGTCTCCCAGGGAGAAATTTGTTGCACCACACAAAGTATTGCCAATAACTCGATGGGCATCTGTCAGTACCAAGTGCAACTCCAATCGACCGCCAAACAATTCTAGCCACCGGACAATTGAAGAATAGGTGTTGCATCGTTTCAACCTGCTTGCAAAAGGAGCAGCAGGGGTCCCCTGGCCATTTCTTTTTCCTCATGACATGTCTAGTGAGAATAGCGTCTTGCGACATCTGCCATAGAAAAATTTTGATTTTAAGAGGAATTTTGGCTTTCCAAATCCATCTATAGTGACAACCACTAAGAGGTTCCTCCAACATCTTATACACCGATTTCGTGGTGAACTTGCCATTTTGGTTAAGGCCCCAGAATACACGATCGCTCCTTTCGACAAGGGGGACATTACAGACAGCTGAACGCATGTCCTCCCATTGTTTGGTCAACTCAGGCGACAACCTACGTCTGAACACGTCGGTGTCTCCGAGCCTATCTTTTCTATTTAGGGTCCACGTCGGATAATTGCAAATTTCAAATAAACGGGGATATTTGTCCTGAAACGGGGTCAGCCCATTGATCGGATCCTTCCACAATCTTATCGTGTTTCCATTTCAGCTTCAATCTTCCCGCCCATCATATAAATGTTTTTGATTTTGAGTAGGGCCTTCCAACAGTATGAGTCGAGAACTTGGGGAAACTTCAGAAGAGATGTGTTGGAGATACCGGCACGGACTATATCCCCGCCAAATCCCTTTCGTGTCTCAAGTTTCCACCACCACTTAACCATGAGATCGATGTTTTGCTTTCTAAGATCTTTAATACCCAAGCCCCTTTGTTTTTGGATCTACAGATCTTGTTCCACTTAACAAGATAATATCTCCTTTTTTGTTACACCCTTGCCGTAAGAATCTGCGCCTATGTTTATCTAGCCTCTCGATGAAGGTCTTGTTCATAAGCCACATAGACATATGGTAAAGCGAGAGGGTGACAACAATCAAGCAAAGTGTGTCTCCCTCCCATTGAGGCAGCGTTACCAATCCAAGCATCAAATTTCTTAAGGTACTTATCAACAATGAACTCCCAAATCAAGATTTAAGGTTGGCATAACTCACGTGCATCCCCAAATATTTAAGTGGGAAGTCGCCAACCTCACGCTTAAAGATTTCGAATATCTTTCTACCACATTATTATCTCCTCCCACAAGAAGGATCTCACTTTTCCGAAATTGACTTTAAGTCCCGACATCATTTCAAACATGTATAGCAAGAACTTCAGTTGATCGCTTTCTCCACATCGTCCTCAATACAAATGATCGTGTCGTCCGCATATTGCGTAATTGCCACCCCATCAGAATCAAATCGGCCGCCGCACCAACGATCAATTTACTTTTTTGGGCATTTTTAATCATCTTAGCTAGACATTCAACAGCTAGGTTAAAAGAAAGGGGAGTGCGGGTCACCCCGCCTCACCCCTTTTTGCTTTGAAAGTACGCCCAACATTACCGTTAAGCTTAATGCTAACAGTCCCATTACGCAGGATTTGATCAATCCAATTGCACCACTTATCATCAAACCTCGCATCCTGTGGCACTCCGAAGAAAGTCCCGCCACCTTGTCATATGCTTTCTCAAAGTCCAGCTTAAGAACTATTCCCACTCTCTTCTTAACATAGGTGTAATTAAGAAGCTCATGTAAGGACAGGACACCATCCATGATATTTCTCCCTTTAATGAAGGCGTTTTGGGTAGGGCTAATAAGTTTGTTAGCATATATAGCAACTCTACGATCCAGGACTTTCGTAATTAGCTTGTATGGGCATCTCAAAAGGCAAATAGGTCTGTACTGCTGAATCTTCTCAGCCCCGGAGATTTTTGGGAGAAGAGTGATCACCCCATAATTCAACCTTTCAACATCCAAAGTTCCTTGGTGGAAAGCTCCAAACAAGGCCATAATATCATCTTTGACTATGTCCCAGCACACCTGATAGAATTCAGCAGGAATGTTATCAGGCCCGGGGGCCCTATTGGGAGCCATATCAAATAGAGCCTCCTTCACCTCTTGCTCAGTAAACTCTCTACAAAGGTCTCTATTGTCATTGTCATCTAATCTCTCCTCAGGGGCCCAGATTTCGGGTCCAGATGAATCTGATTGCCGGAGCTGGCCCAAACAACTCTTTATAAAACTCGGTGGCATGGGCGACTGTGTTGTCTCAGTGCCTTCAATCAAGGTATCCCTACCTTGAGAGAGTGTATAGTGTTTTTCCGCTTTCTCCCATTGGCAATTTTGTGATAGTAGTCAGTGTTCAGGTCCCCTTTGAGCAGCCAGCGCTCATGGGACTGTTGGAGCCAAAAAATTTCCTCATTAACTAGGAGCTCATAAAGTTCGGTGTTGATATCCATCTTCCTACTGTACAAATCAGGGGGCAACATATTTTCTTCTTCCATTTCCTCAAGCATGGCGAGCTCCATACGAAGGTCCTCCTTCCTTTTCTTATCATGACCATACTTATCAGAGCCCCACCCTTTAAAGTATGTTTTAAATCTCTTCAGTTTGATATTTAGAATATCGATGGGATCCGAGGATGCAACCTTCCTCGCCCAAATCCTACTCACAGTAGGCAAGAATTTATCATCTTTGATCCAGGACAGGTTGAAACGGAATTCACGAGGTTTCGGGGCTTCGCGTCCTTCTTCCCCAGAGGACAACACCAAAGGATTATGATCAGAGATCTCACGAACTAATTTCTTTACAGATACTAAGGAAAGATATCTTCCCAAATGCTCGGACATGAGAATTGATCAAGCTTCTCCAGTGGGGTGATTCGGTTATTGGTCCACGATACTTCCCCCATCGATGTGGATCTCTAAGAGCCGAGTATTGATGATAGAATTGAACAAATCAGTGGCTTTGTTGTTCGACATCTTCTTATTTTTTTCTCCTGAGTGTCGAAGGATATTAAAATCCCCTCCTACTATGTAGGGAACGGTCATGCCACTGCAGCAGGAGGCAAGTTCGACTAGGAATTCATTCTTGAATTCATCATGCGCCGAACCATAGACTACTAACAACCCCCACTGAATCTTTTTTTGAATGTCATATAGTACCAGCTGCATAGTGTATTTGCCTTTATTACAAGAAACAATATCAAATTTATCTTTGCGAATACCGCACAGGATGCCTCCGGATTTTCCTACAGAAGGTACCCAATTCCACTGAAAGATGTCGAAGGGGTCGATTCTCCTAAGACATTTAGGAGTAAACTCTTTCTTCATCGTCTCTTGCAGACCCAGGAAATCTAGGGAATGATCACTAATCATGTCGAGAGGCAGTGGCCATTCCTTTCTTGCCCACCTCGGCAGCCCAAATGAGACCTCTCATTTGGAACGTTTCTTGTGGAATTTGGTCCGAGTAACCCTACCAGGGGACGGGGCAGGGTTACCTTTTAGATCCTCTTCGACAATCTCATTTTTCTGACTCCTAGTCACAGGCCTAGGAACCTTAACCACAGACCTACCATGTTTCTTCTTTTTAGGTTTAGCAGAGGATATGCGTTCATATATATGTTCTTCCTGGTCTAACCAGTCTAAACTGACAGGCGTTTCCTTACCCAGACCATTAGTTACAGTCAGAACATCTTGTTCAATGTCAGTATTTTTGATCAAATTTTTGTCATTTAATTCCTTTCGAGCACATTCAAGTTCTCTAATAATATCAACGACCGCAAAATCATCCGTAGGAATTTCCACCCCAATCAAATTTGCTCTCTCGATCAATTCATCATTGGAAAGTGCATCGAAAGAATTTTTGAAAGTAGGTGCATTGTTACCTTCCGTGTTCTTCTTGTCGGCCATTTTCCGCCCTGCCCTCCACCTTGTCCTGCATTCCGGACATGTTACGCTTCTTGAACCTCGGGGGCTTCAAAAGCGGGGGTGAGAATGATTTCTTCATGCTTTCGAAGATGGGAGTTGTACCACATAGCTGCTTGAAGTCTTCATCCTGGATCCACCTCACCAAGAACCTCCACAACTGAAAGGGGTTAGAAACAATCTGGCAGAAGCAACATGCATATTATGTGTGTCTATATTCACCGAATATCTTGCGCAGTGTCCTCCTTGATATCAGGTTTCCTGGGTACCATCCATAGTGAGGAGTCAACCACCCCTTCCCTCATTTTCTCCTCGATCTCTCTCTGAATAGATTCAATAAGCAGGGAACCATCTCCATCACTTTCAGCGGAAAAAGACTCTTCATTATCATCACAGTAGCGGCGCATGTGCCTTGCCACCACGATAGGAACCCCGGTATTGCCATGTCCAGCAGACTCAGTGCTGCACCCTCTCTCATGTTCAAGACGTTTCCTCTTGAGTCTGATCGACTTGGTCCCATCCACATCGATGGGATCCTCCTCTTCTGCATTACCAGGATTCTTGACCAAAATCTCCTCAACCTCATAGGTAAACTCAGAGAAACGTCCCGCCAAAGACACCCTCGTGATGAAAGCAGTGAAGATGGGCTATCGACCTACATCCAATCTTAGCTCGATGTAAGAAGGGCGATTAATTGTCGACATATCTACTTCCGAGTAATTCCAACCAACGCTCCCACATAAGCTACGGTTTATCACATCTCTTGTTGGGTGGAATCTACCAATCTTGACCCAAGCAATTTCAAGCAAACCCTCGAATCGATATCTTCGCACTGTGGAGAAAACTTAACACTCACCCCAAGACTTTTTCATTTTAATGTGTTCCACAAACAGAGCTCTCTCAACCTCTCTAGGGTTTGGCATTCTCATAACAAATTTTTGAGGAGCAAAGAATCTGGCAGAGCAACGCCAACCCTGACCAACATACACACTCAACTCATGTTCAATATCCTTGGTCAGAGCCGAACCATCAGTGATTGTTACAACAATATTGAAAATATTATCCTGCTCATCTGCTCTACACTAAAGTCGAGAATGTAAAAGAAGCCCCGCCCCTTACTCTGGAAAGCACACATCACAGGTGTGTGATCCTAGGGGAAGAACTCACTGCAAACAAACGACAGATGGCCCCTCTTTTTGCATCTCTCGCAGAACGCCTGCGGGCATCTAACAGTATAGTGCCCAGGCAGATGGCAGATCTGACAAGCATCACAGGAAGGAACAACGGTACCAGAGGAGGAGTACTCGCGATTACCAGTAGATGGATTGATCTTGTCGATGGTGTGATGATCTTTTTCACTTCTGGAATCTCCCCCTCGGATCTCTTGGCGATGGGGGGGAGCAGCCTGTTGCCCTCCGGCTGCACCCGGCTCCTGGGTGTCTTGCAGATCACAGCCTCCCCATCCCATCTGGATTGGCGGCTTCGTCACTGCAGTTGCCGGCCGCCTCCCACTTGTCGTTGGTGGTGGAGGAGCTCCCGATCTGCTTGCGCTTCGACGTGGGTATCGAATCCACGGCCGCGCCTGGCCGAACCGCCTGGCGCCACGCCTGACGGCCCGCACCGAACCCATCCCCTCTCATCTCCGCAGGAGGATTCTCTTTGGATCTCGCAGCAGGGTTCGCGAGCAATCTATCCGGTGGTTTCTCTTTAGCTCTAGCAGGAGGATTTGTGGGGGATCGAGAAGCAACTACTTGGGCAAAGGAGCGCAAATCACCATGGATTTTGCCTTCCCACCACTCGAAATTGGGACGAACCCTAGATCTGACGGGCGGGGGAGCGTTCCAGAAGTGAGCGAGCCCCTCGTCGAGATCCAAAATGGAGGCAGGGGTGGCTGTCGTGGTTTTTATACCCGCGGCGCCCCCAGAAACCCTATCTCCGCCGCATCCATGGCGGTCAGATCCGCCCTCGTCCACGTGCCGCGCATCCGCGCCATGGTGGATCGGTCGCGCCAGATCCCGCCCATCCGTCGACGTGTTCGACGGTGCGCGCTCGATCCACGCGGCGCTCCGTGCACCGCCGCCTCAAAGCAGCCATGCGGCGCGCGAGTTAGACCGGAGTCCTCGCGATCGCCGGCGTTCGTCGCAAACCCTAGCAAAATGGCAAGGAAACGCAACTATATCGCCAATATCAATCCATTCACCAGGCGAAGGCATCGGCATCCACAAGATGCCCCGCGTCAAGCAACACGATCCGGGGGCGTCTCACAGCGCAGCGAGCTCGCCGTCGAAGCGTGGACGCCCGTCGGCGGTCACCAGATCCGCCGCAAAACGGACTCTCCATCGTGCGTCGTTGGTCGCCGTGGAGGAGGAAGAGAAAGTATCGTGCGCCATCCTCTCTCGTTGGATATGAAAAATGTGCGGCAATCACTTTTCACGATTATGTTTTCACTGCGTGGGCCATGTGGGAACGCATGACACATGGCACATGGCTAGCTACAAGGTGGACTACGGGTCGTACGATCCCAACTGGATCAGCGGCTTATGTGCAGCCGGCTCGTATCAAAACGTTTCCCTAGAAAATGTCAGGTTAAAGGATTAAATACCGTCTTGTTGCATTAGTCTGTGAAAGTCGTTTCCCTAGGTTAAAGGATTAAATACCGTTTTGTTGCATTAGTTGTGAAAGTCGTTGTAATTTTTGAGCATCAGCAGACACAAGCGCTCATATACATTGAGCCGGCATATCATCTTAAGATTTACGAAGTCATCGTAGGCGCCTCATCGTTGACAGGAAAGTCTCCTCCCACTGAAAGCGCATCGCCGGAAATCCTGAAATAAATCCAGGAATAATGCGAGCATCAGGATTTGAACCCTGGTGGGTTGGGGAGACCACTGACCACTGTCCACAGGTTGGTTCGCAAAGTCGTTGTAATTTACAGTAACCTGTCAAGGATATTGTTCACATAAAATACAATAAAGAAACCAACAAATAGTTTATATTAGTTGCACCGCAGATACAGCACACTGGAATGCAAACCGAAAGTATGTTCACCATTAACCAAAAGTAAAGATGACACGCTACTCTCACTGTACATCAAGTTATGCAGAAGGCTGGTCAGGTTGGTGAACAGTGGAGCTGCTACCACTCTTGCGAGACATGCCCAAGTGCCCTGTCACAGTCCTCCCCATGAACTTCCCAGCTTTACCAAGGCCGCTGCCCACGGCACCAATACCAGAACCAACCAGACCAGCGCCAGCACCAATCCCTGAGCCCACGAGCCCAACACCCCCGGCAACGCCAGTGCCCACAAATCCAACACCTGAACCAACTAGTGATGCGGCGCCACCAAGTGCATCCATCGTGCTGCCAATTACCCCAGCCTCCTTCAGCCGCTTTCTCTCCTCTATTGCTTTCTTTTCCGACTCCAGGGCTTCCAGTTGTTCTTCCTTGGTAAATGGATGATACATGACCTGAAGACTCAAAATATTAGATGCATCATTTTGTCCAGAAATTTTACTGTGCAGTCAAACCACATCATTTTACTATCACGTGTTCACGCGATCAGGACTAAACAAGTCGGTGCTTATTTATGCATGACATATGCAGTTACTCATTAATTCACTATGATAGCAGACTTGAGAAAATCGAAGCTGGATAGCAATGTTTCAAACTACACATGCACAAGGATATGACTAGTAAACTAGCAAGAGAAATTGAATAGGATATGCTTGTAAGTTATATAACCATGCTAATAACAATCTCCAATTGTGTATGCTTTAACATCTATTATAAGATTCTCTAGCTTGAAGGCAACATTGGCAGAAACGGACAATAGAAAACCCACTCTAACCTTAAGATGTAATGATCCTCTATCCCTGTAGTCTTTAATCTTAAGTGAATCTACTGACTGCATAAGCTTCAGAGTGATTTCACTGGGAGTCTCGGGCACAATATTATTCACTGCTAATTTAGCCACACCTAGCCTCTTGTCTTGCTGAAGGTTGTCTTCATCATAAACCTGTACAAGCCAGAACAAACATATGTTACCCAGTAGTACTCAGAAACCAGCACAACAAACTGTAAAACTAACAGTGGTATGAACCCTTTGAACCAGAACGAGGTTGTAACTGTGCTCGATAAGGCATTAAATAGCCTGCGACTATATTCCAATCTAATCTTGGATTGCTGGTTAAGCCAGACTAACAAACTTGGCAACAAATCTCTATATAAAAGGGAATAACTAATTAAGAGATATATAAAGCATATCTCAGCCTTAGGCAGCAGGCGTGTGGCCCTCTCCTTGGTCAAGCGCTGGTACTTCTGGCCCCACATAACAAATAGCAAGACAAAAAAAGAGATATGAAGTTATGAACAACTTATGGTGCCAATGTACTTCTTGGGTTAATTAAGTAAAATTTTCATCCAAGCAAAATTCTCAAACGTTCAAACAAGAGGGGATAAACGAGATACTAGATGTAAAGTGCTAATTATTTTCAGAACAGGGGATGGTGTCAGCTAAGGTTCCTCACAATTTGCAGTTTACAGTTGAAAACTTTGGTTATATACAGTTCAAGGATGACTGATTGGTTATGACAGGAATAATACACACTAGTCTAAGGGAGTTGAACCGTGCAGACACCTGTAAATCAGCAAAATCCAAGACTAACTTTTGGTACAGTTATTTTTTCCATTTCAGTATATAATTTTGAAAATAGTTCTGTCTAAAACCTTTTAGATTTGGCTTAGTTCACAAAAATTGGCAGTAAAGCTGCAAGTTACAGCTTACAAGTATTACAGATCCAGCATTCATGCAAGAAAAATGTGTTCATGACTTTCTATCACTAGAGGATTTGTAACAAGCTTCCTACTTTTCAATGTCACAGATCACACATGCCCAGTTTCTTTGCTGAAAAGGCCTATCTCTGATTGATTTAAAGGAAGATGAAGACGTCTGAGCATTAGTTTGTAACTCAGAGACTTGATATGCGAGGAATTAATTACAACACCACCACATTGTACAATCAGTATCATGATTAGAGCTTCCTATAAAATTGTGGTAGAAGGAAACCAAATGTTTCTAAAAGTATATCTGGAGAAACCAACAGCAAATCTGTGCTCCTCACTTACATATAGACTTGAAACACTTATAATTAGTCTATTTGATTAAACAAAATGTATTGATTAGGGTACCGCTGTCGAGAGATTTTTGTTGGGTCGTAACAATGGTACTATAGTACATGAAATTTGTAACAATGGTACTAGAGTTAGTACATGAAATTTGTAGTCACGGGGATGTCGCGTTAGGATACCAGTAGATATAGAACACGGGTAAAGGGGGACAACTATTTACCCAGGTTCAGGCGCGCAAGGTGAGTAAAAGCCCTACTTCCTACCTTGCTCTTTCCTATATATGGAGAATATCGAGGATTACAATGTCGGCGGTTGCCCAGAGAGTTAGGGAAAGTCAGCGAGTTGTGGTGGTGATTTCGACAGAAAGCGCCTGAAATCTTCTACGTGATGTGTATGCTTAAACTAGGCCAAAAAAGAGAGGATTCCCTTCCTATGACCCCCCTGTTGCCCCTTATATAGCTCTGGTATGGATGACTCCATATCGGTGCGTAGGGCGTATAGGGATAGGAGCCGGAACTGTTGTTGGTTTACAACACGTATAGCCTTTTCTACATGGTAGAGAGTTTTCCTTTGATGTTGTGTACTTCGTTGGAAAGCCTCTTCCCTGGTCGGTGGTGCTTCTCCTTGGTGTGATAACCTATCTGTAGATTTAGTGGGGCCCATTGATACGACGTTGAGGTGCCCAGGCCATAAGTAATTCCAACGTAGATTTAGTGGGGTCCGCTTATACGACAAGCCCCCCATTAATATTCATAATGGAGCTTGGTTCGCAAGTGGGTCGACATAGCGTAGTCTTCTTTGTCTTTGTCCTCGATGGGTTCTGGAGTCTTCTGTTTGATATGTGTCGTTGGCGTGTAGTCAAACTTGACATTTAGTTGGGCAACAGGTCGTCGAATGATGACAATGTTGAACTTGATGCACATTGCAGGTCGGATGACGATAGTCGCTTGTTGCTTGTTGATCATTCTTAGTCAGATGTTACTTTTTACGCAATAGCTGCTTCTAATTGCCAGTTGCTACTTGTTTGTTGCGGATGCTGGATGAGGATTAGATCTTGGCCATGGTCGTGTACTTGGATGGAAAGTCTCTTCCATGCTCACCGGCGCTTCTCCTTGGTATGATAACCTATCTATAGATTTAGAAGGGGCTGTTGATACGGTGTTGAGGTGCCAGGTCATAGATAATTCCATTTATCATCGACAACCGTCAACCAAAAGTTTGACAATGAACAAAAGGCGGGTAATCCGTTCCCTTACGTTAGGACATGGTCCACGACACTAGAACTCTCGGTCTCATTACCAGATCCTTGACAATATAATTATAATTACTATTATACTATTACATCAAAATTATGCTAATAACATTTAAAGTCAGGACTTCTTCTAGCACTGACATAATGTTAAGGTTCATAAACTAGCCGGCTAGCCCTAAGACTAAAGTTACTGCATGAAAGGTGCACAATCTACTCATGAATCGAAGTCCTAGATGTTAACGTAGTTTCTCCCATCAACTTCTCATTTATATAACTATGTATATTTACTCTGCTAGATACGTTGGCCCATGAATCTCATGTCTGCAGTTGGCTAGGAGGATTTTACCCAACATGGATGGCAGCATAATCTCCGAATCGGTCCACCACCTCCTTCGACATAGGCATGGTGTCGGTATTATATGACTACTTTGTGCGTCATAGTTATGCAGAGGCCCGGTGTTGCTCATCATGCTTTTTATCCGCTTGATGCTACATTTTGAGTTAATAAAAGCGCCCTTTATCGAAAAGGTTGGCCCATGAATCTCTCCTTCCTCCATTCACAAATATAAGATGGTTTGGATATGTCAATATGGACTACATACGAACTGAAATGAGTGAACAAACACACTAAAACGTGTCTATATACATCAGATTCAGAAAAAGTTGACTGCGTACAATAGATCCAAAGTGGTCGGACCCTTCTCCGGACCCTGTGCAAGCAGGAGCTACATGCACCGGGCTGCCCTTTTTTTTATCCTGTACTCCATTTGTGACCGGATGGAGTACTTAAAAAGAACGCAATGTTCTGTCGTCCGCACGTCCTTTCATCCAACTCCTCACACCCTCCCCGCTACAATTTCTTTCCACCAATTTTTACCCCAAGATCCACCGATTTTTATCCCACGATCCATCATGCTCTCTTTCAAAGAAAATCAAAAGGCAATTACGGATCTTGCGCCAAAGAGAGAGGGCCAAAAACGGCACGCCTCCTGTTCTGCCAGACATCACGGCGCCCCCAACCTTCTCCGCCACACTGCCTTCCATCGGCGCAAGATCTACACTATGTGCCGCATCCCAATGGCCTCACCAGGCCGTCTCACCATGGCGTGTAATGCCCGATGGATTGAGGATCCGGAGGGGTGTAGGTGAGAAGAGAGAGGGAGCAGGTGACGAAGCACAAGAGGGTCAGACCATTGGGACTCTTAAGTAGCTACATGCCCTTGGGCCCTCGTAGGATATCATGGCCCAACTGGTGCCGTTGCACTAACCAGTGCACTTTGAGTCCGATGCAAGTGTTAGAAAGTATTAGTATTGGTCTAGGAGTCCTTATTGGACCATGTTTCCTTTCCTTGTGTAATGTATATATATGCCGCATCAGCTATGCAATAGAGATAAGTTGCATCATAACATAGTATCATGAGCCTAGGTTTAAGGGGGTTTTCGGGCGCCGCAACTCGCCCTCCCAATTCAATCATGCATGGCCGTTGGTCGTCGCTGCCTTATCTCTTGCTGCCGGCTGCTACTCCCGTCACCCCCATGCTTCTCCCCTTTGGTCGATGCACACCTACCAGATCGGGCCATCCCATTGACCTCCAGATCCGCCCTCTTCTGCTTTTTTGCCCAATTTTCTCCAGAATCGCGCTGTCGTACCTCAACTCACTATGTGCTCTGCCATCCCGCCGGCAGGCTTCCGCCATCCTGCGGTACTCCAGGTTGCCTTCCGCCGACACTTGTCCACGTCGGCTACCTTTCGCCGATCCGCCGGCCTCGCCAGGGCTGCACCCGCGCGGCTCTGGCTGCCTCTCGATCAAAGCTATCGCTCGGTCCGCCAGGTCTTGCACTTCCGCTTCGCATGTGCCTACTGGTCTGCTAGATCTGGCAGCTGGTTGGCCACCGCGCTGCTCGGCTTGGTCCGATCTGTTGCGTGTTGTTCATGTTGCTCCTCGCATTTACGATAAAGGGCACTTTATTACTTAAAAGGTTTAAGTATTACACCTGGCCTCTGCGTAACCAAGATGCACACAGCCAAATCAAGTCCAAACTCAGAAACTAAAAATGGCAAAATACAAGTAATCATGACAAGACTGTATGACGCCTAAACCATGGGAGGGCCAATCCTAAGATCATGTTGCCATCCATGTCGGGTAAAAGTATCCCTCGCCGTATTCTCCAAGCGTGTACACACTACCGTAAACAAGTCTCGATTCTCCACACATTGTAGAGACGACCCGAAACGGAGCATACCAATACATCTGTAGATAACCTGCATAAGAGAAGTGCTTTTATCGTTAAAAACCTTATCATTTCTCCTTGCATGCTGCTTGCTTCTCGTGTTGGCTCTTCCCTGTAGCTACTACCGCTGCTCACACCTGCTACTTGCGTTGCTAGGTCCTCATGTGCGGGTGCTCCTCTTTGCTGCTGCCCATCAGCATCTCATTGACACAGCTTTCTCTGTAGCTTCTCTTTTGCTTTCATGATGGCTTTTGCATCTTCGTCCCGTGTATGCTTCCTAGCTTTTTAGTTTTCTATCTTTTTCGTTGCTTCCACCAAATCCATTGATAATTTGTGTTTCTCATGCCATGCGAGTCCACCATACCTTTGTCCGTCAGCCTTTCTCTGGTCCTGGTCCTTTCTATACAACTTTTGCAGCCTACATGCCCTTATTGTTTTCAGTAGGCTTTTCATGGACTCCTTTTGCATTGATCTACGCCCATTGTCTTAGCCATCGAGCTTCTTTCGACGTCGGTTGTCGTGGGCTATGATTTTCTGCGCAATGCTTTACTCTCTTGATGTGCCATCTTCTTTTGACAACCCATCTTCTCTTCATACTTATCTTGTATCTTCTACCAATGTGGTGTCTTTCTCTCGATGTGGTGTCATTCTCTGATGTGCCTTCTCTTCGTTATCACCTTTGGCCTGACTCGACGGGTTTTGAAGACTCTTCATGCTACGACGACATTCTCAAGGCGTGGATTTGGATTATCATTTTTTTAGTATTACACCTCTTCAAATGCAATGTTGTTGCATACCCTTCGCATTTAAGAGGGGGGGGGGGGGGTTAGGAAGTATTAGAGACCTGATGACGCTCCCCCCCCCTTGCGACGCTGCTTCTTCCCAGATGACGACGTCTGGATAGCAATGGCGCAACACGTCGTAGTCCTACGTGGTGCCATCAGCGTGTAGAGTGGACCATTGGATGCAGAGCTGAGTGATCGCCGCGTCTCGCTTCTTCACCATGCGACGTTCCAGGATGATGGCGATCAGATCTAGCGGTGTGGTTGTCAGGTTTGGAATCTTGGGCAAGTCGGAGAAGACCGGTGAGTAGTTGGGGGTGAACGGCTTGAGCTACGAGCCATGGAAGACGGGGTGGATCCTGCTGTCTTGTGGGAGCTCCAGCTTGTAGGCAAGGGCGCTGACGCACTCAATGGCAATGAAGGGGCCAAAGTACTTGTACGTGAGCTTGCAGCAGGACTTGCTAGCGACAGAGACTTGGAACTACAGTAGAGCTTGAGGACTTGCTCGCCAACGTCAAAAATGTGCTCGTGGGATGTCGATCAGCCTGCTTCTTGAAACGGTCCTAGGCACGCTCAAGCTAGGCGCGCAGCATCTCGATGTGTGTGGCTCATCCAGTCGCCGTCATGAGTGTCGATTGGGCATTGGTCATTGAAGGAGAGTAAGTCACAAAAATTCGCCCTTGCCATAGAGAACTTTGAACGGTGAGCATTTGAGCGAAGAGTGGTGAGTCAACTTGTAGCAAGACTCCGCTGCGGAGAGCCATTTGCGCCACTGCTTCGGTCAATCTTAGATGGTGCATTGAGGCCAGGCCAGGCGAAGAGTTTGCGCACCTATTGGTAGGTCGCCGCGATCCCGGAGTGGCCTCCCACGACACAGTCATAGAGCGCCGAAATGAGCTTGGTTGGAGAGCTGTTTTGGCGCCGATCCAAAGCCGGTCACCTTGGTGAATGATTCCTTGACGCAACAAGCGGCCTTGGTCGTCAGGGCTTTGGATCGCCAGCTGGGCGAGGAGCTCTTTGTGTGTCGCGTCTGTTTCATAGGAGTTGTCGCATCTGTTTCATAGGAGTTGTCTACCTCCTGTAGCCATTGTGGTTGGCAGACGGAGAGCGCGTTGAGTGCGAGCTAGTGCCCCATGTGCGGAGCTGAAAGTGCAACTATCCCTAGGTGGTTTTGGTAATTCCTAACAACATATAGCTCATTGAGCTAACATTATTCCAAGATAAATATTTCAGGAAAAGCTCAATGGATGGCATGGCATGGATGAGAAAAGTGGGCCCCTCAAAATGCTAAGGACAAAAGGATTGGCTCAAGCTCAAAAGCTCAAGACTCTACATTTTATGTTTTAGTGATCCAAGATCACATTGAGTCTATAAAAAAAGCAATACTATCAAGGAGGGATGAGGTGTTGCTTAATGAGTTTCTTGCTCCACAATGCTTAGTGATATGCTCCAAAACCCTCAACTACTTTCCCACATCCACATATGACCTAAACCAAAAGTCAAACTCGGCCCTACCGATTCTTTCTACCCAGCGCCACCGAGTTCAGATGTCATAACCACTGCCACAAACCCTAGGCAAATCGGTCTCACCGATAGGGATCTCGGTCTCACCGAGATGGGATTGTAATCTCTCTGTTTCCCTTCAGAACGTTTGGTACCATCGAGATGAGCGATCGGTCCCACCGAGATTGCAATGTAAACTCCTGTTTCCTTTTGTAACATCTCGGTCCCAATCAAATGAGCGAATCGGTCCCACCGAGTATACGACCAACTCTCTGGTTAGCTTATTACCAAAATCGGTCTCACGAATTTGTGTGTCAGTCTCACCGAGATTACGTTATGCCCTAACCCTAACCATATCGGTCCCGCCGAGTTGCATATGTCGGTCCCATCGAAAATCCTAACGGTCACTAGATTTCTTTGAATCGGTCCGGCCAAGTTTATCAATTCGGTCCCACCGAGTTTGGCAAGTTGTGTGTAGCGGTTAGATTTTGTGTGGAGGCTATAAATACCCCTCCACCTCCTCTTCATTCGTGGAGAGAGCCATCGAACAAACCTACACTTCCAACTTCTTTGTTTACGAGAGAACCACCTACTCATGTGTTGAGGCCAAGATATTCCATTCCTACCATATGAATCTTGATCTCTAGCCTTTCCCAAGTTGCTTTCCACTCAAATCTTCTTTCCACCAAATCCAAATCACAGAGAGAGAGTTGAGTGTTGGGGAGACTATCATTTGAAGCACAAGAGCAAGGAGTTCATCATCAACACACCATTTGTTACTTCTTGGAGAGTGGTGTCTCCTAGATTGGCTAGGTGTCACTTGGGAGCCTCCGACAAGATTGTGGAGTTGAACCAAGGAGTTTGTAAGGGCAAGGAGATCGCCTACTTTGTGAAGATCTACCGCTAGTGAGGCAAGTCCTTCGTGGGCGACGGCCATGGTGGGATAGACAAGGTTGCTTCTTCGTGGACCCTTCGTGGGTGGAGCCCTCCGTGGACTCGCGCCCCGTTACCCTTCATGGGTTGAAGTCTCCATCAACGTGGATGTACGATAGCACCACCTATCGAAACCACAACAAAAACATCCGTGTCTCCAATTGCGTTTGAATCCTCCAATCCCTTCCCTTTACATTCTTGCAAGTTGCATGCTTTAATTTCCGCTGCTCATATACTCTTTGCATGCTTGCTTGAATTGTGTTAAGATTGCTTGACTTGTGCTAAGATAGCTAAAATCTGCCAAAGATTAAAATTGGGAAAAGGACAAGTTTTTATTTGGTCAAGTAGTCTAATCACCCCCCTCTAGACATACTTCGATCCTCTGAGAGCGCATTGGGCTATACCATTGTCCGTGCCCTTCTTTTACCGAAGTGTGAACTGAAGGCCGACAAGTTTCGGCATTACCTTGCGTTGGAGCTCCGTGTCCAACTGTTGGTAGCCCAGGGCACACGTGCTCTTGGGTTGGTGACGATTTCATTTCAAATGGCCCGTGCTAGAGATAGGCTCGCCATTTGTTCACGGCAAGAAATTCGTTTTCGTAGGTCGATAGCTTCTGGTTCCTGATGCCCAATGCCTTGCTCATGTAAGCCACAGGGTGACCGTCCTGCATGAGCACCGCGCCCATGCCCGTGTCACAGGCGTCCGTCTCGATGGCAAACGGCTGGGAGAAGTCCAACAGAGGGAGCATGGGCGTCCGAGCCGTGGCTTGCTTAAGGAGATCAAACGTCTCTTGGGTTCGCTCGTCCCAATTGAAGCCCTTCTTGGCCAGGAGGTGAGTAAGGACACCATAGCTGGGGACGAATTTCCGATAGTACCCAGTGAGCCCAAGTAAACCCGAAGCTCCGTGGCGGTGGTTGGTGTTGAAGTGGCGGTGGTTGGTGTTGAAGTGCATATATGGATTGCCTAGCCCTTTCCATCAGTTCAGGCTTTTGGTTGTGTTGGCTAGTGTATGAAGCTTAACATGGTATCAGAGCTAATCTTGGCTTCCGCAATTTATCCAAAATTTGAGTTCCCCCTTTGTGTCCACATATAGGCCTCTTGAGCCACACCTCTCTGTCTATCCACGTGTTGACTTTCCGCGTCACACGTGAGAGAGGGTGTTGAAGTGTATATGTGGATTGCCTTAGCCCTTTCCATCAGTTTGGGTTGTTGGTTGCGTTGGCTAGTGCATGAAGCTTCAGTTGGTATGGGCCAGGCATGCATTGCACTGGTCTTGCTGGCGACTCCATCCTTGGAGATCACATGGCCCAAGTAGTCGATGCTCCGCTATGCAAAAGAGCACATGGAGGCCTTGACGAACAGTTCCTGCTACAGAGAATGGAGAGCACCATGCTAAAGTATTGCTCATGCTCCTGCAGGTCAGTGTTGAAGACGAGGATGTCGTCGAGAAATATGATGACAAACTTACGGATAAACTTGGCAAAAAAAGGTCAATGCTGAAGATGAGGATGTTGTCGAGAAATATGATGACAAGCTTACGGATAAACTTGGTGAAGATGGTGTTCATGAAGCGATGGAACGTTGCCGACGCGTTGGTGAGGCCGAAAGGCATCACCCTAAAG
The DNA here is from genome assembly GCA_021437245.1 of Aegilops speltoides. NCBI lineage: Eukaryota > Viridiplantae > Streptophyta > Magnoliopsida > Poales > Poaceae > Aegilops > Aegilops speltoides. Next base: position 241,532,702 of record CM038142.1, read on the forward strand.
TGGAAATGGCCATGATGGGTTTTGAAAGTCATCCTCTCCTCGTCCTCGGCACGCATGCGAATTTGGTGGTAGCCCGCACAAAGGGGTCTACCTAGGAAACATAAGATGTACCCGCAAGCTCGTCGTGGAGTTCGTCGATGACCAGAAGAGGAAATTTGTTCTTGATGGTGATCTTGTTGAGGTGGCGAAAGTCGATGCAGAATCTCCAACTACCGTCTTTCTTCTTGACCAGCAGAACAGGAGCAGCATACGGGCTCATATTGTGCATGATCACACCAGACTGGAGCAAGTCTTGAACTTGCTTCTCGATCTCTTCCTTTTGAGCAGGCGAGTATCGATAGGGCCCAGTGTTGATTGGGGGCGTGCCTGGCTCGAGGTTGATCCCGTGAACATGCTGGCGTCGTAGTGGCAGTCCAGATGGCTCGGCAAACACATCTTCAAAGTCCTCGAGTAGCTTCTGAATGATCGTCGGCACAGGCTTAGCGACGTCCGCGTTAGGTGGAGCGACAGTCACCACTGCCACGATCCATATGTCATTCGCCGCTTCCATGCGATGCAACTCATAGGCGTCAAGCTCCGAGATGAGTGGGAGATTGGTTGTCCGGACGCCTTGTAACTAAACCATGTTTCCCTCGGCAACGAACACGATAGTCTCCTCGAGCCAGTGACAATTCATGGGGCGCTGCTCAGAACGCACACCACGTGAGCCCCCGATGTGTTTACCGAAATGCTTGGAGCCACATCGCGGCCAAGCCATCCATGTACAACGTCGCGATGGTGACCCAGTTGTGTGGCGGCACCTAGTAGAGCTCAAAGTAGGAGACGCATCGCTCGAGCCAGATGCGCGGGCATCGCCATCGAACCACGGAAAGTCATGCTTCAGCAGTTTGGTGAAGTGGGGCGCTGGGTCATGGTCTTGGTGCACCCTCGAGAGCAGTGGCGGCTTGCGGTTGACGAGGCACGCAAAACGTAGTTGTGATGCCCTGCCGGTATAGAGCGGCGATGCGTGAGCCGTGGCTGGTGGTGTAACCGTCGGATCGGTGATGGTTGTGGCACCGGGTGGGTGACATGGCACCCGCAGTTGCTGCTGCTGCAGAATTGATGGTGGGAGTGGACTTGCACACCTCGTCGACATCCACTTGGGTGAGGTTGATCTGTTTGGCGAGATTTTTGAGCTCGTGAGAAAACTGCTTGTTGTAAGTGAGCTGAGCCTCGACGCGTTGGTCAGCGGTGGTTTGATTCGCGTCAAGGGACGGATGACGGTTTCAAGCAGCATCTTCATCAGGTCAGTGGTTTCCGCCATGGCCCAGAAGACGTGGCGGCTCTGAGCGAACGGTTTGGATGGCGGAGTTGTCGTCTTGTTCCGACCTAAATCGAACCCCATGCAGGATTTCAAGCGATTCACCGAGATGAACCGCACTTAACACGGTAGATGTTACCGACTGGTCAAGACAATTTGAGAGCGGCGGCAGCGATCAGAGGTAGAAGAAAAAAAATTGGACGGCTATGTAATGCCTGATGGATTGGGGATCGAGAGGAGGGGACTGGGTGAGAAGGGAGAGGGAGCAAGTGAGGAAGCACGAGAGGGTGAGAGCGAGTAGCCGCAACTTTCTTATTGGTAAAACCTTAACTGTGGTCTCACGCACACTTAAGTAGCTACATGCCCTTGGGCCCTCGCTGGATTACATGGCCCATGGCCCAACTCGTGCGCTGCACTAGCCAATAAGTCCAATGTAGGTTCAGTTTTAGAGACCTGAACTACAGATGTAGCAGGACGCTCCCCGATGGCCTGCACTGCGATGGTGATGGTTCAATCCCTTCGTCTTGGATGCACAACAGGCTCGTCCACCTGCGCCTCCCACCTCATCACCCTCAAAGCCTGTGCCCCAAGGCAACTAATGTTGTTGCGGGGGGCACGCGTGGAGGTCAAATGGTAAGGCAGCGCATGCAGCCAACAGCCTGAGCTCGCCGGAAAGGCTGCTACTCGTTCAACAAGCTTGTGGTGCTCAATGAGAATGGCAGAAGCGGAGAGATTACGCGTGTGGTTGTGTGCCGTGTGCCATGGCTTCGCGTCCGACTACTCAGTCCTCACTCGTGTTCCTCCAAGGTTTGTTGGAGCTCATCTATATTGTTCACTCAGAAATCTATTTGTCATTGACGCCATGCATGTGTATAACTGTGTATCATATTAAATATTGATCTAAGCCTAATTCAAAGCATATGAAAAAGGTAGGTGTGTCAAATAAATTTCTCCTAGAGGATTAATAACAACTCTGGAATAAGCGGGTGTGGCATATGATGACATATGAGACATGACACTCATTGCTGCTATACAACGCTCAACTTGCCATTATAATGTGTAAATCCAATTCAGTTCTCTGTGTAAAATAATTAACTTGGTACCAAGAGAGTTGAGGTGTGTGTAAAATCATAATATAGTTTGTACCATATCTGGCGAAGCAGCATAACTAAGTTAACCGTGATGGCAAATAAACTAATAATTGTCAATGTTATTACTGACCAAGTTGCCCTTCATGTAAGTCTTAAAAACACTCAATATTTGGGTGTAAAAAAATTGCATTAATATTATTTTGTTGCCCGTAGCAAAGCACAGGCATTTAGCTAGTGAATATCTTAGTCGTGTTGCACTTGAGAGGGGCCTTGTTGTGCCAAATAGCATCAGCCAAGCTACATCGTGTTGCATCCGCGAAATACATATTGTAAACAGATTTGGTTGAGAACGACCCATTATTTTCCCGGGAAATACAATGCAGTCGCATCTTCAAAGGATGAGGGGAGGGACAACGTAGAATTACCTCAAAAATGACAGATTGGGTTTCCTTGTCTTCAACAATCAGTTCAAATGTTTCATTCCATTCAGGATTTAGGTTGTCATCTATGACTTTTGTTTTGACCTTGAACATGGGACGCACATACAGGGTCACGTAGGGATCAGATTTACCAATCAACTCCTTATTCTTCAGAGATGTTGCTTTTACTACAGTAACAGAAAGTTTTCCCTCAGGTTTAAGCTCCAGCTCACTGCAGAGAAAATAAGTACAACAGTGGAAAATCAAAGAGTTAAAACTCAGTAAATGCCAACAGGATCTTAGATGTATACTACCTCCGTTTCTAAATATTTGTCTTTCTAGACATTTCAACAAGTGACTACATACGGAGCAAAATGAGTGAATCTACACTCTAAAATATGTCTATATACATCCGTATGTGGTAGTCCATTTGAAATCTCTAAAAAGAAAAATATTTAGGAACGGAGGGAGTACAAGGAAAGCTTCAAAAGAAATATGCACAAAGGAGAACAATCAGAAATCCTTATAAGCTAGTCAAAGAAATCAAACCAAGAAATTATGTACTTGTGTCGAAATGTGTGTGCATAAAATGTTTTGCCGTAAAAAATACATGTTGGATTGCGCAAAGAATATCTAGAGATGAAGAACAGCAAAGGCATTGCTGGGCCCCAGGCAGCCCAGGCCATGGCTCGGGACGTAGAAAAAATTCCTTGCCTATATTTTAGATGATACCACGTTTGGCCCTGGGCGCGGCCCGTTACCTTGCCTTGGCTGGGCCTTAAGCAGTCAGTCCCTGGTGTCCACAATTCCTGGCTACGCCGTTGAAGAACAGTACTAGTGTCTATTACAGGGGGGTGCATTTGAATGAGAACGCCAGATGAAATGATGGTCCAAAATAAAATTTTAAGAACTTCATGGCTGTTGCCCAATCAAACTTACTGGATGGTAGCATGCTAAAATATGGCCACACACACACTGGATCGACTGAATAACAAATTCAGACTACTTCCTTCCCATTAACAAATTATTATAACTTGCTTGGATAGTTATATCTCCTTTTTAATGTAGTCCTTCTACTTCCGCTAATAACATTTTTCCGATAAAGAGTTCTCTATTAATATAGAGAAGACACCAATTACACCCGGCCTCTACAACAACATGATATCAAGAGCAAGGACATGCAAGCGCCACCGTTGCATGATATCAAGACATTGAGGATGCACACAGCCAAATTATTACAAAAAAGAGGGGGGGAGGGGGGGGGATGAGCAATGGTGATCCACGACAAGCAGCAACATCGACCATCCCTTGACAACACATAGACTGAGAATAGTTCTCACAAAAGGAACGGTTCCTTCCGGTAAGGGAACAACATGCAAGCGCCGCCGTTGCCGAATCCAACCATTTAAGGCTAGATAATGGGTTTTCACCTTGAAGATCAAGTCTGATCAAACTCCGAACAATGCCTTCAACAAGGGAACGGCGGAGAAACACTGCAAATGCCAGGTACAAGCAATTATGGCCTGTTTGGCTACCAGCACCACTTTCTCGTCTCCGGTGAGCCTGGCTGAGTTGGCCTGGCGGTGAATACAGGGTAAAAACCATGTTGTGCAGATTGTTTGGTTACCTGCATCCTCCTCAGCCAGGCTGAGAAGAAATACACAAGATTGTTTGGTCACAAGCATTTTCTCCTCAGATGCAACACGCTGCTGTTTGGTTACGCACGCACAGATGATTAATCTCACCTCTTATCCACGTGGTGAACGTACCTAGAGCAGAAACGGGGTGCTGAAGAAAGAAAAGAAGGCCAGAAGGTGGCAGCCCTCGGATGCTCATCCAACGTTCATGAAACCGACTGGGCGCGAATCATTTTTCAGCCCACTGACGCCCAGGTGTGACACGGATGCACAGTCAGTAGGGAGATATAGATCTACCCATCTACGACCATCGAAACAGAAAACGTACAACAGGAAAGTCGTGTGAAACGGCAAGATGAAGCTAGTGGTCAAAGGAAATTTCAAACAGTCGACCGGGTGCAAAGATTTTGCCAAAATTCATTGGTTTTCATAACATGCCCACATGAACACGATTGTGTGGTATAATAGGATAGATCTACTCGTCTACAATCATCAAAACATAAAACATGCTACACGAAAGTCGTGTGAAACAGCAAGATGAAGCTAGTGGTCAAAGGGAATTCAAACGGTCGACCGGATGCGAACATTTTGCCAAAATTTGTCTAAAAACCTCCAAACACTAGCATGAAATTCAAGATATACAGTCCTTGAAATTAGGAACTGATCGTCTGAATGGAACTACAACGTCGATGTGCATCTTTTTCGCGTAGAGCTTATTTCGAATCGAAGCACCATTGTGCAGATCAGAAGGTATCATGTCAAGGTGATTAGGGAGGTGAGTGAAACAAAAACACGTGCGTTTGCACGTACAGGCTAGCACGGCCAGAGCCACCACGTGCGCTCGAGCTGCATCGCTCGGGCCTGGCTCACTGGCAGAGCAGATCGACTAGGTGCAATGTCCACTTCTTTGGTTCAGTTGATGTCATACATCTCAGGCAATTCTCAATGCACTGATTTATTCGTTCAGTTCGGAGGCATCTGAAGCGCAAACTGTTTGGTTTTCTCCTATTCAATAGCCAAACGCTTGCGAAGTTCTTCAGTGAGAGGCCTAGTGGTGGTGTCCTGCTTCGGCTCTTCGGTTAATGTTTGAGGAGCTTCAGTCGCTGGAGCCTTCTGATTTTGACCCGGTGGCACTGAAGGGGAGGCTCGATTCGGTACAAAACTCTTGAGCACATCGGCCATAGTTGCCAACTGTTGATTCAGGACAAAGATGGCGGCATGGACATCCTTGCGCAGATCCTCCATATCACCTTTAAGTTCGGTGTGTCTTCTCGATTTTGCAACACATCACCGTTCATAGCAAGCAAATCAGGTATGTCACCTTCATCCACGCACGTCTTCGCGCGCCCCATCCTGATCCCGGAGTGTCAGAGGCATTTTACAACCAGTTGCAGAAACCCGATCTGAAGTTCTGGACCCTTCCGGCGCCGATGAATCTCGCCGCCGCTGTGCAACACCACCCGCTGTAGGACCAGGGATTTTAGCACCGAAACGATGTGTCCCGGCAACCAGTCCTGCACCACGAGCTGTTGCCGAATGGGTCTACCGCCGCCCGCACCCCTACCAACCCCGCCGCCGCGACGCCATACCCCACCGCCGCAAGAGAGGGTGCGGACGGTGGGAAATTACTTGCCTCACGCAGAACACTACGCCACCAAGGAGCGACCAGGCTCATGATACCAATTGTCACGCCCCATAACCAGATCGAGGTCGACTTGGGGGAAAGCTAGGATTTGTAACTTGAGCACGAGAGTATAAGCATCAAATGGTATATGTTATATTAGCTGTAAAGTGTTTGGTAGAAAGAATTCTCAGAAATGGCATACGGTTACAAAGGAGAGGGCTGGCTTAAGTAGCTCAGCTGGCATGGGAGAAAGTAAATAGTGACGACAAGGTGAAAGGATACAATAAAGGTAAATAACGATTCGGTAGATGCGAGCAGGGCGAGCCATCAGATCTTATCGCGTTCTTCAATCCTAGCCGTCCACTTACTGAAGATTAGAACACCAACTGAAAGTCTTGCAGCCTGACACCCTCCGCCCCCCTTCAACCGCGGGGCTTAACCCGGAAGCTGCCTCTGGAGGTGGCAAGGAGAGGAGATGAGGAGGGGGCGGCGGCTGCCATCTAGGGTTTGCCCCCCAAGTCACCTGGGGGGGGGGGGGCGACTATCCTAAGATCCCTGATCCCTCCCTCATTCAGAGGTACAGGGGTCTCTGTCTGGCTCACCTCTGTCTTGTCTTTCTCCAACCATGGTTCATAACAGAACTAAGGTTCATACGATACATGCCACTGCAAACTACCTGCCTATAAATATGTCACCTCCCACTGCAAAGCAGTTAGTTTTACACAACCTTGCAGTCGCAATTTCATCCACATGATTTTCCAGTGGCACACACACAGTGTAGACGGGGAGCAGGGATCCATTGACCTTCGCAGCAGTGAAATGAAGAAAACTCACCTTGTATCAACATTGACGCCAAGTGGAACAACAAGCCTGTGTGGCCACTGGAGCATGTCATTGACAATTGAATTGACAGTATCCTAATTGAACGAAGAAGAATCAGTTCTAACGTAATTTGTTAGCAGAATCTCAATGTTTAAAAAAAATCAAGTCATCTTACATCAATCATATCAGAAAGTCCTGGAATAGCAGTCAGACTACCCCCAACAGCCTTCAATGTGTACTGTATTTTAGGCTCTGGCTGAAGCACAAAGAAACCCAATAAACGATTATACAGGAAATGCGCATCTTTGATAATGCAAAAGGTTCCACGCATCAGGAATTTATAATTTTTCTTGTGAAATGTGGTCGACACAAATATTACATCTAAAAACCTTTCAACTATAGCAGGAGCTTCATAGCATGAATCTGCGTTACCAAATTGTCTCATGGAAATGCCACCAGGATCAACACATAAGACTGGTGGTACCAAAGTTGCCATACAAAAACTGGCAGTGTCTAAACAGCTACCATGATATACTGCAAGAAATAGGTTCTCTTTGTGGGTTAAATGTTTTTTTTACCAGGGTGGGTCAAATGTTAAAGCCTTCCCAGGTTAAACTGACATGATATTCTATGTTTTGGATCCATTCTGAGGTAAGCACTGGGACTATTGCTGCAGGGGAAACAAACTACTACCAATAAGTGCAAGGAAATGAAGCAAATAAATCTTCTCGAAGTAATTCCAATTTTACGTCATCTTAATTACAAAGCAGTCCACAGTTAATAAAAGAGTAGACACTCTGCTTTAGTTGTCCAGTGTGTAAGTTGAAAACTCATCTCAGTTAACATTATACTCTTTTTCTTCCTATCTTCAATTCAAAATCAGATGTTCTCTTGTGCGAAGCTACGAATAAAAATATACTGAAGAAATTGCCAGTTTTTGTATATTTTTCTCACACAAAAACTGCTTAGTAGTAGATACATACCTCTGCGAGGAGAGCAACAACAACAGCAGAGATGCAGGGAATCTCTTCTGATAGTTGAAATACGACACGAACAACGGTAAAGACCTGGAGATCCTTGAGCTGAGAGATGGTTCACAAAAAAATATAATTAATAAGAACTCACTCCTACAAGGTTAACCACAGTAAAGACAGAGAAACAGTCAAAACCTGAATAGGCAGTGATGCAACTCGAGCATCAACAGCAAGGATTATGCTTGGATCACCACCCCAACGGAAATCTATATCCATTATGATTTGGCCTGGCTGAAGATTTTGGATACGGATGCCTTCACGAAAAATAACAATGCATGATATCTTTCAGTCATACTTATTTAGTACAGAAGCAACAAGATTAAAATTTAGCTTAGCGTGGTATGAGTAAACATGGAACATGAACTCATATAAATATAAGCATGAAAGAAAAATAAGGTCATTAACATCACAACTGGCCGGAATCAGAGTAATAATCTCAACTCAAGAACAACTAAAAATTACTCCCTCCATTCCACAATGTGCCTATAGATTTTTCTGAAAGTCAAACTTTGTCAATTTTGACCAAGTGTATAGAGAAAACTCTCTATACCTACAATACCAAACATGTACATTCTGAAAATATAACTTAGGATATATCCAATGATGTGCATTTGGTATTCTAGATGTACCTATTTTTCTCCATAAATATGGTCGAAGTTTGTAATGTTTGACTTTTGAAAGAATCTATAGGCACTACATTGTGGAACAGAGGGAGCACATCCCAAATGCACTAGTATCTCATACCAAGGTTTCTTAACATGGTCCCTCTTACCTCCTCATTTCACATGAGAGGCAAGAGTATATAACAGATCTGAGCCGTTGATTCCATTAAGTAGTGCCCCCGCAAAAAAAAAGATTCCATTAAGTAGTGGGTCTGAGTAACTCTTACCTTCTTACCTCCCATGTGAAAAGAGGAGGTAAGAGGGACCATGTTAAAATTGCTCATACCAAGGTAACATTTTTCTTTGCTGGCCATAAGATAAGACGGGTGGAACAGCATTCTTGGTTCAGGGCCTAGCGCAGCAGGTATGGAGGGGGGGCAGTTCCTTAGTGGATAGGGGACAAGCATCTATCTTGGCAAGAGTGAACTCAAGAGATTGCAAGAGATTGCAGAGAGATTTGACGTAAGAAATGCGGTTGGTATATTTGATGAGTTTAATCATTTGAGGCAAAGAGGAAGCCTACAAGAGTACAAGTTGCGCAGAATTGCCTGAATTGCAGGCTGCCATCTTGAGGTACAAACCTTATTACGACGGCTGTTAAATTATATACCATGCATAGATGTTAGGCAATCTCTCACCTTACCTCTCTAGCCCATTCTGTTAATATTCGATTGTTGTGATTGACTATTCTTGCCTTGCAAGGCACCTTGTACAAGCTATACAAACATACGAGAGCTGGACGCCCCAAATCCCTTCTCCTTTGCATGGTATCGGCTGCAGACTGATCCTACCTCCAGCTATACCTCTCCCGATCCAATCTCCCATGACCACCATGAACACCTCAGACGACTCACTCTGCATGTAGAAACCGTTCCGTTTGGGTGGATCTCATGCCGCTGCAGCACCCCGACTGGCTAGTGGATCTCACGCCGCCGCAGCCTAGCCTCCCCCATTCCCCTTTGGTTCCTCGCCGCCGCCAGAGATTGGTGCCAGAAGCAAGCCCGGGCCGCAGCCAAGGAAGGTGGTGATGGGGAGCATGTTGTGCGCTTGGGGGTAGGCTCCTGGATCAATTGGGGCACTGCTTGGCTCGGCGGGTGGTGCCTGATCTAGATCAAGACACCTCCATTCCTTCCCCTGCTCTGGTGTGCTTCGTATGGATCTGGGGCGCAAGACTTGCCAGTCCTCGATGCGAATGTTGCTGGATGTGGGGATTCAGATCGGGAGAAATCCCTAGCCGGCTCTGGTCAGCCGCGACGGCGGCCACATCCAAGGGCGCTGTTTTTCTCCATGGAGACGTTCGTCAAATCTGCTACTACCTCCATCCCATTATTTGTCTCCCAGGTGAAAGCCCTAACTGCGGCGGGCAGTGACGGCGCCTTCGGGGTCGTTCCCTTCTTGAAGCCGCCTTGGGAGATAGGTTGCTGGTGGACACCATTGGGTTGGCGTTGGTGGCGATCTGGATCAGGTGGTGGTGCGGTGTGGCATCTACCGCGCCACTGACGCGGTCTGGATGGCATGGCGCAGCGGGGTCTCGATGATGGACGTGTGTTGATGGACGCGCGCAAGGTCGTGGCGTTGTTTGTTGTCGTGGTGCCGTCGACGGCAGTTGGGCTTGGCAAGGTTAATGCGTTGATCTTTCCAGAAATTGGGACGGCAAAAGATGGAGCGTGCGCGTATGGTGCACGCTGAGGGTCGGCTAGCATGGTTGGTGATCTCTGCTCTCCGTGGGGCGGCTTGGTGAGGCCACCAGATTAGATGGTGCGTGGTTAAGGCACATCATCAAACTAGTAGGTGTAGTGACTTTGATCGCCAGGAAGGTGGCTTTGGGTTGATCCATGTATTTATTTTGTCAGACTTTGTTGAATAATACAATAAAGATGGTTGTGTGCATCGCTCAATGCAGAGGCTGGGGGTTATCCTCCTTTTCGAAAAGAAAAACCATGAACACCTCATTTGCCATGGGTGTGCTGTCCTCACACGCCTGGCTCTACGCAACGATCGCGGCACTCTCCTCCGCCATGGCCCCGGCTACATCGCCGGCCTCACTCGCCGTCAATGTCCCCGACATCCTCTACCTCGAGGCCTCCACTTCTCGAAGTGGAGCATGCTCATCAACGTCCTTTTCGGCAAGTACGAGCTCACCAGTCATGTCTATGACGACACCCTGGTTGCCGAACTTCTCCAAGGTTGTATGGCCCCATCATCGAGGATGTCTTCGACATCATCATGGTGGAGAACCAACCGCCCATGAGGCATAGACGCTCATCCACAACCTCTTCCTCAATAAACCAGATGACCCACGCCTTCTAAGTCGAGGCGGAGTTGTGTGTTCTCACCCAAGGCAATCTCACCATCACCGCCTAGTGTCATCTCCTTAAGTCATTTTATGAAACACTTCGAGACGTCAGGCAACCCATGATTGACCAGGCGCTTGTGCTGGCCTACCTATGTGGCCTCAACTCACGCTTTGCTGACATCTCGAACCTTGTCACCGTTTCGGTTCCCTTCCCTACCTTCATGCAAACCAGGTCACTCCTACTACGAGAGACACAGCTCCTCCACACTGGCTAGTCGGCACCACAAACAGCTCTCTACGCCAACTATGAGCATGGCGCCATTAGCGACTACAACAGCGAACGGAACTCCAGCATCGAAACCACCTTAAGAAAAAGACTACTGACAACGACAACTTATGTGGCAACGGTGGTGACCGCACCCCAGCAGCAGCAGCCAATGCAACACTGACTCGCGCACCTCCTAGGTGGGTGTCAGCCCCTAGCTCAACGGTTGAGGTCGGCACAACCTCCCAAGGTATGTACACTGAGATGTTCAGCTGACAGCCGTAGATAAGCTCACTTCCTTTTCTCCTTTCTCCCCTCATGATCTCATCTCCTCCAATCCTCCCCTCCAGATGGATCCTTCTACTCAACCTACCAACCTAAGGGCACCATTGTGGAGCCATGTTACAGTTATAGAGAAATCAGTTGTTGTTCCTAGCTTCTATACACTTTTTTGGGAATTAAGAAAATAGTAAAACATATCCCTGTATTGGCGCTTTTCCAAAATGGTGAATTTACGTGTCCATATCGGCCCAATATTGATACATGTATCTGTATCGGTGCATTCTAGATACTAGAGAATTCGAAAAACAAAACATGAGACCTTCGATCTTTGGCGAGACATTTCCAAGAGAGAATTTGTTGAACTTCAGAGATTTTATTCCTGGAGGTCGATAATCATCTAGCAGTGGTTCAACAGATTCCTTAACAACTGCAGTTGCAGCCTAAACCAAAAGAGAAATATAGTTAGTAGTACACACATGGCATATAGACATTACTGTAGAATAAAAAACAGAAAAAAAAACTTAGGTGCACAGGAATACGGGGTTGTATTAAAACAAAGAATACAACCATTCGTCTTGATCAACACATTCATGCTATTTACCAGTGGCCAGAAGGAAACGGCTTAGGACACCATTTCACTTTGTGGAAACTATAAATAATTTGAAGTGTATTATTTTGATAGTATCCATACATACAAATATGATAACTGGTGTGACCAGCACCAAAGTTGAATCTCCAAACAACATTTAATAGGCTCTTAATAGCACAGAAGGTGCTATGTTCATGACCGTGATCATCAAGTCTAGGATCCAAAGATTGAATAAAGAAGGGATACTCCAAATGCCAAAATCATTTTGTTACACTCAGTAAATCTTCGCGGTGCAGCAACAAAAGTGAGAGAAAATTTCAAGCTGTTTTGTGGTAGTAATAGGAAGTTAGCAACATAATCAACATAACCAAAAAGAATATCGAACATACCCCATGAAATGCCAGGACTGGAATGCACAGAAAATTAAAGAACAACCGATCTATAGTTCAACAGCTTCCTGAAACAGCATACACTAAGGGACCGAAATTGCTATAAAGGGACACCACATGTCCGTTACTAGCAAGCAGGATTTTCCAATTGGCAAAGTATTTTATCATTTATGTTACTCTAAAAGCCAAAAGAAAATCTTACTTGTGAAACAAAAGGCCAAAGTTTGCTGAGATGCTTGTTCAGCCATTTCACCTGTGGGGACAAAAAATGTAGGCAGAATATTCATTGGTCATGTTGAGAAATGAAGTAAGCATGAACAGTTTCTCATAAACTCGCTGCGTGTACAAAATATACTAAGCAGAAGATGGTAGAAGCTCCACCTCACAGAATGTCCTCGTCTTTAGGCAAATTCAAACCAACAATTCTTGAGCTTTAAAATATTACCCCTTCATGTAATTACTGCATGTTAGCCTATCATGGCATTATTACTTTATTAAAAGTCTTTCTATTTGGGCATCAGTGAGTGAGTCAGTGAGACGATCTAGCTGTCGATCCAGATACTTTTGATGTAAGATCCTTACGTTCCTTCTTTTTCTCCTCTTCTCGAGCTCCATCAAGAGATTTGATCATGTTCACTAGACGGATTTATTAGTGCCCTCATGGAGGCAGTAGCAAGGTCGGTTGTAGGCATGGAGGCAGTAGCAAGGTGGGTTGTAGGCATGGAGGCACAGCGCACCATCAGCCACAGGCGGCAAGTGATGATGGCCTAAGAAAGGAGTGAATATTTGAGTGGGAAGGGCAGCACCGGCATGTGTAGGCATTGTACGAGACGTGGTATGGTAGTGCAAGGAGGCGGTGCGGTGCGGACAAGGTTTTTGTGCCGCAGAGTCACGTCGAATCACGATGCCTCCAGCTCAGTGATTAGCCTGATCTTGTCGGTGATTAGTCACCATTAATCGCCTGGTCACAGCCTTTTGCTGCACCGGCTCGGCGATTAGTCCGCATCTAGTGGGCGAGTAAAAAAGCTTGGGTGTGCACTCAGTCCTAGGTGGTGGGAGAGTTCTATGCAAATGCACAGAAGAGAAAGGGGGAGTGGTGAGGTGGGAGGACGATGATGCCTCGGGGGGAGAAGATGGCCAAGGGATTGAAGAGGACTCAGAAGAGAAGGAGATCCAAAGATGCGGAAGAAGTCGAATTTGATAGGGCGCCCAAACCTTCAGTGATCCAGACATCTGACACCTTTTTTCGAATAGGAGATTGAAACTCCGGCCTCTGCGTCAATGTGATACTCCCTCTGCTCCATAATGTCGTGTGTATAGATTTCGAAAAGTCAAACTTTGACCAAGTTTATAGAGAAAACTATTTGTATCTACAGTACAAAATATAAAATATGGAACTACATGTTATGATGAATCTAATGATATATGTTTGGCATTCCATATTTGTGAGGTTTGACTTTCAAAAAATCTGTATGCGCACCTTATGGAATGGAGGGGTACATAATATCTAACAGGCTTCAATAGTAATTCATTGAGGTCATCAAACAAGAAAATCGTACCAGACCTGCCTAGGTCCACCTACACTTTGCTTCTCGAGATGCCTACATGTACATATAAGTGAAGAAAAAAACTTTCCAAGACAGACATGCCAAGTAGTACAGTCTACCACTCGTGAATCCAGTGGTCAAGTCCGTGAATTCTAGTTTCTATTGTATGTAGTTAATAAACACACGACTAAAATCGCACTAAAGACAATTCAGTTGAACTAGTGCTAACCTGCTCATACTGTGGGAAGGATATCCACTCGGGGAAATTGTCGCCGCAGAGCTTCTTGAGGTCCTCCCTGCCAAGAGACCCAAGGACCTTGATATCCGCAGCCTGTAAATGTTCGCTTCACAAATAAATAAAAAGTCGCAACCGCAAAACGAGCTTCGCAGTACGCTTAGCAGTAACCGCGAGCAATCCAACTGGAGTGGCAAGAGGATTGAAGATGGCGCTGGCGCGCGTGAACCCGACCGAACCTTGGCGACGCGCTTCCTGCTGCGCCGCTGCATCACGCGGCTCCACCCGGCCATGATCACGACGCCGACCACCAACCCCATCACCACCCCCGAGATAAACCCCATCGTCGAAGACACCTGAGAGACTTGGCCGCTCGCCCGCCGTCGACTACCTCCTCTCTAGATTCGATCGAGGAATCGGGGTAGCGGTGAAATGAGTCAACTTGTTGGACAGGAATTGGGATATATAGTAATTTTTACTAAATGACCCCTGGGCCGCCTTATTTTGCCCATTGACCTCCCAAAAACTTATTTCGTCGCTTGACCCCACGTTCGCGCCGGACCGCAAGGCGCCACACTTGCACGTCGTCGCGCCCCCTGCCGAGGCGCCATTGACCGACGACAACGACCGGCCGCAAGCGTGGTAGCCATTAAGCGCGCCTAGCCCAAAGGCGCGACCAGGCTGGATGAGACGGACTTGTGAGCATGAGCATGTTATCGCTGGGTCAGACTATTTGATATGTCCGAGTACCGCTGGGTGTGGTAGCTGCATCCGGCTAACATACCGGATAGTCTGATGTGCTCCCTCGACACGCTCGGCCATTCGGTGCGGTACCTAAGGGAGATAATTCGGCATGTTAAGTGGGTGCGGTTGGGTCGTTGTGGGCCATAGGTGCACGCGGCGGCGCCTAAACAAGGCGTTTATACCGAAATTTAAAAATACCTTGCTAGGTGCTTAAAAAGGCAGACACTTGGGCCCTCCAGTGATTGCTGTGTGGGTCCATCATGACATTGAAGCGTCCTGTTTAGCCGCCCAACCCTCGGTGAAACCATCTGCCATTTCTCCCCCGCCGCCCCTCGTCATCCTCTTCCCCGCCACCTGTCCTCCTCTTTCCCGTTGTCGCTTGTCCTCATCTTCACCGGTGTCGGCCTCGCCACTTGCACGCGCCTCCGCCATGCAGGATTTTTCTCGATGGCTCATAAGCTAAGGAAGGCGATGGTTGATCAGTACATGGAAGAACTGGAGCGGCAAGTTCGTGTGAAGATTGCGGGAAAGCAGCCTGTTGGTGGCAAACCATTGAGGGAGGATCTAGTAATCCTTCGTCTCCCGTAAGTAATTCCGTGGCAACATTTGTACCATTGATTGAATTCAAATCTGTAGGATCTATCGTTTGTGGTGGTTACAAGATTTGATTTATGCATGCAGCATCAGTGATTGAATCCTAGGTTTGTGGGACAGTCTAGATTGATGTGTTGGTTCAAAACGTCCGGATCCGTAAATACTAGGATTTTCTAATGCGCAGAATGCATCCTAAACCAGTAGTAATAAAAATCCGTGATTATAGTTTGGATTTGATACAACCCCAATTGCAGTTTGGTTCAGTTATGTAGATCTGCCAAAGCAGTTTGCTCGTATTTGAACGTGATGTCATGTGTTATTTGATTTATTCCCACATGCAGTTAGTAGATTCATATGTTTGTTTGGGTTATCCACATTGTTGTACATATCGTTCTCTCTCTAGGTTGCTTGTTAACCAATTTTATGGCACATCCAGTTTTGAATTGTATTAGTTAATTGGTCCTTAGATTGGTCATTCAGCAAACGGCAATCGTGCCATGGTGAACTTTGTTGTAGCTGCTGACAAGGTCCCGGAGGATAATACTATCCATGCCTACGTGCGCGCATCTTTGCGAAGCGCCAAGCGAGAATGGCAGGTGCACTGGCACGCGAGCAAACTCTAGCAGTTCGTTCGCTTGCCGGCCTTCCTTCCAGAGAGGAGGATTTGGAGGATGCCGAGGATGACTCCAACAACTCCGGCAGTGAACAGATAATGCTCGACCCATATTGCGTTTTCGGCCGGTATGCCGACAGAGAAAATGGCAAGTTGAAGAAGCGAAAGCGAAAGCGGAAGAAAGGGAAGCGAAAGGGAAAGGGCGTGTCTGAATTTCCTATGATAGCCATGGCTTAGCTATTAAATGTTGGAACATCTGTGTTTATGTAGATGAATTATGTACTCCGTTTTATCATTTTCTTGACATCGTTTTGTATGGTGGTTTATTGACTTAGTTAATGCAATTCACGCACTGCAGTCAACCAGTGGACCGTCCTGCTTACCACCGGCTGTGGATGCTAAACTAAGGCTTCTTGCTGTAAAAAAGCAGTATGTTATGTTTTATGATGTTGTCGTATGTCATTCAACCCCAACCCTGAAGCAACTTCCACACTTATCTGAACTTGCTAAATGTAGTCTACAGTGCCAGTGCCAGGTGTTAGTACGGTCTCAGCACCTGCATGTGGTTCTGTATCCCCTGCTAACAGACCCCGTAACGTATGTTCATTTTTTTTACAATGACAGCTTTCATTTACGAAAGGACATAAGCTATACGTCGTTGTCATTGACAGGGGAAGTCGGTGTCTGAACTGAAAAGGCACTATGCTAGCATCGGTCACTGCCACTATGAAAAAGAGTGTAACACCCTTAGACCGACGCTCCAGTTGCCTTCCATGTTTTTCGTGATAGCCGTGATAATTCTATTGCTTGCTCTATTTATTTATTTTTGCATTGCATCATGTCATTTAATTTTGCAACTCACTTAAATAATTTGCATGGATCTTCTATCCATTTAAATTGAGGGAAATGCATGTGGTGTTTTCTCTTTATAACATATAAAATATCTTCCCAATATTTTAGGGAGCTACTATTAAATATTCCATTAATACGGAATTCACCATAACACACGTGGAACCTTTTCTATCAAAATTCTTGATCTCAAACTTGCCCATAAATTCTTTCGTCACTTTCTCGAGATCAACCTAAATTCTCAACATTTTTGGACCTTTCAAAAACCTTGTCCTAATTCAAACTTATTCGAATGGAATTCAAATATGTTTGAATACAATCCTTCCAAATAGGGCCAATTGTATTTTTTTCCTTGGATCAAGCATACTTTGTAGGGTCCAGAGAGATTTCCCCCATGGTCAGCAACACTCCTAAACTCTCTTTCTCTTCATGTCATTTCTTGGAGAAATATGAGGGAGAGAGAGCATAGCCCAGCAGCTAGGCCTTCGGCCATTTCCCACTCCACTGGGCTGGCCTCTAAGGCCCATCCGCAGCCCAGCCGGTGCCCTGTTAACCCTAGCCTCGATCCCCATCTCGCCCATCGTTCCCTCCTCCTCCCGTACGTTTCCTCAGCGCCGCCACCACACACTCAGCGCCCGATACCCATCACCAGCCCCGAGTCGCTGCTTTGCCTCCCCGCCATGGCCACCTCTACTTCCTCCCCTCCGTCGCCGGCCGGTCACCAGCAAGGGCCCACAACCGCAACCGCGCCCATGGTCAATGTTGCCTCGTGCCTCCTCGCGGGCACCCATAGAGCTTCGCCGCGCCACCTCGCTCATGTCTTGCCGGCTTCCTCCGCCTCTGAACTCGTCGGCCGTCGCGCCTCCAGCCGCCAGCACCCCTCTGCCACAGGCCCCGTGCTCCCTCCGCTCGTCTATTCCTCGCCCTCGCCGCAGTTCGCGGTAGCCGCACCGCACTGGACCAGCGCGCCACCAGGTAGCTACGCCCGTCCTCTCGTTCCTCCTGCCTTCTCCTTCCTCCTCACATCTCTTCTCTCTCTGTCCAGGTGCAGCCATGGGCACCGTTTTCCTCAAGCAACAGCCGCCGTTCGGCCTCGGGCCCGTAAGATCCTGCAACCCCACGTCTAGGTCGCCGTTCCCGGCCTTCCCCTCACCCGTCGTCGCCGCATCCGACGGGAGCTGGCCAGAAGCCGCCCCTTCTCGCGTCAGCCTCCTCTGCATTGAGCGTCGCTGCCTCCGCCCCGTGTCGTTGACCTCCTATAGCCTCTTGTTTGTTGTGTGCATCGCTACCCACGACTCCGGTAGCACCTTCGGGTCCTTCGTTGAAGGGCACTCCCCAACATCGTTTCTTCGTTTTGGATCATGCCAAGTCCGACTACGACCTGAACGGCTACACGATGACCCCGAAGAACATGGATTCGTCAAGTTCTCTTTGACATGGGTACCACTACCGCTGCCCGAACAACTACAAACCGAAATGCCAGGTTCCTCTCCGAACGTGTACGACTACCGATGAGTACCTCTACCGATGTCGTGTACCACTACTTCCATCTACACCACATCAAACTCGTCCGTCTCGAAATGCACGCTTCGAAGGTATAACCCCGAGACAACACCTGTGAACAAATACATGTGTGTTATATGAGATGCTCGTGTTTGCACCATGTCTGAGTTGTCATTGCCATGCCTTCGACCCGTGGGAACCCAGTAATCGGGACCAGCCCACCATCTTTTGCATGTTCCGTACATCTGTACTTTCTTTTGCACTGACATCTCGACGAGTTGTCAGAGCATCGGAATGTTGCCGTGGCACCATTTTCGTTGTCGTTGTCGTGGCACCCCTTCCGGCCTCATTTAAGCTTGCATAGATAGGTAGTTTAATTATGATTCACTTCTTGCCATGTTAACCAACATTTAGTATTGTTGAGTACCTAAATGAGAGCGAACTATTTCGTTAATATGCAACTCGTGCATATTGAGCTTCACTTAATTTGTAGTATTGTTTGTCGTACTTTGCCATGCCATGTATATTTAAACCGGACATGCATCATAGTTGATTGTGCATCATGCCATGTTTATGTGATGGTTGTTTACTATGTTGTTTGCTTCTTTTCGGTGTTGCTTTTTCTCGATAGTTCATGTAATGTTGCGATTGTGAGGATCCGTTCGACTATGTTGGTTCGTCTACTTCATGGATTCAGTCTTCTTCCTAGCGAGATCTCAGGCAAGATGACCATTACTCTAGATACCACTACTATCTTTGCTATGCTAGTTGTCTTGATGCTATTGCTATGTCGCGCTTCCTACCACTTGTTTATCAAGCCTCCCAATATGCCATGAAACAGCCTCTAACCTTTTTCACCATCACAGCGAACCATTGTTTGGCTATGTTACCGCTTGCTCAGCCCCTCTTATAGCGTTGCTAGTTGCAGGTGTAGTTGCAGGTTGTTCCATGTTGGGACATGGATATCATGGGATATCATAATATCTCTTATTTAATTAATGCACATATATACCTGGTAAAGGGTGGAAGGCTCAACCTTTTGCCTGGTGTTTTGTTCCACTCTTGCCGCCCTAGTTTCCGTCATACCAGTGTTATGTTCCTTGATTTTTCGTTTCTAACACGGTCGGGGTTTATGGGGCCCACTTGACAGTTCGTTTTGAATAAAACTCTTCCAGCAAGGTCCAACATTGGTTTTACTATTTGACTAATAATAACTAAAACTTGCATAGGGACCGACTAGCACCCGAGGACTTTTAATTAACAACCCGAGCCAGTGCTCCTCATGAGTGTTGGTCCAAAACGGGCGATGTCTGGTGCCCCTGGGCATCTAGGGTCTCAGCCAACCCGACGTGTGGCCCATCCGGTGTGCCCTGAGAACGAGATACGTGCGGCTCTTATTGGGATTTGTCGGCACATCGGGCGGTCTTGCTAGTTTTGTTTTACCATTGTCGAAATATCTTGTGAACTGGGATTCCGAGCTTGATCGGGTTGTCCTGGGAGGAGAAATTTCCTCCGTTGGTTATGAGAGTTTGTGATGGACTAAGTTGGAACACCCCTACAGGGTTTAAACTTTCGAAAGCCGTGCCCGCGGTTATGTGGCAGATGGGAGTTTTTAATATCCGGTTGTAGATAACTTGACTCCGGATCTAAAATAAAATACACCAATTGCGTGTGTAACTGTGATTGTCTCTTTTCGAGCAAGTTCGGAATGAGAACATGGTTGGGTTATGCTTGAACGTAAGTAGTTCAGAATCACTTCTTGATCATTACTAGTTGCGATTGTTTGCGTAGTTTCTCATCTTATTCTTGTACTCGTAAGTTAGCCATCATATAATGCTTAGTGCTACTTTAACCTCACCACTTATCCATTTCATTCCCATTAAGCTTTGCTAGTCTTGATACCCATGGTAATGGGATTGTTGAGTCCTCGTGGCTCACAGATTACTACAACAACAGGTGCAGGTGCAGGTAATGCGATGATCTGGCGAGAGAGCGATGCTCGCTTGTTTGGAGTTCTTCTGCTTGTTCTTCGATCAAGGGATATGTTCCGGGTTGAGAGCCTGGGCTAGCAGGGTGGAGGTCGTTCTTATTTTTCATTTGTTTTCATCCGTAGTTGGATCCTGCTCTTCTGTATGATGATGTCTATGTATTAATGTATTGTTGTATTGATGTTGTAGCTTGTGGCGAGTGTAAGCCTTTATCTGGTACTCTCATCTATTCAGTACATGGTATGTTGTAATGATATCCACCTTGCTATGCGCTCGAAATGCGATTGTGCCCTAATCATGAATTCATCATGTGATTGGGATATAATCGAATCTTGGGTGCGACAAGTTGGTATCAGAGCCTTACCGACCTTAGGAGCCCCTTGACTGATTGAACTGCTGCCATTGTTGAGTTTAGAAAAAAACTATTTTGAGTCTACCTGTATATGTCGGAGAGTAGGATTTCTTTTTACTCCTCATCCCCTCGTCGCTTTGGTGAGGACTTGTGACGTAGATGTTTTGACTTCACTCTCCTCTTTTTCACTCAATTTTTTTAGGATCATGCGGGTATTGTTGGAATCGTTGCGATACTGATGTGACTAGAATTCTGTCTTGGTGCCTCTCGATTGTATGGATTGGACCCGGGGAGTTGAGCTTCAAGGTGTTTTCGTCATAGTTGTTATCGTCTCAGTTCCAGAATACCAGAGGACGCCGACATCGAAACACTCCCATACTTTTCATTGTGTCAAATAGTGTCATGACTTATCCCGAGTACTGGAGGAGATAGCACGGATGATCCTCCATGACTAGTATCGTTGTGTGTTCGAAGGCCTGAGGTACACGATTTCCGAGGTTTCTTGGTTATGTGTTGACGAATGGATACAGTTGGAGTGTAGGATTTGTTAGTTGTGTGGGATATTTGTGCCTCCCTGTATCCCCAAACACCAGATTGCATAACCAGAAAGTTTTGGGAGTTCATAGGTGGGAATTCAAGTAGTTACCTAGGATATCTTTCCGATAGATGCATGATGTGAGGTTGGGGTTGAACGTCTAGTGGTCCGACTGTCCACGGTTGGTTTTACAGTAGTCTCGTTGTGTCTTAAAGAGTCCTTGGCTATGTTGACTCGGGGACGCATCGTATGTCATGTGCACTGCCTTGTACATGATGGTGTTGTACGATCAAGCCCGTGTGGGCCCCACCACAAAAATTTCGGACGAAATCTCTATCATATGTTTGTTTCTGGCTTATTCTGCAAGCCCGATCCTTTGTTTTGTTTTGATTTATGGTATTCAAGTTGCTTCGAAGTCAAGGGTTGATTCCAGCCTTTTTCTAAGCGGCGTTCTCATATTTCTATGGGAGTACTAATCCTTCTTGATCATCGAGATTTTCGTGTCAATCCTATTCAATTGGTGCACTTCTCTTCAAGATCATTCCATATGGGCGCCGTTGAGAAGCATGAGGATAGTCCGTTCCATTCGTCCTAAGTTGTCTTCATTTTCCACCCTCCCACCCTTCTTCAAGAAGTCAAAATTCTCAAATCAAGTATCCATTTTATTTATGTGAAGTCTCTTCATTCTTTTCCTTCGATGTTCTTATCCGGTGATTCTCATGAAGATGATAAGGAGGCTTTAAGTTTATCATTCTTCATTCTCTTTCTTTTCCGGTGGACTAAATTCAAGCTTTCAGTGTTGATCATATCTCTTTCCTCGTTTCAAATGCTTTCCCAAGCCGGTGCACCTCATAATCATTCCCCGCTTGCTATTCAATTGTTCCGGAGTGCTGAAGATATCTCTGAAGATTCATGTTTCCACTCTGCATCAATTCAAGCTATTATGAGGTTGTTATATCATTCAAACCATTTAATTTAACTGGTGCAATATCTCTTTAAATTTGTTCAGCGGTGTTTCTCTTAGTGTGCCCTAACCCACATGTCTTTTTCCAGGATCTTACCTGACTCTTCTAATTATTTTTTCCGGAGCTATTCTCAAATTCTTTTCAAAGTTTGACGTAAGAATGGATCTCCAATTCTCCATCAGTCTTATGCCTTCTCTAAGACCGCTTTTAAATTATCTTCATGTTTGGCTCAACCTTTTATCTTTTCATTGGTGTCTCAACAATTTGGTGGTGTTCCTCCTCGTCATTCTCAGCTTTGAAGACCAAAGAAGAGTTCCTCTTAAATCTTTACCCGTTCTTCCAAAGATGCGTAGTTCAAGCTTGATGCCATCGTCTCATAATTGTTTTCGATTGTGAGAATTCTTTTCACCCATCCGGAGCAATTCAAGAGTATTTTCAGTTTGATTCTCTAGAGCCCATCATCTCAGAATTACTCATTATCAGCTTTCACCTCTCATTCTCCAAATTTTACCTGTGCACCGTTCAAGTATTCCATAGTCAGCTAGTCATCTTTTCATTCTCTTGTATCTAAAGTCACTCAAGCATCTTCGTTTGTTTTCTAACTCCACTCGATGTTTCGGTATATATTCTTCGTTCATTTTTAACTTCTTACGATGGTTCGTTCAAGATTCCTCTTCCTTTGTTTTCATATCAATTCATTCGTTTTTCCCAAATCCTACCGGTGGTTCGCTGAAGACCTTCTCCAAGTTTGCGCTATATCTCTCCCTAATCCTTCTCAACGATAATAAGTAGTATGACAAATCCGTTGCTTGTCATCAATTTAAGTTGATGAAGGATAAACATACAGTAAATCTTATTCTTGTTTCCTCGAGGTGATTCATTTCTTTCTGGAGTTCATTCGTGGTATCGATTCTCGATTCAAGTTGCTCACCTTTCTTTTCCAGAGTTCCAAGTTTTCTTAGATGTCTCATCACGAAGCTCCATCTAAATCATTGCAAGGCTTCACCTTGTTCTTTCAACTTCTATTTTCTTTCTATCATTCTCTTTTCACCGGAGTTCTTCATGGAGGCTATACATGGTGGTTCATTAAGGATTTAATTCATTCTCAAAGTGTTCTTCAAGATTCTTGTTGGAGGAGTTCAAGCATTCTTCATCTTGCATTACGAAGTGCAATTCCTTCTATCTTATCTTTTGAGGTGGTTATGTCATTCTTGACAAGTTCCCTTCGTGTTTCATAATTCACATGTTGTCAAGAATGAGGTATTTTGAATCCATCAATCTCTTCGTTGGAGTATCATGGTATAGATTTCACCTAAAGCCTTCCCTAAGGAGTGTTTCTATTGTGGTGAGTATCCTGTTGGGGAACGTAGCATGCAATTTCAAAAAAAAGTCCTACGATCACGCAAGATCTATCTAGGAGATGCATAGTAATGAGAGGGGGAGAGTGTGTCCACGTACCCTCGTAGACCGAAAGCGGAAGCGTTAGTTAACGCGGTTGATGCAGTCGGACGTCTTCACGATCCAACCAATCCAAGTATCGAACGTACGACACCTCCGAGTTCAGCACACGTTCAGCTCGATGACGTCCCTCGAAATCTTGATAGAGCAGAGGGTTGAGGGAGAGTTTTGTCAGCACGGCGGCGTGATGACGGTGTCGATGATGTGATTCGCGCAGGGCTTCGCCTAAGCACTACGATGATACTATCAAAGGACTAAACAAGGGAGGGGGGCACCGCACACGGCTAAGACAATGTTGTGCCTTTTGGGTACCCCCTGCCCCCGTATATAAAGGAGGGAGGAGGAGGCCGGCCACTAGGGGCGCGCCAAGGGAGGGGGGAGTCCTACTAGGACTCCACTCCTAGTAGGATTCCCCCCCTCTTTTTTCCTTCTTACGGAGGTGGAAAGGGGGAAGGAGAGGGAGTAGGAGAAGGAAAGGGGGGTGGCACCCCCTTTCCCTAGTCCAATTCGGCCTCCTCCCTTGTGGGGGGTGCACCAGCCCCTTGTACTTTGGTTAGCCTCCCTCCATGGCCCATATGGCCCATATCTTCCATCGGGGGGTTCCGGTAACCCTTCCGGTACTCCGGTTTGTACCCGATACACTCCGGAACCCTTCCGGTGTCCGAATACCACCTTCCAATATATCAATCTTTACCTATCGACCATTTTGAGACTCCTAGTCATGTCCATGATATCATCTGGGACTCCGAACAAACTTCGGTCATCAAAAACACATAACTCATAATACAAATCGTCATTGAACATTAAGCGTGCGGACCCTATGGGTTCGAGAACTATGTAGACATGACCGAGACACATCTTCGATCAATAACAAATAGCGGAACCTGGATGCTCATATTGGATCCTACATATTCTATGAAGATCTTTATCGCTCAAACCGCACAACAACATACGTTGTTCCCACTACTGCAGAATGCTGCTAACGCGACACTACGATCAGAGACCCTTCGAGAAACTGTGTGCGATGCAATAATCGCAAACAGTGGTGTCAGAGAACCGTCAAAAATGTGCAAAACGTTTGCGATGACGGGTGCATCAAACACAATTCAGATTTTAGTTGCGTGTGCGATTCAGGGCATACGGTTCAGTTCAATTAACTGTTTGCGATGAGGTGGAACAAAAGAAACGGGCAGCCAGATGAAGGCATGTGCGATACACAACATACGGTTCACTAGGATGAACTGTTTGTGATTAGGCAACACAAAAGAAACAGTCAGGCAGATGAAGGTGTGTGCGATATACGGCATGCGGTTCACTCGGATGAACTGTTGCGTTGAGACAAGAGAACAGAAACAGTTCAATATAACAAGATTTGTGTGATACGTGGCAAACAGGCCTGTAGTCAGAAATATGTGCGAAGACCGATAATAAAACAGATGATTGCTTCTAATAAGACGTATGTGATATGCTCTATCTACACAACATGTATTGGCCATTGGGGGACGGGCGGTCATCCGGATACGCCATAAGGATGCGAAGAAGCATCCTATATCAGCAAGGACTAGCTGTTCCATCAGTAGCTCATCTAAGAGAACTCTCAAGTTAAGTGTGCTCAGGCTGGATCAGCCATGGGATGGGTGTCTGGATGGGAAGTTGTGTTGATGTTAAATTAACTGATAGGATGGGTCATATTGGTCAAATGACCAAAATGACCCATTCCTCAGCAAATTTAACCTCGAGGTCCTTGTTTTTTATTTTTATTTTATTTTTTAACATATGTTAAAGAAGGTCTACCGCATTACTTTTTGACAATGTGTATATGTGACATATAGTTGATCCATTTGACCTGTTTGTGATGGAATAAGCCGTGTGTGTTGTGGGCAAACGCTTGCTAGTGTACAACCATTTGCGATTGATGAATTCATCACCGACGGGTTCCCTAGTGGGGTTCGTGTTCACCTCATCATTATCTACTTCTTGTGCTAGCTCGATGTTCCTTTATATTGTAAGTTTCCATTAATTGATGGCGTTCTGTGAACACGCCACCGTTTCCCGCCATTTCCTCACCTGTTTCCCGCCACCCAGCGATATTGCACATAAACATAGGTGCGGCACGTCGCACGGAGGCAACAAGCGCAGCCTGTAGCACTTCCACCTTTTTCAAGCATGCCAACGCACCAAAGCGTCGCCTCAGCCTTCAACCTCATCGACGAGGAAAACCAGAAGGCGCCACGGCCCGTCGATGCCGCGGTGCTCCCCAGCAACACGATGGACGATGCCGTGATGCGCGGCATCGCCAGGGTTGAGCAGACTTTTGGCGCATGGCGCTTCAGCGCCGCGGATCAAGATAGGCATGTCAACACCGAGAGGCTACAGCTCGCCGCACAACATGATTGATGGCGCGCCGTAGAGCAAGCTAGGCGCGTCTGTGCCGATAGGCTCCGGCTCGCCGCATGGCGAGAGCATTGAAGCACCATAGCGCGAGAGCGCGCGCGCCCACGAAAGCGGATCCATCGGCGCTTGCTTGCCGGCGAGCGTCGCGGTGGGTACCGCCCCGTCGAGCACCCCATTCCTTGCCAGGAGTGGGCACATGCCCTCTGCGCCTTACTTGCACCAGAGGCCGACCGCGTCGTACTTGCATCGAACGCCCGCCGCGCTGTTCGCATGGGTCGCGCCGTTCGCCTTGTCCGCGGCCCGCTCGATGCCAATGCGCTGGTCGGTAGGCTCGACCGCCTCCTTGTCCTAGGTGTCTACCTGGGCGCAGTAGAGGATCATGGTCGTCGCGTCCTCGAGGTGCCGATCTTCGATGAAATAGCCAACTTGGAGCTCGAGATCGCGCTCCAGATGTACCACGAGCGTGTCGACCGCTTGGACGAACGCCTGCACGAGTTCAGGCAGAGCCAAGAGCTACCGTAGGCAAGGGCTGCTGGTCATGGTCTCATGGACGCGTTTTATTTTGTTGAGTCGTTTCGACGTGGATAGCTATGTATTCACATCAATCATAGTATTGCTCTGTTTATTGCTCTATTTCAATGTGTGTACTCTATTTTTCGTTCTTATATGTTCTGTTTCAATGTGTGTTTATATGCTTTCTATTCTGTATATGTGGATGATAACAAATAGATTCAAATTAGTATACAAAAACAGATAGAAAATGGAATTCATAATATATATAATATTAATTGTTCATTAGTTCATCACAGAATATATATAATATCATCACATATACGTGATGATAGTTAACTACTAGGTACAATGCATAAAATTGAAAACGAACAATACTAAAACTAATAATCCCTCATGGGGCCAGTATTCCGGCAGCCCCTCGCCAACATCTCCCTGGTGCGCGGCGTCTTCCCAGAGCAGAGGCAGTACTCCGCCTCCTCTGCCTCGCAGCGCTTGACGTGCCGATCTACCTCTTGCAGGCGGACGCGCGCGAACGATCTTGCCATTTTGTTGGGCACCCACCGGAGCTCCTTGTCGATGGCACGCTGGAGCTTATCGACCCAGCTCCATGCAGCGACGAGGCACCTAGCGCCTGTGGCCTTCCCCGTGAAGTACCCATCTTCGTACACCTCCTCCTCACGACGACGCGCTCGCCCCCAAAGCTTCGTTGTCTCCTTTTTCCAGGCGGCATCACGGGCTTCACAGGCCGCTGGGTACCTGGCATCCTCCTCCGCCATCTCCTTCTTGAAAGCCACTTGCACGCTTTCTCGGTAAGCAACATCGACTTCCAAAGACAAAGATCGTACTGGCCCCAAAACCAATCCAAAGTTGGGGGGTCCGGCGCAACCTCGTCCGGCGGCGCGTAGGTGTCCTCGTCGCTACTCTTTGAGCGATCCTCCTCGGGGGGTGGCGACTCATCGTCGGTGTGTGGGCAAACTGGCGGCGCCATGCCAGATATTTGAGATAGAGAGAGAAAGGGATCGCAAGGGGAGGATCTAGATGAGAATGTAGGCGGGACGGTGTAAGCAAGGTAGTATTTATTGGCGGCCAAAATCTAGATCGTCGGGAACAATACACGCGCCGATCGCTGGAATTTACGAGTACTAGAGTGTGAATTACACATGATTCCCGCAGCAAAATCCATGTGTGAACATAATAGCTGACAGTTCCCAATGCAGAGCCGTGTCTGATTAATAAAGCCCGCCACCCACCTTCCAAAAATCGAGGCGCGAAATAGAGTGCTAATCGTGTGGGGCCGGTTGTCTTGCCAGACTTTAGATTTTCTTTTTAAACACCAGATATTTACATCGTTTGATGATTTTTGAACTCGCACACAAGTACACAAATATGATTTTTCATACCGTTATGGTTAGCCGTTGCACGTAGATGTAGTTCAAATTTGAATTACGGTCAGTAAATGGCTAGAAAATCACTTAAATGTCTTCAAAAGGGTAAATGACCCCTGAAATTTCCAAAATTTCACATGACAGTTAGTATCAGTGCACATTATGCATAGAAAAAATTTGAATGCCGTAAGAGGAAGTTATCTGTCGTTCGTCATCAAACATGCATTGTTCCCTCTCGGAACCACGAGCCTTGTAGTGAGTTGCTTCAGTTTGTGAGGGGTGTGTGTCCAAACTTTCGTCAAGCATACAAATTTTTGTACCACATCATCTTGGTGGCATGACATTACATCAAGCAAGGGTTTATGTTTTTCTGATCATTTTTTATATTTTTTGGAATAACAATGCCATGGCACTCCATGCATGTACATGCATGTCTCCATGCCTTGAGACCAATATGTTTGAAAATTCCTTCTAATTTACTGCACATGGAATTAACTCGCACAGAAGTACACAAAAATTATTTTTTCAAACCGTTATGGTTAGCCGTTGCATGTACATCTAGTTCAAATTTGAATTACGTATGGTCATTAAATGGCTAGGAAATCACTTAAATCTCTTTAAAAGGTCAAATGACCCCTGAAATTTTCCAAATTTTCACATGACAGCTAGTATCAGTGCACATTACACATAGAAATTTTTTTAAAGGCCGTAAGAGGAAGCTATCCGCCGTTCGTCATCAAACATGCATTGTTCCCTCTCGGAACCACGAGCCTTCTAGTGAGTTGCTCCGGTTTGTGAGGGATGTGTGTCCAAACTTTCGTCAAGCAAGCCAATTTTTGTACCACATCATCTTGGTGGCATGACATTACACCAAGCAAGGTATCATGTTTTTCTAATCATTTTTTATTTTTTGGAATAACAGTGCCATGGCACTCCATGCATGTACATGCATGTGTCTGTCATGAGACCAGTATGTTTGAAAATTCCTTCTAATTTACTGCACATGGAATTAACTCGCACACAAGTACACAAATATGATTTTTCAAACCATTATGTTTATCTATTGCATGTACATCTAATTCAAATTTGAATTGGGTACGGTCATTAAATGGCTAGGAAATCACTTAAATCTCTTTAAAAGGTCAAATGACCCCCTGGAATTTTCCAAATTTTCACATGAAAGTTAGTATCAGTGCACATTACACATAGGAAATTTTTAAAGGCCGTAAGAGGAAGCTATCCGCCGTTCTTTAGCAAACACGCATTGTTCCCTCTCGGAACCACGAGCCTTCTAGTGAGTTGCTCCGGTTTGTGAGGGGTGTGTGTCCAAACTTTCGCCAAGCAAGCCAATTTTTGTACCACATCATCTTGGTGGCATGACATTACATCAAGCAAGGTTTCATGTTTTTCTGATCATTTTTTATTTTTTTGGAATAACAATGCCATGGCACTCCATGCATGTACCAGGGGCGCGCTAGGGGTATTCTTGGGTCTTCATGTGAATACCCATGATTTTTACAAAACAATGTTGATTTTGGCAAAAGAGTGACAATTTTTGAAAAACAGCTTGACAAAATGAATACACATGAATACTCGGTTGCAAATTCCTTGAGCCGCCACTAGCATGTACATGCATGTGTCCATGCCGTGAGACCAATATGTTTGAAAATTCCTTCTAATTTACTGCACATGTAATTAACTCACACACAAGTACACAAGTATGATTTTTCAAACCGTTATGGTTAGCCGTTGCATGTACATTTAATTCAAATTTGAATTACGTACGGTCATTAAATGGCTAGGAAATAACTTAAATATATTTAAAAAGTCAAATGACCCCTGAAATTTTCCAAATTTTCACATGACAGTTAGTATCAGTGCACATTACACGTAGAAAATTTTTGAAGGCCGTAAGAGGAAGCTATCTGCCGTTCGTCAGCAAACATGCATTGTTCCCTCTCGGAACCACGAGTCTTCTAGTGAGTTGCTTCGGTTTGTAAGGGGTGTGTATCCAAATTTTCGTCAAATAGGCAAATTTTTGTACCACATCATCTTGGTGGTATGACATTACCTAAAGCAAGGTTTCATGTTTTTAATTTTTTGGAATTTAAATGCCATGGCACTCCATGCTTAATTGTGTCATAGCTGGTAGACCAATATGTTTGAAAATTCCCTCCAATTTACTGCACGTGGAATTAAATCACACACAAGTACACAAAATATGACTTTTCAAACCGTTTTGGTTAGCTGCTGCATGTACATGCAGTTCAAATTTTAAATTACGGTTATTAAATGGCTAGAAAATCACTTAAATGTGTTAAAAGATCAAATGGCCCCTTAAATTTTCCAAAATTTGACATGACAGTTGTATTAGTACTGCAAATTTTCTCGTACATTTAAAACACCATCCGTTGCCACTTTACTCCAAATTCGTCTTTCACAGCTAATAAAAAATATCTACAACATCACACACGGTTGTTTTGTAGGAATCGTTTGCGATGAAATTTTTTGGGTCTATTTAAGTCTTCCTCCTTAAGCTTCGCCGGCTCGTCTGCTCCAGTCTCGGCAACCCCCGAATCCACAAATCCCAATCCCCATTCTCGCGCCCCCTTCTTGCAAAGATGACGCCATGGAAACGCTTCGTGAAGGCCCATACGATGGCCGCGTCCTCCCGAGCGCGGCCGCCTGCGCTGAGAGCGCGGCCGCCTACACCGAGAGTGCCGCTGCATCCACATTGAGCGCGACGGCTTCGGCCGAGAGGGCGTCTGCGGTAGCCGACAGGGCAGCTGCAGCAGCCGAGATGGCTGCAGCTGCTGCTGCGACCATGGCTGCAAACACCAAGAGAGCTCGAGCTGCCGTCCGTGCCGTTGATGTTGCCTTGGCCCGGGTTGAGGCCTTCCATGCCAAGATATTCCAAGCCACCTCGGAATCCAGCATGCAACCCACGTCCGGAAAGGCGGCGGTGTCCATGGAGCAGCTGCTTCCTCATGAGGTCGTCGAGCGGGAGCTGGAGATGCAGGAGGCGGCGAAGATCGAGGAGCACCAGGAGGAGGAGTTGTGCGTGGCCCAGGTCGAGGTAGAGAAGAGTCTGTTCGTCGAGGAATTGATGGTGGAGTACCAATGCGAGCTCTAGCGCAGCCACTACTACGAGTACTACAACCTTGAGGGCGGCGCCGAGGCCGAGGACGAGGACGCTGTCGACTTCAGCAGGGGGGACACGGAGTCCACCAACGGCGGCATGTCGCCAGGACAAGTCATCGACATCTCATCTCACCCGATGATGCATAGGCCTGCGCGGCGGCGGATTTGTTAAAATTATTCGTACTTAGGCTTTGTTTTTAATGTTGGTCTTTTGTTAGAGCAATGTTTAGGTGAACTGTCTCTGTTTAATTACTAAAATTGCTCGATTCAGTAAGTCTGCTCTGTGTGCTGTATGCTCTTTTGTGTGCCCAAATTAGCAAGCGATGTTAATTAATGCAATGACGTACGCGGGGAAATCTCCACCAAAAATTCAATTTTCAAACTCATCGCATGCACGTTAAGCAGAAGAATCGTTTGCGATGCACACTACCATTCAAAGTGAATGGTGTCCGGCGGCACCGCACGCAAAGTTTCCCTCCACATTTCAATTTTTTGGCCTACCGCCGAAATATCTACCCCCTCCCCGTCCCTTTTTCTCCCCAACCACAAGTCACATTTCCCCTATTTCCCCCTTCGTTCCTTCCTAAGCTATAGCCGATTCCTCGTTTGCTTCCTCGCTCTCACCGTCTCGCATCCTACCGCCGGGGTCGCCATGGTCATCTTCAAAGACCTCTCCAGCAGGTCCTCCTCTGACGACGACTCCACCACCCGGGTATGCCTCTCTTCTCTCTCTCGGGCTATGACTTTGAATGAAGGATTTTTACCCGACGGTGGATTTGAGTCATTTCTTCCTCTTGTAGTTCCCTAGGACCTTCAGTTGCAACGAATGGTGCGGGGTGGCTGAAGATCTGTCTGCTCGTTGTCACTATCAATCTCCATGCGTGAAGCTAGTTGCGTTTGAATCTGTGGACAGTGGGAGGAAGTTTCTGGCATGTACAGAGAAGGTTAGATACTCTTTAGTTGTTACAAATCATTTGTTAGATGTGATTCAGACACTGTCATGGTCCTAACCCATTCATACCACACCTTCAACCAAACGCATCCTAGGACAGTGTCACAATTTGTACCTAGTATCTAAAAATGTTGGCATCTCATCAGCGGTGCCATTAGAAAATTATTTGGCACCGCTTCAGCAGTTTGTGGAGCCAACTTGTCCACACATCTGAGCAGCCAAGCAGTAAGATACTAAATCTTTATGCCACGAAGGAACTGGGCGTCAGAGCAACTAGGTGCTCCGGAGTTCGGGTCCTTGATTTTTTCCTCTGCATCGGCTCGCTAGTCAGGAGGCACCAAAGATCTGAATGTAGCAATAGTTGTCTTTACACCGGTTTTGGCATACATAATGGACGCCTTAGTGCTATTAGTTCTATGTTACTAATTTTGTGCATGTACACACCTATTAGTATCAATTTCCTGTCATCCAATCATTGTCGCTATGTTGTTGTAGTTATATTTACCTTCCTCATAAAATGTTCAATTTGTTATTTATAGTACATGGGTAAAAACTTGTAGCGTTGTTGTAGTTAATTATAGCTTCTGATGTTTCAGAATTTGGTTGTTGTCTTAGTAGCAATTAATTCATTTGCACACTGATCTTTTTGAGAAGATATGTCATAATTAACCTGTTTCTTCAGTTTTTCAAAATAAGTATTTGGTGATTTTCTATGTTGCTATAAACCCATTTGCCCTCCAATTATTACTGATCTAGTTTTAAATATTATAGGATGAACGGAAGTGTTCTTACTTGGAGTGGGTTGATCAAGAGTGGCCACAGTCTTTGAAGATGTGCCTTGCAAAGCTCTGGAGCATGTATGAGGAAGAGAACAAAGGTAGGCTTAGAGAAAGTGTTGTCAACGCTGAAGAATATTTGAAGACGCGGGATAAAAAGAGGAAGGTGGAGAATGAGCTCAGATTTTTAAATCAGACTTTGCTAAGATGACGTTGGCGAAGGAGGAGTTACTTTCCCAGTTGGCCAGTGCAAAACAGGTTCTTACTGAACTCAAAGCAGAGGTGGATAAGATGAGCCTGGATGATCTCGATTAGGGAAATGAATATATTTTTCTAATATTGTTCTTATGAAGCCGAACTAGATATATGTTGTATTGTGCTGTTTTCAGGTAGCTATTGTATTGTGATGTTAAAATATATTTATGTGCCTGATATGAAATTGGCAAACAGCTGTTCGATATGAACCTGCTAAATGGGTCATGGAACTTTGCAAACAATTCTAGCAGTAAAAACGCTTGTGATGGATAGCCCAATGCCACACAGTTTTCTTCATCAAATCGTGTGTGATGTAGTCGATAAAAGCAAACGGTTAACCAAGGCAGAGCGTGTGTGATAGTTACATGTATCACACACGAGCCTATCATAAACCTGTGTGGGATGTACATCTGACGGAAACATTTTCCCTGGATTGACTGTGTGGGATGTACATAAGAACGGAAACGTATTCCTTGGATTGACTGTGTGTGATATACATACCTACGGAAATGTTTTTCTGGGATTCACCGTGTGGGATGTACATACCTATGGAAATGTTTTCTGGGATTCACCGTGTGGGATGTACATACCTACGGAAATGATTGGGTTTCCGTGGGTCACCCGATCACACACGAACTCATTTGGTGTTCCAGGAGGGCCTATCCCCGACAGTTTCTGGGTCGTGTGGGAAGGGCCCCCTAATTGCCCACACTCACTAGGTGACGGTTCCAAATGCCATCGTGGAAAGGGGTTTTAAACCGTTTGTATAGCACCAACGCGCACCAGTGTCCCTTTGTCATTGGTATGTTACTTGCCCGAGATTCGATCATCGGTATCATCATACCTAGTTCAATCTCGTCACCGGCAAGTCTCTTTACTCGTTCTGTAATGCTTCATCCCGCAACTAATTCTCATTAGTCACATTGCTTGCAAGTCTTATAGTGATGAGCATTACCGAGAGGGCCCAGAGATACCTCTCCGATACACAGAGTGACAAATCCTATTCTCGGTCTAAGCCAACCCAATAAACACCTTCGGAGACACCTGTAGAGCATCTTTATAATCACCCAGTTATGTTGTGACGTTTGATAGCACACAAGGTGTTCCATCGGTATTCGGGAGTTGCATAATCTCATGGTCAGAGGAACATGTATAAGTCATGAAGAAAGCAATAGCAATAAAACTTATCGATCATTATGCTAAGCTAACGGATGGGTCTTGTCCATCACATCATTCTCTAACGATGTGATCCCGTTCATCAAATGACAACACATGTTTATGGTCAGGAAACATAACCATCTTTGATTAGCGAGCTAGTCAAGTAGAGGCATACTAGGGACACTTTGTTTTGTCTATGTATTCAAACATGTACTAAGTTTCCAGTTAATACAATTCTAGAATGAATAATAAACATTTATCATCATACAAGGAAATATAAATAACAACTTCATTATTGCCTCTAGGGCATATTTCCTTCAGTCTCCCACTTGCACTAGAGTCAATAATCTATTTCACATCGCCATGTGATTTAACACCAATAGTTCACATCGCCATGTGACCAATAACCAAAGGGTTTACTAGAGTCAATAATCTAGTTCACATTGCTATGTGATTAACACCCAAAGAGTACTAAGGTGTGATCATGTTTTGTTTGTGAGAGAAGTTTAGTCAACGGGTCTGCTAAATTCAGAGCCGTATCTATTTTGCAAATTTTCTGTGTCTACAATGCTTTGCATGGATCTACTCTAGCTAATTTCTCCCACTTCCAATATGTATCCAGATTGAGACTCAGAGTCATATGGAATGGTGTAAAGCTTACATCGATGTAACTCTTTACACGAACTCTTTATCACCTCCATAACTGAGAAACGCTTCCTTAGTCCTCTTAGGTAACTAAGGATAACTTTGACCGCTATACAGTGATCCACTCCTGGATCACTATTGTACCCCCTGCCAAACTCATAGCAAGGCACACAACTGGTCTGGTAAATAGCATGGCATACTTTATAGAACCTATGACTGAGGCATAGGGAATGACTTTCATTCTCTTTCTATCTTCTCTCGTGGTCGGGCTTTGAGTCTTACTCAACTTTACACCTTGTAATACAGGCAAGAACTCCTTCTTTGACTGATCCATTTTGAACTATTTCAAAATCTTGTCAAGGTATGTACTTATTGAAAAATTTTATCAAGCGTCTTGATCTATCTCTATAGATCTTGATGCCCAATATGTAAGCAGCTTCACCGAGGTTTTTCTTTGAAAATCTACTTTCAAACTCTCCTTTATGCTTTCCAAAAAATTCTACATTATTTCTGATCAACAATACGTCATTCACATATACTTATCAGAAAGGCTATAGTGCTCCCACTCACTTTCTTGTAAATACAAGATTCACCGCAAGTCTGTATAAAACTATATGCTTTGATCGACTCATCAAAGCGTATATTCCAACTCCGAGATGCTTGCACAAGTCCACAGATGGATCACTGGAGTTCGCACTGATCCCAAAAGTATAGGGAATGTGCGATGATGATCATATCAATCTTGGAACCACTTCCAACACTCATCGTCACTTCACCCTCAACTAGTCTCTATTTTATTCTGCAACTCCTGTTTCGAGTTACTAATCTTAGCAACCAAACAAGTATCAAATACCCAGGGGTTACTACGAGCACTAGTAAGGTACACATCAATAACATGTATATCAAGTATACCTTTGTTCACTTTCCCATCCTTCTTATCCACCAAATATTTTGGGCAGTGCCGCTTCCAGTGACCAGTCCCTTTGCAGTAGAACCACTCAGTTTCAGGCTTGGGTTCAACTTTGGGTTTCTTCCTGGGAGTGACAACTTGCTTGCCATTCTACTTGAAGTTCCCTTTCTTTCCCTTTGCCCTTTTCTTCAAACTAGTGGTCTTGTCAATCATCAACACTTGATGCTCTTTCTTGATTTCTACCTTCGTCGATTTCAGCATCACGAAGAGCTTGGGAATCATTTTCATCATCCCTTGCATACTAGAGTTCATCACGAAGTTCCAGTAACTTGGTGATGGTGACTAGAGAACTCTGTCAATCACTATCTTATCTGGAAGATTAACTCCCACTTGATTCAAGCGATTGTAGTAGCCAGACATTTTGAGCACATGCTCACTAGCTGAGCAATTCTCCTCCATCTTTTAGGCGAAGTATTTGTCAGAGGTCTCATACCTCTTGCCGCGGGCATGAGTCTGAAATACCAATTTCAGCTCTTGGAACATCTCATATGCTCAGTGGCATTCAAAAACGTTTTTGAAGTCCCGGTTCTAAGCCATATAGCATGGTGCACTAAACTATCAAGTAGTCATCATATTGAGCTAGCCAAATGTTCATAACATCTGCATCTGCTCCTGCAATAGGTATGTCACCTAGCGATGCATCAAGGGCATAATTCTTCTGTGCAGCAATGAGGATAAACCTCAGATCACGGATCCAGTCCGCATCATTGCTACTATCATCTTTCAACTTAGTTTTCTCTAGGAACATATAAAAAACATAGGGAAGCTACAACGCGAGCTATTGATCTACAACATAATCTACAAAATACTATCAGGACTAACTTGATGATAAATTAAAGTTCAATTAATCATATTACTAAAGAACTCCCACTTATATAGACATCCCTCTAGTCATCTAAATGATCATGTGATCCATATCAACTAAACCATGTCCGATCATCACGTGAGATGGAGTAGTTTTCAATGGTGAACATCTCTATGTTGATCATATCTACTATATGATTCACGTTCGACCTTTCGGTCTTAGTGTTCCGAGTCCATATCTTAATATGTTAGGCTCGTCAAGTTTAACCCGAGTATTCTGCACGTGCAAAACTGGCTTGCACCCGTTGTATGTGAACTGTAGCAACGGTGTATACTCAGGCAGAACACTTATAATGCTACCGCCGTACTAAGCAAAATAAGATGCATAAAAGATAAACATCACATGCAATCAAAATATGTGACATGATATGGCCATCATCATCTTGTGCCTTTGATCTCCATCTCCAAAGCACCGTCATGATCTCCATTGTCACCGGCTTGACACCTTGATCTCCATCGTAGCATCATTGTCGTCTCACCAACTATTGCTTCTATGATCATCGCTACCGCTTAGTGATAAAGTAAAGCAATTACATGGCGATTGCATTTCATACAATAAAGCGACAACCATATGGCTCCTGCCAGTTGCCGATAACTTTGTTACAAAACATGATCATCTCATACAACAATTTATATCACATCACGTCTTGACCATATCACATCACAACAAGCCCTGCAAAAACAAGTTAGACGTCCTCTACTTTGTTGTTGCAAGTTTTACGTGGTTGCTACGGGCTTCTAGCAAGAACCGTTCTTACCTACACATTAAAACCACAATGATTTTTCGTCAAGTGTGTTGTTTTAACCTTCAACAAGGATCGACCGTAGTCAAACTCGATTCAACTAAAGTTGGATAAACAGACACCTGCCAGCCACCTGTGTGCAAAGCACGTCGGTAGAACCAGCCTCATGAATGCGGTCATGTAATGTCGGTCCGGGCCGCTTCATCCAATAAGACCACTGAATCAAAGTAAGATGTTGATGGTAAACAATGACTATCATCGCCCACAACTCTTTGTGTTCTACTCGTGCATATCATCTACGCATAGACCTGGCTCGGATGCCACTGTTGGAGACCGTAGCATGCAATTTCACAAAAATTCATACGATCACGCGAGATCTATCTAGGAGATGCATAGCAACGAGAGGGGGAGAGTGTGTCCACGTACCCTCGTAGACCGAAAGTGGAAGCGTTAGTTAACGCGGTTGATGTAGTCGAAAGTTTTCACGATACAACCGATCCAAGTACCGAACGTACGACACCTCCGAGTTCAGCACACGTTCAACTTGTTGACGTCCCTCAAACTCTT
This sequence comes from Aegilops speltoides, assembly GCA_021437245.1. Taxonomy (NCBI): domain Eukaryota; kingdom Viridiplantae; phylum Streptophyta; class Magnoliopsida; order Poales; family Poaceae; genus Aegilops; species Aegilops speltoides. Next base: position 241,570,858 of record CM038142.1, read on the forward strand.
GATCCAACAAAGGGTCGAGGGAGAGTTTCGTCAGCACGACGATGTGATGACGGTGTTGATGATGTGGTCCACGTAGGGCTTCGCCTAAGCACTACGATGATACTATCGGAGGAGTAAACGGTGGAGGGGGGCACCACACACGGCTAAGACAATGTTGTGCCTTTGGGGTGCCCTCCCCTGCCCCCGTATATAAAGGAGGGATGAGGAGGCCGGCCACCAGGGACGCGCCAAGGGAGGGGGAGTCCTACTAGGACTCCTCTCCTAGTAGGATTCAGCCCCCCTCTTTTTTCCTTCTTACGGAGGTGGGAAGGGGGAAGGAGAGGGAGTAGGAGAAGGAAAGGGGGGTGGCGCCCCTTTCCCTAGTCCAATTCGGCCTCCTCCCTTATGGGGGGCGCACCAGCCCCTTTGGGCTGGTTAGCCTCCCTCCATGGCCCATATGGCCCATATCTTCCACTGGGGAGTTCCGGTAACCCTTCCGGTACTCCGATTTGTACTCGATACACTCCAGAACCCTTCCGGTGTCTGAATAACGCCTTGCAATATATCAATCTTGACCTCTCGACCATTTCGAGACTCCTCGTCATGTCTGTGATCTCATCCGGGACTCCAAACAAACTTCCGTCATCAAAAACAGATAACTCATATTACAAATCGTCATCGAACGTTAAGCGTGCGGACCCTACAGGTTCGAGAACTAGGTAGACATGACCGAGACACATCTCCAGTCAATAACCAATAGCGGAATCTGGATGCTCATATTGGCTCCTACATATTCTACAAAGATCTTTATCGGTCAAACTGCACAATAACATACGTTGTTCCGTTTGTCATCGGTATGTTACTTGCCCGAGATTCAATCGTCTGTATCATCTTACCTAGTTTATCTCGTCACCGACAAGTCTCTTTACTTGTTCTGTAATGCTTCATCCCACAACTAACTCATTAGTCACATTGCTTGCAAGGCTTATAGTGATGAGCATTACCGAGAGGGCCCAGAGATACCTCTCCGATACACGGAGTGACAAATCCTATTCTCGATCTATGCCAACCCAACAAACACCTTCGGAGACACCTATAGAGCATCTTTATAATCACCTAGTTATGTTGTGACGTTTGATAGCTCACAAGGTGTTCCTGCGGTATTCAGGAGTTGCATAATCTCATAGTCAGAGGAACATGTATAAGTCATGAAGAAAGCAATAGCAATAAAACTTATCGATCATTATGCTAAGCTAACAAATGGGTCTTGTCCATCACATCATTCTCTAATGATGCGATCCTGTTCATCAAATGACAACAGATGTCTATGGTCAGGAAACATAACCATCTTTGATTAACGAGCTAGTCAAGTAGAGGCATACTAGGGACACTTTGTTTTGTCTATGTATTCACACATGTACTAAGTTTCCGGTTAATAAAATTCTAGGATGAATAATAAACATTTATCATGATACAAGGAATTATAAATAACAACTTTATTATTGCCTCTAGGGCATATTTCCTTCATACCCATGATCCAAGTTTCTCCTATCCTCTCGGCGAAGGAAGTTTTCATCTCTTCATTGATCTTAAGCAATCAATTGTTTTCGCTAGTGGCAGAATTTCACCTCTAGTTTTGAGATGTTTTCATAAGTCCACGAGGAATATATCATTTGATTGTTGATTTTTCAACTACTTCGTTCAAGCCTTTCTCCTAAGGATGCTCTTTCAAATTCATTTATGGTCGAAGATGTTGTTTTCTTCTCCATTCTTTTCATTCTATTCTTACATTTGTTCCATAGGCATTGTATATGTTGCTCTCTTCGACCCATCATCTTGTTTGGTCAATACCATGTTCTTTTCCTTGCTTATCCATTTAGCAGGAGTGTTGTGTCCTCTGTTCAAGTTCTTTTCAACTTATCAAGTTTTCCTTCTCTTTTCAACCGGAGTGCTGTCCAAATTCTGTCATTCTTGTTCCTTGGCTATCTCATTATACTGGTGTGGTTTCTTATTCTTTTGGTTCGTTAAGCTCTTGTTTCATGTCTTTCAACCTACAAGGTTCTCGTAATGTTCCTTGTTCCTCTCTCGAAACGGAGTGTTTTCAACTTCATTCATCTCCAGTGTATTCTTTCCTTGAAATTGTTTAACCTCTCAAGGTTCTTTGGTTTCACTCGTTTGTTAAGAAGCAACTTTGTATTACCTCTTCTCTTCTTCTTCCGTTTGTCATCCCTAGATCTCGGGGCGAGATCTCTTGTAAGTGGAGGAGAGTTGTAACACCCCGAGAACGACGCTCCAGTTGCCTTACATGTTTTTTGTGATAGCCGTGATAATTCTATTGCTTGCTCTATTTTATTTTGCATTGCATCAGGTCATCATGCCATCATGTCATTTAATTTTGCAACTCACTTAAATAAATTGCATGGATCTTCTATCCCTTTAAATTGAGGGAAATGCACGTGGTGTTTTCTCTTTATAACATATAAAATATCTTCCCAATATTTTAGGGAGCTACTCTTAAATATTCCATTAATTTGGAATTCACCATAACACTCGTGCAATTTAATTTCGTGCCTTTTCTACCAAAATTCTTGATCTCAAACTTGCCCATAAATTCTTTCATCACTTTCCCGAGCTCAACCTAAATTTTCAACATTTTTGGACCTTTCAAAAACCTTGACCTAATTCAAACTTATTTGAATCAAATTCAAATATGTTCAAATTCAATCCTTCCAAATAGGGCTAATTGTATTTTTTTCCTTCGATCAATCATACTTTGTAGGGTCTAGAGAGATTTTCCCCATGGTCAGCAACACTCCTAAACTCTCTTTCTTTTCATGTCATTTCTAAGAGAAATATGAGGGAGAGAGAGCATAGCCCAGCAGCCAGGCCTCTGGCCATTTCCCTTTCCAGTGGGCTGACCTCTAAGGCCCATCCGCAGCCCAGCCGGTGCCCTGTTAACCCTAGCCTCGATCCCCATATCTCCCATCATTCCCTCCTCCTCCCGTTCATTTCCTCAGCGCTGCCACCACACACTCAGCGCCCGATCCCCATCACCAGCCCCGAGTCGCTGCTTCGCCTCCCCGCCATGGCCACCTCTACTTCCTCCCCTCTGTCACCGGCCGATCACAAGCGAGGGCCCACAATCGCAACCGCGCCCATGGTCGCCGTTGCCTCGTGCCTCCTCGCGCGCACCCATGGTGCTTCACCGCACCACCTAGCTCATGCCTCGCCAGCTTCCTCCGCCTCTGAACTTGTCGGCCGTTGCGCCTCCAGCCGCCAGCACCCCTCTGCCACAGGCCCCATGCTCCCTCCGCTCGTTTGTTCCTCATCCTCGTCGCACTTTGATGGCAGCCGCACCGCACTTCGCCGGCAGCCGCACCGCACTGGACAAGCACGCCGCCAGGTAGCCATGCCCGTCCTCTTGTACCTCCTGCCTTCTCCTTCCTCCTCACATCTCTTCTCTCTGTGTCTAGGTGCAGCCATGGGCACCGTTTTCCTCAAGCAATAGCTGCCGTTCGGCCTCGGGCCCGCAAGATCCTGTAATCCCATGTCGAGGTCGCCATTCCCGGCCTTCCCCTCACCCGTTTTCACCGGATCCGACGGGAGCCGGCCAGAGGCCGCCCCTGCTTGCATCAACCTCCTCTGCATCGAGTGCCGCTACCTCCGCCCGTGCCGTTTACCTCCTATAGCCTCGTGTTTGTTGTGTGCATTGCTTCCCACGACCCTGCGTTGACTCCGGTAGCACCTTCCGGTCCTCCTTTATCGAAGGGCACTCCCCAACATCGTGTCTTCGTTTTGGATCATGCCAAGTCTGACTACGACCTGAACGGCTACACGATGACCCCGAAGAACATGGATTTGTCAAGTTCCTCTTTGACACGAGTACCACTACCGCCGCCCGAACAACTACAAACCAAAACGCCGGGTTCCTTTCCGAACGTGTATGACTACCGACGAGTACCTCGTGTACCACTACTTCCGTCTACACCGCATCAAACCCGTCCGCCCCGAAACGCACGCTTGAAGGTATAACCCCGAGACGATGCCCGTGAACAAATACATGTGTGTCATATGAGATGCTCATGTTTGCACCGTTTCGAGTTGTCATTGCACGTTCCCCCTTGTAGCCATGCCTTTGACCTGTGGGAACCCGGTAACCGGTACCTCCCTGATACGTCTACAACGTATCTATAATTTTTGATTGTTCCATGCTATTGTATTATCTGTTTTGGATGTTTAATGTGCTTTAATATGCTTTTTTATATTATTTTTTGGACTAACCTATTAACCGAAGGCCCAGTGACAGTTTTTGTTTTTTTGTCTATTTTAGAGTTTTGTAGAAAAGGAATACCAAACGGAGTCCAAACGGAATGAAACCTTCGTGATGATCTCTCTTGGACCGAAAGCAAACCAGAAGACTTGGAGATGAAGTCAAAGACGCAACGGAGGCGTCCAGGAGGCAGGAGGGCGAACCCGGGGGGGGGGGGGAGGGGGTAGGCGTGCACCCCACCCTCATGGGCCCCTCGTAGCTCCACCAACCTAGTTCTTTCGCTTATATATACTCTTATACCCTAAAAACAACAGTGAGCCTCTTCCGGCTATCTGCCGGAGGGGGATTCGATCACGGAGGGCTTCTACATCAACACCATCACCTCTCCGATAAAGCGTGAGTAGTTTACCGCAGACCTTCGGGTCCATAGTTATTATCTAGATGGCTTCTTCTCTCTCTTTGATTCTCAATACAAAGTTCTCCTTGATGTTCTTAGAGATCTATTTGATGTAATATTCTTTTGCGGTGTGTTTGTCGAGATTCGATGAATTGTGGATTTATGATCACGGTTGACTATGAACATTATTTGTTCTTCTCTGAATTCTTATATGCATGATTTAATATCTTTGCAAGTCTCCTTGAATTTTTGGTTCTGTTTGGCCTACTAGATTGATCTTTCTTGCAACGGAAGAAGTGCTTAGCTTTGGGTTCAATCTTGCGGTGTCCTTTCCCAGTGACAGTAGGGGCAACAAGGCACGTATTCTATTGTTGCCATCAAGGATAAAAAGATGGGGGTTTATATCATATTGCTTGAGTTTATCCCTCTATATCATGTCATCTTGCTTAATGCGTTACTCCGTTCTTATGAACTTAATACTCTAGATGCATGCTGGATAGCGGTCGATGTGTGGAGTAATAGTAGTAGATGCAGGCAGGAGTCGGTCTACTTAAGATGGACGTGATGCCTATGTTCATGATCATTGTCTTAGATGTCATCATAGTTATGCGCTTTTCTATCAATTGCTCGGCAGTAATTTGTTCACCCACCATAATACATGCTATCTCGAGAGAAGCCACTAGTGAAACCTATGGCCCCTGGGTCTCTTTTTCCATTATATTAAGTCTCTTTTCCATATTATTGAATCTCGTTTACTATTTTTCAATCTTTACTTTCCAATCTATACATCAAAAATACCAAAAATATTTAATTTATTATCTCTATTGGATCTCACTTTTGCGAGTGACTGTGAAGGGATTGACAACCCCTTTATCGCGTTGGTTGCAAGTTCTTGCTTGTTTGTGCTGGTATTCGGTGACTTGTGCATCGTCTCCTACTGGATTGATACCTTGGTTCCCAAAACTGAGGGAAATTATTACGCTACTTTGCTGCATCACCCTTTCCTCTTCAAGGGAAAACCAACGCAAGCTCAAGAGCTAGCAAGAAGGATTTCTGACGCCGTTGTCGGGGAGATCTACGCCAAGTCAAGCCATACCAAGTACCCATCATAAACTCTTCTCCCATGCATTACATTATTTGCCATTCGCCTCTCGTTTTCCTCTCCTCCACTTCTAAATGATTTTCGAAAACCTTTGCCTTTTCTTCGCCTCTTTTCGCTTGCTTCTTGTGTGCTTGTGTGTTGAATTGATTGCTTGTCACGATGGCTTAGGATAATACTAAATTGCGTGACTTTTCCAACACCAACAACAATGATTTTATTAGCACTCCGATTGCTCCTACCACCAATGCTGAGTCTTGTGAAATTAATGCCGCTTTGTTGAATCTTGTTATGAAAGATCAATTTTCTGGCTTTCCTGGTGAAGATGCCGCAACCCATCTAAACAACTATGTTGATTTGTGTGATATGCATAAAAAGAAAGATGTGGATATTGATATTGTTAAATTGAAGCTAATTCCGTTTTCGCTTAGAGATCGTGCTAAAACTTGGTTCTCATCTTTGCCTACAAATAGTATTGATTCTTGGAATAAGTGCAAAGATGCTTTTATCTCTAAATATTTTCCTCCCGCTAAGATCATCTCCCTTAGGAACGATATTATGAATTTTAAGCAACTTGATCATTAGCATGTTGCATAAGCTTGGGAAATGATGAAATTAATGATACGTAATTGCCCTCCACATGGTTTGAATTTGTGGATGATTATACAAAAATTTTATGCCGGATTGAATTTTGCTTCTAGAAATCTTTTAGATTCGGCCGCCGGAGGCACTTTTATGGAAATCACTCTAGGAGAAGCTACTAAACTCCTTGATAATATTATGGTTAATTATTCTCAATGGCACACCAAAAGATCCACTAGTAAAAAAGTTCATGAGATTGAAAAAAATTAATGTTTTGAGTGGAAAGATGGATGAACTTATGACATTATTTGCTAATAAAAGTGTTTCTTATGATCCTAATGATATGCCTTTGTCCACTTTGATTGAGAATAATAATGAATCTATGGATGTACATTTTTTTGTAGGAACAATTTTGGTAACAATGCGTATAGAGGCAATTTTAATCCTAGGCCGTTTACTAGTAATTCATCTAATAATTATGGTAATTCCTACAACAACTCTTATGTAAATTTTAATAAGTTGCCCTCTGATTTTGAGAATATTATTAAAGAATTTATGAGTTCACAAAAGAACTTTAATGCTTTGATTGGAGAAAAATTGCTTAAGATTGATGAGTTGGCTAGGAACATGGATAGAATTTCTCTTGATGTTGATTCTTTGAAACTTAGATCTATTCCACCTAAGCATGATATCAAAGAGTCTATCAAAGCCACGAGAATTTCCATTGATGAGCGAAAAGAAAGAACCGCTAGGATGCGTGTAAAAAAGATTGGTTTGTGAAAGCGTGTTCTTCTAGTTTTCATGATAATAATGATGAAGATCTAAAAGTGATTGATGTGACTCCTATTAAATCTTTGTTTTCCAATATGAATCTTGATAAAGATGGGACTGGAGATGAGTCAACTTTAGTTAAAGGCGCCCCAATGATTCAGAGTTTTTAGATCTAGATGCAAAAATTGATAAAAGTGGGATTGAAGAGGTCAAAACTTTAAATAGCAATGAACCCACTATTTTGGATTTCAAGGAATTTAATTATGATAATTGTTCTTTAATAGGTTGTATTTCCTTGGTTAAATCCGTGTTAAATTCTCCTCATGCTTATTATCAAAATAAAGCTTTTACTAAACATATCATTGACGCTTTGACGCAATCCTATGAAGAAAAGCTTGAATTAGAAGTTTCTATCCGTAGAAAACTTTATGATGAGTGGGAACCTACTATAAGATTAAGATTAAAGATTATGAATGTTATGCTTTGTGCGATTTTGGTGCTAGTGTTTCCACGATTCCCAAAACTTTATGTGATGTGCTAGGTTTCCGTGAATTTGATGATTGTTCTTCAAATTTGCATCTTGCGGATTCCACCATTAAGAAAACTATGGGAAGGATTAATGATGTTCTTATTGTTGCAAATAGAAATTATGTGCCCATAGATTTCATTGTTCTTGATATAGGTTGCAATCCTACTTGTCCTATTATTCTTGGTTGACCTTTCCTTAGAGTGATTGGTGCAATTATTGATATGAAAGAAGGAAACATTAGATTCCAATTTTCATTAAGGAAGGGCATGGAACACTTTCCTAGGAAGAAAATTAAATTGCCTTATGAATCTATTATTAGAGCCACTTATGGATTACATACCACAGATGGCAATACCTAGATCTATTCTTGTTTTTATGCCTAGCTAGGGGCGTTAAACGATAGCACTTGTTGGGAGGCAACCCAATTTTATATTTTCTTTGATTTTTGCTCCTATTTACTAATAGATAATTCATCTAGATTCTGTTTAGATGGGGTTTTATGTTTTATTTAGTGTTTGTGCCAAGTAGAACCTTTGAGAAGACTTGGGTGAAGTCTTTGCGATCTTGCTATAAAAAACACAAACTTTTGCGCTCACGAGAATAGCTGTCATTATTTACAGAAGAGTGATTTTCGGTTGATTCTTTTTGAAGAAGATTATAGAAAAATTCCTCACGTCCACTAATTTATTTCAGAATTTTTGGAGTTACAGAAGTATTCAAAAGTTACAGATTTCTATAGACTGTTCTATTTTTGTCAGATTCTGCTTTTCGTGTGTTATTTGCTTATTTTGATGAATCTATGAGTAGTATCGGGGGGTATGAACCATAGAGAAGTTGTAATATAGTAGGTTTAACACCAATATAAATAAATAATGATTTCATTATAGTACCTTAAAGTGGTGGTTTATTTTCTTATACTAACGGAGCTCGTGAGATTTTCTGTTGAAGATTTGTGTTGTGAAGTTTTCAAGTTTTGGGTAAAGAATTGATGGATTTTGCAATAAGGAGTGGCAAGAGTCTAAGCTTGGGGATGCCCAAGGCACCCAAAGGTAAAATTCAAGGACAACCAAAAGCCTAAGCATGGGGATGCCCCGGAAGGCATCCCCTCTTTCGTCCTCGTCTATCGGTAACTTTAGTTGAGGCTATATTTTTATTCACCACATGATATGTGTTTTGCTTGGAGCGTCTTGTATAATTTGAGTCTTTGATTTTTAGTCCTTTCTGTACACACCTTTTGAGAGAGACACGCATGAATCGTGATTTATTAGAATACTCTATGTGCTTCACTTATATCTTTTGAGCTAGACAATATTTCTCTAGTGCTTCACTTATATCTTTTTAGAGCACTGCGGTGGTTTTATTTTATATAAATTGTTGATCTCTCATGCTTCACTTATATTATTTTGAGAGTATTTTAGAACAGCATGGTAATTTGCTTTGGTTATAAAATTAGTCCTAATATTATGGGCATCCAAGATGGGTATAATAAAAACTTTCATATAAAGTGCATTGAATACTATGAGAAGTTTGATTCTTTATGATTGTTTTGAGATATGAAGATGGTGACATTAGAGTCATGCTAGTAGAGTAGTTGTGAATTTGAGAGATACTTGTGTCAAAGATTGTGATTCCCGTAGCATGCACGTACGGTGAACCGTTATGTGATGAAGTTGGAGCATGATTTATTTATGTATTGTCTTCCTTACGAGTGGCGGTCGGGGATGAGCGATGGTCTTTTCCTACCAATCTATCCCACTAGGATCATGTGCGTAGTACTTCATTTCGATAACTAATAAATTTTTTCAATAAGTATACGAGTTCTTTATGACTAATGTTGAGTCCATGGATTATACGCACTCTCACCCTTCCACCATTGCTACTCTCTAGTACCGCGCAACTTTCACCGGTACCATACACCCACCATATACCTTCCTCAAAACAGCCACCATACCTACCTATTATGGCATTTCCATGGCCATTCCGAGATATATTGCCATGCAACTTTCCACCGTCTTCCATTTATTATGACACGCTCCATCATTGTCATATTGCTTTGCATGATCATGTAGTTGACATCGTATTTGTGGCAAAGCCACCGTTCATAATTTTTCATACATGTCACTCTTGAATCATTGCACATCCCGGTACATCACCGGAGGCATTCACATAGAGTCATATTTTGTTCTAAGTATCGAGTTGTAATTCTTGAGTTATAAGTAAATAAAAGTGTGATGCTTTTCATTATTATAGCATTGTCCCAGTGAGGAAAGGATGATGGAGACTATGATTCCCTCACAAGTCGGACGAAAAAAGAAGAAAAAAGAGGCCATAAAAAAAGAGAGAAAAGACCCAAATAAAAAAAGAGAGAAAAAGAGAGAAGGGGCAATGCTACTATCCTTTTTCCACACTTGTGATTCAATGTGGCACCATGATCTTCATAATAGAGAGTCTCCTATGTTGTCACTTTCATATACTAGTGGGAATTTTCATTATAGAACTTGGCTTGTATATTCCAATGATGGGCTTCCTCAAAAGTGCCCCAGGTCTTCGTGAGCAAGGAAGTTGGATGCACACCCACTTAGTTTCTTTTTGAGATTTCATACACTTATAGCTCTAGTGCATCCGTTGCATGGCAATCCCTACTTACTCACATTGATATCTATTGATGGGCATCCATAGCACGTCGATACGCCTAGTTGATGTGAGACTATCTTCTCCCTTTTTGTCTTCTCCACAACCACCATTCTATTCCACCTATAGTGCTATGTCCATGGCTCACGCTCATGTATTGCCTGAAGATTGAAAAAGTTTGAGAACATCAAAAGTATGAAACAATTGCTTGGCTTGTCATCGGGGTTGTGCATGATTAAATACTTTGTGTGATGAAGATAGAGCATAACCAGACTATATGATTTTGTAGGGATAGCTTTCTTTGGTCATGTTATTTTGAGAAGACATGATTGCTTTGTTAGTATGCTTGAAGTATTATTGTTTTATGTCAATATTAAACTTTTGTCTTGAATCTTTCAGATATGAACATTCATGCCACAATAAAGAAAATTACATTGATAGATATGTTAGGTAGCATTCCACATCAAAAATTCTGTTTTTATCATTTACCTACTCAAGGACGAGCAGGAATTAAGCTTGGGGATGCTTGATACGTCTCCAACATATCTATAATTTTTTATTGTTCCATGCTATTATATTATCTGTTTTGGATGTTTAATGGGCTTTAATATGCTCTTTTATATTGTTTTTGGGACTAGCCTATTAACCGAAGGCCCAGTGCCAGTTTCTGTTTTTTTGTGCCTATTTTAGAGTTTTGCGAAAAAGGAATAGCAAACGGAGTCCAAACGGAATGAAACCTTCGCGATGATCTTTCTTGGACCGAAGCAAACCAAAAGACTTGGAGATGAAGTCGGAGACGCAATGAGGCGTCCACGAGGCAGGAGGGCGCGCCCAGGGGGTAGGCGCACCCCCACCCTCGTGGGCCCCTCATAGCTCCACCGAGCTAGTTCTTTCGCCTATATATATTCTTATACCCTAAAAACATCAGGGAGAGCCATGAAACCACTTTTCCACCACCGCAACCTTCTGTACCCGTGAGATCCCATCTTGGGGCCTTTTCCGGTGATATGCCTGAGGGGGATTCGATCACGGAGGGCTTCTACATCAACACCATTACCTCTCCGATGAAGCATGAGTAGTTTACCACAGACCTTTGGGTCCATAGTTATTAGCTAGACGGCTTCTGTCTCTCTTTGATTCTCAATACAAAGTTCTCCTTGATGTTTTTGGAGATCTATTCGATGTAATATTCTTTTGCGGTGTGTTTGCCGAGATCCGATGAATTATGGATTTATGATCAAGATTATCTATGAATATTATTTGGTTCTTTTTTGAATTCTTATATGAATGATTTGATATCTTTGCAAGTCTCTTCGATTTTTCGGTTTAGTTTGTCCTACTAGATTGACCTTTCTTGCCATGGGAGAAGTGCTTAGCTTTGGGTTCAATCTTGCGGTGTCCTTTCCCAATGATAGTAGGGGCAGCACGTATTGTATTGTTGCCATCGAGGATAAAAAGATTTGGTTTATATCATATTTCTTGAGTTTATCCCTCTACATCATGTCATCTTGCTTAATGCATTACTCTGATCTTATGAACTTAATACTCTAGATGCATGCTGGATTGTAAGTGCATCTAGTGCCCCTTAGTAATTTTGGTGTATTGAAGACTTATAGGTTAAGGGACTAATGTGTTTATGAGTGTACACAGGTCTATAAGTCTATGAGGAGTTTGATATTCTGAGAGAAAGTCGACCCTAAAATGAATATCATCGACTGAAGATTTTGGTATTCCTGAAGACTTTCATGAAGACTTTGAAAGTGAAGAAATTGGTGTGTCCATGAAGACTTGATATTCATGCAAGGAATATGAAGCTTGAAGACTTTCGTTTTCATAGTTTTGTTTTCTCCTTCTTGAGTCATAGGAAACACCGTCTTCGTTAAAGGGGCCGAGGAAATACTAAGGAAAAATTTGCACGTGATGCTCAACTCAAAATCCTACACCTACCAATCCCTTGAGTGAAGCCATTGGAAATCTCATACTGATTCGATCGATTTCTTGATGTGAGACGAAGTTCTTACAGTCATTGAGGAATTTGTTCGGCGAGGAGTTAAGATTTCGCCAAGTCTGAATTGCCTACAGTGAGGAACATGATAGCCCCGAGGAATTTGAGAGTCAAATTTCCGACCGTTCTTTGTCTACGTGCGGCCTGTCCCAAAATATCTTATCCACATAACGGTCATATCATTGAAGGGCATTTATGTCTTATCATGTCGGGCTGCTCCCTAGGCTATAAATAGCCGCCCCTACAACCACTAGCTGGTTGGCTGCTCCGAGAAAACCGACACTTGTCATTTGAGAGCAACCCATCCTCAGGGACTTTGGCGAAAATCATCGAGTGAGGAAAATCCCAAACCCCAAACACCTACAAACCCAAAGTGATTGAGCATCATCAAGAGATTGATCTGCGTGGATCAACGCTTGTTCCTTTGAAGATCGTGCTTCTTCCAGACGGTTAGGCGTCATGTTCTAGAGCATCCAAGAGGAATTGTGGATCGCCGAGTGACGAAGTCTGTGAAGGTTTGGAAGTCGCTGAAGACTTACCACGAGTGATTGGGCGAGGTCTCATGTGACCTTAGTTCAAGGAGAATCTGATGAGGACTTGGTGTCTGAGCTGCGTGCTTTCGATCGGGGTGTCCGGGGCTGTGTGTCCTTGAGTTTAAATACTCAGCCGCTCCAACCAGACGTACAACTGAGAGAGCAGTTGGAACTGGTCTACCAAATCATTGTCTTCACCAACCTTACTAGTTCTATTTCCTCAACTCTTTCATTTCTTCATACTGTGTTGAGTTATTGTTCATATCTATGTTTGAAGACTTTGACTGAAGACTTTCTCAATTTCCTCAGCTCAATTTCTTCAGTCTGTTTGTCTTCATCTTGTGTTATCCTGTGTTTACGCTTTCTGTACTCTGTGTTTGTCTTCATTTCATCATGATGACCATGTGTGTATTCTGTCATGCTTACTTCTGAGTACTTATTCCGCTGCAAGCAGTTCTTCGCTAAGGAATTTCCTCACCGGCAAATTCCTCAGTGAAGAATTCATAAAAATTGCCTATTCACCCCTCGAGTCGATATAACGCACTTTCAATTGGTATCAGAGCAAGGTACTCCCTTGTTCTGTGTGATTTTGGTTTAACCACCTGGAGTTCTAGTTATGTCGACCGCAGGTATGATCAAGGTCTCTGTTGGGTGTCGTACCTTCGATGGCACGGACTACCCCTACTGGAAGAATAAGATGCGAATGCATCTTGAAGCAATTGACAACGATCTCTGGTACGTTGTGGAAAATGGTGTTCCCTCAGTCACACCTTCCCTGAATGCTGCTGATGTGAAGAGATTCAAGCAACTCGATTCTCAAGCGAAGAATATCATATGTGGTCATCTGAGTAAAGGGCAGTATGGTAGAGTGAGTGCTTTGGAAACTGCTAAGCTTATCTGGGATAGGCTCTCCAAAGTAAACGAAGGAGTCTCAACTCAACGTGACTCTCGGGTTGACGTTCTTCGCAATCTCTTCAACCGCTTCAAAAGACTCGACAATGAAAATGTTCAGCAAACCTTTGATCACCTCACTGATATCTCAAATGAGCTTCAAGCGCTCGGTGCCACTGACATCACCGACCATGAGGTGGTGAAGAAATTGTTGAGATCACTCGATTCTTCATTTGACACTCTGGCACTGATGATTCAAGAGCGTGCTGATTACAAGTCACTAGATCCCGCTGATATCCTCGAGAGGCTAAATACTCATGAGTTCCAACTTGCTGTAAAGAGAGATCTCTATGGTTCAAGCTATGGCAGAACACTTGCCCTGAAGGCCAAGGCAGTGTCTGAATCTGAATGTGTAGATTCTGGTAGTAGCCTTGGTGATCCTGAAGAATTGAGCCAGGAGCTAGCACTGCTCGTGAAGAAGTTCCAGAAATTCTCAAGACGTGGTCGCTTTGGAAAATCTTCAAGGAGCAGTGATTCCTCATCAAGTGACTATAAGAGAAGGCTATGCCACAAATGCAAGAAACCTGGTCACTACATTCAAGATTGTCCTCAATGGGACAAGGAACTAAAGAAGAAGAAATACAAGGATTACAGTTCTGATGATGCCAAGAAGAAGAAGAAATCTTCAAAGTCTTCATCATCAAAATCCTTGAAGTCTTCATCCCACAAGAAGAGCAGCTCCAAGAAGGCTCGGGCATTCATTGGCAAGGAAATGGATTCTGAGGCTGAATCTGAGGATAATGAGGAAGAGGAGGCATCCGAGGAGTCTGAGTCAGGTGTGGCAAGTCTAGCTCTTACTACCGCATTTGTCAGCAAGTCTATCTTCAACTCTGAAGAAAATGGCAACACCAACAACGCTGATGAAGGCAATGACGACTACGCTCCCACCTATTGCTTCATGGCAAAGGCTGCTAAGGTAACTAAATACCCCTCCTCTGAGTCAAGTGAGGATGAATCTGATGAAAATCTTAAGCCTAGCTACTCTAAACTTGCTAAGATTGCTGTGAAACAACAAAAGGCTATTGAAAAACTTCAAAACATGCTAGACAAAAGTGATGATATGTTGGGTGATGAAATGGACCGCACTAAAGACTTAACTGAAAATCTTCAGAGACTTGGTCTAAGTTTGACAACCTTCAAAGTCATCATAAAACTCTCTTATCGATCACGAGAAGCTTTCTTATGAATTTCTTCAAAGAAAGCAAGATCTTGAGAAGCTAAGAGTGAGTTATGAAGATCTTCAGAAGGAGCACGATTCATTACTTGCTCAACAAATCAGCGCTACTCAGGAAGAATTTGATCCTCCATGCTTAAAGTGCATTGAACGTGAATCTGCTAATTCTTCACCTGAATGTTCAAATGCTTCAAATGTTACAAATTCTTCACCTGCCTTTGCTATCACTAATTCCTCATTTGAGGACATTGCTAGTATCACTAACGATGCAGGGCTGAAGGAATTGTATATGACAGGCATGTACAAAAGCCTCAAAGGGCATCAGACTCTTTGTGATGTGCTTAAAAAGCAGATCCTCAACAGAAACCCTAGGAAAGAGGGTATTGCCTTTGAGAGGAAACTCAATCTTGATGGAACATATTGGAAGCTGAGCGGTACCCCAAAACCTCATGGGTTCTTGCAAAGGGACCTCCATTGATCCATCTAACTTATCTGCTTTACATGTGAATCTCCTCATTCTTGTGATGAGTCATTTGACTCCAACTATAAACTGTTCAAAAATGAGAATGGTGAAGTATTTGCTAGATATGTTGGCACTAACTGCAGGAACGGTTCCCCTATGAAGAAAATCTGGGTTCCCAAAAGTTATGTTGAAAGTCTTCAGGTGAATGTCCTCATGACACCACCAGTGAAGAATAGGAACCCCAGATCAAACTCTTCATATGGACCAAATTCTTCATATGGATCCAAGTCCCCATACAGACCAAATTCCTCACATGGATCAAATTCCTCAAAAGGATCAAAATCCTCATATGAACATCATCGTGCTAACCCTTCTGTTTCGCAGGGTAGAGCTAAGGGATATGAATATGTGCATTATTCTTCAAATCATTATGTTCATAAGTCCTCGAAGAATTTCTCTGCTTATTCATATGCTTACCCTAACCCCTCTTATGTGAAACGAAGTGGACTGGCGTCCATGCCACCTTTCTCATATGGTGCTCACAGAGTGATGAATTCTTTGCCACCCGTCAAGATGTGGGTGGTGAAGAAAAAGAACTAATCTCTTATGCAGGGTCAGGTCTCCAGTCGTGCTCAAAACGACTGAAGAATTTGCTAGAGACCTGAACAATGCCTGAAAGGACGCAGGCGAATCATGATGAAATGAACTTTCATTTCACACGTCCTCACACTGCTTATCTCTGCTATTGCTTGATGAAATTGAACTGATGATACTGATGTCATATTCTTCACTGATGAAGTATATGAGTTTGTAATCTGCACTAATTCATCTGCAGGATGATCAACCCAAAGCAAATGAGTGGGTCCTCGATAGTGGATGTACAAATCACATGACTGGTGACAAGAATCTATTGATGGATGCTCCCTTAACACCGTCACATCTGAAGCATATCATCTTCGCTGACAAAGGCAAGAGTCAGGTATTGGGTCTAGGTAAGTTGCGATCTCAAAGGATCGACACATGGATAAAGTCATACTTGTCGAGTCCTTAGGATACAACCTCATGTCTGTCTCAATGCTTTTTGATCTTGATATGGTTGTTGTCTTTGGCAAGTATCGTTGTGTTGTGATCATGGAAGCTGACAATTCCAAAGTCTTCGAAGGCTTTAGGAGAGGAGACTTGTACATTGTTAATTTCTCTACAGGACCACAACCTGCCGTGTGCTTACTTGCAAAAGCTTCAGAAGGCTGGCTATGGCATCGACGACTTGGTCATCTTGGCATGAGGAATTTACTGCGCTTGCGAAGAAGAAGCATGTCATTGGCATTGAGAATGTCAAATTCCTCAAGGATCACCTGTGCGGAGCCTGTGAAGCTGGGAAGATGACTAAGGCCAAGCATCCAGCAAAGACTATCATGACTACCACTCGACCATTTGAATTGCTTCACATGGATCTCTTTGGTCCTAATCATTATTCTGCTGTGACTAATGATGCATCTCTATATGGCTTTGTTATTGTTGATGATTACTCTCGTTACACATGGGTACACATTGTTACTTGCAAACATGAAGTGTAGGAAGTCTTCAAACGATTTTCCTCGAGGGCTTCAACCAACTTTGGTGTGAAGATCAAGCACATCAGGAGTGACAATGGAACTGAGTTCAAGAATTCCGGTCTTAATGACTATCTTGATGAACTTGGCATTACTCATGAGTTATCTGCTCCTTATACTCCTCAGCAAAATGGCGTCGTGGAGCGCAAGAACAGAACTCTTGTTGAGATGGCTCGAACTATGCTTGATGAATACAAAACGCCTCATCGTTTTTGGATTGATGCAATTGATACCGCGTGCCACATCATCAACAGAGTATATCTTCACAAATTCTTGAAGAAGACTGCCTATGAACTCCTCACTAACAAGAAACCCAATGTGAGTTATTTCAAAGTCTTCGGTGCTAAATGTAGGATTAGAGATCCTCATCACAATGCTAAATTTGCACCGAAAGCCCATGAAGGTTTTATGCTTGGTTACGGAAAGGACTCGCACACCTACAGAGTCTTCAACATCGCTCTTCACAAGATTGTTGAAACTGTAGATGTCTTGATTCGATGAAACTAATGGCTCGCAAAGAGAGCACCTACCTACGTGATAGATGAACCAACACCTGAGGATTCTATCAAGTTCAAGGCTACCGAGGATGTCATTCCTACCGAAGAATCTACTGAAGAATTCATTCCAGAACGCGAAGATCATCGAGCTAATGTACCTGAGGAAAATGTTGAAGAAAATGGTCTTTGAAGAAAATCTTGATCAAATTCCTCGGCGACAACCAGCTCATCCTCGCGTTGCAAAAGAAGTGCAAGTTGAAAAGATCATCGATGACATTGAAGCACCAGGTCCTCTCACACGCTCAAAAGCTTCACATTTATCTAACTTTTGTGGGCACTATGCTTTTGTCTCTATCACAGAGCCCACTAAGGTAGATGAAGCATTTCTGGAGCCTGAGTGGATTCAGGCCATGCAAGAAGAATTACATCGATTCGAGCTCAATAATGTCAGGAACTGGTCAAACGTCCGAGATCCTCGCAAGCATAATATCATTGGCACAAAGTGGATCTACCGCAACAAGCAAGATGAAAATGGCTTTGTGGTGAGGAATAAGGCACGACTTGTAGCTCAAGGCTACACACAGGTTGAAGGAATTGATTTCCATGAAACTTTTGCACCTGTTGCTAGACTTGAGGCTATTCGCATATTACTTGCTTATGCTAACCATCATAATATCACTTTATATCAAATGGATGTGAAAAGTACATTCCTCAATGGTAAGCTTGAGGAAGAAGTATATGTTGCTCAACCCCCAGGTTTTGAAGATCCAAAGAATCCTGACAAAGTCTTCAGACTCAACAAGGCCCTCTATGGCCTCAAGCAGGCCCCTCGGGCGTGGTATGATACTTTGAAGGAATTCTTCGTGAAGAATGGCTTCACATCCGGTCTTCAAATTTGTCAACAGCACAATGGCATATTCATATCTCAGGAGAAATACCCCAAGGATGTTCTGAGGAAATTTGGCATGCAAGATTGCAAAGGCATCAAAATTCCTATGCCCACAAATGGCCATCTATGCACTGATGAAAATGGTATTGACTTCGATCACAAGGTATACCGCTCCATGATTGGTTCTTTATTGTACTTATGTGCATCTAGGCGGATATAATGCTTAGTGCTTGCATGTGTGCCCGATTTCAAGCTACACCAAGGAATCACACCATAAGGTCATGAAGCATATTCTTGATATCTAGCTCACACACCAACACTAGGACTATGGTACCCCAAGGGCTCTACTTTTGATCTCATTGGATATTACGACTCGACTATCTTTGGTGATCGTGTGGACCGCAAGTCAACATCTGGTACTTGTCATTTCCTTAGACAATCTTTGGTGCATTGGTCCTCGAAGAAACAGAATCTGCGTATCACCGCTCTCTTCTTTGAAGCTGAATACATTGCTGCTGGTTCTTGCTGTGCTCAATTGCTGTGGATGAAGCAAACTCTCAAGGACTACGGCATCAATGTGAAAAATGTGCCTCTCTACTATGACAATGAGAGTGCCATCAAGATTGCTCACAACCCAGTTCAACACTCGAAGACGAAGCACATTCAGATTCGTCATCATTTTCTTCATGATCATGTGTTGAAGGGCAACATTTCTATCGAGCATGTGAAGACTGAAGAACAGCTAGCCGATATCTTCACAAAGCCCTTGGATGAGAAGAGATTTAGCAAGTTGTGGTGTGAGCTAAATATCTTAGAGTCTTTGAATGTTCTTTGAAAAGGACACACATCCTGACACTTATGCAAAATTGATGACTTAGATGTGCAACACATGAAGAAACGTTTTTCTTCAATCAACGAAGAATAACACTCTAAGTGTGAAGAATTAATGAAGAATTTGATTCTCGTAACCCTCGACAATTGTGCATGATGTGTCGAAATCATCATTCTTATACGGTGGGTCACGCCACCACCAAAGTTGAAAATCTTCAATTTGAGTTTTTCCTCAGTTTTTGAAATTCTTCAGTTTTTTTCAAATTCTTCAACTTTGCAAAATCTTCACTGTTTCCGTCGTTTTTCTTCATTGGCTATATATATATATATATACATGAGTTTATGTCCTATACAACATTCGTTTATGGCTATTTCTTCAAGTTGCTTTTTCTACTAAGTGAATGTGATCGGACCCTTTCCCCTCTATGCTATACTCAACCCAATCTATTCACAAATTCTTCATGTGCATTCTATTTGAAACTCGTTCAAAATCTTCACTGTGTCCTTGTTAGCTGAAGAAATTGCAAACGGAACTTTAAAACTAATCTTATCCAAATTTTTGGTTTTGCCGCTCAATTCGTCCCGTATCCCACGATAGACTTATCTATTCACCCACGATCTAACACGATCTCCACTTTTCAGTACGTGGGTGACACATGTCAAGCGAATGAGAAGGGTCAGGGGCATGTTCGTCCTAAATCTTCGGGTGAACAGTTTTTCACTGCGATTATAAATACCCCCCACCCCTTCCTCACTTCCTTTACTCCGCTCGACCGCTCTCTCTCTCTCGCTCGAGCTTCTCAAACCCTAGCACCACTGCTACTCCATCATCGCCGGTGAGGAAGAGCTTCACTGCCTCGACCTCATCGCCGTCGTACTCGCACCGGCCGCAGAAATCTTCACTCCGCCGCCGCCATAGCTGTCTTCCTCCGCCAAGTTAGGGCGTGGAAGATCTGAACTGACGAGCTTCAAATCTACACTTCTCAGTTCGTCGTGTTCTTCATCCAGGGTAATTAAAAGTTACTTTTACTGCCCTCTTTGATTCAAATTTTCTCCACAAAATCTTCAAAGGTGTTTTATTCTTCAAATCCTCACACACAAAACACCTCACTAGTCATCTGTTCTTGATTCGTTTCCCTAAGCATCATTTTTCTTCAAGATTCCTCAATTGTTTGGATCGTCGATCTATATAACTCTGGAACCTTAGACAAAGTACGCTTAGTGAAATTCTTCAAGACTCATCTGGTCAAATTCCTCAAACTTGTTCTTTTTGAAAACCTTCTGAGAACGCATATGACCTCTTCAAATTCCTCGCAACTATACTCTATTCACGGTACTCATGTCATTCTTTGAATCACTAGGTTCTCATCAACTTAACTCATTTGAGCATTCCTTGAAGAAAAGTTGCATACTTCTTCAGAGAATTCGATTGTTCAAATTCCTCAACTGAAGAATATGGCAGAAGGTAAGAAACCACAGAAAGGAGGAAAGAGGCCCGAGGTCATGACTGCGTTTGAAATACCTGAGAACACCTATGCTGACTATTGTACACCTGATGAGGCCAAGTTCGGAAAGGAGAACAAAAATAAGCGCAAGGTGCGCATACAGAGGATTGAAAGGAGATGGGCAAGAGAATGGAGGGAGTACAGATATGTAACTCCAAAGTATATGAAGAAACTCGCTCTAAATCCTCCATGTCCAAGAGCTCCATTGGCACCTGGCCAAGAAGCTGACCCCACCAGCATCAAGCGTGGTGAGGATTTTCCTGAAGAATGGGCCAAACGCCAAGCCAAGTTGGCAAGACAAGCCAAAGAAGCAGTGAGGAAATTCAATGAAGACTCTGCTACTGCTGCTGCCACTGAGGCCTCTGTCAGGGATAGAAAATCAATGGCAAAGAAGCCCGCTCACAAGCCAAGTGCTTCACCAACTGTGCCCTCACGGCCAAGTTCCTCAGCAATGCCCTCACGGCCAGAATCTTCAAAGCCCTCACGGCCAGATTCTTCAAAGCCCTCACGGCCAGTTCCTCATGCTGCTCCTGCTCCTCCAAAGTCCTCAGCTCCTCCCCCAAAGTCCTCAGTTGCTCCGGCAAAGTCCTCAACACCTGTACATTTTGCCACATGACAAAGGACTACAGGCATCTCTATTGCCTATGGTGTCTCAGCGAGTTCCTCGGCTGCACCAAACTCTTCATCAGACCCCACTCTGCTGAAGACCAAGGCAACTACTGGACGAGGTCCTCGACCTAGTCCGAAGAAGAAACAGGTTGCCTTCCAAGTGCCATCTGACGATGAAGCTGATGATGATGAACTTGCGAAATCATCGAGACGAGCAAGAAAGGGCATAGAGCCAAAGGCACAACTGTGCCACTGCTTTTGGATCCAAAGGTGATCCTCGACTACATTGATCTCTGGCACAAGGACCCAAACACTCCTATGCCTGATTTTCATTTGACTCCTGGACAAAGTCACATGCTGACCCATTTCATCAATGAAGAGAAATGGAAATTTGAGAAGGCCAGACAAATCAAGAAGGCTCAGTTCAGGAAAGAGAAGTTCCCGAGAAAAAACATTGTCAAAATGACAACTGATGAACTCCTCACGATCCAGTCTGAAATCAAAGCCCTCAACGATGATTTCAATGCTTATTATGCTGATTGGCGAGGGCCAAAGTCAGGTTTGTTAAACTGACTGAGAAGTTCACCAATGTTGCAGCCCCATCGCAACAAGAAATTCCTCAAGCTGAAGCCTCTGCTCAAAAAGCGAAGAACATGCCAGCACCGCTGATGACTTTCAGGCTGCTGATGAAAATGCTAGCTCCAGGGCTGATGACTCGATTCCAGCCGCTGAAGACATGTCACGCCCTCGATGCGGCTATATCTCCCACATGTCGAAGCACGACTTAGAGGCATAACCGCATTGAAAGCAATGTCACAAGTGAGGTAATCTTCACACAACCCATGTATTACATAAGGGAAAGAGATACATAGCTGGCTTACAATCGCCACTTCACACAATTACATGAATAAAGCATTACATCATCCAGATACAATCAAGGTCCGACTACGGAAACAAAATAAAAGAAGAACCCCAAATGCGACAAAGGTCCCCGATCGACCCCAACTGGGCTCCACTACTGATCAACTAGAACGAAACAACACAAAGGGCAAGATCTTCATCAAGCTCCTCCTTGAGCTTGGTGGCGTCACCTTCTCGGTAACATAGGCACCTGCAAACTGGTTTTGGAAGTATCTGGTGAGTCACGAGGACTCAGCAATCCCATTACCATGGGTATCAAGACTAGCAAAGCTTAATGGGAAAGGAAGGGGTAAAGTGGTGAGGTTGCAGCAGCGACTAAGCAAGTATGGTGGCTAACCAACGCAAATAAGAGCGAGAAGAGAACAAGCGGAATGGTCGTGAAGCTATCAATGATCAAGAGGTGATCCTGAACACCTACTTACGTCAGACATAACACAGAAACCGTGTTCACTTCCCGGACTCCGAGAAGAGACCATCACGGCTACACACTCGGTTGATCGTTTTATTTCGATCAAGTGTCAAGTTGTCTACAACCGGACATTAACAAATTCCCATCTGCCACATAACCGCGGCACGGCTCTCGAAAGTTTAAACCTGCGGGTGTCCCAACAAGCCCATGACAAGCTCTCGCGATCATCGAAGAATAGACCTTCACCGGAAGACCCGATCGGTCTCGGAATCCGGTACATCAAGACATTTCAACAATGGTAAAACAAGACCAGCAAAGCCGCCCGATCGCCGACAATCCCGATAGGAGCTGCACATATCTCGTTCTCGGTAAACACGGATGAGACATCCTCGAGTAAAACCAAACCTCGAGTTGCCCCGAGGGGCCCCGATCTACTCGGTTCGAACCAGCACTTAGACAAGCAATCGGCCCGGGGCTGAAATAAAGATGACCCTCGAGAGCGACTCCCAAGGGAAAAAGTAGGTGGTGGTGAGGCAAATGGTAAAAGTCAATGTTGGGCCTTCTGGACAAGTTTTATTCAAAGCGAACTGTCGGGGGTCCCATAAATCACCCGACCGCGTAAGGGACGCAAAATCCGGGAACATAACACGGTATGGCGGAAACTAGGGCGGCAAGAGTGGAACAAAACACTGGGCATAAGGCCGAGCCTTCCACCCTTTACCAAGTATATAGATGCATTAATAATATAAGAGATATTATGATATACCAACATAAACCCCGCCCACCATGGAGAAATCTTCAACTTCACCGCAACTAGCAACGCTATAAGAGGGCTGAGCAAGAGCGGTAACATAGCCAAACAACGGTTTGCATAGGAATGGTGTCAAAGGTTAGAGGTTCATGGCAATATGGGATGGCTGGACAAACAGTAATAGGTAGCGCAGCATAGCGAAAAACGAGGCAACTAGCATAGCAATGATAGTAGTGAGATCGAGGTAGCGGTCATCTTGCACGAAATCCCGCAAGGAAGAAGAACGAGTCCATGAAGAAGACAAGCGGGCGTAGTGGAACGAATCCTCACAACTCGGAGCGAAACCAAAGGCAACCGGAAAGAAGCAAACAACATAGTAAACCAACAAGCATAAGCATGGCATGATGCACAAACAAGTATGATGCGTGTCGGTTTAATGAGGCATGGCATGGCATGGCAAAGTGCACAAGCAATCCTACAAATTAAGTGGAGCTCAATATGCAGCGGTGCATATTGATGAAACACCACGACAAGTTATTTAGTTCTATCTCGTTTATGCTACTCAACAATATTAAATGTTGATTAACATGGCAAGGGTGAAGCATAACAAAACTACCTACCTAGGCAAGTTTAAATGAGGCCGAAACAACGAATAACAAGTCCTGAAAATCCCCATGTGCATATTTTAAGGTTTGGTACTGTTCTGCCCTAAACACAATTTTAGAGTTGTTAAACATGCAAGATGAGTGCACCATGTTAAACTAGGCATAATTCTACCCCATTTACATATAAAGAACATTTAAATCCGAGCTACGGTTAATTAGTTATGAATTAAATCATTTTAGCATGTCATTTGAGCAAATTTAATCAAACAACACTTTAAACATTTTAAACATGGATGAAAGTTGGATATTATGAAACTAGATGAAAAACTAAGCATTTTACATATAAAGTTTGTTTTAATCCGATGCACAGTTAATGGGTTATTAAATGCATGAACATGAGGGACTTTTCTGCAAATCTGGAATTTACTGGATAATTAGCAAAATCGCAGGACTGAAAAAAAATGCTACGGGCCGAATCTGCACTTGGGCCAACAGTTCACAGGGGGGGAATCTGGAGGGGCGCTCACCCATGGGCTGAGGCCCAGCTCGAGGAAGAGGTGGGCTGGAGGTGGGGTTGCAGGCCAGGGAGGCGGGGCTGCGACCCACTGGGCCGGAGGGGGGATGCGGCCCACGCAGGGCACGCGCGGTCAACCGCCAGGGGGACGGGATCGATCTCTCCCGATCTTCCCAGGCGGCGGCGGCGCCTGAGTTTGAGCACCGGCGAGGGCGCGGCAACGGCGTGGAGGTCGAAGGCGCTGGGGACGACCGGATCTGGTCGCTCCGGACCCGTTCCGGTCGGATCCGGAGGCAACCGGCGACAGACGGCGGCGAGAAGCTCGGCGGCGGCGGCGCTTTCTGCAGAGAACCAGGGAGATGAGGGAGAGAGAAAAGGAGAGGGAAAAGGAGGAGACGGCAGCGGCGGTGCGACTGGGCGCCGGAGGAGGCTGCCGGCGGCAGCAGCAGTACGTGCTCGGCGGCGGAGGAGCGAGGCGGTGGGGACGCGAGGCGCTGGGCGCTTCAGGCGGAGAGAGCGGGAGCCGGCGATGGGCGGCGCCTGCGCGGGCGGCTCGACTGGGGCCGGATGGGCTCGGCGGGCCTCATGCGAACTGCGGCTGGATCGCTGGAGGGGACGTCTTGGGACAGTGGCACGCCTAGAGTGGCTGAGGCGACAATTGGGTGGCGGCAAGGTGGGGGGCGCCAAGTGGCGGGAGGTGGCTGGCGGTCTTGGGGAAAACGAGGAGGAAGATGGCTGCGGTGGGGAGGCGGCTAGGGGTAGGTGAGGGCTAGGGATGCCCATTTTGGAAGGAATGGGTGTATATATAGGGTAGGTATTAGGGTTAGGGGGTTAGGAGGGTTTTCGGCATCGGTTTTGATCCGACGGTCCAGTCTTGGAGGAGACTAGGTGAAGGGTTGGTGTCTGTGAAGAGAGGGCTCGGGCTGAGGGAGAGAAGAGAGGTGCAGCCCGCACGGGTTTCCTGATACCGAAAACGTCCGACGCAGTACCGCAACAGTACCGCTAAGTTTAACAGTTGGGCTATCAAATGGACTCGAATGCGATTTAAACTTGGCAGGCGACCTGTCTACACTATAATAAGACCGCACGACAAGTTGCATCCCATTCCGAGAACATTTTATGCCACTTATAAAATAATAATTGGACGTGCCGCGAAGCGCGTGCGTAGTGTGGTCGAGCTTAGAACGGACAACGGAGAGAACCGCGGAACGAACGGATGCAAGTTTTGAAAACATGGTGATGCAATGCGGATGATGACATGATGCAATGCAAATGATGCAATGAACAAAACAAATCACACGACGAAACTCGAAGTAGCTGGAAGTCTTCTGGAGCGTCGGTCTCGGGGCGTCACAACACTCCACCACTACGAGAGGATCTCGTCCCGAGATCTAGAATGGCACCGGAGGGAAAACGGAAGAGAAAAAGAAGAGGTAAAACTAAGTTGCTTCTTTGACCAATGAGTGAAACCAAAGAACCTTGAGAGGTTGAGAAATTGAAAGAAACAAAACAACGGAGATGAACGAGATTGCAAGCAAATCGTTGGGCAAGAGGAACAAGGAACATTACGAGGACTTGAAGGTTGCAAAGGCATGAATCAAGAGTTTAATGGACAAGATAGAATTTGAAACCACTCCGGTTAAAACAAGATGATGGGGAAAGAATTCGGGCAGCACTCCGGTTGAAAGAAGAGGGAAAACTTGATAAGATGAAAAGCATTTGAAGAGATGACACAACACTCCGGTTAAATGGGTAAGCATGGAAAGAACACGGTCCTCACAATTTGAGATGATGAGCGAAGAGAGCAACATCACAATGTCACCGGAAGAAAGAATATAAGATAGATCATTGGAATAACACAATGGTGAAGAAAATGACATCTTCTGCCAGAAATGAACTTGGAAAGCATCCTTGCAAAGAAGAATTGAACGGAGTTGTTGGAAAATCAACAACTTGAAGCACAAGCTTGTTGTGGGCTTATGGCCAACATATCAAAAAGATGAGGTGACAACCGGCCACTAACGGAAACAATTGCTTGAGATTAACGAAGAGATGAAAGCTTGTTCCATCAAGATGGAAAAGAGATAACTTGGGTCATTAATAAGCACCAAAATAGCAACATCCCTTAAGGAAAAGCTTTAGGTGAAATCTGACACAAGATAACTCCAACAAAGTAATTGATGGATTTAAAATACCTCATTCTTGACAACATATGAATCATGAAACATGAATGGAAATTGTCAAGAATGATATAATACCACCTCAAAAGATAAAGTAGGAATTGCACTTCGAAATGCAAGAAGAAGAATACTTGAACTCCTCAAAACAAAAACATGTGTTGAGCACCATGTTTAATTTTGAGTATAGCTTGGCGGGTCATAACTTCAAGAGAAAATCTTGAAGAACAATTGAAGAGTGAAAAGAATCCTTGAGGAACCACCATGTAGAGCCTCAACGAAGAACTCCGGTAATAAAAAGATGATAGAAAGGAGGAGAGGTTAAAAACACAAGGTGAAGCCTCGCAATGATAAGATGAAGCTTTGAAATGATATAGCCGAGAAAACTTTGAACTCCGGAAAGAAAAGATGAAGCATCTCGGACCGAGAATGTGATATGATGAACAAACTGCGGAAAGAAGAGATGAACAACTTAGAACTGAGAGATTGATACCATTACGAACTCCGGAAGAATGAATCAATCACTTGGATGAAACAAGAACAAGAATTATGTTATGCGTATCCTTCATCAAATTAAATTGATGACAAGCAACGGATTTGGCATACTACTTATTCTCGTAGAAAGGATTAAAAGAGATATAGCGCAAACTTGAGAAGGTCTTCAACGAACCACCGGTAGGATTGGAACAACAAATGAATTGATATGATGAACAAGGAAGAGATATCTTGAAAGAACCACCGTAAGAATTGAAAAAGAGAGTAGCAAGGGTACAATTCACCGGGAAGAATTGGAAAACGAATGAAGATACTTGAGGGGATTTAGATACAAGTGGACGAAGAGATCATGAGTTTATTAGAAAACTTGAATGATGCACGGTAGAATATGGAGAAGGAGAGCTAAAAGCTGAGAATGAATAAACTCGAAAAGGATGGCCTCCGTAGGAATAAAATGGAAAGAACTCACGAAATGCTCGGATGGGTGAAAAGATTCTCACAATTCGACAACAATCTTGAGAGGATGGCATCAAGCTAGCACCATGAATCTTGAAGAGAATAGAGCAAGATTAAAGAGAAACTCTTCTTCGGTCTTCAAAATCCGAGAAATGACGACGAGAAACACCACCATGGATTGTTGAGACACTCCGGGAGAATGAAAAGCGAAGAGGTTGAGCCAACTATGAAAAGAATTTGAAAGATCTTGGAGAAAAGCATTTGACTAATGATAACTCATTCTTACGTCAAACTTGGAGAAGAATTTAGGATAGCTCTAGGAAAATAGAAGAGTCAGGTAAGATCCTGGGAAAAGACCTGTGGGTTAGGGCCCACTCAAAAGAAAACACCGTTGAAATGATTTAAAAGAGATGTTGCACTGGTTGAATTAAATGACTTGAATGAGATACCAATCTCGAAAGAGCTTGAACGAATGCAGAGTGGAAACACGAATCTTCGAGATATCTTGAGCACTCCGGAATAACAAATAGCGAGAAGTAGAATGGTAATGAGGTGCACCGGTATGAGAAGACATTGAAATGAGGAAAGGAATATGATGAAAATCGAAAGCTTGAATTGGATCCACCGGAGAAGAAACAATAATGAAGGATGATGAACTTGAAAGCTCGTGAGCATCTTCACAAGGGATCACCGGATCAGAACATTGAAAGAAAAGAATGAAGAGACTTCACATGAATAAATGGATATTTGATTAAAAAATGTGTGTCCTTGAAGAAAAAGGGTGGGAGGGCGGGAAAACAAAGGCAACTTGGGACAGATGAAACAAACACCGTTGAGAAAACTTAAAATTGATCTTGCTGATGCTGAAGTGATCGGATCCACTTGAAGAGAAACACGCCGGTTGAAAAGGATTGACATGACAATCTCGATTGTCGAGAAGGATTGGTATTCACATTCGAGTATGAGAACACCATTTCGGAAAGGTATGGAATCAACACTTGACATTGAAGCAACTCGAATACCACAACTCAAAACAAAAACAAAGGACTGGCTTGCGAGATAAGCGGAACAAACATATGATAGAGATTTAGTTCGAAGTTTTAGTGGTGGGGCCTACACGGCTCAATCGTACAGCACCATCATGTACAAGGCGATGCACATGACATCTGAAGCGTCCCGAGTCGGCATAGCCAAGGACTCTTTAAGACACAACGAGACCATTTGTAAAACCAACCGTGAATAGGCGGACCACTAGGCGTCGAACCCCAATTTCATATCATACATCCGTCGGACAGATATCCTAAGAGCTACTTGAATTCCCACCTATGAAACTCCCGAAAGTTTACGGTTATGCAATCTGGTGTTGGGGATACAGGAGCAATATATCTCACCCAAACTAACAATCCCTACATCCATTTGTATCCATCCGTCAACACATAACCAAGAAACCTTGAAATCGTCTACCTCAACCTTGAAAAGCATCCGTTATACGAGTCATGGCAATACTCCGTACTCACCTCGATCTTTGGGTTAGCGGGATTATCTCACCAACAACTGCATAAAAGAGATTTTCGATGTCGGCGTACTAAACTCGGGTATTCGAGCTGCAACGATAAAATTATGGCGACAACACCTTGGAGCTCAACTCCCGGGACACCGCCACAACCCTAAATGTCGAGGAGGCAACCAAGACAATGTTGTCATCATAAAACCATCGAGCGATTCTAAGATACCCGCGTGATCCTAAAAAAATAAATTTAGTGAAATTTGAGAAGAGAAGAGTCAAAACTCTCGTCGGGATACCTCACCGAAGGTCGAAGGACTGGGAGTAAAAAGAATCCTACTCTCCGATATATAATTCCTAAATGACTCAAAACATTTTCTAGACACAACTCGGCCACTAAAAGCGATCAAGCAATGGGGCTCCTAAGGTCGGGAAGGCTCGATACCAACTTGTCACGCCCTCGATGCGGCTATATCTCCCGTGTCGAAGCACGACTTAGAGGCATAACCGCATTGAAAGCAATGTCACAAGTGAGGTAATCTTCACACAACCCATGTATTACATAAGGAAAGAGATACATAGTTGGCTTACAATCGCCACTTCACACAATTACATGAATAAAGCATTACATCATCCGGATACAATCAAGGTCCGACTACGGAACCAAAATAAAGAAGAACCCCAAATCGACAAAGGTCCCGATCGACCCCAACTGGGCTCCACTCTTGATCAACTAGAGCGAAACAACACAAAGGGCAAGATCTTCATCAAGCTCCTCCTTGAGCTTGGTGGCGTCACCGCCGGTAACATAGGCACCGCAAACTGGTTTTGGAAGTATCGATGAGTCACGAGGACTCGGCAATCCCATTACCATGGGTATCAAGACTAGCAAAGCTTAATGGGAAAGGAAGGGGTAAAGTGGTGAGGTTGCGGCAGCGACTAAGCAAGTATGGTGGCTAACCAACGCAAATAAGGCGAGAAGAGAACAAGCGGAGCGGTCGTGAAGCTATCAATGATCAAGAGGTGATCACGAACACCTACTTCGTCGACATAACACGAAACCGTGTTCACTTCCGGACTCCGCGAGAAGAGACCATCACGGCTACACACTCGGTTGATGCGTTTTATTTGGATCAAGTGTCAAGTTGTCTACAACCGACATTAACAAATTCCCATCGCCACATAACCGCGGCACGGCTCTCGAAAGTTTAAACCTGCGGGGTGTCCCAACAGCCCATGACAAGCTCTCGCGATCATCGAAGAATAGACCTTCACCCAGAAGACCCGATCGGTCTCGGAATCCGGTACATCAAGACATTTCGACAATGGTAAAACAAGACCAGCAAAAGCCGCCCGATCTTGCCGACAATCCCGATAGGAGCTGCACATATCTCGTTCTCGAGGCAACACCGGATGAGACATCCTCGAGTAAAACCAAACCTCGAGTTGCCCGAGGGGCCCCGATCTACTCGGTTCGAACCAGCACTTAAACAAGCACTAGCCGGGGCTGAAATAAAGATGACCCTCGAGAGCGACTCCCAAGGGAAAAAGTAGGTGGTGGTGAGGCAAATGGTAAAAGTCAATGTTGGGCCTTCTTTGGACAAGTTTTATTCAAAGCGAACTGTCGGGGGTCCCATAAATCACCCGACCGCGTAAGGGCGCAAAATCCGGGAACATAACACCGTATGGCGGAAACTAGGGCGGCAAGAGTGGAACAAAACACGGGCATAAGGCCGAGCCTTCCACCCTTTACCAAGTATATAGATGCATTAATAATATAAGAGATATTATGATATCCCAACATAAACCCATCCACCATGGAGAAATCTTCAACTTCACCGCAACTAGCAACGCTATAAGAGGGCTGAGCAAGAGCGGTAACATAGCCAAACAACGGTTTGCATAGGAATGGTGTCAAAGGTTAGAGGTTCATGGCAATATGGGATGGCTGGACAAGCAGGTAATAGGTAGCGCAGCATAGCGAAAGAACGAGGCAACTAGCATAGCAATGATAGTAGTGAGATCGAGGTAGCGGTCATCTTGCACGAAATCCCGCAAGGAAGAAGAACGAGTCCATGAAGAAGACAAGCGGGCGTGGTGGAGCGAATCCTCACAACTCGGAGCGAAACCAAAGGCAACCGGAAAGAAGCAAACAACATAGTAAACCAACAAGCATAAGCATGGCATGATGCACAAACAAGTATGATGCGTGTCCGGTTTAATGAGGCATGGCATGGCATGGCAAAGTGCACAAGCAATCCTACAAATTAAGTGGAGCTCAATATGCAACGGTGCATATTGATGAAACACCACGACAAGTTATTTAGTTCTATCTCGTTTATGCTACTCAACAATATTAAATGTTGATTAACATGGCAAGGGGTGAAGCATAACAAAACTACCTACCTAGGCAAGTTTAAATGAGGCCGGAAACAACGAATAACAAGTCCGGAAAATCCCCATGTGCATATTTTAAGGTTTGGTACTGTTCTGCCCTAAACACAATTTTAGAGTTGTTAAACATGCAAGATGAGTGCACCATGTTAAACTAGGCATAATTCTACCCCATTTACATATAAAGAACATTTAAATCCGAGCTACGGTTAATTAGTTATGAATTAAATCATTTTAGCATGTCATTTGAGCAAATTTAATCAAACAACACTTTAAACATTTTAAACATGGATGAAAGTTGGATATTATGAAACTAGATGAAAAACTAAGCATTTTACATATAAAGTTTGTTTTAATCCGATGCACAGTTAATGGGTTATTAAATGCATGAACATGAGGGACTTTTCTGCAAATCTGGAATTTACTGGATAATTAGCAAAATCGCAGGACTGAAAAAAAATGCTACGGGCCGAATCTGCACTTGGGCCAACAGTTCACAGGGGGGGAATCTGGAGGGGCGCTCACCCATGGGCTGAGGCCCAGCTCGAGGAAGAGGTGGGCTGGAGGTGGGGTTGCAGGCCAGGGAGGCGGGGCTGCGACCCACTGGGCGGAGGGATCATGCGGCCCACGCAGGGCACGCGCGGTCAACGGCCAGGGGGACGGGATCGATCTCTCCCGATCTTCCCAGGCGGCGGCGGCGCCTGAGTTTGAGCACCGGCGAGGGCGCGGCAACGGCGTGGAGGTCGAAGGCGCTGGGGACGACCGGATCCGGTCGCTCCGGACCCGTTCCGGTCGGATCCGGAGGCAACCGGCGACGGGACGGCGGCGAAAGCTCGGCGGCGCGCTTCTGCGAAGAACCAGGAGATGAGGAGAGAGAAAAGGAGAGGGAAAAGGAGGAGACGCAGCGGCGGTGCGACTGGGCGCCGGAGGAGGCTCGCCGGCAGCAATGAGCACGTGCTCGGCGGAGGAGGAGCGAGGCGGGGGGACGCGAGGCGCTGGGCGCTTCAGGCGGAGAGAGCGGGAGCAGGCGATGGGCGGCAAGACGGGCGGCTCGACTGGCCCAGATGGGCTCGGCGGGCCTCATGCGAACTGCTGTGGCTGGATCGTTGGAGGGACGTCTTGGGACAGTGTGCACGCCTAGAGTGGCTGGGCGACAGCTGGGTGTGGCGCTGTGGGGGGCGCCAAGTGGCGGGAGGTGGCTGGCCGGTGCCGGAAAACGAGGAGGAAGATGGCTGCGGTGGGGAGGCGGCTAGGGGTAGGTGAGGGGCTAGGGATGCCCATTTTGGAAGGAATGGGTGTATATATAGGGTAGGTATTAGGGTTAGGGGTTAGGAGGGTTTTGGGCATCGGATTTTGATCCGACGGTCCGGTCTTGGAGGAGACTAGGTGAAGGGTTGGTGTCTTTGTGAAGAGAGGGCTCGGGCTGAGGGAGAGAAGAGAGTGCAGCCCGCACGGTTTCCTGATCTGAAAACGTCCGACGCAGGTACCGGCAACGGTACCGCTAAGTTTAACGGTTGGGCTATCAAATGGACTCCGAATGCGACGAAACTTGGCAGGCGACCTGTCTACACTATAATAAGACCGCACGACAAGTTGCATCCCATTCCGAGAACATTTTTATGCCACTTATAAAATAATAATTCGGACGTGCCACGGGCGCGTGCGAGTGTGGTCGGGCTTAGAACGGACAACGGAGAGAACCGGCGGAACCAGAACGGATGCAAGTTTTGAAAACATGGTGATGCAATGCGGATGATGACATGATGCAATGCAAATGATGCAATGAACAAAACAAATCACACGACGAAACTCGAAGTAGCTGGAAGTCTTCTGGAGCGTCGGTCTCGGGGCGTCACAAGACATTGCCAGGGCATCCACTAGTGGTGCGCCTAAAGAAAATGAAGAAGTCAGGGCAACTGCATCAGTTGCGCCTGAGGAAATACAAACAGATTCCTTAGTTCCTCCTGCGCCTACCCCAACTCCTACCCTTCCATCTGCATCAGATGTGAGGAAGACCAAGGCTGCAGAGAGAGCTGTAGTGAAGAAAAGGAAAGCATCATCTGCTTCAGATTCTTTAGCTCCGAAGAAAATGAAGACTATGACTAGCTCACTTGAGAATCCAATTGATGTTGTTCCAATTTCCACCATGCCATCAAAGGACCTTGTTCCTTTTGGTGAAGAATATGTGATCCCTAGCGGATCTGATGAAGAAAATCATTCTGCTGCTTCGTCAGAGCAGATTGATGAAGAAATTGAAGTGGATGTGATCCTTTCAATGCCTGTTGCTTCCTCGCCAATGCCTTAGTTCACAGCTGAAGAGGCTGGCATTGAAGAAATTGAAGATGAAGACGTGGATATTGGATGCACCACGCCTGTGATGAATGATGACTTTTGGGAAAGTCAGCATCCCAATTCTCCACACTTCACCCCACTACAACAAATACCTCAGTCCCCTGCACCAACTGTTCAAATGGGCTCTAAAGAAACTCATCCCACCTCGTCTGTGCATGAAGAAATTCCAGCCACTAGTGCTGAAGAAACTGCTGCTGCTGATACCTTGAACATGCAGACTGCCACTGAAGAGGAACCATAAATTCCTCAGCCTAAAGAACCGGAGATTGTGATTCCTGAGGTTGTGATGCAACTCACTGACACTCCTGTGCCCAAGCCAAAGGATCCATTCTCAAAGAAGCAAAAGTTCAAGGCTGCTGATTTCTTCAACGAGCATGTGTTCTTCACTGACTATAATCCCTATGATTCTGCTCGCATAAGGAAGAGACGTTTCTGGACTGCTAGTCAAGCAAATTTCTATTCCTTTGTACTATTCAACAAAGGCAAAGTCTTCGATCATGCACACATTCCTCACGTGGACATGGAATCTCTGCCGTGCTTTGAGCCAGTCCTCAGTGTTCTTCACGATGCTGGATTGCTGAATTTCTGCACTAACATCTGTGATTGGAATGAAGAACTCATTCTTCAATTCTTTGCAACGCTACACATCACAGGAAATTCTGAAGATGTGAACTCATGGGTGCTGGACTGGATGTCAGAAAATACTCACTACAAGGCACCAGCAACTGAATTGCTTCATGCCCTCCCACTCAGTCCTCCCCTTGATGGTGCTCGTTGCATCTACAATGAACCTGAGCTTACAAATCATTACATGCAAGTACTGATGAAGCCTTTGAAGCCAGGGCAGGCCCCACGAACCAAATTCCTCGTCAAGGAATTACTATATGTGCCTCGGACTGTCTATCGCATTCTGACAAAGACAATGAGTCCTATCAAAGGCCACGACTCAAATGATGAAGTCGTTGGCATCATGAAGAATATGCTTTTCAATATCATTCATGGTGTTCCCGTCAACTTCCATGATTTCTTCATGAGGACTCTGGCAAATATTGCTATGTCACCATTTGAGCTGAAGCCTTATGCGCCATGGATTATGAGGTTCATCAGGACAAGGTCTTCACTCAACTACAAGGATGATACTCTGAACCATAGCAGCTACTTGCCTCCAATTGAAGTCCTCAAACGGACATTTTACCCAGCTGATGACAAAGGCAAGGCAACTACTGTGATAGATGAAGGCATTCGTCCATTGGATGGTCAATTTCGCAAGGCTGCATCCTACTCCACCAATGATGACTCTGCCACACATGACTCTGCCGCCAACACCTCTGCCAAGCAAATTCCTCAAGCCACAACACCCAAGGTGATGACTGATCGTGAGTTACTCCTCAGTCTTCATCAGAAAGTTGATCGCAATCATAAATGGTTCAAGCGTTAGTTTGGTTCAATCCTTTACAACACAACCTCAACACACAATGCAGTGAAGAAAAACCAATACTACCTCCATGAAACCTTCAACCGTACCTGGGTTGTTCTATCTCATGTCTACAGCGCAGAAGATCTGAAGAGCATGGGTCTCAAGGAAGAATTTGACTGGTATGCACCTCCACCGAAGAAATTCAAGAAGGTCAAGGTTCCTTCCTTGGGGGCCAGCTCCTATTCTTCATCGCGCGACAACGATGAAAATGAAGACTTGGGCGACAACTGCGGCAGGCCCTACTCGACAATCGACCCGACAACGCTGTCGCTCCTCCATCAACTTGATAGTCTTCAGGGGCGTTAGTCCTCAGTTTCGATCCTTTTGGTCATTCGATGACAAAGGGGGAGAAATCTGAGTTAGTCTTCAAGCGGGTCTATTATATGGGCGTTTTTTTGCTAAGTTACAACTCTCGCTCTTCTGAAACTTTTATTGGATCGAGTTGTAATCTTAAACCCGATGGTGCTCTAATACTTTTGATGCACTATGCTATGATTCTGCATGCTTGTTCCTCGTTGATAATATTTCACGCATGCTGAATCTCTTCAGGCATCATATTTCATCATGCATTGCAAATTCTTCATATCATATGTCAAATGCATGTATGAATTACAAGATATAGGGGGAGATCTCCATGATTCAACTCTTCAAGTGTGCATTGCTTCAAAAGCAAATTCCTCATTATGCACATCTTCAGGGGGAGTTCTTCTATATCTTGCAATCAAATTCCTCAATATCGATACTTACACTTCATATGTTTATCCGTTGAAAACTTAACCTATATTGTCATCAATCACCAAAAGGGGGAGATTGTAAGTGCATCTAGTGCCCTTAGTGATTTTGGTGTATTGAAGACTTATAGGTTAAGGGACCAATGTGTTTATGAGTGTACACAGGTCTATAAGTCTATGAGGAGTTTGATATTTACAGAAAATCGACCCTAAAATGAATATCTTCGACTGAAGATTTTGGTATTCCTGATGACTTTCATGAAGACTTTGAAAGTGAAGAAATTGGCGTGTCCATGAAGACTTGATATGCATGCAAGGAATATGAAGCTTGAAGACTTTCGTTTTCATAGTTTTGTTTTTCTCCTTCTTGAGTCATAGGAAACACCGTACTGTTAAAGGGGGCCGAGGAAATACTAAGGAAAAATTTGCACGTGATGCTCAACTCAAAATCCTACACCTACCAATCCCTTCGAGTGAAGCCATTGGAAATCTCATACAATTCAGTCGATTTCTTGATGTGAGACGAAGTTCTTACGGTCATTGAGAATTTATTCTTCGACCGAGGAGTTAAGATTTCACCAAGTCTGAATCGCCTACCTGATGAGGAACATGATAGCCCCGAGGAATTTGAGAGTCAAATTTCCGACCGTTCTTTGTGCTACGTGCGGCTATCCCAAAATATCTTATCCACATAACGGTCATATCATTGAAGGGCATTTATGTCTTATCATGTCGGGCTGCTCCCTAGGCTATAAATAGCCGCCCCCTACAACCACTAGCTGGTTGGCTGCTCCGAGAGAAACCGACACTTGTCATTTGAGAGCAACCCATCCTCAGGGACTTTGGCGAAAATCATCTAGTGAGGAAAATCCCAAACCCCAAACACCTACAAACCCAAAGTGATTGAGCATCACTGAAGAGATTGATCCTGCGTGGATCCAACGCTTGTTCCTTTGAAGACTATGCTTCTTCCAGACGGTTAGGCGTCATGGTCTAGAGCATCCAAGAGGAATTGTGGATCGCCGAGTGACCGAAGTCTGTGAAGGTTTGGAAGTCGCCTGAAGACTTACCACGAGTGATTGGGCGAGTGCTGTGTGACCTTAGTTCAAGGAGAATCGGTGAGGACTTGGTGTCTGAGCTGCGTGCTTTCGATGTTGGGTGTCCGGGCTGTGTGTCCTCGAGTTTAAATACTCAGCCGCTCCAACCAGACGTACAACTGAGACAACAGTTGGAACTGGTCTACCAAATCATTGTCTTCACCAACCTTACTGGTTCTATTTCCTCAACTCTTTTATTTCTTCATACTGTGTTGAGTGATTGTTCATATATGTGTTTGAAGACTTTGACTGAAGACTTTCTCAATTTCCTCAACTCAATTTCTTCAGTCTGTTTGTCTTCATCTTGTGTTATCCTGTGTTTACGCTTTTTGTACTCTGTGTTTGTCTTCATTTCATCATGATGACCATGTGTGTATTCTGTCATGCTTACTTCTGAGTACTTATTCTGCTGCAAGCAGTTCTTCGCTAATGAATTTCCTCACCGGCAAATTCCTCAGTGAAGAATTCATAAAAATCGCCTATTCACCCCCCCTCTAGTCGATATAACGCACTTTCATGGATAGCGGTCGATGTGTGGAGTAATAGTAGTAGATGCAGGTAGGAGTCAGTCTACTTGACACGAATGTGATGCCTATGTTCATGAATTGCCTTAGATGTCATCATAATTGTGCGCTTTTCTATCAATTGCTCGGCAGTAATTTGTTCACCCACCGTAATACATGCTATGTCGAGAGAAGCCACTAGTGAAACCTATGGCCCCCGGGTCTCTTTCCTTTATATTAAGTCTCTTTTCCATATTATTGAATCTCCTTTACTATTTTACAATCTTTGCTTTCCAATCTATACATCAAAAATACCAAAAACATTTACTTTATTATCTCTATTAGATCTCACTTTTGCGAGTGACCGTGAAGGGATTGACAACCCCTTTATCGGTGTTGGTTGCAAGTTCTTGATTGTTTGTGCAGGTATTCGGTGACTTATGCGTCGTCTCCTACTGGATTGATACCTTGGTTCTCAAAACTGAGGAAAATACTTACGCTACTTTGTTGCATCACCCTTTCCTCTTCAAGGGAAAACCAACACAAGCTCAAGAGGGAGCACATCCCACCATCTTTTGCATGTTCTGTACATCCACACTTTCTTTTGCACCGACATCTTGACGAGTTGTCAGATCATCGGAATGTTGCCGTGGCACCATTTCCGTTTTCTATGCCGTGGCACCCCTTTCGTTCCGCCATGGTAACCAAATGCTTCATAACATGCGCATGTCAACATTTTATTAAAATTGCATATAACTTGCATATGTCATCCGCATCATGATAACAACATTTAAAATGTTTAAAAATGCTGTTTGCATTAAATTTCTAAATGACATGTGGGGATTTACCGAAATTGTTGTTTGTTGTTTTCGGCCTCATTTAAACTTGCCTAGATAGGTAGTTTAATTATGCTTCACTTCTTGCCATGTTAACCAACATTTAATATTGTTGAGTACCTAAACGAGAGCGAACTAAATACTTGGATGTGGTGTTTCGTCGATATGCAACTCGTTGCATATTGAGCTCCACTTAATTTGTAATATTGTTTGTTGCACTTTGCCATGCCATGTATATTTAAACCGGACATGCATCATAGTTGATTGTGCATCATGCCATGTTTATGTGATGGTTGTTTACTATGTTGTTTACTTCTTTCCGGTGTTGCTTCTTCTCAATAGTTCCGGTAATGTTGCGATTATGAGTGTCGGTGTCAAAACCGGCGGATCTCGGGTAGGGGGTCCCGAACTGTGCGTCTAGGCAGATGGTAACAGGAGACAAGGGACATGATGTTTTTACCCAGGTTCGGGCCCTCTCGATGGAGGTAAAACCCTACTCCTGCTTGATTGATATTGATGATATGGGTAGTACAAGAGTTGATCTACCACGAGATCAAGGAGGCTAAACCCTAGAAGCTAGCCTATGGTATGATTGTTGTAATGGTTGTGTCCTACGGACTAAAACCCTCCGGTTTATATCGACACGGAGAGGGCTAGGATTACAGTCGGTTACAATGGCAGGAGATCTACATATCCATATCGCCAAGCTTGCCTTCCACGCCAAGGAAAGTCCCATCCGGACATGGGGCGAAGTCTTCAATCTTGTATCTTCATAGTCTTGGAGTCGGCCGATGATGATAGTCCGGCTATCCGGACACCCCTAGTCGAGACTCCTCGGTAGCCCCTCAACCAGGCTTCAATGATGATGAGTCCGGCGCATATTGTTCGGCATTGCAAGGCGGGTTCCTCCTCGAATAATTCATAGAATATTGTGAACACCAGATAGTGTCGGCTCTGCAAAATAAATTCCACATTCCACCATAGAGAATAATATGTACACAAGTTCAATCTCTTGGCGTATTTTGTGGCATGGCGTCACAACACCACCAAGCCTTTACTTGAATCGTTTTTTATTATACCACCTCGGTAGCGTTTAGCGGCGGTTTCATTAGCACGTCTTGTCGAGCGAGATCGTGTTCCCCTTATTCAGGGATTCCCATCAATACGGACGTGGGTAACCCAGCCGCGCCCGTTGCCACGCCCCCTCTATCGGAGGTGAGTCCCGAACGGTCACGGGGACGGCTCTTGGTATTCTCCCTCTTTATAATGGGACCAAGGCTCGTTTCTTTTCTTCAATCCTCAATCGAATCTACTTCTGCTTGAGCTCCAACACCCAGAGCCCCAGATTGGCGCTTGGACCTTCAACAATGTCGGCTCCGACCTCTGAGGCGGTTGATGCCCTCCTCCGTCACGGAAGAGGACGTGCTAAAGCTGCGAGAAGCCAAGTACCTGACTTACGAGATTTCGCATAGGTTGCCCGCTAAAGGGCAAGTCATTCCCACCCCGAGCCCGGCGAAAACGTCGCGTTTGTGTCCCACCTCCGTCGGGGTTTAGGCTTCCTGATGGATCCTTTTGTGAGAGGGCTCATGTTCTACTATGGGTTGGAATTCCACGACTTGGCTCCGGAGTCCATCCTTGAAAGCACATTTGCTCCCTGGGTGGTTTTGGTAATTAATGACAACATACTTTGTGGTTGGACTAATGCTTTTATTAAGTATGTTTCAGGAAGGTCAATCACATTGGCATGGCAAAAGGATTTGGAGAGGTGGACCCTCAAA
Source organism: Aegilops speltoides (assembly GCA_021437245.1). Classification (NCBI taxonomy): domain Eukaryota; kingdom Viridiplantae; phylum Streptophyta; class Magnoliopsida; order Poales; family Poaceae; genus Aegilops; species Aegilops speltoides. The sequence goes on from CM038142.1 coordinate 241,611,186, forward strand.
ATCCTAAGGCAAGCATTGGCAAAAGCTCAAGACTCCATTTTGGTTTAGTGATCCAAGATCACATTGAGTCCATAGGAAAGCTAATACTATTAAAGGGGATGAGGTTATGATAATGATCTGGTTGCTCAAAGTGCTTAGTGATACATCTCCTAAACTATCGGCAACTCTCACCGCAATATACACTCATAAGTAATCTCGGTCTCACCGATTTCCTAAACTTCAGTCACACCGAGATGAACCACCTCACCACAAAGCCAAACCCTAGATATTTGGATTTTCCGATTCGAACTCGGTCTCACGAAACTTGAGTTGCCAAGCTTCAGAACATACACATCAAATCGGTGTCACCGAGATGATGAAGTCGATCTCACCGAGATTGGCAAGATCTTGTCTTTGGAAGAATCGGACTAACCGAGATTGTATTTTCGGTCCCACCGAAAATCCCAAGATTTGAACTTTCGGTCTCACCGAGTTGTCAACTTCGGTCTGACCGAGATTGGTCAAATGTGTGTAACAGTTGGATTTTGTGTGGAGGCTATAAATACCCTCCACCCCCTCTTCACTCGTGGAGAGAGCCATCGAAAGAACTACCACTCCTACCTTACATTTACGAGAAGAAAACTACCTACCCTTGTGTTGAGATCAAGTTGCTCCACTCCCACCATATGAAACTTGATTTCTAGCCTTCCCAAGTTGCTTTCCACTCAATTCTTTCTTCCACCACAGCCAAATCGGTGAGGAGAGTTGAGTGTTGGGGAGATTATCATTTGAAGCACAAGAGCAAGGAGTTCATCATCATCAACACCATCTATTACCTTTTGGAGGGTGGTGCCTCCTAGATTAGTTAGGTGTCGCTTGGGAGCCTCCGTCAAGATGTGGAGTTGAACCAAGAAGTTTGTAAGGGCAAGGAGATCGCCTACTTCGTGAAGATCTACCCGAGTAAGGCTAGTCCTCCGTGGGCGTATGCCATGATGGCATAGACAAGGTTGCTTCTTCGTGGACCCTTCGTGGGTGGAGCCCTCCGTGGACTCTCGCAGCCGTTACCCTCCGTGGGTTGAAGTCTCCATCAACGTGGATTGACGATAGCACCACCTATCGGAACCACGAGAAAAATCTCCGTGTCTCCAAATTGCGTTTGATCTTCTCCACTTCTCTTTACTACTTGTGCAATTTACTTTCCGCTGCCCATACTCTAGAATTGCATGTGTAGTAAGCTGCTTGACTTGTGTGATATGCAAAATCTGCCAAAAACTTGTCTTGATAAAAAGGCATAATTTTTATCTTGTCGAGTAGTCTAATCACCCCCCCTCTAGATACTCTCACCTTCTTCGATCCTACAATCCTCCATATCTCATCATTCATTGTCGCCTGTGAAGCCTTCCTCCGCATTACCCCTCACTTCGGCTTGTGGATTAAGACCTTTGACGTGGAGCCGAAGATGATCGAGGGGCGTCCAGCAGAGTGCAGCGGGGCGGTTGTAAGCAAAAGGGCCGATGCTCCATGGCCCGAGGGCTCTTTCCAGGAGGAGCTCGGCTTGTGGCAGCAGGAGTGGTTCTATATAACCGCTCCCAGGGGCGGCAGGCTGAAGCCACCGCCCATCTTCCGCTCGGTCCCTCCACAGCGGCTGATGTCATGGGTCAGCCAAGGGCTCAACTGGGGGCCGTCAAAGGACGTACCCCTATTGTAGGGCCGGATTCGAAACCTCCAGGAGAGGGAGATCAATCTGGTCGTAGTGATGCGAGGTTATCGACCCGGCCTCCTCGCCTGGCAAGCGCCCCTCCGTCTGTGGGAGTTCAATCCCAAGGGCATGAGCTCTCCAACACTTCATGGGTATGACACCCGTGGAGATGTACAAATTGTTCTTCGGATCACAAGAGATGTGTCCGGAATTGACCGAGGATTCTGGCCTAAGCTGCAATCGCCTGGATACTCAGGTAAGTGGCCCTGCATCTGAACACACCGTTTGTTTACCCCTTCTTGAATTTGCCTTTTAACCCATCGTCTCTTGAATAGGAGTGGATAGCGTAAGTTTAAACCGATCGATGTTCGCCCCCCTCCGGAGACCGTGCGGACCCGTGCTAGTCGGATCTTTGAAGGTTGCGCCTTCAGAGGAAGGCGAAGGGGAGAACATGGACACCACCGCCTCTACCAAGGAGGCTTTGTAGAAAGGGGGAATCGAGAATCCCTCCTTCCAAGGGGAGAAGAGGACCGCCTCCGAAAACCCGGAGGCCAAGGCCTCGAAGCGGGGGAAGAGATCTTCACGGAGGGTCCTGCATCCGGGAGGCCCGGCCGCACTATCTCCCTAAGGAATCAGCCCTCCAACGAGCCGTAAGTAGAAAAAAAAGGGGGGGGGGGTTCTATAATAAGAGACATCCATATGTTTGCTTCTGAGGGTAACCGAAGTTTTTACCTTGTAGTTCGGATCTCCGTCCTTCTCAGATGAGCTCGTCTTCGGGGGACCTTCGTTCGGAGATGATGGAGAGCGAGACACCTCCATCCGCCGCACCATCGGTAGGCGATTTAACCTGAGGTGTCATCGTGGAGGTATCCCGAGTCGGCGGGGCGGAGAGTTCGGCACCGGTGGTGTGCGGCGGGAGAGTGAAGGATCTGCTTGAGAGGCGTCTATCTCGAAGGTCACCGTCGTTGATGAGTATGGTGATTGGAAGAATTTCATCCGCCGGCGGTTGCATGATCTTGCGTCGAAGCTTCTTTGGCGGGGTTTGAGGCGTAAAGATGACATACCTGTTGACAGTTTTGCACATAAAGTGTGCCCTGTGTAGATAGTAGCCCCTGGGACTCGGTAGGCTGTCGAGAGCGATAGTGTGCCGAGGATCAAAATCACAGGTATTGATTTTCGCCTTTCCTATACAGGTGGCGGGTAGTCCGGTGGCCAGCCGGGCTGATGGGGTTGCCGAACTAAAGAGGCAACTCGATGTTGCGGATGTGGACATCGCGCTGGTCAACAAGCGACTTGACGAGTCACAAGGTAGGTTTTTTTCCCGCGGTCACCTAGTAAGGGAGCCGAAGCCCACTCCTTACAACATGTGTGCTTTAATGCAGATGGTGCCGCTGCTGTGGAGAGTCTTCGGGCAGAACTTGCTCGAGCCAAGGAGCAGGCCAGAAGGAGTGATGCGGCTGCCTCGAGGGCGGCCGAAGAGCTAGAAGCGAAAGGGCTGCTCACGCCGAAGCGAGGAGGAGATGGCGAAATGGCCGTGAAGTTGAAAGATGCTACCTACATGAATGAGGTTCTTGAAAAGGAACGCCTAAGCGAACAAGAAGGCTGAGGAAGGCCACCGCCGAAGCCAAGGATGCCGTTCGCAATGAGGGCTATAAAGGAGGAGCTGCGCCAGTCGGAGATATTGTGGTGGCAAGCCCTTTACTGCTGCAGAGGTTCTGAGATCCGGCACGCGCTCGGCTTGGCGGTTGTGGGGTCCGGAGGATCCTTATATGGACTTAGTGGCGAGTCTGACGGATCTTTGTTGTGCACTTCCAAGTCAAAAGGATCACAAGACGGAAGAGCTTTTTGGTCTCAATTCCATAGTCAGGAGCATTCACTTCCGCTGACTGATCGGTTGGCCGAGTGGGCTGAGCTGAATAGACTGTCCGGACTTGCCATGACGGATGTCGTGGCGCATGTCTGGCGGATAGGCCCAAGCGAATAGTTATTTTGGCTTATTGCAGCAATTCCTTGGGCGGTGCCGCATATCAAAGCGATGAAGCGATCGGCCTGCATAGAGGTGCCCGGATGGCCCTCGCCGTGTGAAGACATCTTCGGGCGGAGATGGATGCCACATTGTGCGACCCAAGGTTGGACGAGTCGGTTACCGCCGAGCACTATTTTGGAGAAGTTCTGCGTGGTGCTCGTGTAATAGAGTCGCAGATGCTCAAAAATGTCATGTTCAAATGAACTTTATGGTTTATAAAACTATGTTTATAATATAAGCGCTTTTTGTACTTGTGCGTTCAAGTATTGAAATATCTCCACTTTATGACCGTTAATGTATACTTGTGTATAACTTTGAAAGATGGCAGTCTTGACTTGCCCCCACGCACATAGTGCGGGGTGTTCTTGAATAGCGCATTTTCACATAATCAACGTCTTGGTCTGTGAAGGAGGTGGTAGCGTAGCAAATGAGGCAACCGGACTATAATGCTTTATCACTTTCACTTAGCCATAGGAGTTGAAGGTGGGGCTACGATATAGCCCCTAGGGGCACCGCACTCTCCGTATTTGGGGCGCGTGTGTGCCTGACCGGGAAGCGGTCCTTCGTCAAAGTGGAGGAATTCTAAACATTCTAGAGGTCGATTGAGTGGTTGACCAGTCTCTCGCTACATCATGACAGTCAGTTTTCGGCTTTGTCTATTGAGGTGCTCACCCGGCCGAACTGGGGCACAATCGCAGTAGTTCTCCTGGTGCCGCGTTAGCCGATGATACGGAGCATAAGGCAGCAAAACACAGGAGCCGGGCAAACCCAACATTTTACCAAAGACATGATTTGGATCTGATGCATATAAGGCCTAACTCGAGATGCCGAACACTCCTTGAGGTGTTCGGTCTTTATGATGACGGGCAGATCAATGCCCTAGGCCCCTAGTGTCCAGGTACACGCAAGGTCCTCTGACGCGGCCGATGCCAAAATGTTAGCCTCCTCTCTGGTTATGATGAGAAACCAGGGGATGTATAGCAACAAGAGACAGTAGAAAAGGTTTACGTAGGGTCTTAATCTGAAAAGAATCCTTGCAGCGGGTCCCTCTTGCGTCTGCCTGTGTCTCCGTTGTCTTTGTATCACGGGCCGACGGTGTAACACGCTGTTCATCTGTAAAAGAGAGGAACTTAGTTTGAAAAGGAATTGTGTTAAGAATGTATTTAAAACAAAGCATGAATAAATGAATAAAGTTGAGCTTTTATTGGCTCCTTATAAACTTATCGCACAGCCCTTGTAAAGGGGTGTGCGGCTAAAACCCCTAGCTTATTTATGCCGGACTCGTCTAGCCGTGGCCGGTGTCTTGAACGACCTTTTAATGAGATAATGCCGCGTGGACCGGGCATTTTAAGTGTAAGAGACGCGTAGTGTGGTATTGCGTTAAAGCGGACAAAAGCTTCACGTCCCAATAGTGCTTGATGGCTACTTTTGAATGGGGCGACATGATAGATTAGCTTTTCGCGTCGGAAGTTGTCGGGTGACCCGAACACAACTTCTGGTAGTAAGGAGCCCGTGCACTTGGCGTAAGGGCCTGGCGTCACTCCTTTGAAGGAAGTGCGGCTATGGCGAACTTTAGTACGGTCTATCCCCAACTTGCGGATTGTGTCTGGATATAGCAGGTTTAAATCACTGCCGCGATCCATTAGGACTTGTGTAAATTGTAGTCCGTCGATTATAGGATCCAATATTAGAGCAGTCCATCCTGCGTTTCGAATACTTCTTGAATGGTCCAGGTGGTCGAAAGTAATTGGTTTTGACATCCAATCTCGAGGTTCCGCTGGGGTGGATCGTGCGACACCTACTTTGGCGGGTGCCACACTGTTGTTCCGTATTATCACATGAAGTGAATTTAATGTTTTGACTTCTTGTGGAAAAGTCTTTTGTTTTCCGGCGCTCTGCTGGTGGGGTTCGTCATCATCCTCGCTTGGCGCATCGAGCCCCTTGTGTTCGGCGTTGAGTCGGCCAGACTGTTTGAAAACCCAACAATCCCGGTGGGTGTGGTTTGCAGGCTTCCCGGAAGTACTGTGGATTTGACATATCCGATCAAAAATTTTGTTCAGGTTGGATAGCTCGTCACTGTTGTCCTTAAGAGGCAGTGTTTTATTGTTCGGCCGCGATCTTTTGAATCCGGCGTTGACCGCCGTGTTCTTTGGGCTTTTTCTTTATTTGGTGCTGGTCCTTTCTCGCACCGTGATTTTCCGTTCCATCTCGATCTCGGATGTACTCGGGTCGCTGGTGCTACATCTTGCTAGCTACTGTCTTCCCCAGCATAAAAGCGGGTCATGAGGCTTGTTAGCGCGGCCATTTTCTCGGCTTCTCTTGGCGAGGTGTCATGAGCCACTCGTCTCGGACATTATGTTTAAAAGCTGGCTTTGGCGTCCGGACGATCGACTATTTGGTTCTTTTGGTAAGGAACCTGTTCGAAATTCTTGTGACTCTCTCTCCGGCTGTTGAGTCATGTGACTTAAATCGTCTCAGCATCCGGAGGGCGGACATAAGTCCCCTGAAAATTTGCTCTAAGCGTCCTCGAGCTCTTCCCAACTTCCAATGGTATTTTACGGGAGGCTTTTGAGCCAATGCCGAGCTGGCCCTTTGAGCTTGAGGGTAGATATTTTATGGCGTGGAGATCGTCCCTCTAGCAATGTGTATGTGCAGGATGTAATCCTCAATCCGCACTCGAGTCTGTTGTTCCGTCGTATGCCTCTATGTTTACGGGCTTGAACCCAGCTGGGAATTCGTGATCCAAAGACCTCATCGATGAAACATAGTGGGTGTCTGGCGCCCAGATTTAGGTGTGCCGCTATCTTGAACACTCGGCGTGTTGTGTTACTTCTGGGGCCCTCTTCTTTGGCCCATAAATGGACTGACCGGGCCATCCGTCTTCGAGGTCTTTATGCGTGTCATGTGCGGCTTATAAAGCGGCACCGCTTGCCGCTCTTGGCACATCATCTGTCGCCTATCCGGCAGCGGCCTCTTTGCTTTTTGATTGTGGGGGCTCTCGGCCTCCTCGTCGGTCTGGCAGCGGCTTGCGCTTAGGGTAGCTCTTTGTTTGGTGGCTATTGCCATATTTGTCCGCGGTCTTGAGTACTTTGCTCCACCTCATTTTGAGTATGTCTTCCGCTGTTTTGAGCTTCCGTTTCTCCTTCTTCAAACTTCTTGCAGTGGCGACAAGCCTTTTTCGAAGATTCTTGTGCTCCGGTGGTGTGTCCGGCGTGAGATTGTCTGGACTGTTGTTTTCGCCGGGGATGGATGATTATCCGATTCCTCCTGCTCGGATGGTTGCTTGGTTGCATGTTAAATGCCCTTGGTTTGCCCTGCTCTATGGCTGGGTCATTATGGGTCTTTGTTGTTGTCGGCGGGACTTGGGGCGGCGCTTGGGTCGCCGTTTTGGTTGTTTTTCGGGGGAATTATCCTTTGCCGTGTCCCATTGTTCCTTGTTATCGCTCCCTTTTGGAGTGTCCACCATATATACATCATGAGTTGAGGTGGCCCTCCAGTGCCCCGTAGGCGCTGGTTCTTAATCGTCTCCAGTGTCGTTGTCCATACCGTCGATGTCTTTGGAGTCGTAGTCTAGCATGTCGGTTAGATCGCCGACAGTGGCTACAAAGTGGGTGGTGGGTGGGTTTTGAATTTATTCATCGTCCGCATCCCAACCATCCTGACCGCAGTCCGGCCAGGGCTCTCCTGATAACGAGAGATACTTTAGCGAATTCAGGATGTCGCCAAAGGGCGAGTGCTGAAAGATGTCCGCAGTGGTGAACTCCATGACCGGCGCCCAATCGGATTCGATTGGCAGGGGCGCAGGAGGTTCGGAGTCCGGCAAGGAGTCCGGCACCTCGGAGTCACGAGCTTTGCAAAGGACAAGGTCGGTATTCGGCTCCATCGCCGTAGAAGTTGCAGCTCGGCGGTGTCCAGCCACATCCTCGTCTGCGCGGTCGGCTCGAACTATGGGTCGGGCGGATTAAATGTCGCAGACCTCAAAGTCTTGTCCGACGGCGAGCTAAATCATGCCCATCGTGATGGTGCAGACGCTCGGCTGCGGCTTGAATCCATCGAAGATCAAGTCTCCGCGGATGTCAGCCATGAAGTTTAGGCTTCCAATCGACACGATGGCGGGGCGTAGCTTTCTATCTGCTTCGGATGGCGAGTGAATTGGCCCGCAATGCAAAGCCGCTGAACACGAAGATCTGTCCGGGAGAAAAGTCTCACCACAGGCGGCGTTGTTGTTGATTGAAGAAGCCATCAAGCCTATCGGTGGCGACACGGAGGAACTCTCAATGAAAGCACCAATGTCGGTGTCAAAACCGGCGGATCTCGGGTAGGGGTCCCGAACGTGCGCGTCTAGGCGGATGGTAACATGAGACAAGGGACACGATGTTTTTACCTGAGTTGGGCCCTCTCGATGGAGGTAAAACCCTACTCCTGCTTGATTGATATTGATGATATGGGTAGTACAAGAGTGGATCTACCACGAGATCAAGGAGGCTAAACCCTAGAAGCTAGCCTATGGTATGGTTGTTGTAATGGTTGTGTCCTACAGACTAATACCCTCCAGTTTATATAGACACCGGAGAGGGCTAGGGTTACACAGAGTCGGTTACAATGGCAGGAGATCTACATATCCGTATCGCCAAGCTTGCCTTCCACGCCAAGGAAAGTCCCATCCGGACACGGGACGAAGTCTTCAATCTTGTGTCTTCATAGTCTTGAAGTCAGGCCGATGATGATAGTCCGGCTATCCGGACACCCCCTAGTCCAGGACTCCCTCAATGAGGATCCGTCGACTATGTTGGTTCGTCTACTTCATGGATTTGGTCTTCTTCCTAGCAGGATCTCAGGCAAGATGACCGTTACTCTGGATACCACTACTATCTTTGATATGCTAGTTGTCTCGATGGTATCGCTATGTCGCGCTTCCTACCACTTGTTTACCAAGCCTCCCAATATGCCATGAAACAACCTCTAACCTTTTTCACCATCCCAGCGAACCATTGTTTGGCTATGTTACCGCTTGCTCAGCCCCTCTTATAGCATTGCTAGTTGCAGGTTGTTCCATGTTGGGACATGGATATCATGGGATATCACAATATCTCTAATTTAATTAATGCATATATACTTGGTAAAGAGTGGAAGGCTCGGCCTTTTGCCTGGTGTTTTGTTCCACTCTTGCCGCCCTAGTTTCCGTCATACCATTGTTATGTTCCTTGATTTTCCGTTTCTAACACGGTCGGGGTTTATGGGGCCCACTTGACAGTTCGTTTTGAATAAAACTCTTCCAGCAAGGCCCAACATTGGTTTTACTATTTGACTAATAATAATTAAAACTTGCATAGGGACCGACTAGTACCTGAGGACTCTTAATTAACAACCCGGGCCAGTGCTCCTCATGAGTGTTGGTCCAAATCGGGCGATGTCTGGTGCCCCTGGGCATCTAGGGTCTCAGCCAACCCAACGTGTGGCCCATCGGTGTGCCCTGAGAATGAGATGTCTTGTGAACCGGGATTCCGAGCTTGATCGGGTTGTCCCGGGAGGAGGATTTTCCTTCGTTGGTCGTGAGAGTTTGTGATGGACTAAGTTGGGACACCCCTGCAGGGTTTAAACTTTCGAAAGCCGTGCCCGCGGTTATGTGGCAGATGGGAGTTTTTAATGACCAGTTGTAGAGAACTTGACACCAGATCCAAAATAAAATACACCAACTGCGTGTGTAACCATGACTGTCTCTTTTCGTGCAAGTTTAGGAAGAGAACAAGGTTGGGTTATGCTTGAACGTAAGTAGTTCAAGATCACTTCTTGATCATTACTAGTTGTGACCGTTTGTGTAGTTTCTCATCTTATTCTTGTACTTTAAGTTAGCCACCATATAATGCTTAGTGCTGCTGCAACCTCACCATTTATCCATTCCATTCCCATTAAGCTTTGCTAGTCTTGATACCCATGGTAATGGGATTGTTGAGTCCTTGTGGCTCACAGATTACTACAACAATAGTTGCAGGTGCAGGTAATGCGATGATCTGACGAAAGAGCAATGCTTGCTTGTTTGGAGTTCTTCTACTTGTTCTTCTTTGATCAAGGGATAGGTTCTAGGTCGGGAGCCTGGGCTGGCAGGTTGGATGTCGTTCTTATTTCTTGTTTGTTTTCATCCATAGTCTGACCCTGCTCTTCTGTATGATGATTGCTATGTCTTGATGTATTGTTGTATTGATGCTGTAGCTTGTGGTGAATGCAAGACTTTATCTGGTACTCTCATCTATTCAGTACATGGTATGTTGTAATGATATCTACCTTGCTATGCGCTCGAAATGTGATTGTGCCCTAATCATGAATTCATCACATGATTGGGATAGAATCGCATCTTGGGCACGACAAAGAGGCCAAACTATTTTGTCAGAATCATGCAGGACAAGTTGTGCGAATCCTGTTTGGTAATACCCGACAGTGCAACCTCTCTTTTACAGGCCAACAATATGAGCTTGCCTAGGTTTATCAATCTGGAGACGAGCACAAGCTATGGTTGGCATGTTGAGTTGAAGCAAGAAGAAGATGGAATGCTGGAGTTGGGTGCATTGTGGTGTGCCTTTGCCAAGTTCCGTGGACTCAAGCTTGGATGCGTGGCTGAATTTGAGGTTGTACACCCTGAGCTCATGAGGGTGAACATCTACAACGAGGCAGGAATTGAGGTGACCATACACACTGTGTGGCGATGTGACCTTCTTTACATCAGATAAGTGAGCCTTCGTCATGTTAACTTAGGCTGCTAGTACTTGTGTCATGCTTGCGAGAAGGTTGCCTTGTCAATGCATAGAACAAGATGATTTAAGTTGTGTGTCTTTTGTGAACTCTTTATGGTTCATTTAAGGTGTCTGTCTGCAGAATTTAAGTACTGCGACTGCTTATGGTTGATTTAAGGTGGGTTTCTGCAGAATTTAAGCTTAATCATTTGGTTGTGCCCTATAAGAATTATTTTCCTAGTCATCTTATTACTGAAAGCAGGGTCGGCCATCCCATCTTAATCCGCCCTCGTGTTAAAAGTTTAGTGAATTTGTCATGGTGTCAATTGCTATCTGAATTTGCCATGTTGTTCAAAGTTAACTAGACTTTTTTGGGTAACCTAAAATTGTCATGGTGTCAATTAACGCTGAATGTTTCATTTAACTCAATTTTTCCTGGTGTTGAGATAACCGAACTTGCACTAGTGTGGATTGATAAGAGAATGTTGTATGCGCCTACTCGGTTCGCGTTTTAGGAGGTGCACGGTAATATTGGATTGGTCGATCACTATGAGATGTCTAATCAGCTGGCATGTTACACTTATCTGTTGGTCTAGCTGGGCAAGCGTCCTATCGCGCCTATGTGCCAGGCGCTACAAGGTCGGTAAAATAAAAGCCGGATGGCCAGGGCCAACTTTTTAAGCATGCAAAGCGTGCGTGTTCCTGATACGCACCTCTTAATTTGTCGTTTTAATAGGTGCTTTGGAAATGTTGGATGGTCCAACTCTCCATGGTCCTAACTATGTGGGCCACACTGCCCTTCCCTCATTATTTATGCGGCTGCGCTCTACACTCTCCACTCCTCCGAAACCCCTTTCTCATCATCGCTCTCCTCCTCTCCGCTGCTCCCACACGCACTGTCACACCCAGATTTTCATGCCACAACACTTAAGCTAATATATCATGATAAAATGTGGTTTGATAAAAACTTTTGAGTGCTTTCGGCTCTGCTTGATTGGATTTTTGTTTGCTGTTTGCAAGTGCTCTAAAAATCAAATAAATCCCCCAACTCTTATACCCCTTCTCCTTGATCCAAAACTTTGCACAATGATCATGCCATGTGTATAGGACGTAAATGTCTTTTCTTGCAAAAATAATTTGGCCAAAAAGTATTTTCTAAATTAGGTTCTCTAGAAACCCCTGGATTGAGAGTTGAACTACAAGTACTTAATTTAGGGTATGAAAAATCTTTCAAAAAGTATATTTGATTCCTATTAGATATAGGACTCCCCAAAACCCCAAAAATATTATTTTAAAGTTATTTAACTATTTTATTTAAAGGATTTTTCTTTAGGCCAAAAATGATCTTTAATAGGTTAATTTTTTTAATGTTTCAAAAATATTTTAGAAATTTTAGGGAAGCTCACTGGACATATATTGTCCATATATAAGAGTCTGAACACATGGTCATGTTTGAAATATTGGACAAAACCCTCCAAAACCATTTCAGCAAAATTCAAGTATTTGAAATATTTCTGTAATAAATATTGTCAAATAAATACAGGAAAATTCTAGCAAATCATATATGCCTAATGTGATGATCTTGCGAAGATTTATTCCAATCAAAATAGTTTAGGTTCACAAAAGTGCCCAAAACCATCCCTGGCCAGATCCAAATTTGGGCAACTCTATATTACCAACTGTCTCCTTTTGATCCCAATGTTTGTGGACATGCTCAAATCCTCAAATGATGAAGCTACACCTAGTGGTGCATCAAGGAGAAAAGATTGGCATGACTAAGAAAATGTAGTTTTATATAAAAGTGCAGACAATGTGATTCTCAGAGAAGAAACTGCAAGTTTCAGTTTCAGGTAAGAAACAACAAGTTTCAGAGGCAAATCATTTATATTAACACGCCCTTTTCAAATACGGATAACATCATGTTGGAAGTTTTATTCATGACCAAAAATGGAACTACCAACAGTTAACATCATGTTGATCAACATTCATGCATAATACATCTTCATATGATGCACAGTCAAAAAGATATGCTATATTCAAAATGCCCACGCAATGTTGAGTGTGCAAATGACAGAGAAACCGAGGGACAAAGTTTTGGCAAGTTTTGGAGGTGGTGTGCGTAGATGACAATGGGCACCCACATGTCAGAGGTAGAGGCAAAAATTTGTGGATATTTTCACTCCATCAGGTGGAATAAAACCTAGGCGGAGGAACGGTTGGGGAGTGGAACTCGGCCACTGGGCTACTCCAATACTTTCGTTAGAAATTAGGCACAAGATCTACCACTATTGTAGCACGTCTTCCCCGGCTCTGATGTGTACTCGTCCAGGGACTGGACGTCATCCTCCACCTTTGTGCGCTCGCTTATCTGCCATTGTGAACATGCTCAACAACCGAGAGGAATCTAGAGAGGACTGCACGTGGAGAGGCGGATAGTCGGTACCCACCAAGAGATAAATTTACAACGAAGCTAAGTCACCGGGGAGCTGGTAGGTATTATTTATTATCAGTGGGCCAACAAGTATCAGCCAGGTTGTGGGCTGCCCAGTCTAGGCATTCTTTTTTAACATGTGCATCCCACGACATGCCGGTTTGTATTTCTTGAGAGTCATCATGTATTGACCGGCCTATGGCCCTCCCATCCTAGGTATATGTTTTCTTAAACATCCGCAGCCCAGCTTATGTATTTTTTTTGAAGAAAACGTAGAGGTCTATTCTATTTTTTTTTATATAAGAGTAGGAACGCCAGGTCCACTTATGTTTCCCTTCTAACTAAATTATATGTCAACAAACGAGATTCATGGAAAGAGGGCTATACATGGAGAGGCTGACTGTGGGGACGCACCAGCTCCATGGACGCACGCATGCAACCGCCTCCTTATTACGCGAAAATAAAATTATTCCTCCCCCTGAAAGTTGGGACCCACCATGTATATCTTTGCAAAGAAGGAAGTGCCTCCTTATTCCTGCCCCAGACAGCTGAGACACATCAACAACATCTTTGAACGCAAGGAAGTGCCTCCTTATTACGGGCAAAAAAATATATGATTCCGCCCCTGACCGCTGGGACCCGCCAGCTATATATTCGCACGCAAGGAAGTGCCTCCTTGTCCTACCAAATAGTTGGGACCCACCCGGTTAAAGCATACATAGCGTTGTCTGTGTACATACCGGTCGATCGGTCTGTCTGCCACGATGAACTATGGTCGAGTAAGGAGCAGTAGCAGTTCAAGCAGTCCCGTCTAAATCCTGTACACATACGACAACTACACTGCAAAAAAGACAACCATGTACGTACATACGGGTGTGGTCTCGAACAACTATAGTGATGGTGTCCTATTCATCGGCAGCCAACCGGCTGGGTCAGAACGGAGGAAACAACGTCATGTTCATTGGGAGGCAATCGACTAGGTCGGAATACGTCCTGTTCATTGAGAGCCAACCGGCTTGGACGGAACAACCGAAACGAGGTCTGGCGTACCGCAGAATGGAGGAAATGATCTTCTGTTCGACCATGTGCGGTCAAAATAGGCCCCTGTTCATTGGGAAGGGTTTGGCGTATCGCAAAACAGAGGAAACAGACTTCTGTTCGAGTGCCTACGGTCGAAACGGGGTCCTGTTGATTGGGAGGCATGTGGCGTACCGCAAAACAAAGGAAACAGACTTGTGTTGGAGTGCCTACAATTGAAATGATGTCCTGTTCATTGGGAGGGGTCCGCATGCCAGCAGGACTCCACGGGCTCTTGTCATCCCTCGCTCTCTTCGCCTTTGCTGCAGCCTCCACGGGCTACTGTTCATCCGCCATCGACTTCTTCCAGCCTCCACCTGCTACTGTTCATCCACTGTCGACTTCCTCCTGCCTCCACCAGCTACTGTTCATCAATGGGGTCATCTCCACCGTCTACTGTTCAACCAGCCCTCCACGGGGCCCTGTTCATCCAGCCTCCACTGGCTACTGTTCAACCAACCCTCCACGGGGTTCTGTTTATCCACCCACAACCGGCTCGGGTGTGGCGGCCTCCTCGATCGAGGTCATGTTCATCCAACGGCAATGACCTCTACTACCACGGGGTCCTGTTCATCCAACCCCCATTGGGAACTGTTCATCCAATCCCCAACAATGGTCACTGTTCATGAAGAGGAAGCAGCAGGTTCGATCAGCTTCAGTTAGCAGCAGTAGCAAAGGAATCGCTCGGGTTCAGTTAACAACCAAGGGATCGATCGCTCGGGTTTAGTAACGTAGCTAGTGCAATCGCTCGGGTTCAGTAAGCGAACACCTCGCTCAGGTTCAGTTAGAGCCCAACACCTCGCACACATGCGCATACGTGTACGAGAGAAACATGCAAACCTCGTGTGCATCATTCAATCCCGACCACCCACCGTAACCTGGAACTCCCCGAAATTTTCCTCGCCCTCGCTTCTACCATGATTTTTTCCATCATGGACGGCCCAAAGAATGTCATGCTGGTGCGTCCCCAACCCGCCCAGGACGAAAAGCCCATTTTTTGTATCATGATTTTTTGTCATAGAAGTAGGAGCCCACCACATCTATGATGATACATGCTTTTGTCACAATTATCGTCATAGAAGTGTCATAAGCATGTCAAAAAAAGCGTTTGGCCCAAAATGTCACAGATCTGTCTTTTTTTGTAGTGTTAACAGGCTGAAATGTTGTTGGGCCTTGGTTGACCAAATTACATGATGGCCTGGAAGCATGACAGATGTATAATGGTCCAAAATTAGGCCCAACACAATCAAGGGCCTTTAACGGGCCGATAGGTAGTTTGGGCCAGAATGTATCCACGAAGACTACAGACCGTTAAGAGGCCCAAAGTCACTATGGACCAGAATTAGGCCCAGGTGCAACTCGGGCCTTTAAATGGCCGAAAGTGAAACCGGGCCGAAAGAGGCCCATATGTAGACAGGACTACTGACAGGCCTAAACTAATATCGGGCTGAACTGTTAAACAAGCCATTAAGAGGCTGAAGAGCAAATCAGGCCCCCAATGGGCCCAATGGCACAGTAGCTGTTAAAGGGTCATATCTTTTATGGGCCGTAATTTGGCCCAAAATATGAAAGTCAGTTAATAGGCCGGATCAGTTATGGATCGTAACTTGGCCCAAACTATTGCAGGCTATTAACAGGCCAGATCTGATATGGTCCGTAAATTGGCCCAGAATATTGCAGTCCTTTAATGTGCCGTATCTGATGTGGGCCATAATTTGGTCCAGAAAATGTTAGGTTGTTAATGGGCCGACCATTAGATCTGACGAAATCTTGTGGGCATGTTCTTGGGCCGGCTTTTAAACCTATGTGTGCCTCTATTAGGCTGTCCCACGTGTCAATGTTTCATTGGCGACTCTTGTCCAATGGATGGTTGACATCTGTCCCAACGCTGAGCTGACACGTGGATCGTTGGTGAATGAGAATTTTACACGTGGAAAATCGCCATTGGTCCGGGCTGTTAACGGGTTATCGGATCCAAACCGAAACTCGATTGCTTAACAGTGACCCGTTATGGTGGATGCCACGTGTCAGTTACCCTTGACGAAAGCACTTCTATGACACACCATTTATCGTCATGGAAGTGGATACTTCCGTGATGATAATTTTGGCATTGTCATGGAACACTTCTACGACATCACACGTATGACTATCTTCATTCTGTCATACAATCGTCATGGATGTACATGCATGATAGAAAAGGTGACCTACTGTGACAAACACGTATCATCACAGAAGTGGTTCTTTTTGTAGTGTGTGGGAAGGAACCCCCTATCGCCCACACACACTAGGCGACGGTTTAAAACTCTGTCGCGGAAAGGGGTTAAAAACTGTTTGTATAGCACATTAAGGTACTAGTGCATCTTCAGGGATTCTCACTACAACAAAGTCTACCTGGTAAGTAAAGGTTCCCAAAATGACATAGGTACCATCCCATAAGGTCTCCATAGAGTATCATCTGCCAATTTAATTTCCATATCAATTGGCTGCAAGTCACAAGCATAAATTTCATTATGAAGTTTAGTCTAAAGAGTGTAAGGTATAAAATTAATTGATGACCCTATATCACAAAGGTCAAAATAAGAAGTACTTCCAAAAGAACAAGTCACTACTGGTTTACCTGTATCTGCTGCTTTAATGCAACCTTTCACAAAGCAAGTTACCTCCTCTTCCATTGTTTCAATGGGTTTCTCATGTTCCCTCTTTTTGGAGGCTTCACCTTGACTTTGATCTTGTTCTCGGTTTTTTCCTCAGAATGTTCCTGCTGAAATACTCAAGTTGTGCTTTCCTCATCGGATATGGAAATTCCGGTTCAGGTTCATAATCTTGTTCCATGGGGTGCACCGATGTTTCTACTTCTAACGTCTCAACTATGACCTCTTCCTCAGGGTCCTCATTGGTATAATTCTCCCATTCCTCTTTGTATGCTCTGCATAGCTTTGAACACATCTTAAAACAACATCAGGGTGAAGGTATAATTCATTACTGATTTGTTCAACTCTCCCTGAGTTTAGATAAGCTTTATGCAGTCAAAATCCACTTCTACTTTACCCTCCTCTTCTTCATCGCTCCCCAAGCTTCGTGATTAGTAAGCTTCCCTTCTAACAATTTCAAAGCTTCCGTGACCTCTCTTGTAATAAAAGAACCTACAGATGCTAAATCTAGTTCTTCTTTTGAGTAATTTTGCAGTCCTCCATAAAATAGATTTAGTACTAGTCATTCAGGGAGCTTATGATGAGGGCAGTCATTCAATAAATTTTGTACCTTTGATATGCTTTTACCAGACTTTCTCCAGGCCTTTGTCGGTAGTTTAAGATCCTCCTCCTTGCTTCATAAAATTTCTTCTCTCGATAAAAATCTAATAGAAACATTCCTGCTAATTTACTCCATGTATCAAAGGTTCCTGCAAAGTGAGACACTAACCAATTCCTTGTCTTTTTAGCCAGAGTGCAAGGAAATAATTTCAGTTTCATACCATTTGGAATAAAAGCATTCAGTTTAAATGTCCCACATACATCTTCAAAAATTTGCAAATGTTGATAAGGGTCCTCACCTTTAAGCTGTTTAGCATGCAATAATTCGAGGACACTTGGGTTCACCTCATAAGCTACACCAGTGGGACTAGGACCCAACGATGTGAACATTTCTTGAATAGGTGGACCTGTAAGCCACATGGCTACAAGTTGATAATTGTGTCCATACTCAGCCATGATTGTTCCAGACTTGCAAATCAATTAGTACACATGATTCAACCAAACTCAGAACTAAGACCAAAAGTGTTCAGCTCCCTGACGACGGTGCCAAGAAAAGCTTGATAGCTAGCAAGTGCACAGGGTTTAGCTGTAGCCTTTTCAAAGTAAGAGTATCGACCCCATAGGGAGCACATGAATTAACAACATAAACATGCAAAGAGGATATTAAACATGCAAAGAGGATATTAAATCCTAATATCAAACATCCTATTACACACTAGGGTCATCCATACCCTAGGAACAAAGGATCTACTCAAACATGGGAACAAAAAGAAGTGAGCGAAAGAGGATATTAAATCCTAATATTAAACATGGGAACAAAAAGAAGATTAACAACATAAACATGCAAAGAGGATATTAAATCCTAATATCAAACATCCTATTACACACTAGGGTCATCCATACCCTAGGAACAAAGGATCTACTCAAACATGGGAACAAAAATCATCCCGGTAATGGTAAATGAATACATGGATGAATAGATCAACCAATACACCGAAGGATCCACTAGGGTTCTTGGTGTTACAGATGATAAGGATGTGGATGATGATAATGAAGACGGTGTTGACGAAGATGATGATGACTGCCGTGTTCCCTAGACGATTAGAAGATCCTTTCCTTCTCCTCGTTGATCCCCTTGCCGGATGGGCTCCGGTGGATAGGGTTCTACCTTTGGGATGAGTTTCTGGAGGCTCTGAAAGTCTGATCCACGATCCGCTTCGATAGGGTGAAAATAGCTGATCTCCCAGAGGAGGCGCCACGCCAAACGACAGCTCATGTGAGCGCTGGCGGTCGCATGGAACGTCGTCGTTCATTCTGGAAGCGCAGCAATGACAGTTTCTTCAGCCTTCTTGCTTGATTTTTTATAAAGTGTTTGTCACCTTTAATATGTGATTCCACTGCCATTTTTAGGTATTTTCTCCAGTAAATGAATATTGCTCCATAAAACTTAACCTGTGGGATTATCAGCAAAAAGAAGTGAGCGAAAACGGTAAAATTCCACAAAGCCTAACTAGTAGGCACAAAATAACGATGCTAAAGCCCTCATAATTTGGACTCATCTCCTTAGGATTTCAGAAGAACCTTATCTTTGTGCTATTTTCCCTTGATTGTTCATGTTATACATGTGGATCTCATGTATGCTATTCTAGTGGATGTGTGATTTGGGTTTTGTTTGAGTGATTTCTCTTGTGTTCTCCTTTTTCTTCCCCTTTTCCCCCTCCAAGTGCGAAAAGATCATGAACTAGGGTTCCACCCTGCATCAAGCACCCTGAGAAATGTTCGTGTTCTAGTGCTTCCATAACTCCCACATGTATAAATCTTTCACAAAGTAAGAATGCAAGGTGCATATCACAAAGAAATGAAAGAAGAAAAGAACAACAACAACAACAACAACAAGTTGGGGTAGGCTAGAGGTGAAACGGATCCCTTGATCACCTATGGTTCTAGCACATGGATAGCAAGCTTCCACGCACCCATGTCCATGGCTAGTTCTCTAGCGATACTCTAGTCCCTCAGATATCTCTTTATGGACTCCTCCCATGTCAAGTTCGGTCTACCTTGACCTCTCTTGATATTATCACGCTCTAGCCGTCCACTATAGGTTAGAGCTTATGGATGCCTACGCTGAATATGCCCAAACCATCTCAGATGATGTTGGAAAAGCTTCTCTTCATTTGGTACTACCCCAACTCTACCCCTTATATCATCATTCTGGACCCGGTCCTTCCTTGTGTCGCTATACATCCATCTCAACATGTGCATCTGCGCCACACCTAACTGTTGAACATGTCACCTTTTAGTCGGCCAACACTCGGCACCATACAACATTGCGGGCCAAATAGCCATCCTATAGAACTTTCCTTTTAGCTTTTGTGGCATTCTCTTGTCACAGAGAATGCTAGAAGTACCAATTTGTCGGTGTATTGAGAATGGGTCTTCAATACCCCTGACTATGCAGAGATAGTAGCAGCCTCCTCGCTGGGAAGGACTTGGCGACAGGCGAACTCATTCTAAGTACTCAAGACTTGGTAGATTAAAACTATGAATAAGACCTCAAGGAAGGTCATCGAGAAGTACTAAGGAAGTACTGGAAAGCCGGCAAGACTCGGGCCGGCAACCGCGATGCGGGTAAACTCTCTCCACCACTCCAGCTCGGCGGCCTATCACAAGATTGCCACCTGGTGGCAAGCGAGCAGGCAGTTAGGTGAAGCTTGCTGGGGCACGCGGCAGTTCGCCGCCTGAAGATCAACTTTATTGGCACGTGTATAGAAGACATGTCACGGTAATAGAAGGTAGCTGGGCCAACGGCACAGGTGGAGCAGCACTCCCTTACCGGCATTTACCCCAGCTTGACACCTAACAATGTATTTAATGCTTTTGTCCTATACCATCAGGGTTAGGTATGAGAGTACTGTAGCCACTATTCACCCTCCGTAATTACCATTTTCCATTGTGGTAGCCCCCTTTGTCTATAAAAGGAGGTCCATGGCTACCTTTACAGGGGTCGACACTCTGCCCATTTGTACTAGCTAGCTGCACCTCCCGAGCTCCTTGTCGGCAAGGTCGCGCTCTTTGTAACTTGGGCCTTTCCACTCATAATCCACCAAAGCAGGAGTAGGGTTTTACGCTTAATAGCGGCCCAAACCTGGGTAAACTGATCATGCGATCCGTGGTTGTTGCTGCTCTTTGTGTGCTGTGAGCCCTAGTCGAACGTACAAGGGCCTATGGGCCCAAAGATTGTCGTACGCTGACATCTTTGGCGTGCCAGGTAGGGGCTTCTCGCACGTGAATATGCACCAGCAGCATCATTATCGTCATCTTTTTCATCATCATCATCGCTCATGGCACCAAAGAAGGCCGCCAAAGGCGCTGATGCTCTATCCACTTCCAAGGCGTCATAGCATGCGCGTACCAGAGAGGTGGATGGAGGCGGACCAACTTCATTGTTGTGCGTACGGTGATCAATGGGACCAGCAAAGGCCCGTTTGCGGTTTGACTGGGGAGATCAACATGCACAAAGAGCAGATCTAGCAATCAACACAGTGGTTTTACCCAGGTTCGACCTGTTGTGAAGCATACAACCCTACTCCTACTTTGTTGTATTGGATGTGTATATGCCGAACTATAAGGAGCGCAACTTGCTGGCAAGGTGCGCGGAAAGTGCAGCTACGCGTGTAAATGGACTAGGGTTCGACCTTTGTAAAGGTAGCCATGGGCCTCCTTTGTAAAAGTAACCACAATGGCAAAATGGTATTTACATAATGTAAATAGTGGCTATAGTGCCAAATACCTAACTCTGACGAGTTAGGACAAATGCATTGAATGCGCCGTGAGGTGTCACGCTGAGGAAGCTCTCTGGCAAGAACCGTCTCTCCTTTTGTGTCGTTCTCCCATCTACCTCGTATTCCCTTGACATGCTACTGGGACGGGTGTCATTAAATTTACGTCCTTGACAGTGAGCTAACACGTGCCCAGACAAAACCCACCTAACTGCCTACCTACTTGACACCTATACGACAAGTGAAAAGCTGGTCACTGAGGCGGAGTAGTGGCAAGGTAGTGTGATCTTGCCGGACTCAGAGCTTGTCGGCTCTTCATAAGCTTGTTGGCAACTCCAAGCTTGATCTTCTGTACTTCTGATCATTGGCTTGGGTGTCTTCTTTACAGCTTTGTCAACTAGTCTTGAGCTTGTTCTTAGTTGCCCTCTGGTGAACCCGGCCATCGGGAAGGCTGCCACTGCCTGTGCACAAGTCTTGCGGTACTAAAGTAGCCAAACTTTAGTACACCAACAAGAGCCCCGGGCCAGGGCCACACATGCATGCGAGGCGTCATTGGGCTAGGCCCAAACAATGCACATGCAGACTTGGCAGAGGATAACAATCATAATCTTATCTTTAACCATGCCCCCCACGACACACATTAAATGCGAAACATGGGAGAGGTGGATTTGTAGAGGTAGTGCGCCTGCAAAAGTGTGTTCACGTCAGACACTAAAGAGCCAGCCCTGGCCCCGCGCCTTCCCCATAAAAAGGAATCTGCGAAGGGTGCTGCTCATTTACCTCCCCTCCTTTCCAATCTAGCAAGCCGCTATCATCTTCTTCCTTGAGCCAAAGCAGAACGCATCTCCATCCATCTGCCACTTCCATGCTTTCGCTCCTCCTCGCCCCCTACTTCCACAATCACCATGCCACCAAAAGGACGCAAAGATAAACAGGAGAAGGTTGTTGATCCAGACACAGAGGCGAGGAAGAGCGCCTTGGTGGAAGTACGGATGAATCATGTCGTCTTCACGCTGGTGCTCGACAAGAGCAACCTGATAGAGTGGTATGCCTATGTGTGGGGGAAGGATACTATGGCTCCCCATGTGCTCCCAGGCTCCGTTAAGGGCGGGAAAGATAAGTTCCCCTTCTTTGTTGCATACTTTTACTATGGGCTCTGCTGCCCAGTCTCTGATTTCTTCAATGACATTATATACTCCTACAACTTCCATCTCTTAGGTTTCACGCCGAATGCCATGACTTGCATGTCAGTTTCCGCCCATCTTTGCAAAAAAATTGCTGGTGTAGTTCCCAATACAGCTCTCTTCGGCCACTACTTCATTCCATGCATCAAAATAGGAGATGCTCTTTCTGGTTCTATCACTTGGATTCCTAGAGCATGGAACAAAGAGATATATCCTGAAGAGAATTTTCATAAGGAGTGGGTAGAGTGGTGGGCTGAATGGTGTTGGATTAAGGGGAAAAGGACTTCCTGCGGTTCTGCTTGTCCCGGGAGGCGAAAGTGGTCCACGCAAGGATTGGAGCAACCTTGATCCCCAGGACAAGAAGCTTAGAATCGCTGTCACCAGAATCCATCGCCTTAGGGCTACCGGCCTCACTATTGAGATGGTGAACACTAATTTTCTTCATCGCTGGGTTGCCCCTCTTTAGAACAAGGGGAGAGCAGATTGGGACTTCAAGAACGCTGTGAACGTTGTGAGGCTACATCCAGGCTTGAACAACAACTTGACGGTCTTGTAGCACACAACCCTCTACCATCAACTGTTCAGGCCAGACGACAAGTACAATTTGCCGCCGACCATAATCACTCTGTGCAACAACTCTGCCCTGAGCGTAATCATCGCCATGTGCCAGCGTGCAACACCCATGGCATCGATGGAACTTGGGCTGAACCGCCTGCAGATCACGTGCATGTGTGGTTTGATACCTTGGTGGAAAAGGCCATTAGAGAAGAACTAGAGCTCATCCACCCCACCACCAATGAGGAAGTAGCCTACGTCACCAGCAGAGCAGAGGAGGCAAAACTAGCCGAAGAGGCTGGTGGTTTTGGTTTCATGGTGGCTGACGTCGGTGAAGAAGGAGAAGTGTCGAAGGAAATTCTTGCCAATGAGGGCGAGGTTGCCGGGCACCAAGGTGATGAGGCTGCCGGGAGCCCCACCGATGAGGACACCACCAAAGAACAACTATACGAGGTGGCCCCAGCTCCGCCCAAGAAGTAACGTGTCCTTCGGAAGGCCGCGTCCGGCGATCCAGTACATCCACCTTCTTCGAGCGACGAGGCCTTCGACAAGGGGGCAACCAGCATGGCTGCACAACGACAAGAAACTCGACAGGAAACCATTCGGTGTCAAGACGTACAGCCACACCAACAACTGGAGCGGTGGGCTCGTTTTGTATAACTGCACTAGTAACTGGAGCGATAGGGTCGTCACGGCCTACTGCCTCCGCTGCAGCCAAGCGCGCGAGGACTCCTACTCCACCCCCTTTCACAAACACTATACCAGAGGTCGATTTCGACCTCTCCGCCTTGAGTGAAGGAGAAGGAGAAGAGGAGTAAGAGCTCTTGTTGCATCCTTTAGTCTTTGACTTTTTGATTTGTTGATTTTGACTTGCCTTTTTTGACTTGTTTTCCACAGAGATGCAGAAACGCTGGCGAAGAGAGCAAAGACCTTAACGGGCGATGAGCCACCGACAAGCATTGTGGCTAATCCAGAGGTTGTCGTCATCAGCCTGGAGCTTAGTCCTCGACGCAGCCCCTAGCACAACCCCTAGTGTGAGTATATCACTCATTTTCCATTGGCGAGTGTTGGTGTGGAGATCTTCACCGCTGACATCACCGAGCATGTAGGAGAAGAATGTCAATAAGGAGAACACCCAGGGGCGAATCTTGACATGCCATCTTCATCGACCACAATGTCCGGAAATGGCTCTCCAGTAAGGGCCTCCACCGATGATCCTATTCGTGTTGAGGAGGAGCCGGCAAGCACAGGCACCGACAACCACACTACGACAACAAATGTTGCTGGAGGAGAAGAAGTCTGTCCTCAATAGATACATACAGGTAATTCACTTGCTTTTGAGCACTTTTTACCTTTGCTGTTTTTGTTTTCTTGAACTTGACTTTGAATTTGATTTGTTTTTCTCCTCCATCTTCAGATCCACCCCAACATGCTACATGAACATTGATGTTGATGTTGCGGGGATCACAAAGGACGCCGCTACTGAGGCTGACAGGATTGTTGCTGACGAGGCCGCCAGGGCTGCACACGAAGAGGATGCCAAGAAAGCTGCTAAGGAGGCCGACAATGGGACCAATGAACCTACTAACGACATTCCTGCCGTAGGAGTGCTTGGCGCTATCGCAGTCACATGGTCGTCTATTGCCGGCAAGGCGATTGTTGAGGATCAACCATCAACATCTGATGCCCCTTTGTCAAGCAGATACCTAAAGGTTGGCGACAATCTGTTTGTCAACATCCCAGGAATGGCAAGAACTGGGCGCCAACTGAAGAAGAGAAGTTTGATGATGATATCATCACTGCTGCTGGGCTCAAGATCATTGATGAACCACGCATCAGCAGCAACATGTCCAAAGAAGAGCAGCTCCTTAAGGCCATGAGCGATAACTTTCAGCAGCTCCAAGCACTTCACCATAGTTAGACGAAAAGCCTAGATTCCAAGTGGCAGTTGTCGGATTTCGGGTTCCGCAAACACTTGATAGGTTCGAACTCTAGGGTGCGTGCGGAGATCTCAACCTACCCAGCCTGCCTACTCACGATCCTCTAAGCCTAGCGCGTCGAGCTCAAAGTGACAGAGAGACACAACAGTTTATCCTGGTTCGGGCCACCTTGCGGTGTAATACCCTACTCCAGCATTTTGGTGGATTGCCTCGAGGGGCTGAAGATGAACTAGTACAATGGATGAACTAACCTCAGGAGGTGAGGTGTTCTTGAGCTTGAGTGAGCTGGTGAGGTGGTCGAGTGAGAATGGATTCGATCCCTCTCTATGGTGGTGGCTAAGTCCTATTTATAGTGGCCTTGGTACTCTTCCCAAATGTTCGCGAGAAGGGATCCCACAACGGCCGGATTTGAAGGGGGATATGAAGTACATCCTATCCTAACTAAAGTGGTCTTCGCCTGTGAAAAGCCTCTGGTCGTGACGCTGCGGTGGGCTCGGCGATGACCTCCGTCCTGCCGTCCCAGCGGTCTTGGTCTTGTTGCACCGGAATGGAAACCTTTGGCTGATTCCTCGGGACTCCGCGCCTACCGCTTGCCTCCTTTGCACCAAAGAGGAAACTGGTACTCTGTGCCCGCTGGCGCCTGCCTGGCCTTGGTCTTCATGGCTCACGTCAGCTGAGCCTCGTGAGGTGCACCTTGCATAGAAGTCTCCGCCCCTCGGGAGCCAGCCTGAGGAGGCCGATCCCCTTGGAGGTCTTGGCGTCGTCCGCCTCGCGAGGCTTGGCCCCTCACGAGGGTCTTGTGTTCGTTGGTCCTGAAGTTGGGCCGTACCAGGCTGTCGATGGAGCCATGCAGTGGGCCATAAGCAAGCAAGTCCGGGTACCCCCGTATCCAAAACACCGACAGTAGCTCCCAGGCCCAAGGCGCGCTCGGACTTGGCTTCTAGGCAAAGCCAAAGGGCAAGTGCAGAGCGCCGCCGGCCCTAACCGCCTACAGCCTTGAATGATGCGTGGCAATTGATGGGACGCGGGCGTCTCCACTTCCCCATGCTGCCTTGAAATCCGTGAAGCCTCGCGGCCGTCCATTGCAGAGCAGACTGCCCTTGTAGATTGTCACGCTTGGCCTTTGTTTCTTCTCTTCCCAAGCCCGCGACCCCTGGCGCAGATCTGGTGCCAGTGCCACTCCCCTTCCTGGCTTCCACCATGGCTCCGCAGCAGAAGAAGAAGAAGGGGAAGTCGTGCACCCCGGCTGGACCCTCGCCGACCTTGGAGCCGGCCCTCGAGCAGTCGATGGTTATCAATCAGGAAGGGCTGAACAAGGTTCACCCTGCTCTTGCGGCCGATTCCAACGAGTGGAAAGCAACGACCGTCCGGCCTGCGTCTTGGCTTGTGGATGACATGAGTGCCATCGAGATCCCCATCTATCTCCATGCTCTCTTCGCGAGCCCGATTCCCCCTTTCTCTCCTTTCTTTAATGCCATAATTTCGCACGACCAGATCCACCTGCTACACCTGGATCCCCGCTCCATCATCCTCCTCGCCGTCTTCGCCTTCCTTTGTGAGGCCATGGTCGACATTGCTCCTTCATGGCCCTGTTTCGCCATTTTTTCTTGCTCCGGCTGGTTGATGCCCGCCAAGGCTCGGGGTGTGTGAGCTTCGAAGGTGTAGCGGCAACTGCTGGATGGGGGATTGACTTCGAACTATCGCCTGCCGCAAAGGGGTTCCGGAAGCAATGGTTGTTTGTTGATGCTGGTACGTGCAGCCCCCTGCTTCTGACCCCTCGAGCTCCGGCCGTGCCCAGCTCCGGCTGGGGGCATGTGAAGCTCACTGACTGTCGGCTTGACCGCGTTTGGAAGAGGCTGGCCAGGCTGGAGGAGCTAGAGGTGATGGCGCCGATGGTGGTGAAGGAATTCGTCCGGTGACGCATCGCCCCGCTCCAGCGCCATTCTCGCCCGATGTGGAACTTTGCCGGCGCCAAGGACTCCATGAGGCTCCAGAGGCCATAGCTGCCCTCCAAGACCCTGAGCAAGGTACTCCAACTTCTGACGGGCGACTCCAAACCCGCCGATCTTCCAGGAAATGGCTGCCTCCTCTACCAATGCTCAAACAAGGTGGCCTTCGTGGAGCAGATGCCCCTATTTGACGAGAGGGGGTTACTTCCGGCAGGCCTAGAGGGCCCCCGCAAGAATCCCATCCTCGTGGCTCCCCTGCTGCTTGATCCTACTGTGCGCGCATTAAGTGTGGAAGCAGGGAGGTGCACGCCACCAGCCACTATCGAAGGGACCTCTGGAGATTCTGCGCCACCAGGGGCTCCGAAGGACGAGACTCCTGGAACCCAGAAAAGGGCCACTGGAGGGTCAGCGCAACCCTATGCTTTGGACACAGAGGCTCCTAGGCTCGGGGCGATGGTTCCGAGGTGGCTGCTGATGGTGGGGCGCCCCAGGTGCCTCTGAGGCTGCTGCCTAGGGAACCCTACTGAGTGCTCTTGCTCCGGAGGCCACCGCCTAGGGTGCCCTGCCGAGTGCTCCTGCTCCTGGGGACCATCCCTCGAGGCCCGGCCGGCTTTGCCTGAATATTGAAGTGCTCCACAAAAGGAAAGGATCTCCGAGCTGCAGTGGTGACGCCCGCCGACCGCTGAAGATGAGGAAGTACATGGCTGTGGACGAGTAAGTACCTTATTTTGCGATTCCCTGCGCCATAATATTTTCTGACTAGGGCCTCGCAAGTTCCCCATGACGATGAACCTTAGGAGAAGCGTCCTTCCGAGGATCCTGGCTCGATCCCGGCGCACAACCCCTCATGCCCGGGCTCCGCCCAAGGCATGAGGCCGACCCCGGCTGCTGGGGCGCCACAAGGGGGCCTCAGACTCGAGCCTCCTAGCTCCTTCTTCTGCGGCCCAACCTGGGAGGCGATGGACGCACCGACGGCTCTCCCTCTGATCACTGCTAGCAGTTGGGTGCCCCTTGGGCCGTCTTTGTCTTCGGGCTGCGGAGCTGCATCGGCCAGCCCCTGGCCGGAGGCAAGCGAGACGACCCACGCCCCTTCAGCCGCTCCTGGGGCCAAAGAAAGGCTTGTCCGCTCGGTGGTGTTCACGCGCGGGCGCAGTGCCATCCGCTTCGAGATCTTCGGCAAGGCGATGCGCGCGATGATCCGACTTGGTGGGGAGCTAGCCGACGTCGATACCAGGCTCGAGGCAGAGGACCGCCGACTGGCACACGAGTGGCACCAGTTGAAGGTCTCCATCAACCTCGGGCAGCTTCAGGGCGATCAGGCCAACGCGCGCGCGGCGGCCTCCCTCGCAACTTCTCGCGAGGCTTGCGCCCGTGCCCTGGAGGAGGCCGAAGCCGCCAACTGCAATCGTGAGGCAGTTGAGGAGCGAGAGCGGGAGCTCCTGTCTTCAAATGCCGCCCTTGAGTAGGAGATCAAGGAGCGGCATACCCTCCTGGCCGCGTCGCCGGGCGAAGCGCCTCTCATCGAGGCAGAGCTTCTGAGGTGCCAAGATGACTGGTCTTTGGAGGTCAGGAGCATAGCTCAAGCGTCGGGCAGCTTGGAGGTGAGGGAGCTGAAAGTGCAACTAATCCCCGGGTGGTTTTGGTAATTAATAACAACATATATATCATTGAACTAATAGTTACTTGAGAATCATTTCGAGAGTTCAATGATATGGGTATGGCAAGGACTCAAGAAGTGGACCCTCAAAATGCTAAGGCAAGCATTGGCAAAAGCTCAAGACTCCATTTTGGTTTAGTGATCCAAGATCACATTGAGTCCATAGGAAAAGCCAATACTATTAAAAGGGGATGAGGTTATGATGATGATCTGGTTGCTCAAGTGCTTAGTGATACATCTCCTAAACTATCAAGAACTTTCACTACCATATACACTCATAAGTAGTCTCGGTCCCACCGATATTCCAAACTCACCACACCGAGATGAACCACCTCAGCCAATAGCCAAACCCTAGCAAACTCGGATTTTCGATTCGAACTCGGTCTCACGAAACATGAGTTACCAAGCTTCAGAACCTACACATCAAATCGGTGTCACCGAGATGATGAAGTCGGTCTCACCGAAACGGCATGCTATTGTCATTGCACGAATCGGACTCACCGAGATTGTATTTTCGGTCCCATCGAAAATCCCAACGTTCACATTATTTGAACTATCGGTCTCACCGAGTTGTCAACTTCGGTCCCACCGAGATTGCTCAAATGTGTGTAACGGTTGGATTTTGTGTGGAGGCTATTTATACCCTCCACCCCTCTTCATTCGTTGAAAGAGCCATCAGAAAGAACTACCACTCCTACCTTACCTTTCTGAGAAGAGAACTACCTACCCTTGTGTTGAGATCAAGTTGCTCCACTCCCACCATATGAAGCTTGATCTCTAGCCTTCCCAAGTTGCTTTCCACTCAATCCTTTCTTCCACCACAGCCAAATCAGTGAGGAGAGTTGAGTGTTGGGGAGATTATCATTTGAAGCACAAGAGCAAGGAGTTCATCATCATCTACCACATCTATTAACTTTTGGAGGGTGGTGCCTCCTAGATTGGTTAGGTGTCGCTTGGGAGCCTCCGTCATCGAGATGTGGAGTTGAACCAAGAAGTTTGTAAGGGCAAGGAGATCGCCTACTTCGTGAAGATCTACCCCGAGTAAGGCTAGCCCTCCGTGGGCGTAGGCCATGATGGAATAGACAAGGTTGCTTCTTCGTGGACCCTTCGTGGGTGGAGCCCTCCGTGGACTCTCGCAGCCGTTACCCTACGTGGGTTGAAGTTTCCATCAACGTGGAAGTACGATAGCACCACCTATCGGAACCACGAGAAAAATCACCGCGTCTCCAAAATTGCGTTTGCTCTTCTCCACCTCTCTTTACTACATGTGCAATTTACTTTCCGCTGCCTATACTCTAGAATTGCATGTGTAGGGTGATGCTTGACTTGATCATAATTGTGAATCTGCCAAAAACTGTTCTTTGTCAAAAGGCAGAATTTTTATATTGTCAAGTAGTCTAATCACCCCCCCTCTAGACATACTTTCGATCCTACAAGTGGTATCAAAGCTTTGGTCTCCATTGTATTGGTTTCCATTGCATTATACTCCATAAGCTTGGTTTCACAACCTAGGAGAGTATGGCGTCTAGTGAGGGTAATTTTCGTAGAGGTCCTTACTTTGATGGTACAAATTTTGCTAGTTGGAAGCATAAAATGAAAATGCATATTCTTGGTCATAACCCAGCCGCATGGGGCATTATTTGTGTTGGTATGCAAGGTGAATTCTTCGAGGAAGGAAAAGTTCGGATCGCGGCTTACAACGGAAGAATTGCGGATGTTGCAAAACAATGCTCAAGCTTGTGACATTCTCTTCAATGCCTTGTGTCCCGAGGAGTTCAACAAAATCAGCCGTCTTGAGAATGCAAAAGAGATTTGGGATACTTTGGTTGAAATGCACGAAGGTACCGAGTCCGTGAAGGAATCAAAGCTAGATATTCTTCAAGGTCAACTTGACAAGTTCAAGATGAAGTATGGTGAAGGAGTCGCTGAAATGTACTCTAGGCTTGCTCTCATCACAAATGAGATTGCGGCTTAGGAAGCGAAGAAATGACCGACCGATTCATCATCAAGAAGATTCTCGAGCTTTGGATGGAAAGTATGACACCGTGTGCACTTTGATCCAAATGATGCCAAACTACAAGAATCTCAAGCCAACCAAGTCATTGGAAGAATTGTTGCTCATGAGATGACACTTAAGGATAAGGAAGAGCTTCACAACAAGTCAAGTGGTGCTTACAAAGCTACAAGTGATGCTCCCACAACCTCAAGTGACAAGTTAGTTTCCAATGAAGAGATAAGCCTAATGGTCAAGAACTTCAACAAATTCTACAAGAATAGAGGCAAAGAGAGAAGCTCAAAGTCTAGATCATATGATGAAAAGAGATCTTCTAGTCGTGATCGAATCTGCTATAATTGTGGAAGACCCGACACTACTCAAATGAGTGTACGGCTCCCCACAAGAGAAGAGAAGAATCTCCAAGAAGAAGAAGCTCAAGAGATGAGTCACCTCGGAAAGAGAGAAGGAGTAGAGATGATCGTTATGAGCGAAGACCCTCTCGGAGAAGCAAGGATTCGGAGAGGAAAGACAAGTCATCAAGGAGCTACACAAGAAGAAAACATCAAGCTCATGTAGGTGAATGGGTCTCCGCTCCGACTCCGACAATCAATCCGAAGGAAGCTATCACTCCAACTCCGACTACATCAAGATGAAGGTGTTGCGGTCTTGCTCTCGTATCCTCCAACCCCAACTCCTACGACTTATTTGATTCACCAAATGAGGGAATTGGAAGATGCTTCATGGCTAAAGGCCCCAAGGTATCACACCCTAAATTCATTGACTTCAATAGTGATGAGGATGACTTGCTTGGTGAAGATGAACTCTTGCATGATAAATCCAGTGAGCCTAGTAACGATGAACATGCTAGTAGTCTTTATAGTCGAGAAGAGTCGAATGACAATGCTATGAAGGAGATTGAGCGTCTAACTAAAGAACTAAACACTCTTAAGTTAGCTCATGAAACAACTCAAGAAGATCATAGAGAGCTCCTAAGATCTCATGAGAAGCTACGCTTCGAGAAGCTCACTCTAGAGCTAGAACATGAGTTTCTAAAAGCAATCAATGACGATCTTCGAAAGAAGAGTTCTTCATATCTTGCCAAACGACTTCTCTTGTCTAATTTCTTGCCACCCATTAAGACTAAGCATGACAAGCATAAGAAAAATTCTTCTTCTAGTAGTAACAATAACCATGCTAAATCCAATATTGTTGCTTCTAGTAGTTCTCTTGATTCCACTAACAATGTTTCAAGCCAAGTTATACTTGAGCAAGAGAATAGTTTATTGAAAGGGATTATAGAGAAAGGTGTCTACAAGAGCCTTGCCGAAGCAAGAACTTTGAGGAAATTGTTACAAGCAAGGAAGGCACCGGAAGAATCAAGGAATTGGTTTTGAGCGAAAGTTCAACGCCGAAGGTGTTGAGTGGGAAGAAGGTCAATATCCTACTCCACAGTTTGTTCCTCGAAAGGAGAAGTATGATCCTACTTCTTCCAATGTGGAACAAGCTCAAGATGACCTTCCACCACAAGACCACAAGCTAAAAGGCAAGGACAAGCTTCAAGAGGAGATTGATGCATTTGTTGAAGCACCTCAAGCCATGGTCAAGTGGGTTCCCAAGGAAACGTCAAGCTCAACTACAACCCCAAGGATTCCCATCAAGATGATGTGGATCCCGAATAAGAAGAACTAGAAAGTTCTTGAGGGTGACTCCGCCAACATACTTCACTCACATTCATTTTGGCAAAAACTTGTGCAATCAACTTCCACATCGTGCACTAGTTCATGGAGTCACAAACCCTCTTGTTGGTAAGTCAAGGGACAAGGTAATCATTGCTTTCATGGACATCATCTATTGTGAATTTCAATCTATGTCCATGGATATCCTTGTTTGTTCCTTGTGGGACTAACCCATATAGGTATTGAAAGTGCCCGAATCCAAAGGATAGCTCCCAACTCTTGATGATCTCCATCAACATTGAGCATCCACATCTTCAACATCTACATGAAGTCTTCTCGACAACCCAAGGTTAGTTTGACCCTTTAAAGGGGTTCTCACATCTAGGGGAGCTTTGCTCTAAAAATTGAGCTAAAGCATCTTCAAATGATGTGAACACATCAATGCTTTATGTAAAAGTGGTAACCCCACTTGTGCTTAAGCGATGAGTATGACCTATGATCAAATGTTCTCATTTGGCTCCTAAGTCAATATACTCATATAAAGATGACCTAGTCATCGACAAATTGTGTGTTAGTTGCTAGAGTTTTGATTGTGCATGTTTGACACATATTTCATTTGCTATCTTATTGTGTGAGCATGTTGGATGCATGATTTTATCCATTCGAGGACATCCATTTGTTGTTTTGGTCGTTTTGATTTTTCTGACCAAATGGATGGACAAGAATGCCTAAGTACCTCCCCTAGCTATCTATGCTTTCTTGTCTCAAAATTCTATTCATGCTTACATCACAAATTTTGAACAAGTCATTTTCGGACCCTCCGGGTGAGGAGCACTCGGAGCCACCGATCCGTCAAGGGCTAACTTCCAAAACCTTATAATTGATTTCGGTCAGACCAACTCACTCAAACTCGGTCGAACCGAAAGCATTTGGACTGATCTAGGTTTTCATCTCGGTGAAACCGAGTTGTGATTTTCGGCGTGACCGAAGTGTATAACTGCCTAGCAGTTATCCATCTCGGTGCCACCGAGTTTTACAACTCGGTCCCACCGACAAGAAGGGTATATATATATTCCGAGGGCGCGCGTTGATTTCTCCTTCAAACGTTTAGCCCCACACCCCTTCTGCCGTCGCCTTGGTCTCCGGATCGTCGCCGTAAATGCTTTGTCGCCCTCGCCGCAGTCTCCGTCGCCGTCAGCGGCATCTCCTCCGAGCCGTTGCCGCCGTAGAAAAACTCCACCAAGTTAGGGTGAGTTTTGATCCCACTCGTGCTCCCATCTCCGATTCAATGCACGTTTGGATTGCCTAGTATCTTGCCACGATTGAAATCCTCCTGTACACCAGATTAGTTCGTTTGAACTAGATTCGAGTAAAAGTTTTAGGGTTAGGTTTTCGCGGAACACATCTCGGTGAGACCGATTTAATATTTTCGGTATGACCGATTTGGCCTATGGCCATTGCACTGCACCCTTCGGTCCAACCGAGTTGTGCAAAATCGGTGTGACCGAAATGATTCTGTGAAACCCTAGTGTTTTCGGCAGGACCGAAACCCACTTCAGTCAAACCGAAAGTGGTGTGCCAAGCTCTGTTTAACACTTGGATTCACGAACCTTAAACTCGGTCCGACCAAATGTCTTCGTGAAAACTTAATACTAGAATTTGAACTCATTTTGTTTGCAAAAACTTCGCATTTTGTGATGACTCTTCTTCTCTGCCTACACCTTATCTATTCACGGGTTGTCACCATGTCGATGCCGTGATGATCGAACAGGTCAGAGACACCTATTGCAGACATTCCAGAGGCAGGCACTAGTCCTGATCCTAGCAGCTCATCTGATGATGGTGAGAGGAGTACACCAAGTGGCATGCCTCCTGCAGCCACCGGAGCTAGAAAGAAGAGGAATTCAGATGATGAGGATTCAGATTTTGTCGTTGAGGAAGAGGTGACCTCAAAGCCCAAAAGGAAGGTTGTTGCCAAAGAGCAACAAGGTCAACAATCTAAGAAGGGCACCAGCAAAGTCAAGCAGTCAACTGTTGCCAAGAAGCTGAATTTGGGAGAGGCAATTGCAAGCAAAGTGAAGAAAACCACCAAGAGAAAGAGATTAGTGCATGAAGATGCAGCAGTAGAGGATGAGGATGAGGAAGCACCCCAGCCTCCTCCTCAGAAGCCGAAGTTCATGGGTGATGCCATTAAGGCTGGAGCCACACCAAAGCCCAAGAAATCTGCTCCAGCTAAGGCAGCTCCAAAGAAAGCCTCGCAGCCAAGCCCAAGAAGACTGCTCGAAACATTCCAGCGTCTGAAAAGAACAATGATGATGTGCCACCAATGAGTCGACGATGAAGGACTAGTTTTGCGAAACTTCGTCCAAAACGCCACTCCATAATGATGCTCATCCTCAAGCCGAGGATATGAAGGCAAGGAAAGATAAAGGTCTCGGGCTATGGAGACAAACTGACCCATATGCCGTGAGGAGAAGAACTGCTGTAGATCCCAGATTTCACACGAGAGAGCAGCGGGACTTCTATGAGACCGTCTTGATGGACAAGAAGCCCATAGTCGCAGACACCCGATATGTTGACTGGAAGTACATTGACAGCGAAGAGCACAGAGATTTCTTCCCACATGTGCATGAAAGTTTCACTGCATGTGGAATTGCAGATTTTGTAAGTCAGAAATTGACCAGTTGGAACGATGAGATGATTATGCAATTCTATGCCACAGCTCACTTCTACCCTGATGGAAAGATTATGTGGATGACTGAAGGTCAAAGGTATTCTTCTTCTGTTGAAGAATGGGCAGAAATTCAATGCTCCAAAGGCAACGAGAAGATGATATTGATGTATATGGGATTCCAAAGAAGAATCATGAATCCATGAAAAACATGTACAAAGAGATTCCAAGAGAGGATTTGGGAATCTGGAAGCTCGGCTCGATCTACTATCTCGAGCAGGCTTACCTACCACTAATACCATTTTGAGACATACCTTGATGCCCAAATCGGAGATGATCGCATGATCGAGGATACTCTATCAACATGCTGCACATACTTGATGAGAAAGCACCTTTCAAGGTGATGGACTTGATGGTAGAGACCATTAAGAGGATCGCAATCGACCATAAAAGGTCATGTGGATTTGCCCAGATTCAGATGCTTATCAATGCCAAGTTTGGCACGGGCACATTCTTGTTGGATAGAGAGCATTTACCATTGAAGCGAGCATGAAGACAATGTTGTTGTGATGGATGAGGAGGATCCGACATCTGTTGAAGGTCAAGCCAAGATCGAAGCTGCTAAGAAAGCCAAAGTCGACAAGGAAGCAAGAAGCAGCAGCTAAACCAAAGAGTTTGGAGAGCAAATTCTTGAAGCTACTCAAAGGATTGAACAACGCTTTGCCAGCATTATGCAGTCTCGGAGAGCTTAGAGAGGATTGTTGAAGACAAGATCCACGCTCGGGCGTGAAGTCGATCAAGTGCAAGTGACCGTCAACAAGCTCGAGGCGACATTGAGGAAGCAAAGCAGGAGAAGGAAGAGCTTATGCGTGAGTTGCAGGATGACTTAGTCCAGATTCTCATCAACAGATCGCTCCGGTTCCCAAAGGACCCCGATCATTGCTATTCGATGGTCGACACGGGACTATAGCTTCAAAGACCTCCCACAGTTCAAAAGATTGCTCCTACTCCAGCTCCAGCCCGGTGACCACTCCTCCGGCATAGACATCACCAAGTCTTCGCCGATCTTTGTCATATCCACTCCGACATCAACCTGCACGGAGCCGCCAAAGAGTCCACAAGTGACGCTTAGCTCTATGCTTTTTCGAACTTTTTGGTAACTTGTTGCCAAAGGGGGAGAAATTGTATAGATCATAGGACTTCGAGAGAGAGAGTGCTGTTGTCTTTGCACTTTTGCTCTTTCATTCTTTTGCGGTTTCTTTGAGATACTTTTGGTTTTCGAGACATTCAGTGTGTTTGATACTCCGTTTGATTCTACCTTAATGAGTGCTTGGTCGTACTATGCTTTAATGTGTGCTTAATGCTTATCATATGCCATTCCTATCTCGCATGACCATTTACTCATGTCTTGGTTATTGGGTGCATGCTGTTCATTCTTATCATTTTGTGCGCTCCACCAAGATGTATGTGACATGGAAGAGTGACCCATGATCCTAATCGATTGTGCATTTGCATTCAAACGCAAATCTTAAATAATGCACAAATTTAGGGGGAGCTCTTGCTTATCACATACTTCTCAAAGCGATTTATATTATTCATTGATTATATCCTTTGTCGAAGCTTTGATCTATATGTTGTCATCAATTACCAAAAAGGGGGAGATTGAAAGTGCAACTAATCCCCGGGTGGTTTTGGTAATTAATAACAACATATATATCATTGAACTAATAGTTACTTGAGAATCATTTCTAAGAGTTCAGTGATATGGGTATGGCAAGGACTGAAGAAGTGGACCCCTCAAAATGCTAAGGCAAGCATTGGCAAAAGCTCAAGACTCCATTTTTGGTTTAGTGATCCAAGATCACATTGAGTCCATAGGAAAAGCCAATACTATTAAAAGGGGATGAGGTTATGATGATGATCTGGTTGCTCAAGTGCTTAGTGATACATCTCCTAAACTATCAGCAACTTTCACTGCCATATACACTCATAAGTAGTCTCGGTCCCACCGATATTCCAAACTCAGTCACACCGAGATGAACCACCTCAGCCATAAGCCAAACCCTAGCAAACTCGGATTTTCCGATTCTGAACTCGGTCTCACCGAAACATGAGTTGCCAAGCTTCTGTAACCTTCTGTCATCAAATCGGTGTCACCGAGATGATGAAGTCGGTCTCACCAAAACTGGCATGCTCTTGTCATTGCACGAATCGGACTCACCGAGATTGTATTTTCGATGCCCCTTGGGCCGTCTTTGTCTTCGGGCTGCGGAGCTGCATCGGCCAGCCCCTGGCCGGAGGCAAGCGAGACGACCCACGCCCCTTCAGCCGCTCCTGGGGCCAAAGAAAGGCTTGTCCGCTCGCTGGTGTTCACGAGCGGGCGCAGTGCCATCCGTTTCGAGATCTTCGGCAAGGCGATGCGCGCGATGATCCGACTTGGTGGGGAGCTAGCCGACGTCGATACCAGGCTCGAGGCAGAGGACCGCGACTGGCACACGAGTGGCACCAGTTGAAGGTCTCCATCAACCTCGGGCAGCTTCAGGGCGATCAGGCCAACGCGCGCGCGGCGGCCTCCCTCGCAACTTCTCGCGAGGCTTGCGCCCGTGCCCTGGAGGAGGCCGAAGCCGCCAACTGCAATCGTGAGGCAGTTGAGGAGCGAGAGCGGGAGCTCCTGTCTTCAAATGCCGCCCTTGAGTAGGAGATCAAGGAGCGGCATACCCTCCTGGCCGCGTCGCCGGGCGAAGCGCCTCTCATCGAGGCAGAGCTTCTGAGGTGCCAAGATGACCTGGTGCTGGAGGCTGTGGAGCATAGCCTGGCGTCGGAGCAGTTGGAGGTGAGGGAGCTGAAAGTGCAACTAATCCCCGGGTGGTTTTGGTAATTAATAACAACATATATATCATTGAACTAATAGTTACTTGAGGATCATTTCTAAGAGTTCAGTGATATGGGTATGGCAAGGACTGAAGAAGTGGACCCCTCAAAATGCTAAGGCAAGCATTGGCAAAAGCTCAAGACTCCATTTTTGGTTTAGTGATCCAAGATCACATTGAGTCCATAGGAAAAGCCAATACTATTAAAAGGGATGAGGTTATGATGATGATCTGGTTGCTCAAGTGCTTAGTGATACATCTCCTAAACTATCGGCAACTTTCACCGCCATATACACTCATAAGTAGTCTCGGTCCCACCGATATTCCAAACTCAGTCACACCGAGATGAACCACCTCAGCCATAAGCCAAACCCTAGCAAACTCGGATTTTCCGATTCTGAACTCGGTCTCACCGAAACATGAGTTGCCAAGCTTCAGAATCTTTCATCATCAAATCGGTGTCACCGAGATGATGAAGTCGGTCTCACCGAAACTGGCATGCTCTTGTCATTGCACGAATCGGACTCACCGAGATTGTATTTTCGGTCCCACTGAAAATCCCAACGTTCACATTATTTGAACTATCGGTCTCACCGAGTTGTCAACTTCGGTCCCACCGAGATTGCTCAAATGTGTGTAACGGTTGGATTTTGTGTGGAGGCTATTTATACCCCTCCACCCCCTCTTCATTCGTGGAGAGAGCCATCAGAAAGAACTGCCACTCCTACCTTACCTTTCTGAGAAGAGAACTACCTACCCTTGTGTTGAGATCAAGTTGCTCCACTCCCACCATATGAAGCTTGATCTCTAGCCTTCCCAAGTTGCTTTCCACTCAATCCTTTCTTCCACCACAGCCAAATCAGTGAGGAGAGTTGAGTGTTGGGGAGATTATCATTTGAAGCACAAGAGCAAGGAGTTCATCATCATCTACCACATCTATTACCTTTTGGAGGGTGGTGCCTCCTAGATTGGTTAGGTGTCGCTTGGGAGCCTCCGTCATCGAGATGTGGAGTTGAACCAAGAAGTTTGTAAGGGCAAGGAGATCGCCTACTTCGTGAAGATCTACCCCGAGTAAGGCTAGCCCTCCGTGGGCGTAGGCCATGATGGAATAGACAAGGTTGCTTCTTCGTGGACCCTTCGTGGGTGGAGCCCTCCGTGGACTCTCGCAGTCGTTACCCTCCGTGGGTTGAAGTCTCCATCAACGTGGAAGTACGATAGCACCACCTATCGAAACCACGAGAAAAATCACCGCGTCTCCAAAATTACGTTTGCTCTTCTCCACCTCTCTTTACTACATGTACAATTTACTTTCCGCTGCCTATACTCTAGAATTGCATGTGTAGGGTGATGCTTGACTTGATCATAATTGTGAATCTGCCAAAAACTGTTCTTTGTCAAAAGGCAGAATTTTTATATTGTCAAGTGGTCTAATCACCCCCCCTCTAGACATACTTTCGATCCTACAGGAGCGCCAGGCGGCCGCGGCTGAGGATGTCGTCACCGCCCGAGAAGCCCGAGTCCAGCTGGAGGTTGAGGAGAAGGTGGCGAAGGAGCATGCGGACCTGACTGAAGGGCACCGCCTGGATCCGGAGCTACTCAAGGCTGAGCTTGAGGGCATGACCACCGCCTTGAAGGCGAAGCTGGAATCTGCAGAACAACGTGAGAATGCAACCAAGGAGGCTTTGGCTTCTTCCGAATCCTCCTTGGCCTCTGCCCACGCTGAGTTATCCTCCCTTCAGCAGCAAGTCAAGGACACCGCATCCCTTGTGGAAAGAGCTGCAAATGAAGCAAACCGTCGCCTGACGCTGCAACGCGAGCACGGCTGGATGCTCTAGGATCTCGGAACCAGAGAAAATCGTGCCTTGGGCACCATCTGCCATGAGAGCGCTCCTCACCCACACAAGAACGACTACGCCAGCCACCTCAACTTCTTCATCGACATCGTTACCTGCCCGGAGGATCGGGCCATGAAGGCTGGCAAGCTTGTTGGGGAGAGGAGCCGGGGCCTTCTTGGGCGCACGATCTCGCGTGTCTTCAGCAACCTCCTCAGCCGTGATTCCCACTTCGACTTCAATGCCGTGCTAGCCCCTGTGCCCGTGGCCACTCAGGACAGACTTGCCAGGTGGGTGGATGACCATGTGGATGCCCTAGTGGAAGAGTTTGCTTCTGAGGATGACGTGGTTGTGCTTGCGGCCAGAGCAGGTGGTATGGGCGATGATGACGAAGAGAATGGCCGCGACGAATTGGGCAGTGCGAGCGGCGCAGATGAAGGTGATGAAGAGGGCACACTGCTACGTCTTGAGCTTGCGTTGGTTTTCCTCGAAGAGGAGAAGGTGATGCAACAAAGTGTAGTGTAAGTATTTCCCTCAGTTTTGAGATCCAAGGTATCAATCCAGTAGGAGGCTCCTCAAAAGTCCCACACACCTACACAAACAAACTGAGAACTCGCAACCAACGCAATAAAGGGGTTGTCAATCCCTTCACGGCCACTTGCGAAAGTGAGATCTAATAAAGATAGTATGATAAGATAAATATATTTTTGGTAATTTATAAGATAGATGCAAAAAGTAAAGGTGCAAATAAAGGTAGATTGAAAGCAAATATGATAAGGGATAGACTCGGGGGCCATAGGTTTCACTAGAGGCTTCTCTCGAGATAGCATAAGTATTACGGTGGGTGAACAAATTACTGTCGAGCAATTGATAGAAAAGCGCATAGTTATGAGATTATCTAGGCATGATCATGTATATAGGCATCACGTCCATAACAAGTAGACCGACTCACCTGCATCTACTACTATTACTTCACACATTGACCGACTCACCTCGCATCTAGAGTATTAAGTTCATAAGAACAGAGTAACGCATTAAGCAAGATGACATGATGTAGAGGGATAAACACATGCAATATGATATAAACCCCATCTTGTTATCCTCGATGGCAACAATACAATCGTGCCTTGCAACCCTTTACGTCGTTGGGTAAGGACACTGCAAGATTGAACCCAAAGCTAAGCACTTCTCCCATGGCAAGAAAAACCAATCTAGTAGGCCAAACCAAACTGATAATTCGAAGAGACTTGCAAAGATAACTCAATCATACATAAAAGAATTCAGAGAAGATTCAAATATTATTCATAGATAAACTTGATCATAAACCCACAATTCATCGGATCTCGACAAACACACCGCAAAAAGAGTTTACATCAAATAGATCTCCCCAAGAGAGGGGGAGAACATTGTATTGAGATCAAAAAAGAGAGAAGAAGCCATCTAGCTAATAACTATGGACCCGCAGGTCTGTGGTAAACTACTCACAACTCATCGGAGGGGCAAGGATGTTGATGCAGAAGCCCTCCGTGGTTGATTCCCCCTCCGGTAGAGTGCCGGGGAAGGCTCCAAGATGAGATCTCGCGGACACAGAAGGTTACGACGGTGGAAATTGTGTTTCATTGTGCTCCTGGATGTTTTCGGGGTACGTAGGTATATATAGGAGGAATAAGTACGTCGGTGGCCGCCCGAGGGGCCCACGAGACAGGGGGGTGCGCCCTATAGGGGGGCCCCTATCTCGTGGGGCCCTCGGAAGCTTCTTGACTTGCACTCCAAGCTCTCCAGATCACGTTCGTTCCAAAAATCATGCTCCCGAAGGTTTCATTCCGTTTGGACTCCGTTTGGTATTCCTTTTATTCGAAATACTGAAATAGGCAAAAAAACAGCATTATGGGCTGGGCCTCCGGTTAGTAGGTTAGTCCCAAAAATGATATAAATGTGTAAAATAAAGCCCATAAACATCCAAAAGAGGTAATATAATAGCATGGAACAATAAAAAATTATAGATACGTTGGAGACGTATCAAGCATCCCCAAGCTTAATTCCTACTTGTCCCCGAGTAGGTAAATGAAAAAAAGAGAATTTTTGATGTGGAATGTTACCTAGCATAATTCATAATGTAATTTTCTTTATTGTGGCATGAATGTTCAGATCCAAATGAATACAAAATAAAAGTTCATATTGATAAAAGAAATAGTAACACTTCAAGCATACTAATCAAAGTAATCATGTCTTCTCAAAATAGCATGGCAAAAGAAAGTTCATCCCTACAAAATCATATAGTTAGGCTATGCTTCATTTTCGTCACACAAAGATGTTCCCAACTTCTATACCCCCAATGACAAGCCAAGCAATAGTTTCATACTTAAATAATCTCAAACTTTTTCAACCTTCATGCAAAACATGAGCGTGGGCCATGGATATAGCACTATGGGTGGAATAGAATATGATGATGGGGATCGTGTGGAGAAGACAAAAAAGGAGAAAGTCTCACATTGACGAGGATAATCAACGGGCTATGGAGATGCCCATCAATTAATGTCAACATGAGGAGTAGGGATTGCCATGCAACAGATGCACTAGAGGTATACATGAATGCTCAACAAAAAGAAACTAGTGGGTGTGCATCCAACTTGCTTGCTCACGAAGACCTAGGGCATTTGAGGAAGCCCATCGTAGGAATATACAAGCCAAGTTCTATAATGAAAAATTCCCACTAGTATGAAAAAGACAACTTATGAGACTCACTATATGAAAAACATGGTGCCACGTTGAAGCACAATATGTGAGACTCACCACATGGAGAACAAAGTGCTACTTTGAAGCACAAGTGTGGAAAAAGAGATAGTAACATTGCCCTTTTTATTTATTTCTTTTTTTTCTTTTGGGCCTTTCTTTTTTTCTTTTTGGCATTTCTTCTTTTTCTTTTCATTTCTTTGGGCAATGTTCTAATAGTGATGATCATCACACTTCTATTGATTACAACATAAGCATTACAACTCGAAACTAGAACAAGATATGACTCTATATGAATGCCTCCGGCGGTGTACCGGGATGGTGGAATGAATCAAGAGTGATGTATGAAAAATAATGCATGGTGGCTTTGCCACAAATACGATGTCAACTACATGATCATGCAATGGCAATATGACAAAAGTAAAGTATGTCATGATGATGATGATGAGCGGAACGGTGGAAAGTTGCATGGCAATATATCTTGGAATGGCTATGGAAATGCCATAATAGGTAGGTATAGTGGCTGTTTTGAGGAAGATATAAGGATGTTTATGTGTGATAGAGCGTATCATATCACGGGGTTTGGATGCACCGGCGAAGTTTGCACCAACTCTCAAGGTGAGAAAGGGCAATGCACGGTACCGAAGAGGCTAGCAAAGGTGGAAAGGTAAAAGTGCGTATAATCCATTGACTCAACATTAGTCAAAACAACTCATATACTTATTGCAAAAATTTAGAAGTCATCAAAAACCAAGTACTACGCGCATGCTCCTAGGGGGATAGATTGGTAGGAAAAGACCATCGCTCGTCCCCGACCGCCACTCATAAGGATGCACAAGCCAAGTACATTTCATGTTTCAAATTTGTTACACAACTTTAACCATACGTGCATGCTACGGGACTTGCTAACTTCAACAAAAGCATTCTTTAAATTCATAATCACCCAACTAGCATGACTTTAATATCACTACCCCCATATCTCAAAACAATTATCAAGTATCAAATTGATCATAGCATCCAATTCACTTCCTATGATAGTTTTTATTATACCCAACTTGGATGCCTACCATTCTAAGACCAACTTTATGATAATAAATAATACCACGCTGTTCTAAAAGACTCTCAAAATAATATAATTGAAGCATGTGAGACTAGCAATTTCTTCAAAATTAAGACATCACCGTGCTCTAAAAGATATAAGTGAAGCACCAGAGCAAAAACTATCAAGCTCAAAAGATATAAGTGAAGCACATAGAGTATTCTAGCAAATTCTAATCAAATAGGCTTCTCCCAAAAGGTGTGTACAGCAAGGATGATTGTGGTAAACTAAAAAGAAAAGACGAATATAACACACGACGCTTCAAGCAAAACACATATCATGTAGCGAATAAAAATATATCTCCAAGTAAAGTTACCAATGAACGAAGACGAAAGAGGGGATGCCTTCCCGGGGCATCCCCAAGATTAGGCTTTTGTCTATTCTTGAATATCTTGGGGTGCCATGGGCATCCCCAAGCTTAGGCTCTTGCCACCCTTTATTCCATAGTCCATAAAAGCTTTACCCAAAACTTGAAAACTTCACAACACAAAACTCAACAGGAAATCTTATAAGCTCCGTTAGTGAAAGAAAACAAAACCACCACATAAGGTACTGCAATGAACTCATTCTTTATTTAATTTGGTGTTAAACCTACTGTATTCCAACTTCTTTATGGTTCATAGACTGAATTACTAGCCATAGATGCATTGAAATAAGCAAACAACACACGAAAAATAGAATCTGTTAAAAACGCAAATTTCTGGAACTCTAAAAATCCTACCAAAATAGGAAGTCCTGGAAAATTTGTTTATTTAACAGCAGCAAAAAGAATCAACGCAAAAGCATGTTCCTGTGATTTAACAAAATTATATTCATGCATGCAAAGTTTCTGTTTTTCAGCAGAATCAAATCAACTATCATCGTAGGTTATCCTATAGGTTCTACTTGGCACAAAAACTAATTAAAAGATAAAAACACATCTAAACAGAAGGTAGATGCAAGATTTATTACTAAACAGGAGCAAAAACAAAAAACATAAAGAAAATTTGGGTTGCCTCCCAACTAGCGCTATCATTTAACGCCCCTAGCTAGGCATAAAAGCAAGGATAGATCTAACGAGTGCCATCTTTGGCACTAAATTCATAAGTAGCACGCATGATAGATTCATAAGGTAATTTGACCTTCTTTCTTGGA
This sequence comes from Aegilops speltoides, assembly GCA_021437245.1. NCBI lineage: Eukaryota > Viridiplantae > Streptophyta > Magnoliopsida > Poales > Poaceae > Aegilops > Aegilops speltoides. The sequence goes on from CM038142.1 coordinate 241,655,452, forward strand.
AAGTGCTCCATGCCTTTCTTTAATGGAAATTGGAATCTAATATTCCCTTCCTTCATATCAATAATCACACCAATCGTTCTAAGGAAAGGTCTAACAAGAATAATAGGGCAAGAAAGATTGCAATCTATATCAAGAACGATAAAATCTACGGGCACCAAATTTCTATTTGCAACAATAAGAACATCATTGATTCTTCCCATAGGCTTTTTAATGGTGGAATCCGCAAGGTGCAAATTTAAAGAGCAATCATCAAGATCATGGAAACCTAGAATATCACATAAAGTTTTCGGAATCGTGGAAACACTAGCACCCAAATCACACAAAGCAAAACACTCATAATCTTTAATTCTAATCCTTATAGTAGGTTCCCACTCATCATTAAGTTTTCTAGGTATAGAAACTTCCAAATTAAGTTTTTCATCATAAGATTGCATCAAGGCATCAACGATATGTTTGGTAAAAGCTTTATTTTGACTATAAGCATTAGGAGAATTAGCAACGGATTGCAACAAGGAAATACAACCTTTTAAAGAACAATTATCATAATCAAATTCCTTGAAATCCGAGATAGAAGGTTCAAAATTATTAGGAGTAGAGGATTCTCCAATCTCACTTTTACTAAATTTACCATCAAGATCTAAAGACTCCGAATTCTTGGGACGCCTTCTAGGCAAAGTTGATTCATCATCAGCCCCATAATCATCAAAATTCATATTGCAAAACATAGATCTAATCGGAGACGCATCAATAACTTTAAGGTCCTCATCATTATTTTCATGGAAACTAGAAGAACACACTTTTATAAAGCTTTCTTTCTTAGCACGCAATCTAGCGGTTATTTCCTTGCACTTGTCAATGGAAATTCTCATTACTTTGAGAGACTCATTGATATCATGCTTAGGAGAAGAAGATCAAAGTTTAAAAGAATTAACATCAAGCGAAAGTCTGTCAACGTTCCTAGCCAAATCATCAACTTTGAGCAATTTTTCTTCAAGCAGAGCATTAAAATTCTTTTGAGAAATCATAAATTCTTTCACACTATTCTCAAAATCAGAGGTCATCTTATTAAAATTACCATAAGAATTATTGTAGGAATTTCCATAATTATTAGAGGGATTACTAGGGAACGGTCTAGCATTAAAGTTTCCTCTATAAGCATTGTTTCCAAAACTATTCCTACCAACAAACTTCACATCCATAGATTCATTATTATTCTCAATCAAGGAAGACAAAGGCATATCATTGGGATCAAGAGGAGTATTTTTAGTAGCAAACATCTTCATAAGTTCATCCATCTTTCCACTCAAAACATTGATTTCTTTTATAGCATGCACTTTTTTACAAGAAGATCTTTCGGTGTGCCCTTGAGAATAATTAGCCATAATATTATCAAGTAATTTTGTAGCATCTCCTAACGTGATTTCCATAAACGTGCCTCCCGCGGCCGAATCTAAGAGATTTCTAGAAGCAAAGTTCAAACCGGCATAAAATTTTTGTATGATCATCCATAAATTCAAACCATGAGTAGGGCAATTGCGAAGCATCAATTTCATTCTTTCCCAAGATTGGGCAACATGCTCATGATCAAGTTGTTTAAAATTCATAATATCGTTCTTAAGAGTGATGATCTTAGCGGGAGGAAAATACTTAGAGATAAAAGCATCTTTGGACTTGTTCCAAGAATCAATACTATTTTTAGGCAAAGACGAAAACCAAACTTTAGCACAATCTCTAAGTGAAAAAGGGAATAACATCAATTTGACAATATTGTTATCCATATCTTTCTTCTTTTGCACATCACACAAATCAACAAAATTGTTTAGATGAGTAGCGGCATCTTCACTAGCAAGGCCGGTGAATTGATCTTTCATAACAAGATTCAACAAAGCGGTATTGATTTCACAAGACTCAACATCATTAAGAGGAGCAATCGGAGTACTAAGGAAATCATTATTATTGGTATTCGAGAAATCACACAATTTGGTATTATCTTGCGCCATGGCAACAAGTAATCCAACACACAAGCAAACAAAAAAAATGGCAAGCAAAAAGAGAGGAGGAGATTGGGAAAGAGATGGCAAATAAAACGGCAAGGGTGAAGTGGGGGAGAGGAAAACGAGAGGCAAATGGCAAATAATGTAAATGCGAGGGAGATGGGTTTGTGATGGGTACTTGGTATGTCTTGACTTGAAGGAAGAGCTCCCCGGCAACGACGCCAGAAATCCTTCTTGCTACGTCTTGAGCTTGCGTTGGTTTTCCTCGAAGAGGAGAGGGTGATGCAGTAAAGTGTAGCGTAAGTATTTCCCTCAGTTTTGAGAACCAAGGTATCAATCCAGTAGGAGGCTCCTCAAAAGTCCCACGCACCTACACAAACAAACTGAGAACTCGCAACCAACGCAATAAAGGGGTTGTCAATTGCTTCACGGCCACTTGCGAAAGTGAGATCTAATAAAGATAGTATGATCAGATAAATATATTTTTGGTATTTTATAAGATAGATGCAAAAAGTAAAGATGCAAATAAAGGTAGATTGAAAGCAAATATGATAAGGGATAGACCCGGGGGCCATAGGTTTCACTAGAGGCTTCTCTTGAGATAGCATAAGTATTACGGTGGGTGAACAAATTACTGTCGAGCAATTGATAGAAAAGCGCATAGTTATAAGATTATCTAGGCATGATCATGTATATAGGCATCACGTCCATAACAAGTAGACCGACTCCTGCCTGCATCTACTACTATTACTCCACACATCGACCAACTCCTGCCTGCATCTGGAGTATTAAGTTCATAAGAACAGAGTAACGCATTAAGCAAGATGACATGATGTAGAGGGATAAACACATGCAATATGATATAAACCCCATCTTGTTATCCTCGATGGCAACAATACAATACGTGCCTTGCAACCCTTTCTGTCACTGGGTAAGGACACCGCAAGATTGAACCCAAAGCTAAGCACTTCTCTCATGGCAAGAAAAACCAATCTAGTAGGCCAAACCAAACTGATAATTCGAAGAGACTTGCAAAGATAACTCAATCATACATAAAAGAATTCAGAGAAGATTCAAATATTATTCATAGATAAACTTGATCATAAACCCACAATTCATCCGATCTCAACGAACACACCGCAAAAAGAGTTTACATCGAATAGATCTCCACAAGAGAGGGGGAGAACATTGTATTGAGATCCAAAAAGAGAGAAGAAGCCATCTAGCTAATAACTATGGACCCGTAAGCCTGTGGTAAACTACTCACAACTCATCGGAGGGCAAGGATGTTGATGTAGAAGCCCCGTGGTTGATTCCCCCTCCGTGAGTCTTGCGTGAAGGCTCAAGATGAGATCTCATGGATCTGTAAGGTTCTGGCGGTGGAAATTGTGTTTCGTGGTGCTCCTGGATGTTTTCGGGGTACGTAGGTATATATAGGAGGAAGAAATACGTCGGTGGCCGCCCGAGGGGCCCACAAGACAGGGGGTGCACCCTATAGGGGGGGGCTATCTCGTGGGGCCCTCGGAAGCTTCTTGACTTGCACTCCAAGCTCTCCGGATCACGTTCGTTCCAAAAATCACGCTCCCGAAGGTTTCATTCCGTTTGGACTCCGTTTGATATTCCTTTTCTTCGAAATACTGAAATAGGCAAAAAAAACAGCTATATGGGCTGGGCCTCCGGTTAGTAGGTTAGTCCAAAAAATGATATAAATGTGTAAAATAAAGCCCATAAACATCCAAAAAAGGTAATATAATATCATGGAACAATAAAAAATTATAGATACGTTGGAGACGTATCACACACCCAGCTAGGCCCGCACTTCTTTTTGCCTTGACCTGTATGACCAAAACTTGAATACCTCCTTGTGAGAGCATTTTAAAAAGGGGGAGCCCCTTGTGATGTATATAATTATGAAATGCTTTTGAAGTAGCGTCTGGGGTGCGACCCCTCAGGTTCGCAGCCTTAGGCAGGGTGATTATTATGACTTATCTTTGGTTCCGCGGGTCTCGTGTGATCCCTGATGCCGCAGCAACTCTTGTCTTCTTGAGGTGAGCCTTCCATAGGCTCGTGAGGGTCTGACCCTCCCGAGGAGCCTGCTGACCTGTCCTGGAGTGCTTCATGAGGGACTAACTATGGGACCATGGCTAGGTGCGCCCGTGGTGGCCGCATCCCTGGTCCACGGGGGGAAGCCCTTGCAAGCATGGTGCTTCCACCTGGACGTGGGTGGGATCCCTCGTGAGGCCCCAGGGCGGCACTTAGGAGATTCCGGGGCGTGTACATCCACACTCATTATTACGTGAGAGTATCATGAGCGGAGACCTTCATAGGCCGGAGCCTTACTTCATGTCGCCCGACGAGGACCCCGCCCTGCGCCGCCCCCGACCACTGTTGGGGAGTCAGAAAACCAGGACGAGACCAAGGGGCAAGGGGGATGCTAGCGGCGCCCTCGGTGACCGTAGGCCCTCTGTCCGGGGGAAGGGCTCGCCGACGCCTTCCCCGTCGGGGGACCTACCTCCGAGCAGCATCTTACTCCACGCAGCGCGGGGAGGCCCTGGCCCCGGGCTCCCCCCACGCATCTCCCAAGGCCCTTCTTGTTCCTGCGGCTGGGCCACCGCCCTGGGAGCCCTGGTGGTGGCTGCGCCCTGGTTCACCTATGATCCATGGTTAGTGCAAGCGTGCTCCTGAGGTGTTAGCTGTACCCAGTGGTTGTTGCTGTCGAAGATGTCAGTGGAGCCCTGCAACGAATCATAAAGAGCCTCAACTTCGTGCACCTTCAGCGCCCAACCTGGCATGGGGGATCGGTGGGGCCTTCTCTCGGCGCGTACCCCAGGTCCACTACGACGGGCACGCATGCTTCTGGGCTGGCCGTGCCCAAGTCGCTGCCTGGTTGCCTCACGCTTCCGCCTTCTTTGGTCGTCATCGGGTCCTGGTGACCAAGGGCCGGCGCCCCAGCGCGGCCCAAGGGGAGGTTGCTTGGAGTCGCCCCGCCCCAAGGTGGCATTGTTGAAGCAGTGCGGGCCACACTGTGAGGTAGGCTGATGTCGAGAGGCTCTTCATGAGCCCTAGGAGGGGGCGCGCGGGAGTGGCGAGGGTGAGCGTGCGCCCCCGCCATGGCTTGCGACGTGGGCAGGGTGCAGAATGGTGATGCACCCCTGCATGCTGCGTCCAGAAGCTCGGCAACTCGCTCCAGCAGGGCATCACGACCGCTTTCCACCAGCCTGCACCTCAGAAGTTCTCGAGGCACGATGACCGTGGCTTGCATGTTCGCCAGCTCCCGGCGAGTGTGTGGTGCTGTTGCCATGGCGTAGCTTGAAGATCGCGTGACGCCAGAGAAGGGAGCTGCGGCCCGCGCCTCCCGCGGCCGGTGGCCCCAGGCGGAGCGCGGGCCGCGAGTAGAGCGGAGTGGAGATCTTCCTCGTCGGCAGGTGTTGTGGAGGAGGCCCGGACAACCCAGTGCTCAACGTGGGCTCTCGGGGTATCGACCATGGTGTCGGTGGAGTAGCGGCAGACCGGTCGACGAAAGAGAAGATCCAACACACCCCTACCTGGGGCGCCAAATGTAGGATTTCGGGTTCCGCAAACCCTTGATAGGTTCGAACTCTGGGGTGCATGCGGAGATCTCAACCTACCCAGCCTGCCTACTCGCGATCCTCTAAGCCTAGCGCATCGAGCTCAAAGGGACAGAGAGACACAACAGTTTATCCTAGTTCAGGCCACCTTGCGGTGTAATACCCTACCCCAGTGTTTTGGTGGATTGCCTCGAGGGTCTGAAGATGAACTAGTGCAGTGGATGAACTAGCCTCAGGAGGTGAGGTGTTCTTGAGCTCGGGTGAGCTGGTGAGGTGGTCGAGTGAGAATGGATTCGATCCCTCTCTATGGTGGTGGCTAAGTCCTATTTATAGTGGCCTTGGTCCACTTCCCAAATATTGGTGGGAAGGGATCCCACAATGGTCGGATTTGAAGGGGGACATGAAGTACATCCTATCCTGACTAAAGTGGTCTTCGCCTGCGAAAAGCCTCTGGTCGTGACGCTACAGTGGGCTCGGCGATGACCTCCGTCCTGCCGTCATGGCGGTCTTGGTCTTGGTGCACTGGAATGGAAACCTTTGGCTGATTCCTCGGGACTCCGCGCCTGCCGATTGCCTCCTTTGCACCAAAGAGGGAACTGGTACTCTGTGCCCACTGGCGCCCGCCTGGCCTTGGTCGTCATGGCTCACGTCAGCTGAGCCTCGTGAGGTGCACCTTGCATAGAAGTCTCCGCCCCTCGGGAGCCAGCCTAAGGAGGCTGATCCCCTTGGAGGTCTTGGTGTCATCCGCCTCGCGAGGCTTGGCCCCTCGCGAGGGCCTTGTGTTCGTTGGTGCTGAAGCTAGGCCGTACCAGGCCGTCGATGGAGCCACGCAGTGGGCCGCAGGCAGGCAAGTGTGGGTACCACTGGATTCAGAACGCCGACATCAGTCATAGGAGCAGTAGAAATAGATTTCTAGAAGCGCATCAAAGAGATGCAAATCTGATATATTGAGTGTCTCCAAGAACTAACCAACCACCGAGAGCAACTGACCAAGGACTGGGAAAAATTGTCTTGGAGAAATCCGATGTCGAGAAAGCTCAAGAGGAAGATATGCAGAGAATAGTAGCAGAAGATGCTGAACTGGATAAGCACAAGGTTGGGCTTGACGCTCACGAGGAAGACCTTTCCGCTAGCAAGGAGGCGCCTGCCGCCAAGCTCTGCAACAAGGATGAAGAAGTTGAAACTCTTGACGCACGACATACCCAAGAGCTGGAGCAGAAGCACAAGGAAGTGCTTAAGCTCAAGCCAGAGATCACGCTAGCAAGTTCAAGGAGGCCATCAATGCTGCCGAGGCCGGAGAGGCCGCCAAGAATGAGCTGGAAGGCAAGGTGAAGAAACTAGAAACATATCTTGAAGACAATGACAAGGAGATTGCAACACGCAAGGCCGACAGGGAGGAGTCAATCTACACCTTGGCGGAGCTGCAACTTCCTTTTCTGCGAAGAACGAAGATCTCACCAAAGCCAATGATGCCATTGCCGATCTGAAATTGAAGCTGGAGATGGTGGAGAAGTCCCTCAAAGAGAGCAGAGCTCGAGAAAAGATCCTATCTATAGACCTCCAGAGCGAGAAGAATCTACTTGCCAGTGCCACCAACACATTCAATGAACACAAGGATAGTGTGAGGATCTCGACTGAATGCCTTGTCAGTGCAGCTCAGGATCTCACCACACAACTGCCTGCTATGGGCTTGCAGAACTTCAGCTACTCCACCAATGAAAGGGACGCCGCTAGTGCTAGGCTGACCTTGTTCTTCGAGGGGATCGTTGACGCGCTCAAGCTACTCCAAGCCAACCGATCCACCTATCTCGCTGAAGAAGCCTACAAGCTCTGCCGGGCCATCCTCTTCAAGGTGCTCGTCAAGGTTGGTTATAGGAATCTTGGCATCGACATCACCAATGTCCTTGATAGCTTGCCAAAGGACGCAGACACCAAGGCAATTGAAGAGCTTGTCGTGCCTATTTCCAACAAGCTGAGCCAGATCAAGAGGGTTGAAGGCCAGTGCAAGAACTAGTCGTCTTGCTCCATATTGTCGCCAGTGGTCCACAAAAGACAATATTTATCTTAAGTTGGAACTGCAGCTGACTATTGATGTAATAAAAACTTGCTATGTTTGTATGGATGTATGTTGCTTCCCCTGTTCAATTCTGTTTTTGCATGTCTTATACCCTACACTTTATTGGAAACTTGCCAGTGCGCGCACTCTTGTTGCGAGCGCTTTGAGGAACAGATCCTTAGCAGCCTGCCGGAGGTGTCGCCGCCAGTGATACGTGTCCAACGTATCTATAATTTTTGATTGTTCCATGCTATTAAAGTATCAATCTTGGATGTTTTATATACAATTACTAGCAACTTTATATCATTTTTGGAACTATCCTATTAACCTAGCGTCCAGTGCCAGTTGTTGTTTTTTGCTTGTTTTTTACTTTGTAGAATATCAATACCAAACATAGCATTTATGCCATGAAATTTTTTGGAGATTTTTTCCTAGTGATAAGAGACCCTGGAAGCTTTTGGAGCACACGAGTGGAGGCCCGTGGGGCCCACTAGACACCAGGGTGCGCTAGGGGCCTCTTGCGTGCCCTAATGGATAGTGGGGCCCATTGGCACCCCCTTGACCTACCTCCACCTCTATAAATACTCTAAAATCCTAGAAACCCTAAGGGAGTTGACAAAATACTTTTTTCTCCGCCGCAAGTTCCAGAACCACGAAACCCAATTTAGAGGCCTTTTCCGGCACTCTGTTGGAGGGGGCAACGATCACATAGGGGTTCTTTATCATCCTTGATGCCCCTCGATGATGAGTGAGTAGTTTACCATAGACCTACGTGTCCATAGTTAGTAGATATATGGATTCTTCTTCTCTCCTTTTGATCTTCAATACAATGTTCTCCTCAATGTTCTTGGAGATCTATTTGATATAACTCTTTTTTGCGGTGTGTTTGTTGGGATCCGATGAATTGTGAGTTTATGATCAGATCTATCCATGAATATTATTTGTGTCTTCTTTGAACTCTTTTATGCATGATTATTATAGCCTTGTATTTCTTCTCTAATTTATTGGTTTTGGGTTGTCCAACCAGATTGATTTATCTTGCCATGGGAAGGGGTGCTTTTTGATGGGTTTGATCTTGCGGTGCTCAATCTCTGTGATAGAAGGAGACATGAGACACATGTATCATTGCAATGAAGGGTAATAAGATGAGGTTTATTCATACAAGAGTTTGTCTTGTCTACATCATGTCATCTTGCCTAATGCATTACTCCGTTTTCCATGAACTTAATACACTAGATGCATGTTGGATAGCAGTCGATGTGTGGAGTAATAGTAGTAGATGCAGAATCGTTTTGGTCTACTAATCTTGGACGTGATGTGTATAACATGATCATTGCCTTTGATATTGTCATAATTATTTGCTTTTCTGTCAATTGCCCAACAATAATTCTTTTACCCACCATATGCTATTTTCTTGAAGAAGCCTCTAGTGAAAACTATGCCCCCAGGTCAATTTCCTATCATATATTAAAACCAAAAATACCTTGCTGCATTTTTCTTTTATATATTTTATTTTATTTTTGTATCTATTTATCAAAACCTATACAATTTAATCTATCTCAATACCCTTGAGGAATTGACAACCCCTTCACTCTTTGGGTTGCATGTATTTGTTGTTTCTGTGCAGGTGTTGTTTACATAATGTTGCCTGGTCTCCTACCGGATTGATAACCTTGGTTTCATAACTGAGGGACCTCTGATGTGCTGCATCATCCTCTCCTCTTCGGGGAAATACCAACGCAGATTACAAGCATCGTGAAGAATTTCTGGCGCCGTTGCTGGGGAGACATCATCAACATCTATCAAGTACCTACGTATAGAACTCTCATATCCTTGCAATTTACATTATTTGCCATTTGCCTCTCGTTTTCATCTTCCCCACTTCTAAAAAGTTTGACGAAAATACAAAAATATTTTCTGTTTGCCATTTTCTTGTTGGATGTTTTGTTTGCATGTGATCTTGTTTGCGAAGTCACGATGTCTCAAGAAAATACCAAATTCTATGATTTTTGCAATACTAATAATAATGATTTTATTAGTACTCCGATTGCTCCTCCCGCCTCTAGTGCGGAGTCTTATGATATTACTGCCGCTTTTTTGAATCTTGTATGAAAGATCAATTTTCCGGCAGTCCTAATGAGGATGCCGCATCCCATCTAAACAATTTCGTAGAATTGTGTGATATGAAATAGAAAAAAGATGTGGACAATGATATTGTGAAACTCAAATTATTTCCTTTCTCTTTGCGGGATCGTGCAAAAATTTGGTTCTCATCTTTGCCACGAAATAGTATTGATTTTTGGGACAAGTGCAAAGAAACTTTTATCACTAAGTATTTTCCTCCCACGAAAATTGTTTCTGTTAGAAACCAAAATTTGAACTTAAGCAACTTAAGCATGAACATGTTGCCCAATCTTGGGAAAGGATGAAATTGATGATAAGAAATTGCCCTACTCATGGTTTAAATTTTTGATGATCATACAAATTTTTTATGTGGGATTGAATTTTTTTCTAGAAATCTTTTAAATTCCGCTGTGGTGGTACTTTTATGGAGATTACTTTGGGTTAAGCGACTAAATTTCTTGATAATATATGGCTAATTATTCACAATGGCATACCGAAAGAGCACCTACTAGTAAAAAGGTTAATTCTGTTGGAGAAATTAGTACTTTGAGTGATAAAGTTGATGCTCTTATGAAATTGGTTGCTAGTAAAAATGCTCCTATTGATCCCAATTATGTGCCTTTATCTACTTTCATTGAGAAAAAATAATGACCCCGTAGATGTGAATGTTGTGTGTGAAACAATTTTTATAACAATGCTTATAGGGGTAATTTTAATCCTAGGTCTTTTCCTGGAAGGTCCTCTAATAATTATGGCAATTCCTATGGTAATTCTTATAATTATACTAATAGGATGCCCTCTGATCTTGAAAGTAATATAAAATAAATTATTAATGCTCAAAACTTTTCAACACTATGATAGAAAAAAATTGAGCAAGCTTGATGATATGTTTAGGAGCATCGATAGAATTACTCATGATGTGGAAAATCTCAAGGTTAAAATTTTTCCACCCAAGGTTGATATTAATGAATCAATTAAAGATTATATGTTTCTACAGATAAAATTAAGAAAATAACCACTATGGTTAGAGCTAAAAGAGAATGTTTAAAAAGAGCGTTTTTGACTGATTGCGTTCGTAGTAATGATGAAGATGTTAAGATGATTGTTGTTTCTTCTATTGATTCCTTGTTTAGTAATGTTAAAATTGATGATAAGAGGAGTAAAGAAGAGTCGACATTAGTTAGAAGGTGTCCTCATAATTCGGAGGGTGAGAATCTTGTTGAAAATATTAATAAAAGTGGGTTTGGGGAGGTAAAAACTTTAACTAGTGATGTGCCCACTCTTTTGGATTACAAAGACTTTAATTATGGCAACTTCTCTTTGATTGAATGGATTTCTTCATTACAATCCATGATAAATTCACCCAATGCATATGAACAAAATAATTTTTTTACTAAACATATTGTAGAAGCAATGATGAAAGCTTTGGAAGAAAAGTTAGAATTAGAGATTTCAATTCATATAAAATTATTTAGATACATTATAACTGAACTTTTCCAGCCCTCTTAGGCCACCAGCCTTTCCAACCATCTGATCATCACTGTTGAGGCTTTCAGACCATTAGATTAGCTGTTAGTCAACCTAATCCAGCTCCATTTGCTAATAAGGATCGCTAACAGGCTGGGGCAGCTGCTCTCACAGCGAAATTGCAGTTACGTGGTTTTTTGGGCTTGTTCTCACAGTAAGCCCATTGAAAATTCCCTTCGCTCGATGCGCTCCTCCCTTCGTCTCGACTTCTCTCTCTCAGGCCCTCCTCATCCTAACCGCGCTTGGGTGGCGGTGGTGGTGAAGTGCCTCCCCCTTTCAGGTGAGATCTGAAGCGCCACAAGCGGTGATGAGGATACAGACCCGGGGTAGGGCCATAGGCCTGATCTATACGTCCTACCCATGCTCACTACCCTAGAAGATAAGAAGTCCAAGAGGCAACAAAGAACCCCCAGTCAAAGATGTCGAGTGCAATCCACTCGACCAGTCATATCACTCGGGCGCCCCCTACCTGTTGTCACTCGACCATATGAGGAATCACTTGACCTACTGAAGACCAGGAGTCACTCAGCACTGCAACAGTCGGACATCCACTCCGTAGTCTTCAAGGTCTTTAATAACACTTATGACTGGCGTTATCAGTAATGCCCCTACTTTATGTACATTAAGTCCCTTGTAATGGAGGATGGCTAGGGTCATGGCGCACTCTATATAAGCTACCCCCTCTGAGACAAGGGTTCGCACCCCCTGTAATATCACACACATATAATCAAGTCGACCGCCTCCGGGCACCAAGACATAGGGCTATTACTTCCTCTGAGAAGGGCCTGAACTCGTAAATCTTGTGTGTACATCTTCACCATAGCTGAGATCTTGCCTCTCCATACCTACCCCCTTTCTACTGTCAGTCTTAGAACCATGACAGTTGGCGCCCACCATGGGGCAGGTGTCTTAGCGACTTGTTGGTGAAGTTGCAGTTTTTCTGATCCCCATCATCATGGTTTCCGGCGGTGGATTGGCTGAAGGCCGCGAGATCCGTCTCGGCGTGCTTGTTTTCATTGCCGACGACTCCACCTGGCTTCAGGAAGCTCCCCTCGACGTCGAGGCGCTCCCCGTTCGAGGGGCGATGCACTTTCGCGCATGCGTTCGCGACATCCTTCTCTGGCAGCCGTCGACCTAGTATCGGTCGGCTCCGATGGCGTATTCTCTCCTTGCTGTTCGCCGCCACAAGCGATCCGGTCGGTCGTGGCTTCAACGGTGGGTGAAGCACGTAGTGGCTCGACATTCAGCCACCCATCAAGTCGCGGCGATCGAGCCCGAGAAAACTCTCCACGGCCTGTTCGACTGGCTCCATCGAGATCGCATCCGAGTGCGATAGCAGCGACCCTGCGGCTAAAGTCTTGATGGTTGACGGACCATGTAGTCCACCTGGTTTCCGCCGTGAAGACAGCGGGGATGGTGGTGGCGATCCGTCGCGCATCCACGAGGAGTACCATCCTGAACCCTCTCTTCGCAGCAGAGGGAAGAACTTTGTCGCCTTAACATGGATGCACTCCACACGCCCATCATTGGAGAAACCCCCGAGGCTTGGGCCTTGGAAGAGGTGCGCTATTAATTTGGTGAGCACACTCATTGGAGAATCAGAAGGCGCTTTCGAGCGGCCGAGAGCGGATCCCTGAGTCCAGTCAATGACAACTTTTCCCGCCTCCACCTAAGGTATACCGCACTCCGATTCAAAATCTCACAGCTGCGGCCCGAATAGCAGAGTCTATTCAGCCGTCCCAATCAGAGGCTGGCAGAGGTTTGATGCAGATCCGGGCCTTGCTCCGGGCAGCAGGTGAGCAGAACACAACAGTGTCTCAACCGCGGAATAGGATTCATAGCAGGTCCGTGGTAGTAGATACTGTCCAGTCGGCCCACAGTCCAAGATCGCCCCTGCAGCGTGAAGGCCGAGGACAGTACGATCACCGACTCGACCGCGACAATCATCGTCGAGTGCCCACACCTCCTCCGAGGAGTGCATCCTATGTGCCTCGACAATATGATGATAGATGTCTTCACAGTGGCGAACGCAGAGCACCAGTCGACCCAAGAGAGCTAGGCTTTGATGCAAGATCTATTCTTGTTCAAGGTCTGGTCGATCGGAACAGAGCGCAGAGGGAAGACCTTGGCGGAGATCGTCCGACTGGTAGCAGAGTTCATGTTTCAGGTCCAGAGTGTTTCAACAGAGCCATCAGGGCTGCAGTGATTCCTCCCAACTTCAGGTTGGCGACTGGAGTCAGCAAGTTCACTAGAGAGTCCAAGCCTGAAACTTGGCTTGAGGATTACCGAGTGGCTATGCAGATTGGTGGCGGGAATGATGAAGTGGCAATTGATGAAGCCATGTACCTAGGGTAGGGTCATGGACCTTTCCAAGATACCCTCCCCAAGGACATCTCTAGAAGAAACCACTTGTCAGTCAACTCAGAGGTAATCCACTCGATGGACTTGAAGACACTCGACCATGAAGCCAACCACTCGACTGCCAGGAGATCTAAAGTCAATCTGCATACAAATGGTCGGTCATTAAGTAGCTTTTATGGTCATCATAGCACTTTATGTAAGGCATTACCAGTAACCCCCGATCTTAATGTACTTTAAACCCTGCATAACTGAGGGCCGGAGGGGTCTGGCGAACTCTATATAAGCCACCCCCACCTCAGTGTCAAGGGTTCGCACCCCTGTAACTCATACACACATAATCCAGTCGACCACCTCTGGGCTCCGAGACGTAGGGCTATTACTTCCTCCGAGAAGGGCCTGAACTCGTAAACATATTGCGTATACAACTACTCCATAGCTAGGATCTTGCCTCTCCATTCCTACCCCCCTATTCTACTGTCAGACTTAGAACCACGACAGTTGGCGCCCACCTTGGGGCAGGTGTCTTAGCGACTTATTGGAGAAGTTGCAATTTTTCCGATCCCCTTCATCATGGTTTCAGGCGGAGGTTTGGTTGAGGGCCACGAGATCCGTCTCGGTGCACTCACGTTCATCGCCGACGACTCCGCTTGGCTTCAGGAGGCTCCACTCAACATCGACGCGCTCCCGTCCATGGGCGACGACTTTCGCAGCGTCAAGGGCGGCGTCCTCCTGCGGCAACCGTCGACCCAGTATCGGTCGACTCCTGTATCGTCCTCCCTCCCAGTTTCCCGCCGGCGCAAGCGCTTCGGCCGGTCGAGGCATAAGCAGTGGGTGAGGCAGCGTTGGCTCGCCAGTCGGCCACTCCCCAAGTCGCGGCGATCGAGCCCGACGAATCTCTCTACGGCCTGTTCGACTGGCTCCGTAGAGACTGCATCCGAGTGCGAAAGCAGCGATCCAGCGGCGGAGGTTCTGATGGTCAATGGACCACGCAGTCCTCCTGGTTTTTCCCGCACCGACGGAGTTGATGGCGGAGGCGATCCGGCGCACGCCCACGAAGAATATCAGCCCGAGCCCCTCACGTCGCTACAAAGAGAAGAGCTTCGCTGCCGGAACATGGATGCACTGCATACTCCTATCGTTGGAGAAATGCCTAAGGCTTGTGCCTTAGAGGACGTGCGTTTGGCCAACTTGGCTGAGCGCACTCAACTGGAGAACCTTCAGCAAGCACTCGACGAGTTTGCGCGGCAACGAGTTCCAGACTCCAGTCGACGTCAACTCTTTCCACCACCAACTCAGGTATATCGAACTCCGATTCAAAATCTAGCAGCTACAGCCCGTATAGCAGAGTCGATTTAGCCTTCCCAGTCAGAGGCTAGCAGAGGCTTGCTACAGATCAGAGATTTACTTCGGGCAGCAGGAGATCAAAATTCATCCGTATCTCAGTCACGGAACATGATTCACAGCAGATCCGTCGCTGCGAATACAGTCCATTCGGCCCATAGCCCAAGATCGCCCCCGAGGCGTGAGGGACATGGAGGTCGGCGTGATCAGTATGATGACCGACTCGATCATGATGATCGATGTCGAGTGCCCACTCCTCCCCAAGGGGTGGGTCGTACGCGCCTCAACAGCAAGATGATAGACGCCAGCACAGTGTTGGACGAAGGGTTCCAGTCGACCCCAAAGAATTAGGCTTTGATGCGAGATCCATTATCGTTCAAGGTTTGGTCGATAGGAACAGAGCTCTACAAGAAGGCCATGACAGAGATTGCCCACCAGCAGCAGAGTACACGTCTCAGGACCAGAGTGTTTTAGCAAAGCCATCAGGGCCGCGGTGATTCCTCCCAACTTCAGGTTGGCGACTGGAGTCAGTAAGTTCACTGGTGAGTCCAAGCCTGATACTTGGCTTGAGGATTACCGAGTGGATGTCTAGATTGGCGGCGGCAATGATGAGGTGCCCATGAAACACCTACCTCTTATGTTGGAGGGCTCGGCCAGAGCATGGCTGAATCAGTTGGCACCTAGAAGCATTTACACCTGGGAAGATCTTGCCCGAGTGTTTGTCAGAACATTTGAAGGAACTTGCAAGCGACCAACAGGGTTGACAGAGCTGCAGGTTTGTGTGCAAAAGTTGAATGAAACTCTAAGAGATTACATCCAGAGATGGATCACACTGCATCACACAGTAGAGAATGTATCTGATCACCAGGCAGTCTGTGCCTTCAAGGAAGGCATTAAGAACAGAGAGCTAAGTTTGAAATTCGGTCGGACCGGAGACATGACCCTGAGTCGAATGATGGAGATTGCCACCAAGTATGCCAATGGTGAAGAAGAGGATCGGCTCCGGAGTGGCAAGTACAAGCCAGCCGCTCATGAAATTGGGGGAGGGAACTCCATTCGGAAGCAGAAGCGGAAAGCCGAGCCGGCTGCTCCTGGAGAAGCCTTGGCCGTGGCTCAAGGAAAGTTTAAAGGGAAACCCAAAGGGTCTTGGAACCCTAAGAAGGTGAAGGACAAGGAAGGAAATGACGTGATGGATTTGCCATGCCACATCCACACAAAGAAAGATGAGGAGGGTAAATTCATTTACCCAAAACATACTACTCGACAGTGTCGGCTCTTGATCCAGCAATTCCAGGGGAAACAACCCAAAGATAAGGAAAAGGAGTCGGACAAAGTTGAGGACAAAGAAGATAGTGATGATGGATACCCCCAGGTCAATTCCACCTTGATGATTTTTGCTAATGTTGACAGCAAAAGTCGATTGAAAGTTATCAACCGTGAGGTGAATATGGTTGCTCCGACAACTCCCAGTTATCTGAAATGGTCTCAGACCGCCATCACATTCGACCAGTCCGATAATCCGACACACATTGCCACCCCTGGGAGGCAAGCTTTGGTGGTCGACCCAGTCATTGAAGGCACTCGACTGACTAAAGTCTTGCCCACAAGCAAAGGTACCTATTGGTCATGGTGGACAAATTCACCAAATTGATAGAGGCCAAGCCAGTTAAAACGGCAGAGTCCGGACCAGTGATAGACTTTATATCCGGGGTGGTACACCATTGTGGTGTCCCCCATAGCATCATTACCGATAGTGGCACGAACTTCACGGCCGACGAGGTTAAATCATGGTGCAAAAATATGGGCATTAAGCTCGATTACGCTTGAGTCTATCATCCTCAAACCAACGGTCAAGTGGAACGAGCAAATGGTCTAATAATGAGTGGCATCAAACCCAGACTAGTGTGGTCCTTACGAAATCGACACGCCTTTGGGTAGAGGAGCTCGACTACAGACTGGGGCTGCGGACAACGCCCAACCGTACTACGGATTCACACCATTTTTATGGTATACGGCGAGGCAGTTTTGCCTCATGACATCATTCATGACTCACCTCGAAAAGTGCGCATGTACGAAGAAAGAGAAGCCGAGCTGGATCGGCAAGACAGCTTGGACGCATTGGAGGAAGAACGCGACATCGCCAAGGCTCGTTCCGCATTCTATCAACAGCAGGCTCGAAGATATCAAAGCAGGGAAGTACGGGCCAAGACTTACAATGTTGGCGAACTAGTTCTACGCCTGCCGGACAAGAAAAAGGACAAACTCAAGCCCAAATGGGAGGGCCCCTTCATTATCGATCAAGTTCTGACCGGCGGAGCGTACCGTCTGCGAAATGCGTCGGACAACCGACTCGAGCCGAACCCATGGAACGCGGCCCGCCTCCGAAGATTTTACGCCTAGCGCCAGACTAAGAGTTCGTTTCCTTCCTCCGTCCATATTTTTACACTCCAGTCGTCTCCTTTTTTATTTCTCTCTTTTCTCTCACCTCCTTCATAAAAAACCCTTAGAGGCCTATTTGTGCATTGTTCGCACACACTTGATGTGCTATCTGCACTCATTATACCTGGGGGCTTCTTTACTAGCAGCTTACTTATAAGGGCTTCATGCCCAGCACATGTGTCAAACTTCCACATGTACCTTTTATTCACCATTATATGCATCGATATGACTTAAGTTTTGGCCAAGCTGGGTTGCCTGGCTCCTGTGCTTACCCCTACATTCCCGATTGTTCGGCTAGGAGGTAAAGGGAGCACCTCTGCGATTGTTACTGCCGGGTCAGCCGGATGTGTACCTCAGACTAGGTGAAGCCGAAAGCTAGCGTTCTTAAGGGAATATTTGGTCGGTGACTTGAAAGATGATGTCTTACCTATTTATTTATTTGCCCCCAGATGTTTTCCTGCTCTTTTCACAGTCCGGACATGCACTTAAGGGCATGCCTCCCAGGGAAAGGAACCCTTAACGGAACTATTCTCCCTAGAAGATGTTTCTTACTAACCATGTAATATAACATAACTAGTTGGGAACTTGTCTGATAAAGCAGTAATGACCCCTACGCCTGGTCACCATGTATACCCCGGTTGTCTCTTAACCGAGAAGGTATTCGGACACACTCCGAACCCTAGGGTCCCGAGGTTGAAGCGAAAAGGTCGGCAAAGACAAACGATCTACAATCCGGCTAGAAGGCATTTTACATGTCATTTTAAAATACATTGTCAAATCGACTGACTGTATTCCTCCTCAATCCCGTCTAACAGGCTGTCTAACTTACAGTCCCGTTGGGAATACTTAGCGGCCAACTCTACTTGGCCGTACACTAAACTCACAGGGATCTCCTTCCCATCGGGCCCCACAGGTCCGACCTCGGCCATGTGGTTGGGATCTGCCTTCTTGTACCGCGTCTTCACCATGGCCCAGGCCTCCCTGGCACCTTGGTGGCAGGCCGATATCTTCCATAAACGGAAGCGCTGCCGCACTCCCTGAAGCTTCTCCGCAAGCTCTCCAAGGCCCTCGGGTCAGGAGAGGGACGGCCATAAAACCTGGATGACGCCGCTCATCGCCTGCCGAACTCGTTCGAGCAGTTGCACCAGCTCGGGAAGTTGATCACCCGCTGATACGGGCATCTCCTCCAGGCGACTGTGAGCACACCTACGAGACATATTTACGTCAATTGACTTCCTCGCCGAACTCTTCTTTTTAAGGAGTTCGCCAAGCACTTACTATAGATGCCGCGATGAAGCCGCTGATTCTCCTTCACGGAGCCAGACAGCTTGGCCCGAACACCTTTCAGCTCCTCTCCAAGCTGGGTGTGGGCATCCTGGAGTTTATTCCTCTCTGCTGTACCTTCATCAAGACCTCTCACCGCCTTCACCGGCATAGTAGGTGTTGCTTGTCCGGATCCAAATCCGCAACATCCGCAATATCGATGTCGATTTACACGCATGCCGCACACCGCTTATCTTTTTAAAATAATGTGTTACCAGAAGGGGTCTCTGTGTCTCCTCCTGCGGCAGCAAGTGCGGCCTCAAGTTGGGCCTTGCACTCTTGTAGCTCCTGGGACAATCGGGTATTCTTCTCTGTAAGATCCTGTATATCAAATGATCCTTAAATCAGTTACCCTAACTACTTTAAGTCTCGGGGGCTACTGGCATATATAACCATTAAAATCTCTTACCCGTATGTCTTTTACATATTGCTCCGTGGCTCTGGTTAAACCATCTCGAGTGGCACGGAGGTGCGCGTCCCCCGCATTAAAGGCATTCAACGCCTCTGGGGAGAAACACGCGTCACTCAGAACTGTCCGGCGACGCCTATGATTCATGGCGCTCTCCACCTCAGACTTGGTGGCGGACAGCCGGTCGGCATCCTCCGCTGGAGGAGAATCCGGCCCGCGCCTTGCGCTCGCCTCCGCCTCCGGACCAGATGTTGGACCCTGGCGGACGGAGGCTTGGTTGGCAACCTCTTCGGACACCGTCCGGCGAGTACTCTTTCTCCTGGAAAAGGTCATGAGCGTTAATGCACCTCCTGAAAATCCTTTTTCTAAATAGCAAGACACGGGCTATACCGTTGCGGTGACGTTTCGACCCGTGCCGCACTCCTCTTCCGCCTGCGAGGCCGGACTGACCTTTGCTGGTCAGCCGCCGTGGGCTCGGCTTCCTGCGTTGAAGGCACCTCCTGCGAAACACCATTATATACGGTGGTCAGCAATGCGCAAGGACGAGATGCTGGTGTCAGACTTCGGTCATATTCACCTGGGAAGCCGGGGTCAGGCCGGGGTAGTCAGCCGTGATGGCGACTAAAGCATTGTCCATGCTGAGTTGGTGGAACACCCCGTCGATTAGCTCCACCTTTATGTCCGGATCCTCCTCGGAGGCTGGATCAAGGGACCTTCCCGGGTCCTTAGGTTGCGGGGCTGGACTATGTATGCTCTCCACAGTCCGGCGCAGTTCCTGCGATGAATCGATAAAATAAGGCACTTAACTTTGAAAGTATGGGTCGGACAAATGAACGTCCGCTTACCCAGCTTCGAGGGTTGTTCATTGAGAACCCATTCAATGGGCTCGTCTGGAGAAAGTGTTCCTTCTCCCCTTTGTACAGGCCGGACAGAATCTTCACCAGATCCTCGGCCGACTCCGGCCCTTTGCGGCCATGACGGGTGGCATCATTCTCCCCGTTGAAATCCCACATAGGGTGGCCCCTGTATTGCAGCAGCTGCACCCCCCGCATAATGCACGTGGCCATGACTCCAATCAAGGTCAGTCCGGAATGGGCCAGTAACCTTATCCGGCCCATCAAATAATGGACGCTCTTGTCTTCCTCCAGCTGGGGGCTCCGTGGGCGCCAACTCAGGCGTTTCTTCAGAGGGGCATTGCTAAACTCCGGGAGGCCGATCCGAACAGGGTCCGGCAGTGGAGCGTCTTCTACATAAAACCATTCTGAAGGCTAGTCTCCGGACACCTTCTTAGGGGTTCCGGAAGGATATCCGGTCCCGGCGATGCGCCATATTTCGGCACCGCCCACTTGATAAATTGACCCCTCGTGAGAGCGGGGTACGAGGCAGAGTAGCCTCTTCCACAAGGCAAAATGGGGCTCGATGCCCAGAATAGCTTCAGAGAGCTACTGAAACCCGCAATATGCGAGAATAGAGGCGGCGTGAGGTGATGGAACTGAGTCCGTAGAACTCCGAAGCCCACGGAGGAACGGATGTCAGAAACCGAGCCCCTTATCGAGATAGGGGACGAAGCATACCCGCTCCCCTTTGTTGGGACTTAGGGTGGCCTCCGCTTGCTTCCCACCTTTGTAAGTGGCCAGCCCGGCTCGAACTGGGACCATAAAGGTTGGGGGAAGATATCCCTCCGCTTGAAGCTTCACCAGCTCGTTGTGCGGGACAGAACATCTCCTCCAATCTCCGGGCAGAGGGCTAGGAGCGCGGGAGGAGGAGCCGCGTCGCCGGTCCATGATGGAATGGATTTTTGGTCAGAGGCGCTCCTATGAGTAGTCGCGGAAGGAAGATGGTGTGATTTGGAACTGGATTCTTGCCTCTCTTATAGGCAGATTGTTTGCGCATCTAGGGGGTAAAACATAAAAGGTACCCTGGCTTTTCGCATTCGTGCGACGCGTGGAAGAGGGCCATTATTGGGCGTGGAAGCCAAGGAGCGCAACATTCATAAGGAAGCCGGACACTATTCGGCAAGCACATGGAATTTGGGGGAGAACCCGCCTTGCAACGCCAAGACTATATCTGCTTGGACTTATCGTCATTGAAGCTCGGTTCGGGGCTACCGAGGAGTCTTGGACTAGGGGTGTCCAGACAATGGACTATCATCGTCATCCGACTCCAAGACTATGAAGATACAAGATTGAAGACTTCGTCCCGTGTCCGGATGGGACTTTCCTTGGCGTGGAAGGCAAGCTTGGCGTCTGGATATGTAGATCTCCTACCATTGTAACCGACTCTGTGTAACCCTAGCCCTCTCCGGTGTCTATATAAACCGGAGGGTTTTAGTCCGTAGGACACACAACCGTTACAACAATCATACCATAGGCTAGCTTCTAGGGTTTACCCTCCTTGATCTCGTGGTAGGTCCACTCTTGTACTACCCATATCATCAATAACAATCAAGCAGGAGTAGGGTTTTACCTCCATCGAGAGGGCCTGAACCTAGGTAAAAACATCGTGTCCCTTGTCTCCTGTTACCATCCGCCAAGACGCACAGTTCGGGACCCCCTACCCGAGATCCGCCGGTTTTGACACCGACACATGCCATGCCATTCATTGAGCTTTTCCTGAAATATTCATCTTGGAATGATGTTAGCTCAAAGAGCTATATGTTGTTAGGAATTACCAAAACCACCTAGGGATAGTTGCACTTTCAGTATGGACTATGGTGAGACATATGCCCCCACTAAAAAAAATACACTTCCGTGATGATATGTGTTTGTCACAGTAGGTCGCGTTTTTTTGTCATGCATGTACATTCATGACGATTTTATGACAGAATCAAGATAGTCATACCAGTGTTCTCGTAAAAGTGTTCCATGACATTACCAAAATTATCATCACGGGAGTGTCCACTTCCATGATGATAAATCGCGCATCACAGAAGTGCTTTCGTCAAGGGTGACCGGCACGTGGCATCCACCGTAATGGAATGCCGTTAAGCTACCGGGTCGGGTTTTGGATCCGATAACCCGAAAACAGCCCCGACCAATGGGGATTTTCCACATGTAAAATCATCATTGGCTGGAGGAAACATGTGTCGGCTCATCGTTGAGGCAGATGTCATCCACTCATTGGATAAAAGGCGCCTATGATACGTCGACACATGGCACGGCCGAATAGAGGCCCATTCTTGTGAGAAGGCCGACCCGTTTGACTTGGTCAAAAGGTGGCGGGCCGGCCCATGGAAAGCATGTTAACAGCCTGTTCGCATATAGCCCATTTACAGCCCGGTAACCCAAGGCCCGTTACACCCTATCCAAATTAGGCCCAGCAGCGTCATCTGGGCCATCCAATATGATTCTAGCCCATTTTCATTTCTGGCCCATGTATGGCCCATGACGTCTTTTCAGCCCATATGAGGCCCTTTGTAACTCTTGGCCCATTAATGGCTCGTGGTGAAACTGGCCTGTTGGTGTCAAAACCGGCGGATCTCGGGTAGGGGGTCCCGAACTGTGCGTCTAGGCAGATGGTAACATGAGACAGGGGACACGATGTTTTACCCAGGTTCGGGCCCTCTTGATGGAGGTAAAACCCTACGTCCTGCTTGATTAATATTGATGATGTGTATTACAAGAGTGGATCTACCACGAGATCAAGGAGGCTAAACCCTAGAAGCTAGCCTATGGCATGATTGTAGTAATGGAGGTTATGTCCTACGGACTAAAGCCCTCCGGTTTATATAGACACCGAAGAGGGCTAGGGTTACATAGAGTCGGTTACAATGGTAGGAGATCTACATATCCGTATTGCCAAGCTTGCCTTCCACGCCAAGGAAAGTCCCATCCGGACACGGGGCGGAGTCTTCAATCTTGTATCTTCGTAGTCTTGGAGTCCGTGGACGATGATAGTCCGCTGTCCGGACAGCCCTAGTCCAGACTCCTCAAGAGCCCCTGAACTCGGCTTCAATGACGATGAGTCCGGCGCAAGATAATGTTCGGCATTGCAAGGCGGGTTCCTCCTTTGAATAATCCAGAGAAGATTGTGAACACCAGGATAGTGTCCGGCTCTGCAAAATAAATTCCACGTTCCACCGTAGAGAGAATAATATATGCACAAGTTCAATCTGCTGATGTATTTTGCGGTCGGACGTCACACCACTACCAAGCCTTTACTTGAATCGTTTTTTATTATACCACCTCAGCGCGTTTAGCGAAGTGGTTTCCTTGGCACGTCTTGTCGAAGCAGAGATCGTGTTCCCCTTATTCTGGGATTCTCATCAATACGGACGTGGGTAACCCAACCGCGCCATTGATGGTGGCGCTTGGGAGATAAGCAAGTTTTACCGGGCTAGTGGGGACGCATAGTCTTCATCCGCCTATATATAAGGGATAAGGATTCACCTTTTCACCTACGCCTTCTTCCTCCTTTGCTTATCCATCTCCGCGCACTCGAGCTCCAACGCCCAAGTTCGCGCATCTCGCCTCGACCTTCTCCGACCATGTCCAGAGCGGGAGGTAAATGGTTGGCCTCCACCGTTAAGGAGGAGCACATCATAAAGCTGCGCAGCGCCGGATACCTTTCCGGCGACGTCACGCACCAACTGCCCGACGAGGGGCAGCTCATCCCCACCCCCAGACCCCATGAGAGGGTCGTTTTCCTCCCCCACTTCCTCCGCGGACTGGGCTTTCCACTTCACCCCTTTGTCCGGGGACTCATGTTCTACTACGGCCTGATTTCCATGATCCGGCGCCAACTTCATCCTCAACATCTCGGCGTTTATCGTCGTATGCGAGGCCTTCCTCTGCATCCAGCCCCACTTCGCTTGTGGCTCAAGACCTTCAATGTCAAGCGAAGGTAGTGAAGGGCACTCAAGCGGAGTCTTGGAGGCGCCATGTTGGGCAAGATGCCCAACGTCCTTTGGTTCAAGGGCCTTCGTGGAATCCGTCAAGGGGTGGCAGTCGGGGTGGTTCTATATCACCGAGCCGCGCGACCCTACGTGGGCGGCGGCCTCGAGTTCAGATATGGCATCCCTACGCAGCTCACCTCCTAGAAAGAGAAGGGCTTGCTGTGGGGTAATTCGAAGGAGCTGACGGGACTCCAAGCCTCGTATCCGTAAGGTGAACAAGAAGCTCAGGCTGGTTAACGTGGTCCAAGTCATGCTCGTCCGCCGGATTCTCCCATGCCAAGAACGGGCATTCAATCTGTGGGAGTTCGATCCGGAACAGCACCAGGCGATGAGCGGGCTCTTCGACACAACGTACGAAGGCGCCTGGAGGGTGCTGTTTAAGGGCGCCGAAGCCCCCACATCCGCGACGGAAGATCGCGGATTCCACTCGCAGCGTCCAGCTGACGAGGTAAGTGATTCTACCCCTTTACGGGACACTTGTTGTTAATAGTTCGACCCTAAGCGGGTTTTAATCTCGCTTCTCCTTTGACAGGAATGGATGAAGAAGGCCGAGCAGCTTGTCTGCCCGGCTCCCGTGCCAGAAGACCCAGTGGACGCCCGTCTAGCGGGGCTATTGATTCCGGCACCGCATGTGGTGCGGGAGAAGAAGGCCAAGAAGGTGGCCACGGGCACTCGAAAGAGTTCCCGTTTTCACGTGTCCGACGACTCCGAGGCGGACTCCTCCCCTGAAGATGAGGAGGAGGAAGAAGACTCTCCCCCAGAGGAGGGAGCGAGAAAGAGGAAGGCCTCCCCAACAGGGGAGGCCGAAGGGTCCAAGAGGGGAAGGACTATTCCCCCAGGCAGCTCCGCCAACACCAACATTGGCGATGAAGAGTGGCCCTCAAGGCCCTGGCCTCAGGCGAGATCGTAAGTATCCGGATCCCTGAATGATCTGCAATTTCTTTTGGTCACACAGTGTCCTTCTAATGCCGCATACGCTCGCAGTCCGCCGACGATGATCTCCTCGCTTGCCGGCGGGTCGTTGGCTGCGTCGGATGTGGAATCCATTCCGACTGCCTCCACCCCTCGCGCCACTGAGGACGCCGAGGTGGGATCCCGGGAAGGGACCCATCAGGAGGAGGCTCCAGAGGCGCCGCAAGGCAGCCTCCCGGCCTTTGCGCTGGACTCTACGCCAGAACCTGCAGTGGTTCCAGAGTCCGGCGGGCGGCCCCTTCGCAAGAAGGGCAAGACCGTGACACCGGCGGCCCCCGTCCAACCGGAGGCGCCGGACAACTTGTTGGAGGCGCTCAAAGGCGCTTCCATCGAGGAAGAACACCGCACTATCATGAGTGCGGTGATTGAAGGTTCAAGACGCCAAGAGCAGTGCTGACTGAAGCTTCAGCAGCCTTCTAACGAGCTTTGAGGTAAGAAGTTAAAATTATGTAATGTAATACTGCATAGACAAGAGTTTCGATGCTCGGTTCGGCGTTGGAAAGAAAAGCCGGACTGAGGATCTAAAAGATATATGTGAGGTTGCTAAAAATATGTCAATATGTGTTTGCAGGCTGCGCTGCTGACCTTTGCCGCACTGACTACAGAGGTCGGTGCATTGAAGCAGGATCTCGAGCGGTCCGAGCAAGAGCTCGGCCGTGCCAAGAAGCAGCTCGAGGACAAAGAAAGTGAGTAACACCACTTTAAAGATTTACCTTACAGAAAAGGATTTAGCTTGCAATAAAAATGACAAGGATAACGTGGGTACTGCAGCGGCCACTAACGAGGTGACAACCCTAAAGGAGGCTGTGTCCGTGGCCGAACGCAATGCGGCTGCGGAACGGGTAGAGCGTGAGAAGCAAGAGGCGCGGGTGGCGGAAGTGCGGCAAGAGCTCCAGGCTCTCATGGAGAAGCATTAGAGTTTGGAGCGCGACTCAAAGACTCGAGAGTCCGAGCTCGCCTCGGCTCTCGAAACTGCCAAGTCCGCCAAGGCCGAGGCCCGTAAGGCCCTTCGGGAGGTTGAAGATGTGAAGAAGGTAGCGGCGGGTAAGGCATTTTTCATGCAAAGCAAGCATGTTAATGTAAACTACCTAACACTTACCCAAATTCGGAGCTCTCCAGGGGCGTTTGCAGATCTGCCGCGCAGTGTATCCGATGCCACCGCATTCTACCATGGCCAGGAGGGGGGCTCAACGGAGAAGGTCTTGTGGTCTCAGTACGCTAAGGCCGGCCATCCGGTGCCCCCTAGCGACCAGCTGAAGCAGCTGGTCGAGCTCCACAAGGCGGCTGAGGAGGCCATGAAGGGCCTCATAGTCCGGCCAGGCTCGACAGAGCCATGCCTGGGAGCTACTTCGCCTCGTCGGGCGGCTGGTGGATCGTGCCCTCGGTGGAGGTCGCTGCGCTCCGCCAGTATTGAAGGTGCTCGTCGGGCCCTTGCCCGCGAAAGGTGCATTGGGCAGGCTGGATGCGAGAGGCTTCTTCTTGACCGCCGCCAAGGGCAAGGAGTATCGTCGCCTGAAATGTACTATAAGATGTCTCAAGGGTGCCCGCAATATTGCGGATGAGTGCCCTAGAGATGTAATTATCGAGTAGACTCGCTATGTATTATCCTGTGCGCTAAAAACTTTGTTCAGATGCGCTTAAGCAACGCTTGTCTAATTTAAAATATTACCTTCTGTGCGGCCGTTTATAAAATCTGAGAGATGGCAAGTCGTTGGCTTCAGCCCCCGAGCCACAAGTGCTGGGGTGTTCGGGATAAACTTGAGCACTCTTGTTCCCATTTTGGGTCCATCTAGGAGGCGCCAACACAACGAACAAGGAAACCGGACTTATAATGCTTGAACACTCTCACTTAGCCATAGAATTCTATAATTTTAAATTTGGTGAAGCCCCTAGTATTCGGAAGACCGAATTGGGCGCTATCCACGCCTTCGGACATTATCCGTGCCGCTCGAGCGGCATGAGTCTTTAGGGACCGAAAAGACCTCTCGAACAGCGACCATCTCTCGCCTTATCATGCCACCAATTTTAGCTTTCCATCGAGGCGCCGCCCAGCTCAACCGGGCGCAATCGCAGTGGTTCTCCCAGTGCCACCTTAGCCGTCGAACGGGCGTAAGGCACAAAAATGTGGGAGCCGGCAAACCCAACTATTGACCCAAGACATGATTCGGAGCCGATTCATATAATGCTATAAGTTCGGGGTGCCGCACTTGTGAAAGTGTTCGGACTTATCACACCATAATGCGGGGAACATAAGCCCCTGGTGTATTCGGCCGTACCAAAATATACGGGTGTAAGATGTCATTAATGAACATATGTATAAAGTAATGCAATAACCGGGAAAAAATGCTACATTATTTATTCAAGGTATTCTGCTATGAGTGCGGAAGGATACAAATAGTGCGGTAAGCAAGGGATCGGACTAAATAAACATGTCCCCCTCCAGGGGAGGGCTGCGGACTGGTGTATATAATCGAATTTAATGCCCGTAATGGAGACCACCTGAGTGTTCGTCGCAACCTTCTTCCCTCCCTGGTTGTTTCATCGTGAGTTCGGCGGGTTCGCCGCCGGACAGAGCCTCTGGTGAACGGAGTCCTGTGTATACAAAGAAGGAAAATAGAGAAAAAAAGGCGACACACTTGTAAGCCCCTGGTGTGGTCGAGCCGCACTCTGGGTCTGTTGTGATCGTGCCCCGCCCAATAGGCCCATGGTATCTCCAGAGCGTAGTGATGTACGCGGAGGGTTGGTCCTGCAATCATGTGAGGGCTGGGGTTGGGGCCGTATTGCTACGCGTGCTCGGGACGTGCCAGGTGGTCTTAGTTGATGTTTGTAACGCCCCGGATGTAGCTTTCCATATTCGTAACTCCAACTCTTGCCTTTTCCGGAGATGCGATATGATATTTTCTTCGTGGTTGGGTTTTTTTCTGTTGTTTTGCATTTTGTTTTGTCATGCATTTCATCATCGCATCATGCGCATTGCATTTGCATGTTTTCATAAAACCTCATAGCCGTTGCTAGTTGCCGCTTCTTCCTCGTCTCTGTTGACCTTTCTCAGACCGACCCTTCTGTTGTTGCCGACCGTTTGACCCTCTTTGCACAATAATCAAACCCCTCTTGCGTGCGTCCGAAAACTCCCCTGAACCCGACCCGGGCAGTCATTACCGTTGGGTCCGGATCATCCCCTAACGTCTACAAAACATCTCTTTTTTCTTATTTGGACTCTCTAACCTATTTTTTCTCGACCGTTCGATCTTGATCGGAGGGTCCATTTTGCCCCTAAGCTAGTCCACCTAGCTACTTAAACAACCTAACCCAAAAAACTAGGATCTGTCCCATCCAATCCTCTTCCCCGCCGCCACTCTCTCGGGATCCCCATCCCACCAACCACCACAGCCCGAGCTCCACCTTGTTTTCCCCACCAGACCAATCCATCCCAGCCATCCCGATCCCCACGAAGATCCTCCTCGCCTCCTGCCCGGCGCTCCTCCTGTCGCTTCCTCAGATTCGAGGCCGAGCTGCCGTGCTCAAGAACCTCGCGCGAGCCGCGAGCTCTTCGCTGAGCCGGGCGACCAACCCAGAGGGCCGTGCCCTCCGCTACCCCGCCGTCGGCAAGAACGACCAGGCCAGATTCCTCGCCTCTCCTTGACCGCCTCTCTTTTCCTCTCTGTCTCTAATCTCTCTGCTCCTCTCTACCACCATGGACAGGGCTTCAACGCCGCTGCGTTTTGCCTCCCTCCTCTCCGTCGCCAGACCTGCCGCCCTGCCTCGAATCCGCCGGTTCCGGGTCCTCGCTCCGCCAAGTCCTCTACATGCTCCACTCGCTGCGCCTGCCTTCCGTGCGTCCCGAGAGGAGGATTTAACGCCTCTGCAGATGCCATGGCCTCCTCTGCTTCTTCTTCATTGACCGCGCCTCCCTCTTCCGTCGGATCCATGGCCCAGGGACGGATCCGCCTCAAGCTCGCCGCAGCTCCTCCCGTCGTTCTTGCGCCGCTTCCAGACCAATCGAAGCCTCGCTGCCGCCTCGCCAAGTCTCTCTCGCCGCCCTCTACTTCCCCTACATCGAGCATGGCTCGATCCGTCAGCGCGTTGATCAGCGCCAGCTGCCGCAATGGGTGGCCTCGTGGCGCCAAGTTCATGAAGAGCCCGCAAGGCCCAGCCTGCCTGCCTGCCTCCTCTTCCTCAAGCGGGCCTTGGCCCATGGTGAAAAACCCCACCCCTCCTCGAGCACTTTGGGTCGGACAGTTTCGGCCCGCTTCTGTCTTTTTCCTGACCTGCGATTTTGCTATTTATCCAGAGAACGTCATTTTACAGAAAAGTCCCTAGAGTTCATGCATTTAATAAATCATCAACCGTGCATCATGTCAAAATGTTTTATATATGTAACTTGCTTAAAATTTTGCCTAGTTTCATAATATCCCACTTTCATCCATGTTTAAAAATGTTAAAAATGTTGTTTGATTAAATTTGCTCCAATGCCATGTTAAAATGTTTTATTTCATAACTAAATAACCGTAGCTCGGTTTTAAATGTTCTTTATATGTAAATGGGGTGAAAAAATGCCTAGATTAACATTGTCCACTTTATTTTCCTGTTTAACAACTTTAAAATATATTTTAGGGCAGAACAGTACCAAATTCATGATTTGCTCATGAGGATTTTCCGGAATTGTTGTTTGTTGTTCCGGCCTCATTTAAACTTGCCTAAATATTTAGTTTACTTTTGTTACACCCCTTGACATGTTTAACAACATTTAACATTGTTGTGTACCTAAACATGAGCGAACTAAATAACTCGGATGTGGTGTTTTGTCAATATGCAACTCGTTGCATATTGAGCTCCACTTAACTTGTAGTATTGTGTGTTGCACTTTGCCATGCCATGCCTCATTAAACCGGACATGCATCATACTTGATTGTGCATCATGCCATATTTATGCTTGTGTGTTTACCATGTTGTTTGTTTCTTTCCGGTGTTGGTTCTTAGTTCCGGTAATGTTGCAATTGTGAGGATTCGTTCGACTACTCCCGTTCATCTTCTTCATGGACTCGTTCTTCTTCCTAGCGGGATTTCAGGCAAGATGACCGCTACCCTGGATCTCACTACTATCATTGCTATGCTAGTTGCTTCGTTCTATCGCTATGATGCGCTACCTATTACCTGTTTATCAAGCCATCCCATATTGCCATGAACCTCTAACCTTTGACACCATTCCTAGCAAACCATTGTTTGGCTATGTTACCGCTTTGCTCAGCCCCCCTTATAGCGTTGCTAGTTGCAGGTGAAGTTGAAGAGTGCTCCATGATGGACAGGGTTATGTTGGGATATCACAATATCTCTTATATTATTAATGCATCTATATATTTGGTTAAGGGTGGAAGGCTCGGCCTTATGCCTGGTGTTTTGTTCCACTCTTGCCGCCCTAGTTTCCGTCATACCGGTGTTATGTTCCCGGATTTTTTTGCGTTCCTAACGCGGTCGGGTGATTTATGGACCCCCGACAGTTTCGCTTTGAAAAAACTTTTCCAGAAGGCCCAACTTTGGTTTTACCATTTGCCTCACCACCACCTATACCCTTCCCTTGGGTCGGCCAACCCAAAGGTCATCTTTATTTTAGCCCCCGGCCAATGCTTGTCTAAGTGTTGGTCCGAACCGAGTAGATCAAGGGGCCCCTCGGGAAACTCGAGGTCTGGTTTTACTCAGAGGATGTCTCATCCGTGTTGCCTCGAGAACGAGATATGTGCAGCTCCTATCGGGATTGTCGGCGCATCGGGCGGCTTTGCTGGTCTTGTTTTACCATTGTCGAAATGTCTTGTAAACCGGATTCCGAGACTGATCGGGTCTTCCTGGGAGAAGGTCTATTCCTTCGTTGATCGCGAGAGCTTGTCATGGGCTAAGTTGGGACACCCCTGTAGGGTATAAACTTTCGAGATCCTTGCCCGCGGTTATGTGGCAGATTGGAATTTGTTAATGTCCGGTTGTAGATAACTTGACACCAGATCCGAAATAAAATGCATCAACCGCGTGTGTAGCCGTGATGGTCTCTTCTCGGCGGAGTCCGGGAAGTGAACACGGTTTCTGGGTTATGTTTGATGTAAGTAGGTGTTCAGGATCACCTCTTGATCATTGCTAGCTTCACGACTGTTCCTTTGTTTCTCTTCTCGCTCTCATTTGCGTATGTTAGCCACCATATATGCTTAGTCGCTGCTGCAACCTCACCACTTTACCCCTTCCTTTCCCATTAAGCTTTGCTAGTCTTGATACCCATGGTAATGGGATTGCTGAGTCCTCGTGGCTCACAGATACTTCCAAAACCAGTTTGCAGGTGCCTATGTTACCGAGCAGGTGACGCAACCAAGCTCAAGGAGGAGGTCGATGAAGATCTTGCCCTTTGTGTTGTTTCGTTCAAGTAGATCAGTAGTGGAGCCCAGTTGGGGTCGATCGGGGACCTTTGTCGCAATTGGGGTTCTTCTTTTATTTTGGTTCCGTAGTCGGACCTTGATTGTATCTGGATGATGTAATGCTTTATTCATGTAATTGTTTGAAGTGGCGATTGTAAGCCAACTATGTATCTCTTTCCCTTATGTATACATGGGTTGTGTGAAGATTACCTCACTTGCGACATTGCTTTCAATGCGGTTATGCCTCTAAGTCGTGCTTCGACACGTGGGAGATATAGCCGCATCGAGGGCGTTACAAGTTGGTAATCAGAGCCTTCCCCGACCTTAGGAGCACCACTGCTTGATCGTTTTTAGCGGCCGAGTTGTGTCTAGAAAAATGTTTTGAGTCATTTAGGATTATATATATCAGACAGTTAGGAATTCTTTTTACTCCTCAGTCCCTTCGTCGCTCTGGTGAGGTCTCTTGACGTAGAGTTTTGACTCTTCTCTTCTCAAATTTCACTAAATTTTTTTTAGGATCACGCGGGTATTTTGGAATCGTTTTTGTGGTTTTATGATGAGAACATTGTCTTGGTGCCTCCTGTCAGGGGTTTAGTGGAAGTGTCCCGGGGAGTTGAGCTCTGAGGTGTTGTCGTCATAATTTTATCGTTGCAGTTCTGGAATACCTGAGTTTAGTACGCCGACATCGAAAATCTCTTTTGTGGTGAGATAACCCCGATAACCCAGTACTGAGGTGAGTACGGGAGTATTGCCATGACTCGTATAACGGATGCTTTTCGAAGGTTGAGGTACATGATTTCCGAAGGTTTCTTGGTTATGTGTTGACGGATGGATACAACTGGATGTAGGGATTGTTAGTTTGGGTGATATATATTGCTTCCCCTGTATCCCCAACACCAGATTGCATAACCAGAAAGTTTCGGGAGTTTATAGGTGGGAATTCAAGTAGCTCCTAGAATATCTTTCCGACAGATGCATGATATGGGATTCGGTAAATCTCTATCATATGTATTTGTTCCGGCTTATTCTGCAAGCCAAATCCTTTGTTTTGTTTTTATTTGTGGTATTCGAGTTGCTTCGAAGTCAAATGTTGAATCCATACCTTTCCTAAACGGTGTTCTCATATTGCTATGTGAATACTAATCCTTTTGATCATTGAGGTTGTCATGTTAATTCTTTTCCAACCGGTGCACTTCTCTTCGAGATGATCCCATCATTCTCCCCATCCGCAAGATCAATTCTAAGTTTTCTCAACGGTGTTTGTTTTGTTCATCCCAAGTTGTCTTTGTTTTTCCCCACCCTCCCACCCCTTTTCTTCAAGGACTCATTTATTTTAATCAAGTATCCATTTATTCATGTGAAGTCACTTCACTCTTTTCAATCAATGTTCTGATCCGGTGATCCCTCGTGAAGATGCTCACGAGCTTCAAGTTCATCATCCTTCATTGTTGTTTCTTCTCCGGTGGATCCAATTCAAGCTTTCGATATTCATCATATTCCTTTCCTCGTTTCTAATGCTTCTCATGCCGATGCACCTCTTAATCACTCACCTCTTGCTATGCATTTGTTCCGGAGTGATGAAGATATCTCAGAAGATTGGTGTTTCCATTCTTAATCCGTTCAAGCTATTTGGAGATTGGTATCTCATTCAAGTCATTTAATTCAACCGGTGCAATCTCTCTTTAAATCATTTCTAACGGTGTTTTCTTTTGAGTGGGCCCTAACCCACAGGTCTTTTCCCAGGATCTTACCTGACTCTCCTAATTTTCCCAGAGCTATCCTAAATTCTTCTCCAAGTTTGACGTAAGAATGAGTTATCATCAGTCAAATGCTTTTCTCCAAGATCTTTCAAATTCTTTTCATAGTTGGCTCAACCTCTTCGCTTTTGATTCTTCCGGTGTGCCTCAATAATTCTTGGTGGTGTTTCTCGTTGTCATTCTCATCATTTGAAGACCGAAGAAGGATTTCTCTTAAATCTTGGTCCATTCTCTTGAATATTAATGGTCCTAGCTTGATGCCGTCCTCTCATAATTGCTTTCGATTGAGACAACTCTTTTCTTACCATCCGGAGCATTTCATGAGTTGTTTCCATTTCTTTCCTCCGAAGGCCATCATGTCATAATTCTTCTTTCTCAGCGTGTAGCTATCGTTCTCCAAATCTTACCGGTGATTCGTTCAAATATCCTCTAATCAGTTCATGTTCTCTTCGTTCTCATGTATCTAAATCCCCTCAAATATCTTCATTCGTTTTCCAATTCTTCCCGGTGAATTGTGCCTTTGCTACATTCATTTTCAATTCTTACGCTGGTTCGTTCAAGATTTCACCTCTTTCGTTATCATTTAATTCATTCGTTCTTTGCAATCCTATCGGTGGTTCGTTGAAGACCTTCCCAAGCTTGCGCCATATCCCTCTTAATCCTTTCTACGAGAATAAGTAATATGCAAAATCCGTTGCTTGTCATCAATTTAAATTGGTGAAGGATACGCATAACGTAATTCTTATTATTGTTTCATCCAAGTGATCTAGTTTGTTATTTCCATCGTTGTTCATCATGTCACATTTCTCGGTTCAAGATGCTTCATCTTTTCTTTTCCGGAGTTCCAAGTTTTCCGCATTATCTCGTCGCAAAGCTCCATCTAAATCATCGCAAGGCTTCACCTTGTGTTTTCAACTTCTCTTTCTTTTCATCATCCTTCTATTACCGGAGTTCTTCATTGAGGCTCTACATGGTGGTTCATCAAGGAATTTCTTCATTCTTCAATTGTTCTTCAATATTTCTCCCGAAGTTATGATCCGCCAAGCTATACTCAAAATTAAACATGGTGCTCAACACATGTTTTGTTTTGAGGCGTTCAAGTATTCTTCTTCTTGCATTCCAAAGTGCGATTCTTTCTACCTTATCTTTCGAGGTGGTGTTATGTCATTCTTGACAATTTCCCTTCGCGTTTCATGATTCACAAGTTTTCAAGAGTGACATAGTTAAATCCATCATTTTCTCTTTGTTCAAGAGATCTTTTCAACCATCAACTTCTTCGTTGGAGTTATCTTGTGTCAGATTTCACCTAAAGCTCTTCCTTAAGGGTTGTTGCTATTTGTGGTGATCATGCATGACCCAAGCTTGCTCTTTATCCTCTTGGTGGAAGAAGTTTTCATCTCTTTGGTGCTCTCAATCAAATCAATGGTTTCCATTTGTGGCCAGTTGTCACCTCCTAATCTTGATATGTTTTCCATAAGCCCACTACAAGCTTATTCGTTTCGTTGTTGATTTTCCAACAACTCCGTTCCATTCTTCTTTGCAAGGATTTTTTTAAGTTTACTTGTGGCAAAAGTTGTCATTTTCTTCTCCGTCCCTTTATCCCAACGATCTAACTTCTATTCTTTTGTTACGGAGGCATTGTGATGTTGTGCTCTCCACCCATCACCTCGTTTTGTGAGGATCGTGTTCTTTTCATGCTTATCCATTTAACCGGAGTGTTGTATCATCTCTTCAATATCTTCTCATCTCATCAAGTTTTCTTCTCTTTTCTACCGGAGTGCTGTCCAAATTCTGTCATTCTTGTTCCTTGGCTATCTCATTAGACCGAGGTGGTCATATTCTTTTCGTTCGTGAAGCTCTTATTTCGATGTCTTTCAACCTTCAAGTTCTCGTAGTACTCCTTGTTCCTCTTTTCTAACGGAGTGTTTTCAACTTTGCTCATCTTCGCTGTTTTCATTCTTTCATTTTGCTCAACATTTCAAGGTTCGTTGGTTTCACTCTTTTGTCAAAGAAGCAACTTAGTTTCACCACTTTCTTCTTCCGTTTTCTATCCGGTGCCATCCTAGATCTCGGGACGAGATCCTCTCGTAGTGGTGGAGTGTTGTAACGCCCCGGATGTAGCTTTCCATATTCGTAACTCCAACTCTTGCCTTTTTCGGAGATGCGATATGATATTTTCTTCGTGGTTGGGTTTTTGTCTGTTGTTTTGCATTTTGTTTTGTCATGCATTTAATCATCGCATCATGCGCATTGCATTTGCATGTTTTCATAAAACCTCATAGCCGTTGTTAGTTGCCGCTTCTTCCTCGTCTCTGTTGACCTTTCTCAGACCGACCCTTCTGTTGTTGCCGACCGTTTGACCCTCTTTGCACAATACTCAAACCCCTCTTGCGTGCGTCCGAAAACTCCCCTGAACCCGACCCGGGCAGTCATTACCGTTGGGTCCGGATCATCCCCTAACGTCTACAAAACATCTCCGTTTTCTTATTTGGACTCTCTAACCTATTTTTTCTCGACCGTTCGATCTTGATTGGAGGGTCCATTTTGCCCCTAAGCTAGTCCACCTAGCTACTTAAGCAACCTAACCCAAAAAACTAGGATCTGTCCCATCCAATCCTCTTCCCCGCCGCCACTCTCTCGGGATCCCCATCCCACCAACCACCACAGCCCGAGCTCCACCTTGTTTTCCCCACCAGACCAATCCATCCCAGCCATCCCGATCCCCACGAAGATCCTCCTCGCCTCCTGCCCGAGCGCTCCTCCCTGTGCGCTTCCTCTGATTCCCGAGGCCGAGCCGGCCCGTGCCCGCAACCCTCGCGCGAGCCGCGAGCTCTTCTGCCTGAGCCGACGACCAACCCGTAGGCCGTGCCCTCCGGCTACCCCGCCATCGGCAAGAACGACCAGGCCAGGATTTCCTCGCCCTCTCCCTTGACCGTCTCTCTTTTCCTCTCTGTCTCTAATCTCTCTGCTCCCTCTGTGCTGCCATGGACAGGGCTTCGACGCCGCCGCTGCCGTTATCTGCCTCCCTCCTGCCGTCGCCCAGGACCCCGCCGCCCTGGCCTCGGATCCGGCCGGTTCCCGCGGTCCCTCGCTCCGCCAAGTCCCTCTGATGCTCCACCGCGCCCTGCTTCCGTGCGTCGAGAGGAGGACGAACGCCTCTGCGAAGCCATGGCCTCCTCTTCTTCTTCTTCGTTGACCGCGCCTCCCTCTTCCGTCGGATCCATGGCCCAGGGACCGGATCCGCCTCAAGCTCGCCGCAGCTCCTCCCCATCGTTATTGCGCGGCTTCCAGGACCAACTGAAGCCCTGCCGTCACCCCGCCAAGTCTTTGTCGCCGCCCTCTGCTTCCCCTGCGTCGAGCATGGCTCGATCTGTCAAGTGGGTTGATCAGCGCCAGCTTGCTGTCGCAGCCTGGGAGGCCTCGAGGCGCCAAGTTCATGAAGAGCCCGCAAGGCCCGGCCGGCTGCCCGGCCTCCTCTTCCTCAAGCGGGCCTTGGCCCATGGTGAAAAACCCCACCCTCCCGAGCACTGCTGGGTCGGACAGTTTCGGCCGCTTGCATTTTCGACCTGCGATTTTGCTATTTATCCAGAGAACGTCGTTTTACAGAAAAGTCCCTAGAGTTCATGTATTTAATAACTCATCAACCGTGCATCATGTCAAAATGTTTTATATATGTAACTTGCTTAAAATTTTGCCTAGTTTCATAATATCCCACTTTCATCCATGTTTAAAAATGTTAAAAATGTTGTTTGATTAAATTTGCTCAAATGCCATGTTAAAATGTTTTATTTCATAACTAAATAACCGTAGCTCGGTTTTAAATGTTCTTTATATGTAAATGGGGTGAAAAAATGCCTAGATTAACATGGTCCACTTTATTTTCCTGTTTATCAACTTTAAAATATGTTTTAGGGCAGAACAGTACCAAATTCATGATTTGCTCATGAGGATTTTCCGGAATTGTTGTTTGTTGTTCCGGTCTCCCGATGATCTCATCGGATGAACCACGATGTCAAGGACTCAGTCGATCCCGTATACAATTCCCTTTGTCTAGCGGTATTTTACTTGCCCGAGATTCGATCGTCGGTATACCGATACCTTGTTCAATCTCGTTACCGGCAAGTCTCTTTACTCGTTCCGCAACACATCATCCCGTGATCAACCCCTTAATCACATTGTGCACATTATGATGATGTCCTCTTGAGTGGGCCCAGAGATACCTCTCCGTTTGCGGGTGACAAATCCAGCCTCGATCCGTGTCAACCCAATGACACTTTCGGAGATACACTGTAGTGCACCTTTATAGTCACCCGATTCGTTGTGACGTTTGATACACCCAAAGCACTCCTACGGTGTCCGGGAGTTACACGATCTCATGGTCTAAGGAAGAGATACTTGACATTGGAAAAGCTCTAGCAAGCGAACTACGATCTTTGTGCTATGCTTAGTATTGGGTCTTGTCCATCACATCATTCTCCTAATGATGTGATCCCGTTATCAACGACATCCAATGTCCATAGCCAGAAACCATGGCTATCTGTTGATCTGTGAGCTAGTCAACTAGAGGCTCACTAGGGACATATTGTGGTCTATGTATTCACACGTATTACGATTTCCGAATAATACAGTTATAGCATGAATAAAAGACAATTATCATGAACAAGGAAATATAATAATAATACTTTTATTATTGCCTCTAGGGCATATTTCCAACAGTCTCCCACTTGCACTAGAGTCAATAATCTAGTTCACATCACCATGTGATTAACACTCACAGTCACATCGCCATGTGACTAACACCCAAGAGTTTACTAGAGTCAAGAGTCTAGTTCACATCACTATGTGATTAACACTCAATGAGTTTTAGGTTTGATCATGTTGCTTGTGAGAGAGGTTTTAGTCAACGGTGCGAACCTTTCAGATCCGTGTGTGCTTTACAAATCTCTATGTCATCTCCTAGATGTAGCTACCACGCTCTATTTGGAGCTATTCCAAATGATCGTTTCTACTTGGAGCTATTCTAAAATTGCTCCATTATACGATCCGGTATCTCTACTCGAGCTATCCGGATAGGTGTAAACTTACATCGGCGTAACCATTTACTGACGAACTCTTTACCACCTCCATAATCAAGAAAATTCCTTAGTACACTAGTTACTAAGGATAACTTTGACGCGTCCTGTGATCCATTCTTGGATCACTCTTGTACCCCTAGTGACTCATGGCAAGGCACACTTCAGTCACGGTACACAAAGATAGCATCTTTGTAGAGCCTACGTCTTAATCATAGGGGACGACCTTCGTCCTTTCTCTCTATTCTGCCGTGGTCGAGCTTTTAAGTCTTAACTTCATACCTTACATCTCAGGCAAGAACTCCTTCTTTGGCTGATTCATCTTGAACACCTTCAAGATCATGTTAAGGTATATGCTCATTTGAAAGTACCATTAAGCGGTTTTGATCTATCCTCATAGATCTTGATGCTTAATGCTCAAGTAACTTAAACCGGTTTTCACTTGAAAACACTTTTCAAGTAACCCTATATGCTTTACTGAAAATTCTATATCATATCGATCAACAATATGTCAACAACATATACTCATCGAAAATTTTATAGTGCTCCCACTCACTTCTTTGGAAATACAAGTTTCTCATAAATTTGTATAAACCCAAAATCTTTGATCATCTTATCAAAGTACATATTCCAACTCCGAGATACTTACTCCGGTCCTTATAAGGATCATTGGAGCTAGCATACCTTTAGCATCCTTAGGATCGACAAAACTTTCGGATTGTATCACATACAACCTTTCCTTCGAAAGACCGGTAAGGAAACTCGTTTTGTCATCCATCGCCAGATTTCATAAATGCAGCTAATGCTAACATGAATCAGACGGACTTAAGCATCGCTACGGATGAAAAATCTCATCGTAGTCAACTCCTTGAACTTGTGAAAACTCTTCGCCACAAGTCGAGCTTCATAGACGTTGACATTACCGTCCACGTCCGTCTTCTTCTTAAAGATCCATTTATCTCAATGGCTTGCCGATCATCGGGCAAGTCCACCAAAGTCCATGCTTTGTTATGGTACATGGATCCTATCTCGGATTTCATGGCTTCTAACCATTTGTCGGAATTTGGGGCCCACCATCGCTTCTCCATAGCTCTTAGGTTCATTGTTGTCTAGCAACATGACCTTCAAGACAGGATTACTGTACCACTCTAAAGTAGTACGCATCCTTGTCACCCTACGAGGTACGGTAGTGACTTGATTCGAAGTTTCATGATCACTATCATAGCTTCTACTTCAATTGGTGTAGGTGCCACAGGAACAACTTCCTGCCTCGCTACACACTAGTTGAAGTGATGGTTCAATAACCTCATTAAGTCTCCACCATCCTCCCACTCAACTTTTGAGACAAACTTTTCCTCGAAAAGGACCCGATTCAAGAAACAATCCATATTGCTTTCGGATCAGAATTAGGAGGTATACCCAACTGTTTTGGGTGTCCTATGAAGATGCATTTTATCCGCTTTGGGTTCGAGCTTATCAACTGAAACTTTTTCACATAAGCGTCGCAGCCCCAAACATTTAAGAAACGACGACTTAGGTTTCTCTAAACCATAGTTCATACGGTGTCATCTCAGCGGAATTACGTGGTGCCCTATTTAAAGTGAATGTGGTTGTCTCTAATGCCTAACCCATAAGCGATAGTTGGTAATTTGATAAGAGACATCATAGTGCGCACCATATCCAATAGGGTGCAACTATGATGTTCGGACACACCATCAAACTATGGTGTTCGGTATTATTAATTGTGAAACAATTTCCACAATGTCTTAATTGCGTGCCAAACTCGTAACTCAGATACTCATCTTTATGATCATATCATAGACATTGCATCCTCTTGTCACGATGATCTTCAACTTCACTCTGAAATTACTTGAACCATTCAATAATTCAGACTTGTGTTTCATCAAGTAAATATACTCTACATCTACTCGAATCATCGTGAAGTAAGAACATAACGATATTCCTTTGCATGCCTCGGCACTCATTGGACTGCACACATCAAAATGTGTTACTTCCAACAAGTTGCTATCTTGTTCCATTTTATTGAAACCGAGGCTTTTTAATCATCTTGCCCATGTGGTATGATTTGCATATCTCAAGTGATTCAAAATCAAGTGAGTCCAAACGATCCATCTGCATGGAGTTTCTTCATGCGTATACACCAATAGACATGGTTCGCATGTCTCAAACTTTTCAAAAACGAGTGAGTCCAAAGATCCATCAACATGGAGCTTCTTCATGCGTTTTATACCAATATGACTTACATGGCAGTGCCACAAGTGAGTGGTACTATCATTACTATCTTATATCTTTTGGCATGAAAATGTGTATCACTATGATCGAGATTCAATAAACCATTCCTTTAGGTGCAAGACCATTAAAGGTGTTATTCAAATAAATAGAGTAACCATTATTCTCCTTAAATGAATAACCGTATTGCGATAGACATAATCCAATCATGTCTATGCTCAACGCAAACACCAAATCTCGATGGTAGAGGGAGCGTGCGATGCTTGATCACATCAACCTTGGAAACACATATCGTCAGCTCACCTTTAGCTAGTCTCCGTTTATTCCGTAGCTTTTATTTCGAGTTACTAACACTTAGCAACCGAACCGGTATCTAATACCCTGGTGCTACTAGGAGTACTAGTAAAGTACACATTAACATAATGTATATCCAATATACTTCTA